>CM019149.1:229985548-230235872 GCA_009733165.1 Naja naja | reverse complement strand
AACCATAACCATGTTGTTTCTTTTTCTCTAAAATGCTTCTTGTACTGACAGCCATAAAGACACCTTTAGGCACAGTCTGCATTTATACCTATTCCATATTCTCAATGCAGTACTTTTGACATGATGCTTTCTAAAATCTTAACCTTAACTTTATTTTATTTTGAAAACTATGCCATCCAAACTTCAGATAATTCTCTTCTAATTCTAAAATTGTTTTATTTCTCAGCAGCTTGTACTCTTTCATCCAAATCAAACAGCTGATTGCAAAATACAATTTAAATCAGGAAATCCCAATCCTCCGCACATCTTTGCATCTTGGAGAACACATTTCAAGCCTTGCTTTTCCCCATGCCAGTCAAACCTAGATATATCTTTCTGCCATTGTTTAAATGGTAATTGATTCTCAAAATAGGTATTCTTTGAAAACAAAAAAGAAACATCATTTTAAATGATATGGTCATTTTAGCGACAGTTGTAATTACTCCAATCTTAACATGTCCTTAATTCCATGTCATAACAATTGTCTTGAATTAACATACAGTTCATATTAATCATACTAATATCCAAGTATTTTACTTTTACCTCAATATTAAAACCAATTTTCTTCAACAATTTCATTTAGTTTTCTTTTTCATATTTTTTGTTAATATCTTTGTTTTTATTGTTAATGTAGAACCGGTAAATGCATCAACATTGTTTTTCTATTAATATTTTTATTCTTCCAAAATTATCACCAAATTGTCAGCAAAACCCATAATTTATATATTTACCTTTGAATACTCTAGCAATTCTCTCATATTGTCTTATGTTTCTGTTCAATACAGTACGAAGCTAATATGAATGACAAAAACATCCTTATTTTGTCTTTTTCTGTATCTCACAATGTTTTTGTTAATTCTCCATTGGTTATCTGTGCCTTCTGTGAGAGGTGTAAATCAAAATTTCAATTTAACAACATTCTCACCAAAGTTCATATTTGCGAGATTTTTCAACAAAGAGAGTCTTATCCAAATTGTCAAAGCCCTTTTCTGCATCAGAAATTTCAATGTAACTTTTTTGTTATGTTGTTCTAGGTATTCCAAAATGTCCACATTAAAGTTCATGAATAAAGTCCTATAAAACCATGTTAGTTGTCTTGGCTAAAATCACTGTAATTAAATTACAATTATTATTCAGTAATGATACCAGTCAGTAGTTTTTGGGTGAAAGTAAATCTTATTTTTCTTCAGCTATTAATGCCTCTACCTAACTATCAGATAACTTTCTAGTTTGTAATATAGAATTCTTCGTTTTTTTTGTAATGGTTGCAATAATTTATCTTCAAATATTTATAATAAGTGGCTGGTTCCTCTCTGCTCCAGGAGCTTTCCCTATTTTGCCTTTTTTAACTTCATAAACGTCCTTATGCAGTGGTTCTTAACCTTTTTGAAAGAATGCGCCCCTTGAGCCATTGAGGAAGTTGTCATCGCCCCTCCCCCAACATAACATCCCCCTGCCACTTAAGCGTCCCCAAGGGGGCCAGCAGGCCGAGGCACTAAGAGGCAGCGCCCGGCCCTGCGATCACTCCATGACTGTTGTACCGCACCTGATGGCCTCGAATGCGGCAGCATGTTAGGAAAAGCCACCACCACCGCTTTCCCAAAGTGCTGCTCTGCGCATTCTTTCTGTCTGTCCATCCGTCCTTCCATCCATCCCTCCATCAAAAGGTCTGTCTGTTTGCCTGCCTGCCTTCCTGCCTATCTACCTACCTGTCTGTCTTTTTGTCTACCTACTTACCTACCTATCTACCAATATAGATCTCTCTCTCTCTCTCTCCCAATATATCTTGCTCCATAAGCCCCATATCGCCCCCTTCCGTTCCTTCACCCCCACATGCCCCTTTTGTTCCATCGCCCCCTGAAAAACAAAATTGCCCCTTGGGGTGCAATATCACCAGGTTAAGAACCACTGATCTATGTAACCCTACTTTCATCATTACATTTCTTAAATTTTAGTATAAAAGTTTATAAGTACTTTGGTGTTTTATTTATCAATATATTTATGCTGTCTTCAGGACAGAATATTTGATTTTAGTAAGTAATTCATCTTGGGAAGTAGAACAACAGGTTAAGACTATATGTATAAATGTGATAAGCTAGCTTTGTAACTGGTTTTGTCCCCATGGCAGCCATTTTTGTGAATAAGTACTTAAATATTCTCCTCGATGCTGCTGCGAGAATCCAGGATGGGTTAGACTCCTCCTGATGATGTCATCGAGCTGAGTCTGTGCTTTTATAAAAGATCAGCCTCTGGGAGTCTTCCCAGTTTTGACTCAGCTCCTTTTAGTCAATGAGCTGGTATCTCTGAAAGCACTGTGCCAAGTCTTTCTGTCTCCAGATCAGGGGAAAAGCCTTACCGAGCTCATCTGCTAGGTTCAACATCAAAACACGGTTCCCCTGTTGCTGCTGTCCAAACTACTGGGGAAGATGATCTCATGCATCAGCATTGTCCGTGGGCACGCGCTTCACTCCTGAACTCTACAATGGTTCCTGCTGCCCTTTCAATGAGCAGGAACCAGCCACACGTCAATCAGGGTCCAGCTTACTCCACAGACCCGGCATTCCTTCAAGTGGTGGCTTTCTCCGGCACTCTGGAGGGATCACTCATTCATGGAACTGGACAGACTCCTGCTCACCACGAACGCCAGTCTTCTGGATTGGGGGCCCCATATGGACGGCAAAATAGCACAAGGGATTTGGTCCCGGACCTGCCCCATAAACTGGCTGGAGCTCAGAGCCATATCCCTGGCACTGAGGCATTTCAGGGCCACAGGAACTGGATCCCATGTACTAGTGTTGACGGACAACATGGCCACAAAGGCACATCAACAGACAAGGAGGGATGAGGTCCAGGGCCCTGATGAGGGAGGCCGAATGTTTGGGACAGTGGATGGAGAGACACTTGTTGTCCATCATGACAGATCATATCTCTGGGTCGACAACTGCCAGCCAATTGGTTGAGTTGGAGCCCAGTCGACCACCAGAATGGTGCCTTCACCCGTCCTTGTTCAGAGACCTTTACCTCAGGTTTGGGACTCTCCAAAATGCTCAAATAAACAGGTATTTCACCAGGTTTCCTTGTCAGGAGGAGGGCACCAGTTCTCTTGGAGCATGTGGCCCAGGGGTCTCCTCTATGCCTTTCCCCCTCTTCCCATCATTCCAGCAGTTATTTGAGAGATGTTGGAGGAACGGGTGGAGCTAATTCTCCTGGCCCCTCATTGGCCCAGGAGGCCCTGGTTTGCAGACCTGGTGAACCTGTCTGTAGCTACTCCATGGGGAATCCCAGCCATCAAAATCTCCCTTCATCAGGGAGCATTGCTCCATCCGGAAACCCAGAGGTTCAAACTGACTGTGTGGTGCTTGAGCGGCAACATTTGAGAGAGGCTAATCTCCCTGAGAGGTTTATCCTCACTATCCAGGCGTCTCACAAACCATCTACAACGCGCAGCTACAATGCTAGCTGGAGGGTTTTTTGTCTCTGGTGTTTAAAGGAGGACCTCATCCCTACCTCAACTGGTGTAGCAGAGTGTTGCATTTCCTTCAAGACCTAAAAAAAGGATTGACGCCTAACACCCTACGTCGATAGGTAGTGGCCCTTTCCTCAGTTCTGTCCTGGGAATCTTTTCGTTCCTTGTCTCACCACCCATCTGTCGGGAGATTGTTAAAAGGGCTTCCAACCTCCACCCCCTGTTGTACACAGGTATCCCTCGTGGGACCTTCCGAAAGTGCTCCAGGCTCTGACGGAACCTCGCTTCGAACCCCTTAGGTCAGTGTCCCTTTAATTCTTGACCTTGACGGTGGTTTTTCTGGTAGCAATCACATCTGCTAGAAGGGTGTCTGAGCTAGCTGCTCTCTCGGTCAGACAGGATCTATGCACTTTTCATGATAATAGAGTTGTTCTCCATTTAGACCCCACCTTTAACCCAAAGGTTAATACCTGGTTCCACAGGTCGCAGAACATTGTGTTGCCAGATTTCTGACCCCTTCTGCACCACGACTTAGAGCATAAGTGGCACACCTTAGATGTTAGGAGAGCACTTAGCATTTACCTCAAACGCACTTCTACCTTTAGAAAAACTGAGGCTATGTTTGTATCTTTTTCCCCATCGCACTTGAGGAACAAGGCCTCCTCCCACCTTGAGTAGGTGGATCAGGGTGTGTATGCACAGGCCTACAAATCCGTGGCTCTTCCAGTGCCCAAGGGCCTGACAGCACACTCTACCAGAAGCCGTGACTTCAGCTGCCTGGGCCATCCAGGCATCCCTGGAAGAAATTTGCAGAGCGGCCACATGGGCATCTCCATCATCCTTCATCAGACATTACTGTCTAGATTCCTTTGCCTCTCTTGTCACGGCCTTTGGCAGACGGGTACTTCAGCGAGTGGTTCCACAATCGGATTGATCAGCCGGATGAGGACCCTCCGTGGACATGCAGGCTTTGGTATGTCCCATCCTGGACTCTGACAGCAGCGTCGAGGTATAATTACCTGAGAACGCCCTTTCTATCTACACTGCTAGAGTCCAGCCCCTTCCTTGTTTCGTCCGGTTCTGGTAAGGTATGTTCATGTTCAAGGTTCTGTTTGGCTTTCAGAGACACTCACTAAAGTCTGTCAAGTATCTTTGCCAAAGCTGGGGAGACTCCCAGAGGCTGACCTTTTATATAAGAAAGACTCAGTTCGATGACATCATCAGGAGGCATCTAATCCATCCTGGACTCTCTAGCAGCAGAGAGAAAGGCGTTCTCAGGTATAGCAACATCCAATTCCTACAGGAAATAATTCCAAATCTGCCTTTTGGCCAAAATGTTTGTGGATTCCTCTTGTCTGCCATTCTGGTTTCTAATACCTGGTCATGGACTAGTGCAGAGGTGTCGATCTCATCATTGTAAGGATCATTACAAGTATTTGCACAATTGACAAATAGCAGCTATATTGTTCTTACTAAGTTTGGAGGCAGGGAAACCTCAGAGGAAAATTTAAATGATATGTACATTATTAATTGCATTTTCCTCTTTAAAAAATTAGGAACTATTCTTGTGAATTTCTCTTTACATAGTCATTGTTACAGTACAAACTGAGATGATCCTTTGTAGTAACAAAAAATATGTTGCAAAATTGAATGAGGATTGTAAGAAAGTATATTTCACAGTTTCAAGTGAAAGATGGAAGAAAAAATAGTCTACATTTCATTGGTGGGAAGTCTCTGCAAGAAATCAACCTTAAATAGAGTATTAGAGAAAAAAATGTTGCTCAAAAAGTAAGAGGTACAATCAGGAAATAAGATATAGTCTTAACAATTACTTCTAAGAATTCAAATTACCAATGGAGACTTGCCAAAGGCTTCAGCACAACTAACACAAGTCAGTCCTTTTATGAGTCAAATATTTGGCAGCCAAAGACTAAGTAGTATGTTCTTTCTCACTAGTCTGTATATGTAACCCATTCAGACTCACAGTATACTGTAGGGAATAAATTAAGAAAGTAAGAGATGCTTTTCTTTTGCTGCTACTGCTAAATGATAGGATTTTTTTTACGTTAAGCAACATTAGATAGCTTGAAAGAAAAAAGAACTAATTGTGTGTTTCTTTTTAAAGAGACTTTAAATCAGTGGTTCTTAACCTTTTGAAAGAATCGCCCCTTGAGCCATTGAGGAAGTTGTCACGCCCTCCCCAACATAACACGCCCCCTGCCACCTCTTAGCATCCCCAAGGGGCCAGCAGAGGGGAAGCAGAGGTGACAGGGGGCGTACAATAACGCTGCCGCTGGCAGCACGAACGTGCTACTGCTTCGATTGGTGCTGGCTCTGAGCAGTGCTAGTCAATGGGTGAACCTGCAGGGTCGGCGGCACCTTGAACACCCCATCGCTCTCTTAGCACCCCTCTGCCACCCCCTTAGGGATGCTAAGAGGCAGGGGGCGTCGAGGCACCCGGCCCTGCAGGCTCACCCCATTGACTGTTGTACCGACCTGAACCGTGCCTCTCCATCCATCCATCCAAAAGGTCTTAGTTTGCCTGCCTGCCTTCCTGCCTATCTACCTACCTGTCTGTCTTTTTGTCTACCTACCTACCTATCTACCTACCAATATAGATCTCTCTCCCAATATATCTCCCTCCATCGCTTCCCCATATCGCCCCCTTCCGCCTTCCTCACCCCTTTTCGTTCCATCGCCCCCCTGAAAAACAAAATTGCCCCTTGGGGGGCAATATCGCCCAGGTTAAGAACCACTGCCTTATTGTATGTCCATTCATTGTTCCTTTTTTTCTGCAATCTTCAGTAAATTTTTGTCAAACTTTACCAGAAAATTTTTACATAATTTAGAATATCATTGATGGAATATTTGTTTGCACCTTTGAATTGTTGGTTAATATGGTATTTCCATCTTAGAAATTTATTTATTCTATTCCACCCCCCTCAATTTATATGACACAATTTCCCTGGCTAATTTGCAAATTCAGAATTCTTTTGTTCTGCAGTTTTACTTCCATTTCTGTTCACTGCTAATCTGGACAATTTCCAGGATAAGAATTCAAATAAATCCTTTTTTCCAATGCCACTGTAGCTTCAAATGGTTGCTAAACAAGCAGGCAGTAAACAAGGACTGCCTGTAGTTGATCTTCCCCAGTTCAGATTGGGTCTAAGGAGGGAAAGTTACCTATGTACAACAAATAATATTTTCACAGGTGTAGTGCAGAGGTGGTATTCAGCAGGTTCTGACAGTTCTGGAGAACTGGTAGTGGAAAGTTTGCATATTCGGAGAACCGGTAGTGGAAATTTTGAGTAGTTCAGAGAACTGGTAGCAGAAATTTTGAATAGTTTGGAATACCACTTCTGACTGGCCCTGCCCCTATCTATTCTCCGCCTCCTGAGTCCCAGCTGATTGTCTGGGTCTTCTTTTGTTGCCCTGCACAGGAGAATGGAGCTGGAAAGCAGATTAGTGGGGTGGGGAAGGAATGGAGATTTTGCAGTATCCTTCCCCTGCCACGCCCACCAATCCACGCCACCAACCCACACTCACAGAACCAGTAGTAAAAAAAATTGAATCCCACCACTGGTATAGTGGCAGAGGATCCTAATTCAGATTCAGAGGCTTCCATCTCATATTTTATACTTTTTAAAAATGCTGAAGCATGTAAGTTACTGAGCCTTAAAAACTAACTGAACTAGATTCCGTTCATAATTTCTTGCCAGTCCTTTGGGCTGGAAATATTTCTTTTCTTTCAAAACAAAAGGCTGGAATATCGCACCTAATGCAAATTATGGGCTCTGTTCTACTCATAATCGGAGAACACAGAATCCTGCTTTTTAGGCACTACTTTGGGGTTAAGTAATTAACAAGAAAGACCTTCTATGTCAGGCACTCAGCGTGATACACTTTTTCTTGTAATCTTTGAAATGTATTCTGATTCAAAATGTAATGGCCTCAAGCTGAGCATTTATTCTCAGTATGTGATTCCTCTTCTAATAGGCCATTAATTTCAAAAGGCCCCAACTACTTGAAAAATTCATTTAACCATAGTAAAACTGTGAAAGATACCTTTTATATGACATTAGAATTTTCATTCAGCATTACCTTTTCCAATGCCATTCAATTAAATTCACAAAATCACTACACAGTGCTGGATTTTTTTTGAACTCTAGGGTAGAGATTAAAAGGGATGAAACTAATTTGCTGCAACTGGTCAGCTGCTAGGTAGAAATCAGCCACTCTTTATGCAGAAAATGAAACCTGAAGGACAGTACAAAATGCTCACTATGGAGAAAGGTATATAATGCTTTCCGGGATTTCTTTCTAGAGTTGTTGTGGTTAGCCAGCAGCAGGTGCGGATGGCTGAGGAGACCGAGTACTCAGATGAGGGGCCAGGACCATTAGGGAGTGGACTGCTGACTTCAGAGATTGTGGGGGCTGGCAGCAGCGATGAGGAGGTTCCCGAGGAACCTGTGCCAAGTGAGCATGCATGCAGTATTGCTCACAGAAACGAGCAGCTGCAACAGCACAGGCGACTCAGGAGTAAGGCTGCAAGGTAATGGCCCCTCCTTCAAGAAGATAAAAGCCAGCTGTGAAGCAAACGTTCTTTGCATGAAGCAAGGACGTTTTGAAACTCAGCCTCGTGGACATTACAGTACCTTAATTTGGTATTTGAAGACTCTTATGTTGTGAAATATTTCTTATCTGTGATTTTTGGCAGTCTCGTACAGTTTTGGCAAGGTTTGTGCTTATTAAAGTTAATTAGTTTGCAGCAGCCTTTAACCGGGATTCATAAGGCTCATTAAAAGGTTTCTGCTCCCTTTGGTTATTGTTCGTCTTATTGGGAAAGGGTTTGGGTCAGAACAAGAGTTTAGATCTCAAATAGCAGGTCAGAATAATTCAGTAGAACCTAATGGTCTTTAAAAATGAGCTTCACTGGTGTGTCATCATCCCTACTTGAGTTTCAATCACTTATCAAGTGAAAAATTACTCAGAAAGCCACTTCTTTTACTGCAGAAAAACAAACAAACAAGAGTAGTAAAATCAAAGCATCCATGATCTAAGTTAGTGGTTTCCAACCTTTCTGGCTTTGTGGACCGGCGGGGGGTGGGGATGGTTCCACATGAGTGGTGGTGAACATTCATGTGCAGTTCCATTTGTGCAAGGAGCATGCACATCAGTGGTAGGATTCAAATTTTTTTACTGCTGGTTCTGTGGGCATGGCTTGTTGGGCATGGCATGCTTGGTGGGCATGGCTTGGTGGGCATAGCAGGGGAAGGTTACTGCAAAATCCCCATTCCCTCCCCACCCCACTAACCTGCTTTCCAGCTCCGTTCTCCTGTGCAGGTCAACCAAAGAAGACCCAGCTGACAGCTGGGACTTGGGAGACAGAGAATAGATGGGGGCAGGGCCAGTCAGAAGTGGTATTTGCCGGTTCTCTGAACTACTCAAAATTTCTGCTACTGGTTCTCCAGAACTGGTCAGAACCTGCTGAATACCCCCTCTCCCACAAATGGAATTGCGCATGTGCTCATCCACCCGCTGTGTGTGCAAACGGAACTATGTGCATGTGCGTGCTCACCCAACGCTTCTGAGGTCTGGTTCTGAACAGGCCATGCCTCGGTAGTGTGCCATGGCCCAGGGGTTGGGGACCCCTAATTGCATCACCTGCTAAAGGATTTTATTTTCAAATATGAGTTCCTCTAATGCAGGAGTGTCAAACTCAAGGCTCTCGGGCAAACTCCACTCCACGAGGTGCTTAAATCTGGCCCACAGGGCCGATCTGGAAAACAGCAAGGACCGGTCCATGGCCCGTGATGCCTGCCAGCGTACAGCCCTCCTGAGCTCTGTTTTCACTAGCAGAGGGTTGCAGAAAGCTGTTGCAGCCAAAAATGGAGCTCAGGTGCCTGTTTTTGTTGGCACAGGTACCCTCAACACAAGTGATGTTAAGCTGGCCATGCCCACATCCACCCACACCCACCCTGGCCCCCCGAAGTCAAGCACAACTCTAATGTGGCCCTAAATGAAATCGAGTTTGACACCCCTGATCTAATGTTTAACGTCACCATCCGAAAGAAGAGCTTGGGAGAGCTATTGTAAATGAAGGCTTATATTGATTTGTAAGATGCTGGAATGATGCTCCTCCCAAGTGAATGGGGCCAAATGAAAGGTGCAGGGTCCAAAAGACAAGGAAGAAGTTTTTTTTAAAAAAATCAGGGATGGACAATCTTTGCCTATCAAAGTTTCCTCAGGGAAAGCCTCCTGCAGACCTCCTGCTGGTAACTACTAAACTGAATCAAAACATAATTAGGTTCATGTTGAAAGTGGTCTCACTTTTCCTCTCTGTGTCTTTACTTTCTGGAATCCTTCTTCCAGAAAATAAAATAAATAAAAGTTGAATGCTTTTCTTTCTGCATGCAATTTTTTAAAAACTGTTCCCTTTCTCTGTAATATGTAACTAAGGATTAATTCTTGACTACAGCCCTTTTAAATTGCAATTTCAAGCTTGCCTTGTTCAAACAGGGGAGGGATAGGATTGTTCTTCCCCCATGAATGACAGAGCTGGGAGTGAGGAAGTAACTGAGGTTTTGAGGAGTGAAGTTCCTGGAAGGGCACCGCTGAGTTGAAAAACTCTGTGAGCCTCCTGGTCAGAGTTTCCAGAGGCTAAATAACTATGTGATCTTTCCTATATGTCTAAGCTGGGGCAGGTCCAGTAGTGGGCTGCTGCTGGTTCTGACCGGTTCTAGCAAACCAGTAGTTCTGACGATCAGCTGGCCCCGCCCACCTGCCCCTACTATCCTGTCCTGTATTTCTGTCTTTCTAAGCTTAGCTGATTCGCTAAGCTTGTGAATTTCCTCACCTCAGCTGTTTTACTTACTGGGGCTGCCCTAGAAGGTAAGCTTTTTAGGTTTAAATTGATGTTTTTTGAAATGCTGCGTGGGTGTGAGCACACAAAGTGCGTGGTCACAGAACTGGTTGTTAAACTAGTTGCAGACCACCACTGGGCAGGTCTGATAGGATGCAGAAATGGAAAGATACCTTGAGTTGTTATAAGCATACAAGTATTTTAGCACCCCCCCCCAAAAAAAACAGAATAAAGCTTTAAAGCAAACTGACTGGCTTTCTCACCTTTTCTTTCCATTTGTGCTGTTTCTCTTTCTTTCGTTCTATGATAGTACAACTCCTTGGCTACGTTAATCTGGAGAATTCTGGGAGCTGAAGTCCAGACAGCTTAAAACGGCCATAATTGAGAAACACCGCTCTATGAGCTGTAGATAGAGATCCAAATTAAAAAAAAAAAATGGGTCACATGAGTAAAATGACCTTGTTGTATTTTGGATTCTGATGAGCAACTTCTTTTAAAGTGCTACCATGATGATGACACATGGCTGCCTCTCTCTTTTCTCTCAGCACCAATTCAGTTTGTTTCTTCAGCCTCGCCAGCTGTCGAAAGATGTTTGTACAGTTGCCTGTATGTTAGAAAGCCACCATGATCATTTAGGAGAAGAAAAAGTACCGATAACCTCAGTTAATTGTTGGGAGCCTCTGACAATGTTGTGGATGTTAGGAATGGCTCCTGAGACAGAGGCTTGCCAAAAGATAGTAAATTCTTTTGTCACCATTCATAAGGTGGTTTTCCAAGGATGGAAGAAGATTCCTTTTGACATGGAGTTGCCACCAAGATTTTGCTTCAAGCAACCAGTGCTGTGAATGTTAAAATTTATCCTTAGGCCAAGCATCTGAGATTTGACAAATATTTCTTCATCGCAGAGACAGAGAAATGTTGGGGGTTTTCTTTTCGAATTAGCTTTCTCCAGAATATCCATGAAAATGAAAAGCTGTTTTCTGATGCAATGCCTTCCCAGTATTTCTCTGTTCCAAATTGTTAATGGGGTCTCAGTGACATCGTAGTGTGCTTTATTTGCAGAGAGTGGTTATATTTTTATTGTAATAATTGTCATTTGAATGTGTTTTTTCCTCTCTGATGGAATGTCCAAAAGAATTCTGTAATGGCTTGTGAGTAGCATAAACATGCCAGCAAAAGGAATTTAAATTTAAATTTCCAATCTTCTGAAATTCTAATGACAGAAAAGAGAGTTTCTTTCTCAACAGAGTTTATTTTGTTTCTCAAAAATGAAGAAAGTAAACATATAGCACTGGAAGGAGTTCATGCTTAGAGCTGATTGATATCTTTCTCCTACAACTCCTTGGAACCAGCATAGGGATGTCCCACGTCATGGAGGACACAAACGTATGCCTGCCTTCACAGCTTGCCTGCAGAGCAACAAAGATGATTAGGGGACTGGAGGTTAAAACATACTGTCATGCCCCTGGTGGAGACTGACTCTGAGGGAGAGGAGGAACAGCCAACAGGGAGTGGAAGTGTGGCTCCGAAGGTTGTGGAGGAGGCTGGGGCTGGCAGAGGCTGGCTGGGCAGTCAGAGGAGGACTCAGGCCCATCCCCTCTCCATCCTAGGGCATGCAGGGAGGAGAGGATAAGGGAGAGACATGGTCTATGGGGGAGGAGAGGGCATTGATCCTCTTCATGGGCTGCAGCTGTGACAACTGGATAAGAGGATGGACGTGTATGGGCCAGTGCTGGAAACAAAGCATGGAAATATCTCTAATTTATTGTTCCTCTCTGAGTCTGGCGTCCTTCCCAGTGTGTGTTCTGATATCTGTGGACATCTTCAAGCCCTTATCTTGCCTGGTTTGTGTTGTTTTTTACTCTTTATAATTTAAGCAGCATTTCCTCCTTCTTGTAACTGCTTGTGTGGGAGTTTTTTTGTCTCCAGTCAAGGATATTTGGAGCTTGGAAGCAAAGTGAAGGAATAAAAGGGGCTTCACCTGTTTTTTGTGAGTGTGTTTATTTTGTATCCCACCCTGGGTCATCACACATACAATGAACGGTTATAGGAACTGGGCATGGCTAGTCTAGTGAAGAGAAGGACCAGGGGAAACATGATGGGAATGTTCCAATATTTGAGCGGCTGTTACATAGAGGAGGGAGTCAACCTATTTTCCAAAGGACCTGAAAATAATGGATGGAAACTGAACAAGGAGAGTTTCAACCTGGAAATAAGGAGAAATTTTCTGACAGTGAGAAAAATCAACTGATGGAACAGCTTGCCTTCAGAAGTTGTGGGAGCTTCATCACTGGAAGCTTTCAAGAAGAGTCTGGACTGCCATCTGTGAGAAATGGTGTAGGGTCTCCTGCTTGGGTGGGGGTTGGACTAGATGACCTACAAGGTCCCCTCCAACTTTGTCATTCTGTTAGATTCCGTCCACTACAAAACAACTTCTGGTCATCTGTACATATTTCATTTCTTTTTTGTTTCCCCCCCAATCTCAGTTGGTATAGTCAGGGTGCTGTACTTTTTCCTGATGTGGACAGTGTGTGATATGGCAAGCATGCTTCCTTTCCTTTCTGATTGCTGTCCGTCACCGCTGTTGAACCAGAGCTGCTGAGGCAGTGAAAAACTGCACATTCAAGGAAGGGGGGGGGGAGAATTGTACTTCAAAACAAAAAATAACAACAACAAATAAACAAAACAAGTCTCTAGTGCAGTGATTCTCAACCTCGGCCGTTCTAATGTTGTGATGACCTGGAGTGTAACACAAATGTAACAAAATCCAAAACATAAATAAATGTCCTTTAATGCCTCCAACTTGGCCCCACTGTTCAATAATTCTCAGTTGGAGATAAAACGTACTCAAAAATAGTCTTCAAAAGAAAACAATACAGTCCAAACTTAATGAGCAGATAGAGGTGAAATAAAAAACTAAAACAAACTGCAATGAAGGAATTTCCACAACGGACCAGGATAAGTAATTACTAACTTCAAGGAGATAACAAGGCACAATCTGTTGGAAGGATGCTGACAAGATAAATTCAGCCCAAAATAACACATGCTTGCTTCTGGCAATGCTGTGTTTTAACCATCTCTCTTATATACTATTCTCCCCAGCTGCCACCAGTGAGGGGGATCATGGCCGCTTCCTCTCTCGTAAGCCAAGTTGTTTCCTTCTCCGTTCCTCCCTGCGTGTCCTAGGATAAAGATGGGATGGGCCTAGTTCTTCCTCTGACTGTCCAGCCAGCCTCTGCCCTTCCCCAACCTCCTCCACAACCTCCGGAGCCACACCTCCACTCCCTGTCGGCTGTTCCTCCTCTCCCTCAGAGTCTGACTCTAACAAGGGCATGACAAATGTTAAGATGCGAAATTCTTACCCAACTCCCAGGATTCCCTAGCTAACATGGAGAAGCCAGGGGAAAGAGAGGTTGCAAGAGGGATGAAAGGGGAGGGGGAGGGGAGAGGAGTGGAAAAAAAAACATGTGCAATCATGTTTGCATGTGTAAGAGCAACAAGGAGGCCAGCAAGCTCCACACCTCTTGCTAACAATCCCAAAGAAGAAAGAGGAGAGAAAAAAAAAACCCATCCTGCCACTCTTAGCACAACTGCACCTCCCGGTTCCCTTGCTTGGCTTACAGGTAGTCTTCAACTTACGACTGCAACTGGGACTAGAATTTCTGTTGCTAAGCAAGTTGGTTATTAAGCAAGTCATGCTCATTTGGGGGGGCACCATTGTTAAGCAAATCCATGCAATTGTTAAACAAATCACATGGATGTTAAGCAAATTCAGCTTTTCCCATTGGCTTTGCTGATTGGAAGCCAGCTGGAAAGTTCTCAAATGGCAAATCACATTTATTTATTTATTTATGGGATTTTTATGCCGCCCTATCTCCCGAAGGACTCAGGACGGCTCACAACAATAAAAACAAAGAATATAAAATTTAAAAAACTATTAAATAAATAAATCCCAATTACAGAATTAAAACCGACAAACAAATTAATAAAAATCCCCATCAGTCCAGGTTGGCCATTTGAAAAAGCCATGTTTTCAGGTCACGACGGAAGGATCGAAGGTCAGGAGCCATCCGAAGCTCCAAGGGCAACTGATTCCAAAGGGCAGGCACATCCACAGAGAAGGCTCTCCCCCTGGGGGTCACCAGTCGACACTGTCTGGCCGACGGCACCCTGAGGACGCCCTGTCTGTGGGAACGTACAGGGCTATGGGAAGTCGTTGCTGGCAGTAGGTGGTCCCGCAAATACCCCGGACCTAAGCCATGAAGGACTTTATAGGTGATTACCAGCACCTTGAATCTCACTCGGAGGGCAACCTGCAACCAATGCAGCTCACGCAGGAGGGGTGTAGTATGGGAGTATCCCGATACTCCCATCACAACCCGCGCGGCTGCATTTTGTACCACTTGAAGCCTTGGATGTACATCAGAAATACATGCTGGATGCCAAGCACTCAAATTCAGATCATGTGACCCATGGGGAGGGTGGGACACCTGTAAGTGCAAGAGTCAATCATAAGATACTTTTTACATCGCTGTTGTAACTTTGAACAGTTGCCAAACAAATGGTTGGAAGTAGAGGACTACCTATATTGCAGCTTAGCCAGAGCTGGGAAAAGGCATCTTTTTAGACCAATGTTAGCTCAAGGTTATGTGGTACCCCCAGGTCGCATTGACTGATGATGCTATCTGTCATCGATACAAATATTTGCATTGTTAGAATGATTCAGAAGGAGGGGTGGCATTGGCTGAGCTTTGGTGGTCCAGGCCAATAGCTACCTGGTCCTAGTTAAAGCAGACATGTCAAACATGTGGCCTGCAAGCCGGATCCGGCTTGTGATAGGCTGCAGTGTTGTCCCGCGGGGCCATCCTGGAGGCGGCGAGGGACCGGCCCCTGCCACCCCACCCCACCCCACCCCAGGCTTGGCCATGCCCACCCAGTCAGCTGCAATGACCAGGCCATGCCCGTCGCGACGGCAAACAAATTCCTGATGCGGCCTGCGACAGGATCAAGTTTGGCACCCCTGGTCTAAAGCCAGCTATGCTATACACCAGAGGCGCCAAGCTTGGCAACTTTAAGACTTGTGAACTTCAACTCCCAGAATTCCCTAGCCAGCCATTGGAATCCAAGTCCACAAGTCTTGAAGTTGCCAAGGTTGGACACCCCTGATATAGACTAAGCACAAGGGCTGGGGTGACAACAGTTAGTCAGTTTCCCCTTTGTGGCTCAAATGATAACAAAAAGGGTGAACTAATGCTTCCCTCACTGGTCCACTGCTCATTGCAAGCAAGGACTCCAGCATGGAGCAAGAGATTGGACTAGATTCTAAGGCCCCTTCCCAAATGAAATTACTCACAGCACATGGAAACATAAAGACTCTTGTAGCTGCTATCTAGAAAGAACATGGGATGATTTTCATTGTCAAAGACAGAAACCTGGACAGTGATTTCTCAAACTGATGTGTGTATGAAAACCAAGCAATTTAAGGCTATGGAATTGCCTTAGACAATTTTTCTTATACATACAAATTCTACATTTTGCAATAAATGGAGGCTCTGAGCAGTGAGCTGAGCCTAGCATTTAGCTAGCTATCTAACCAAACCATCTTGTAGCTATCTACATCTCTGTTTATCTGCCTGCATGTGTGTGAACGGACACATCCGTTCACTCACCCACCAAAAGGTAAGCACGCCTGTAGCATTTTTTCCCCATTGCAGAAAGCCACCTTGTACTTCTTTTTACAAGCTTGACATTTTGGCTGCAGAATTTGTCTTCCTTCTCTTTGAGAGATGGAAATGAGTGAGACACTTTTTTTCCTAATTGCACAATCAAAATAAATTATAGCCACAAACTGGAAGGTGTGGACAATTGCCAGTGCATTTTGGGTTCTGAGATAATGTCCAAGGGTAAATTGTTTTCATATAAATTGCATACTTAAATAATTGCTTTAAAATGCCCATGTATTTCTTTGTACAAAGGCCTCAATGTTTATAGTCTTTTTTTTCCACTCCAAAAAACCCAACTGGGGGGAAAATATCACAAACTGCAGCGACAAATTAAATTGCCCAGTTACATATTAAAATGTTGCCCTAGGTGTACGCTGGCTGTGCTCAGTCATAATCTCTTTATCCAAAAATGGCTATAAATCTGGATGAGATCTTTACATTCTGAATTGCTATTGGGTATCCAGCTGAACAAATGTTCATTCCTCTCAAATTACTGACAAGCTATGTTGCATTGTCTGCTTAATTTGAACATAATACAATATGTCTAATGGAGTTCTTCCTTCCCTCCCACCTTTGGGAGAAAATAAACACCTTCAAATAAATAAATGACTTTGCTGACAGAAATACAACTCCTGCTGAGATTTTACATTGCAGGTACGCATGACTTGAATAACCGATAGGCGGGTTGTACCTGGAGATAATTCATATTGTATAACAAATCCAATCTATTTAATTTGTCTCAGTGAGTATGTCACACAGTCAGTGGGCTACCTGAATGGTCTACATCTGAACCACGTTTTTCAAACTTGGCCGCTTGAAGAAGTGTGGATTTCGACTCCCAGAATTCTCCAGGCCATCATGCTGACTGGGGAATTGTGGGACTTGAAGTCCACACATCTTAAAGTGCCTGAGGTGTCATAATACTGCTATAAGGAAAGAGGAATGGCGTAACTTATATGAAAAGATACCTGTCCTTCAGAGAAACATAACAACACTGTTGATGCCAGCAGAGAGACTTTGGATGAGGAGCAACAGCCTGGGAATCGTGAGGAGGCAGAGAAAATAAATCTAAAAGCAATTTTTTTCTTTCTGTGGTTAGCATATGGAAACTGGGTGATTAAAATAAACCAAAGTGTTCAGATTAGAGCGTTGGCATCCCTCATCTTCAGATTTGCTGTCCAAATAGATAAATATTTGGGTTTCGCCTCCTGTCTGCTGCTTTGGTGCAACATCTCTAAACATTGCGTTATGCTGCTGCTCCAGACCAATCTGGCAGCATATATATTTAGGTTGAAAATGTCAGTCACTCTGAAGAGCTGGTTGTCACCCTGTCTTGATTTCTTTTTCCAAATGACTAGAAAAGAGAAAGTATCCCCAGGTGCTGATTTCCTAGCATCTCAGTTGTCTAGTAGGCCTTTGTGATGGAGACCCTTTTTTTGTTAAGAGAAAAAGAAATGGGGGGAGGGAGAAAGAGAAAGAGAAAAAGGAAAGAGAGCAAGAAGGATAGAGAGATAAAAGACATTACATGTCTTACAGTATTCAGAAACCAACCTCATTCATAGAAATGAAGTTGCAGAAGGTTGTTCTCTTCTATCCTGTTCTATTGGTTCCTTGAATTCCTCTCTGTAAGAGTGTGATGAATACACACGTACACTAAAGGAAAGCATCCATTTTCTGCTAAACAGCAGCATGTTTTTGCTGGTTGGGGAATACTGGGAGACTTAGACTTACTCTTAAAAGCCGCCAAGGTTGGGAAACACTGCCCTAAGGTTTCTGCAGCTGCATGCAGCTGCTATCTTCACATTTGCCACTGTTGTTTTGCACAGCTGCCCTTGCCAATAGATCCTGGTCCAAAATACAGTCACCCAGCCAGACACTTCCTAGCTTTAGTTCCTTAGTTTTCCTGAGTTTCCTAATGAAGACATGCAAGCGTTAATAATAGTCAGCTCTTCCTCATGGTCATGATGTGTAAGCTCAGAAGCTCTACAATGTTGTCTCTGCAGATCAGTGGTGGGATTCAAACATTTTACTAGCGGTTCTGTGGGCGTGGCTTGGTGGGTGTGGCTTGGTGGGCCTGGCAAGGGAAGGATACTGTAAAATCTCCATTCCCACCCCACTCCAGGGGAAGGTTCCTGCAAAATCCCCATTCCCTCCCCACCCCACTAACCTGCTTTCCAGCTCCCTTCTCCTGTGCAGGGCAACCAAAGAAGACCCAGCCAATCAGCTGGGACTCCAGATGCGGACAATAGATGGGGGCAGGGTGAGTCAGAGGTGGTATTTTCCAGTTCTCTGAACTACTCAAAATTTCCTCTACCAGTTCTCCGGAACTGGTCAGAACCTGCTTGAATACCACCTCTGCTGCAGATGTATGCAAGACTTGATTTTTGAGAGCTTCCTTTATCAAGAATGAGGCCTTGGACCAACTGTCTTTCCAGCCCAGCATCAGTCGGAAGGTTCTTGGTGTTTCTAGCCCAAATCTTAATTTGGAGAGTTCTGAGTTGTTTATCCTTAAGGTGTCCTCCAAAATGGTTCTAAGATTCCCACTACTCAGATAATGGCTGAATCTGGATCTCAATAGAATGTTTAATTAAAATTTCAACTGAGTTCCAGTTTCAGCTGATGTCAAGCTGCAAATTTCTGAAGCATAAAGCCATTTCTGCCACTGTTAGATTTCATTGATTGCTTTTACACAGCATAAACTTGTCCTGCAGCAAAGCACCACATGGTCTGGATTTCATTGTCCAACTTTTTCTTCAATCATCTCTTTTAAAGACGAAGCCACCTATATATTTCTCCAGCTGGCAGGATTCACTGATATCATGGCTGGCAATTACATCTAAGAGCACAACTTGGCCTTGTAGTACACATTTTGCTATAATAGATGGATGTCAGTTTAACCTGGTGTTTTGCTTTCAGATAGGATTGCGTAAGGCTGGCAGGACCTAGAAGTACACAGTGACCTGCTGTGACTCATTTGCCTTGGTTTTACAAATGGGGCATCTAAATGTAGACATCATTTATGTGCAATAAATACATTGTTCCATTGCTACATTGCTAAGCATTTAAACTTATAGATGGGCTGAATTATTTCAGTCAGCTTTGTATAATAGAAAAAAACTCCTTTAATCTACCCTTTCTACCCATAAGGAACCTATAAAGAGAAAAACAGCTGCTTTAAAAAGAATTCTTTCTCTTTGGTATCTAATCTATACGGAAGTTATTTTCTGAGCACTGTATGCCCTCTAGAACACCGTACCAGCCAGATTAATGGCACCCCGATCCTGCTTGCTTTTCGTAGAGCCCTGAAGATACAGAGGTGCTCCAGGATCTGGAGCTGGGAGGTTATTAGCTTGCCTGTTGAGAGGTTTTTGTTGATGGCTTTGTCTGGGTTTATCCTTTGGAACCATTATACATGTTTACCCTTTGTTAATATTCTTTGTTATTGTTGTGTAGTATCTTCGTGTTCCAAATCAGGGCTCTCCAAACTTGTCAACGTTAAAAATTATGGACCTCAACTCCCAGAATTCCTCTGCCAGACATGCTGGCTGGGGAATTCTGGGAGTTGAGGTCCATAATTTTTAACGTTGATAAGTTTGGAGGTCCCTGTTTCAATAATGCAAAGGTATTCTATTGTGCTTCTTATGCTCTGAGGCATTTGGTAAAGTGCAGAATTGCCCCACTGTAAGCACAGTCATAACTTTCCACTTTAGATTCAACAGCATCAACATTCCTGTCAATTTACTAAGTGTTTGATGTAACAGTTTAGTAACTAGGAGGCAACTGAATTCTGAATGGAAAGGGCTACTGGTTCTGTAGAGATCATTTACACATCAGTGACCTCTTTCTTTGCTCACTTAAGGAGTAAACAATGCTGGCACTAAAGTTCCAGGCATCTACCAAAAAGTAGAATGTTGCAATGATACAGATGTATGATGATTTCTTTGTCTCCTGAGGTCCTTGCTTTGCATTGAGGCAAAAGGTTTGCTTCACTATTAAAATCTGCCCCTTGCTTTGGGAAAGATACTCAAATGCCAGGACCTTTTCTATACCTGCAAAGATTAAAATCATGCAAGCCATGTTAGTGTTGAAGAAATAAATGCCGGGCAGTATATAGCCAGGTGATAAGCAGAATATCGCTTGTGCGCTAGGCGGCCATGAATATTATAACACATTAGCGTCAAACTGTTTTGTTCTCCTATTCCCCCAAGCTCGCTCCAGATAGCACACCACAGAAATTTGTAACCAGGGAAGGAACACTAGCATGCAACCATCACTACAGAAAGAGCCACTGTGTTGGCTGAATAGCCTCATTAAGGAATAGCAGCACATCACCCCCGATGAACAAGAACAGTAGCAAGTACAGAAACCAAGCTGGTTTGGTAGGGAACACAATCTGTGAAGGGAAAGAATTTACACTTTCGTCACCAGGTTGTGGAATTAGCTGGAGGGAGGGTGGGAGAAAAACAAACATGTTTACCCCGCAATGTGTTGCGTTGCTGAGAATTAGGAATGTAGAAATCACTGGCAGAGCTCCAATGTTAGAAAGGCTGAGGTAACCTGGAGAACTGAATAGAGGCATGTCATATCCCTGTGGTTCTTTATAACATGCTCCTTGCCTTTCTGATGGTGGATCAGACTATCGAGCCGCGTTAGCTATGTCCAAGGATTGATGTCATCTGATGGATGACAATGTCCTTCATCTTTGCATTACCAGGATGAATTTTTACACATTTTTGTTGTTAGCTTCGCATTTTAAAATTTTCTTGAAATTTAGTAAATTTGCATTAAAAATGATGAAATTGCACCGGAGACAAATATTTACACATAACACACATGAAGCATTTGCATTCTTAGAGTGGCTTTCTGAGTTATATTGAATATTTCTGAGCATTTTTAAGAAGAGCTTTCAATGCATTAAATGGCAATAGATAAAGGAGGTCCATTTGCTTTGCTACTGATCCATTTGCTTTTCTATATAAGGACACCAGACAGACCCTTACATATCCTGTCTTGAACATGTTTTCAGGTAGGGAGTGCAATTTCTATTTAATAGCAATAGCAATAGCACTTATTTATTTATTTATTTTATTTTATTAGTCTTATATGCCGCCCTATCTCCCGAAGGACTCAGGGGGGCTCACATAAAAAACACCCAATACAAAACTAATTACACCAAATAAATATTTAAAACCCAAACCACAAAACATTTAAAACAAAAGCCCTCCCCTCAGTCCAGGCCGGTTTGTTCGAATAACCAAGTCTTTAGGCCGCGGCGAAAGGAGCGGAGGTCAGGGGCCAATCGTAGCTCCAGGGGAAGCTGGTTCCACAAAGTGGGCACCCCCACAGAGAAGGCCCTCCCCTTAGGGACCGCCAGCCGACATTGTTTGGCCGACGGTACCCCAAGGAGGCCCTGTCTGTGAGCGCGCACCGGGCGATTGGTGTTCGATGCTGGCAGGAGATGTTCCCGCAAGAATGTCTTCTAGACTTCTATACCGCTTCACAGTGCTTTACAGCCCTCTCTGGGCGGGTTACAGAGTCAGCCTATTGCCCCCAACAATCTGGCTCCTCATTTTATCCACCTCGAAAGGATGGAAGACTGAGCCAACCTTGAGCCTGGTGAGATTCGAACTGCCAAATTGCAGGCAGCCAGCACTCAGCAGAAGTAGCCTGCAGTACTGCACTCTAACCACTGCACCACCATGGCCCATGGCTAATGCTACTGTTCTCAGAAAGGACTCAAAAATAATCTCTCAAGTCACTCAGTTCCATGCCTCCATTTGTCCAATGCACCATATCATTGCTTACAATGGGAACTTCTGATGATAATATTTTATTTGGAATTATTTTAGTATCTATGTTCTCAATTATTTCAAGTCTCTGCTATACATGTTGTTTTTCTCTTATACACACACACACACACACACACACACACATATACGAAAACAAATATATATACATATATATATATGTTTTCGTAGATTTTCACGGGTAAAGGTATGTAGGTCTTGGTGTATTCGGGTCTTGTCCCGTGTAAGATTGAGAATACCTTGGCAGCGTTTGACGAAATCTCATCCGTCATCTTCAGGCCGGTGTCTTCAGCTTCGTTCTCCTGGGAGTCCCAGGAGAACGAAGCTGAAGACACCGGCCTAAGATGACGAGATTTCGTCAAACTTGCCAAGTATCTCAATCTTACACGGACAAGACCAATACACCAAGACATATATATATATATATATATATATATATATATATATATATGGATGTGATACTTCTTTTATTCAATATCTTGTTTGTATCTGTCCTCAGGGTTATAATAAATAAATTTGAATTTGATATAGAGGATGGGGGTGCTGCTGAAGCTGAGAATAGTATGCTTGGATTAGGTTATTTGACAGCATTACCAAGTAATGGTATCAAGTCTTGGTCCCTGTTTTTTGAAGCCATGGTTCAACCATACAACATACTACAATTTTGCGATACCCTTTACCGTTATTAAAAGAATAAGGCATGGAGGTGGAAGACATGCTGGTTTGTGCCATTAGCTGAGTATTTTATCTGAAGCTAACCTACTTCACACAGCTGCCATCAAACTTGAATAGAGGATACTCAGTCCTCAGTACGTTCTGCGGGTATAAATGTAACAAATACCAAATAAGATCCAATGAGTAAGTGCAATGTGCATTTCCTTTACAGAAAGATACCTTACCTAGTATCTATAAAAGTTTTGGGAAAAGTCTTCAAGAGCTGAAAGAAATGTTTCCAGGTAGATCTGAATCTTGTTCCTTTCTTTCCAGGTAGGACTGGCCTGAAAAAAAAAGTATATATTTTGCATGACTTGAAAAGACAGTTTAGCTTAAGAGGATATAAGAATAAACATCAATGAGCAATAAAATGAGATTAATCATCTACAGGGAAAAGGCAGAGGCAGTTATCAGAGCTCAGAAGAAGAATATGAACATGATGCATTAACAGAGAGTGTCCCCAAACCATAGCAAACCCCTTTTGTACATATTTATCTTTTATTTATTAAGTTCATATTTTCCCTTTGAACTCAAGACAGCTAGCAGCAATAAAATATATTTTAAAAAGCAAATCAATGTAAAATGTACCCAGAAGATAAGGAATAAAGTACAGGTTAAAACTTACTTTAGTGAAGAAGTCAGTTTAAAAGCCTCGTGGTTGCTTGAATGAAACAATTTTTGCTTGTGGGTTGTGAGACATGAGAACTGGAGAAAGCCTCTCCTTCCCAATTTGGCAGGATGTTCCAGTGGGAGCAAGATTTGACCAGACAGGTCATAAGTTGTTGTCAAATACTAGAATCCATTTGAAATGGTACTTGGCCTCCACCTATTCCATAGTGCTTCATAGCATTTGAGTGCTGGTCACACAGAACCTGGTGTTGTATTAATGGTTGTGATCTGATAGCCTTGGGGTCTTATAGTTTGCAAGGTTCTCACTAAAATTAATAGTTACAATGCTACAATGAGACATAGGCTGCAAACTAGCACTTGGCACAGAAGTCATGAAAACCTTGGAAAATACATTTAAATACCATGATGTGTCTCTATCTATAACAATAACAAAAATGCAAGCCACAGTATTCTATGTTGTTAAATTTGGAAGAAGACACGTGACTACAGCTCAGAACTACACCAGAATGGCTTGGTCTCGGCAGCTTATATAGCCGGCTGCCGTGGCTTGTAGCCAATGGTGGTATTCGGATTTCCCGCCGTTTTAACAACCAATCAGATTAACTCTGCATACATTACACCCCTCCCCACCTGGTCCAGCCCATACTCAAACCCCATCTATCTAATGTACTCTTGTAAATAGGTGGGGCTTTTACGGTTACGTTTGGACCTGCGTGGTTTTTTTTTTTTTTTAATTACATTTATATGCCGCCCTTCTCTAGAGACTCAGGGCGGCTTACAATTTTTGGGATACAACCCAGTGTGCTCAGCAATAGCCTTCATTCCATTGTATATGCCTGCTTATTACTAAGCGGCATTTTTACAAGGTCAGCTAATTGCCCCCAACAATCTTGGGTCCTCAATTTACCTACCCCGAGAGGATGGAAGGCTGAGTCAACCTTGAGCCTGGTGGGATTCGAGCCTACAGCAGTTGTAGGCAGCTGGAACTTAAGTGCAGGCAATTAACAGCCTGAGCCACCAAGGCCCTTCAGGTGTTCTAGGAACTTCTATTTGTTTTGAAGGAATGTTAGTTGTTGGAATCCCCTCATTTGGAATCCTTTGGCCGGGTGATCCGGCTCTGTTACTCCACCCTGGTCTCTCCTCCCAGTCCACTCCCAGCCCATTGGCATCTCCTTGAATAGGTGAAGTTGTGCTGTCCTCTACTGGAGTTAGCATTTGTTGTGTTAGGGCTTGGGATGGCTCTTGTCGTGTTATTCCATTTAAGAGGGGGTTAACTATTACTTGTTCATTATTCAAAAGGTCTCCCCCTTCCCCCACGGCTTGGGTTGTGTGTAATGAGTCTTGAAACGTGCCAGGGTAAGTTTCTAGGGACTTTCTGGACCTTAATTGGTCTATATTTCTTTTCCAAGTGACCCCGTCCTCCGTTTGTACCCTGTAAGACCTGGGACCTGTTACCTGGGTAATTTCCACAGGAATCCATAAGGGCTCACCCACAAGGTTCTTAGCATAAACTCAATCCCCTATTTGAAAAATGCGAGTTTTGCTACTAGAATCTACAGGTTTCTTGGGTGCGTAAGTGGGGTGAAGGCGGTCAAGGGTTGACCTGAGTTTTCTGCCCATTAAGAGCTCTGCAGGGCTTAAATTAGTGGAGGGGTTGGGGGTAATGTGTTGGATACTGAGCAGTTTGTCTACTTTCTCAGTAATATCCCCTGGACCCAACTGTTGAAGTTTCTCTTTAGTAAACCGAACCATACGTTCAGCCCGGCCGTTAGTGGAGGGGTGCCCAGGGGCCGTAAGGGCATGCCTTATGCCCTGCTGTGCTAAGTATGATTCAAAAAGGGTGGCAGTAAATTGGGGACCATTGTCGGAAACAACCACATCGGGCAACCCGTGAGTTACAAAAAGTTTCCTTAGCTGTTTGATAACAGCTTCTGCAGTGGTGGATGACATGGGAATAACCTCGAGCCATCTGGAATATGCACCTACTACAATCAGAAAGGTATGCCCTTTAGCTGGCCCAGCAAAATCAATATGAATTCTGGACCATGGCCCCCTAGGACATTCCCATTCTTGTTTAGGGGCGGTAGGCGGTGTGGGTCTCAGTTCCTGACAATTCGTACAGCCAGCAACCCAGTTTTCAACCATTTTGTCAATCCCTGGCCACCATACATAGCTCCTAGCCAACCCCTTCATTCTGACAATCCCCGGGTGCCCCTCATGCAACATAGTCAATACTTTCTTCTGTAACTTTTTCAGGAATAACCACTCAATTTCCCCATAGAATACACCCCTTTAACACAGATAGTTCAGTTTGTCTGGACTTAAACGGTTTGCAGATGTCCATTAGTCCTTGCTGTGGCCAACCCTTCTTTATCCAATCGACAACAGGTGCCAATAAACTGTCTTTAGTGGTTTCTCTTGCAATTTCAGCAGCATCCACAGGTAGTTGAGCAACTGTTTCTAAGAAAAAGGTGTAAGTCTTAGGTGCTGGATCTTCAGTGTTCATAGGTAATGGACAGCGGCTCAATGTGTCTGCGTGCCCTATTTCCTTTCCCGGATGGTGAACGAGTCTGTATGAGTATGCTGTGAGCAATTCGGTCCACCTCATCATTCCGGGTGAAAGGATGATAGGAGTTGGTTTATCGTCAGCCACTATTCCAAGGAGAGGCTTGTGATCGGTGACAATGGTGAATTTTCTTCCATAAATGTATTCGTGGAATTTCTTGACAGCTGCTACTATTGCCAGCACTTCCTTGTCCAGCTGACTATAGTTTCTCTCTGCCTTTGTCAATGTTCTTGAATAGAACGCAATAGGAGCTTCTCTTCCACTCGGTAGCTGGTGGCTCAATACTCCCCCCACTCCAAAAGGGGAAGCATCACAAGCTAATACCACAGGCAGGTTTTCACTAAACTGTATTAATACACAATCAGACGTGATTTGGCGCTTAATACTGTTAAAAGCTGCTTCTTCTCTTTTGCCCCAGACCCACGTAGCTTTTTTATCGAGCAGTCTATGTAGGGGTTCCGCAGTTGTTGCTTTCTGCAGCAAAAACATATGGTAGAAATTAATAAGTCCCAGAAATGCTTGAAGGTCAGCTTTGCATTTAGGTCTGGGGGCTTCCTTGATTGCCTGAATTTTTGTTTCTGTGGGGTGAATACCTAAGAATTCTACTCTGTCGGTTCTTAGTGTACATTTCTCTTTTTTGACTTTTAGTCCTGCTTTTTTGAACCTGATCAATACTTCTCTGAGTCTCTCATGTAGCTGAGTGTCATTTTTAGCAGAGATTAAGACGTCATCAAAGTAAGGTACTACCCCTTTTAAACCTTGTAATATTCTTTCCATCAGGCTTTGAAATATGCCTGGTGCCACACTTACTCCGAATTGCAACCTTTTGCATTTAAAGGCACCCCGATGGGTCACAATAGTTTGTGCCTCTGCAGTCGTATCGTCTACTGTTAACTGCTGGTATGCTTGGGCAAGGTCTAATTTAGCGAAAACAGTACCCCCACCTACGGAGTGTAACAAATGATGTACCACTGGAACTGGATATGCGCTCTGTTGCAGTGCATGGTTCAATGTCCCCTTATAGTCCCCACAAATCCTTACAGAGCCATCAGGTTTGACAGGGGTAACTATGGGTGTTTCCCATCTGGACTGGTCTGTGGGCTCTAGTACCCCTTGAGCTATCAGTTTGTCTAACTGTTCATCGATTTTTGCTTTGAGTGCAAACGGCACTCGTCTGGCTTTTAAACGGATTGGTTGTACGTTGGGGTCTAAATTGAAAGTAATAGGAGTCCCTGAGTACTTGCCTAATCCGTCGCTGAAGACCTCTTGGAATTCTTTCTTCAATGACTCTTCCCATTCTGATTCACTGACATGGTTGATTCTGGTTACTTTGATGCCCAGGGGGTGGAACCATTCCAGTCCTAGAAGACTTGGGCAGTCTTTATCAACGATGGTCAATGGTAGAAGTTTAGTGTGATCCTTGAATTTCACATTGAATTTTCTTGTTCCGATTACTGGAATCTTGTTTCCTTGGTAATCTTTGAGGGTTAGTGCTTGCTTATTGAATTGGTTCTTCTGGATCTCTGGAATGAGTCTCTGTATAGTGTCCCATGACATCATGGATAGGTATGATCCCGAGTCTACCTCCATCTGGCATGGTCTTCCCTCGATATAGACTTTGACATGCACCTTCCTGTTGTTCAGTGAAGAAGAATGACCAATTGTTACAGTTTGATGTGTTTCATTTTTCCCGCTTGTGCTGCTGGGTTTTACTTCTTTGTCCTTGTTATTTGGATTGAACTTCCTTCTGTTTGGTGGAGTTCTGAATGATTTGCAGACTCTTGCGATGTGCCCTTTCTTCCCGCAACGGAGGCAAATGGCTTCCAGGAACCTGCATTCTGTGCGGGGGTGGTTCCCTCCACATCCTGCGCAATGGAAGTCTCGCTTCTTCCAGCCCTGGGCGTTCCATTTCCACTCCATTCTGAGTCTGTTTATCTCTTCTTCTTCTCCCCTGTCCTCTGATTCTGACTCTAGTTCGTCAAAATGCGTTGTTGTGGTTTTTTCACCCTCTGGATGGTTGGTTATTCTGTTCATCTTCCTCATGGTGGCTGCAGAGGTTTTCGTGGCTTCTGCTGCTATTGCCTCATCGATGGCTTCTTTTAGTGTAATGTTTGGTTTCATGAGTAGTTTACTTTGTAACGTCTGGTCCTTAAGCCCCAAGACAAAACGATCGCGCATGGCTTCATCTAGCATGATGAATTCACAGGCACCCCCAAGGTTGTGTAAGCTGGCCACAAAGTCACTGATGCTTTCTTCTTCTAGTTGATCGCGGTGGTAGAATTCGTGTCTGTGGATCAGGCACTATACTTGGGGTGTGTAGTGTGCCCTCAATAGCCTTTCCAAGTCTGCCCATGCCATCGCTTTCACGTCTGCTGGTGCAGCCAGAGCCTTTGCCATCTTGAACACTGTGGGACCGCAGTGTGTTAGGAAAACCGCTCTTTTCCGTTGTTCAGAAATTGAAGCTAGATCATTTCCTTCTAAGAACATTTGGAATCTATCTGCATAAGACTCCCAGTCTTTGTTCTTTGGGTCGAACTGGGCTGGTGGTGTGTTCAGCCCAGTCATCTTGTTTCTTTCTTCTGCGTTGTCTTCTTATCTTATCCAACACTCGTCGCCAGTGTTAAGTTCGGAAGAAGACAGAACGCGAAGTGCTTCAGCTCATTTTAATAACGTGACTACAGCTCAGAACTATGCCAGAATGGCTTGGTCTTGGCAGCTTATATAGCCGGCTGCCGTGGCTTGTAGCCAATGGCGGTATTCAGATTTCCCGCCGTTTTAACAACCAATCAGATTGAACTCTGCATATTTTCAACAACCAATCAGATTAACTCTGCATACATTACATCTGTGACATTCTGTGGGAGCACAGTTGGACTTTAAAAAGGCAGGATAGGAAGAGGATTGATGCCTTCAAGTTCCATAGACATTCATTGGTGTTGGAGAAGACACCTGGGAATACTGTGGATGTCTAAGAAACCAAAACAATGGATCAATGAATAAATCAACCCAGAGTTCTCACAGTCTCAAATTATCTTACTTTAGACACATTATGGAAAGATCTCTGAAAAAGGTGCAGTGCTTGGAAAGTTGGAAGGAAAGATGAAAGGGTGACCAGCAGTAAGATAGATGGACTTTAGCTGTGATGCAGTCACCATTGAGAAAGAGAGAGACTTGAAAAAAACAGATTAGGGATAGATATTCTTGAAGAAAAATCTATGTGGTTGCTAGGTGTTGAAAATGACTTGATGGTACATGATCAAGAAATATTAAGAAATACAAAATGGAAATGGGCTGGACACATAGCAAGAAGAACCGATGGCAGGTGGACCAAGGCAGTCATAGAATGGATCCCACTTGATAAAAAATGTCCATGAAAGAGATCTAAAACAAGATGGATCGACAACAACAGCAAGTATTATATACCCAATTGGCAAAAGAAAGTTCAGGATTATATATCCAAAGGCGTTTTTCAAGAGGCAACTGGACTTTCTGGTTTTTCTTTGAAGATGTTTTGCTTCTCATCTAAGAAGCTTCTTGGATGAAAACCAAAATGTCTTCAAAGAAAACAGCTTCTTCGGCTTCTTGGATGAGAAGCAAAATGGCTTCAAAACCCCCCCAGAAAGTCCAGTTGCCTCTTGGAAAAGCACCTTTGGGACAACCATAATCTGAATGACTGAGAATCTCCATAGACATTCAGGACCATTAAGGTTGGAAACATGTGAAAAAGGCCTTCATCGTGCAGTGGGTAGATAATGAGTAGAATGATGATGATGATGATGAATCAAGTAATAAATCAAATGTAGGTATGATGACCAGGGCGTGGCACAAAAGTGACACAGTCACATAAGCAAGAAGAGTCTCTTTATTATCTCCAACTTTGCCCGCATTGTCCAGGTTACCTTCAGCTGGAGAAAATTTCTTCCAGGAACAGCCTTTAACTGGAGAAAATACATTCCAAAACAAAATACATACAGACTGTAACTAAAAATCCAAACAAACCAAGCTGCTGTAATTAACTTGACAGGGCAGGAGAAGGAATTTCAGACTTGAAAGCATGGCAAAACTCACACAGTTGGGAAGACACCAGGAACACAGATAAGCCACGAGGAGACCAGATAAACTCATGATTTGCTCCCAACAGTTTGCTGTGCGCAGCTTCCCTTTTTAAACACTGTGTTCCCAGCTGCAGCTAATGAAGGGAATCAGGGCCCTTTCCTCCCCTGTAAGCCACGCAACTCATATTGCTCCCATCTTCATTCCTCCCTGTGTGCCCTAGGATGAAGAGGGGGTGGGCCTGGGTCTTCCTCTGAACTCCCTCTCCCTTGTTCTACTTCTTCCCTACTCTGCCCAGCCAGACTTTGCCCTTCCCCAGCCAATGGAGCCACACTCCCACTCCCTGTCAGCTGTTCGGCCTCCCACTCCGAATCAGATTCCAACAGGGGCATGACAGTAGGTCTATTACACGCTAGTTCTTTCTGGGGCAATTTAATCCCATCTAGATTTAAAGATAGAATTGGGCAGCCCATTTCTGAACCCAAAACCACTCAGTCTTAGTAAAGCTTAACCTGAGCCTCTTCCTCTCCACTGAGTCCTTAACAGGCCCAGGAGACTGTAGCAAAAATCACTTGGTGGGCCAGAGCTGAGATAGGCAACTGACTCCTTGCTATCAAATCATCCACCCTAGCCATAGCATTTAAGTGTTAAGTAAGAAGGAGGAAACTGTCAGTAGTTGGGTTAGGCAAAAACCCAATGTAGAGATAGGATTTAGCTGTCATTTTCCTCTTACAAGAAACACATGCTAGCATATGTTGTAGTACAAGCTCCAATGTGATTGCATTGCAATAGTTTCTGGCTGTGTGTTTGTGTATGTGTGTTTGTGTGTGCAACTTGCTACTGTTCAGCTTCAGTTGGAGAGATCTGACTGCTGAGTGGTAGCTCCCGAGTGCTGAATTTAGTCCCAAATGTGCAGCAGTTGCAAAAATAACATCATATACATTATTCAAGCAGCTCTTGATTAAACCTGAGTTTTGCTGGTGGTTGTCTTATAGAGCTGAATTGTCAGGGCAAGCAAACAATTGAAGACAGTAATTTAAGAAGCATCACAGATATTTCTGGGGGTGAAAGAGACACTAACAAGGTTGGGCAGATATTTAGAGCACTGAATCAGTAGCTGGAAATGTTCCAGTGTGGGTGTGTAACAGCAAATGTCACTGAACTCATTCAAATTGTGTTCACTCTCTTTCTGCAGGCTGCCCCCCCCCCGTGTGTGTGTGTGTGTGTGTGTGTGTGTGTAAAAAGAGCCTGAGCATTGAGCAGCAGAAGGTTGGTTCAAAAAGGTATGGTTTAAAAAAAATCCAATATCATAAAATGATTACTATAATATATAAACCAAAGGTAGTGTGGGGAAACATGCATAAGTACAGATGTCAGAATAAAATCCATGCAATAGCATAAAACTAATATCAGAAGAGGGCTAAATAAAACAATCTGTCACCAGTCTGTTTTTAAAACTTGCTGTAGCAGAGAAAAAGGAAACCATTCATGGGAGGGAATTTCCAAGTGCTGGAGAATGCCCTCCCTGTGATTATTTGTAGGAAGAGGCCCTCCTAGACAGCACATTCAATAGGCTTTGGCTGCAGATCAGGGCTGCTGGAAATCAACATATAAGTGAAACTCGAAAAATTAGAATATCATGCAAAACTCCATTTATTTCAGTAATGCAACTTAAAAGGTGAACCTAATATATGAGATAGACTCATTACATGCAAAGCAAGATAGTTCAAGCCATGATTTGCCATAATTGTGATGATTATGGCTTACAGCTCATGAAAACCCCAAATCCACAATCGCAGCAAATTAGAATATTGTGAAAAGGTACAATATTCTAGGCTCAAGGTGTCCCACTCTAATCAGCTAATTAAGCCATAACACCTGCAAAGGGTTCCTGAGCCTTTAAATGGTCCCTCAGTCTGGTTCAGTAGGAATCAGAATCATGGGAAAGACTGCTGACCTGACAGTTGTGCAGAAAACCATCATTGACACCCTCCATAAGGAGGGAAACCCTCAAAAGGTAATTGCAAAAGAAGTTGGATGTTCCCAAAGTGCTGTATCAAAGCACATTAATAGAAAGTTATGTGGAAGGGAAAATGTGGAAGAAAAAGGTGCACAAGCAGCAGGGATGACCGTAGCCTGGAGAGGATTGTCAGGAAAAGGCCATTCAAAAGTGTTGGGGACTTTCACAAGGATTGGGCTGAGGCTGGAGTCACTGCATCAAGAGCCACCACACATAGACGGATCCTGGACATGGGCTTCAAATGTCGTATTCTTCTTGTCAAGCCACTTCTGAACAACAAACAACGTCAGAAGTGTCTTACCTGGGCTAAAGAAAAACAGACCTGGTCTGTTGCTCAGTGGTCCAATGTCCTCTTTTCTGATGAGAGCAACTTTCTCATTTGGAAACCAAGGACCCAGAGTCTGGAGGAAGAATGGAGAGGCACACACTGCAAGATGCTTGAAGTCCAGTGTGAAGTTTCCACAGTCTGTGTTGATTTGGGGAGCCATGTCATCTTCTGGTGTTGGTCCACTGTGCTTCATTAAGTCCAGAGCCCAATAAATGAACTTTTGCACAATATTCTAATTTTTCGAGTTTCACCTGTATAAGGATCACTATTCCTTTAAGCACGTAGGATCCAAAGTGGAAGGGGATGCATATATAATAACAAGCATTTTAAATTAAAGGTGGAAATACCCTGGGAGCCAGGATAGAGTTTAGCCAGCATAGGAATTTATAGTATATGTTCCCTTGTGGAAGCATCGCACAAGAACTCTTGGCTCTTTTCATTCAGGATCTAGACTTGAAGGGACTCCTATGACAACACCAACTATGCTTGTGATTTTATTTATTTATTTTCATGCATCGATGAGGCTATCCAGCTCAAGCAATATGACCTCCAGGGGGAGTACTCCACTTAGGGAGGCAACTGGACCTAAGCGCCTGAGGGAAAAGCCATACCTTAACCGTTTTTCTAAAGGCAAACAGAGTTGCGGCCTGTCTTATATTGATGACCCATTTATGATTTGACATGGCAACGATGCATCAAACCTGGCCCTTTTTGACCTTTCGGCAGCTTTTGATACCATCAATCACAGTATCCATCTGAACCAACTCAAAGGGATATTTGAGTGCAGTAAGTATTAAGGACCGAGGGCAAGGTTTTGTGATGTTTCTCCTCCTTCTTCCAGAACCAGTTGTTGATGGTGTTGGTAAAGGAGGGAAGGCTCTACTCCTTGTTCTGAGAAGTAACTCCAAATGTCTGTACCCTCCCCACTCCTACCAACTCCTATTTGAACCCTCTGTGAAAGATCATATACAAGCATGGGATGAGATGTCATCAAAGTGCTGATGATGTTCTGTTCATCTCCAATCCTGGTCAATCAAGTGATGCTACAAAAGTAGATGCAATTAGTGAACAAGATGGATCTGTGTAAAGGCATCTACAGTAGATTATGGCTGTTATTTGCTCTTCAAGAAAAGCCATGAGTTTAGAGGACTCCCAAATTCCACATGACATCTGTGAAGGTAATGTAATCCCATCAAGAACCAAAGAAGGAAATAGTCGGTCCACTAAAGAGAGAAGATGGCAAGGAAGTAACAGGCAACAGAGAGAAAGCAGAACTGCTTAACTCATTCTTTGCATCCGTCTTCACACAAAAAGAAACTATAGCTCAACCCACCAAAAACATAACTGAAAAAGACAGACCAGAAATAAAAGTTAAAATAAGCAAAGAAACAGTAAGAGAACACCTGTCTGATCTTGATGAAAACAAATCACTGGGGCCTGATGGATTATATCCCAGAGTTTTAAAAGAGCTGGCAGAGGTCATCTCAGAACCATTGAACCATATCTTTCAATAATCCTGGAGCACCGGAGAACTACCAGAGGACTGGAAAAGAGCTGATGTGGTTCCCATCTTCAAAAAAGGGAAAAAAACAGACCCAGGAAACTATAGACCAATCAGCCTAACATCAATACCTTGGAAGATACTGGAAAAGATAATAAAAAAACAGATCTGCCAACATCTAGAAATAAGTAAAGTAATAACTAGCAGTCAGCATGGGTTTGTTAAGAACAGATCATGCCAGACCAATCTTATTTCATTCTTCAACACAGTGACTAAATTAGTAGACCAGCAAAATACTATGGACATAATATATTTAGATTTCAGCAAGGCATTCGACAAAGTAGACCACAACCTACTTCTTAGTAAGCTAGAAAAAAGTGGCATAGATAGCACCACCACTAGATGGACTCGCAACTGCCTGGCAAACCATACTCAACTAGTAGTCCTTAATGGGTCTAAGTCTACATGGAGGGAAGTAAGCAGTGGGGTGCCACAAGGTTCCGTCTTAGGCCCAGTACTCTTCAATATCTTCATTAACGACTTAGATGAGGGAATAGAAGGGGAACTTACCAAATTTGCAGATGATACTAAACTGGCAGGAATAGTTAACACCCAAGAAGATAGGCTTAAGATCCAGATGGATCTTGACAGACTAGAACACTGGGCTGTATCTAACAAAATGAAATTCAATGTAGAGAAAAGTAAAGTCCTATACTTAGGCAAGAAAAATGAAAAGTACACATAAAGACTGGGTGAAACCAGGCTCAATAGCAGTAACTGTGAGAGGGATCTTGGAGTCTTAGTGGACAACCAGCTAAATATGAGCCAGCAGTGTGCAGCAGCAGCCAAAAAAGCTAATGCAATCCTAAGTTGTATTAACAGAGGGATACAATCAAGATCAAGGGAAGTACTAATACCACTCTATAAAGCCTTAGTAAGACCACACCTAGAATACTGCATCCAGTTTTGTTCACCACATTATAAAAAAGATGTTGAGACTCTAGAAAAAGTACAGAGAAGAGCAACCAGGATGATTAGGGGACTGGAGGCTAAAACATACAATGAACGGTTGCAGGAACTGGGCTTGGCTAGTCTAGTAAAGAGAAGGACCAGGGGAGACATGATAGCAGTCTTCCAATATTTGAGGGGCTGCCACAGAGAGGAAGGGGTCAAACTATTTTCTAAAGTGCCTATAGGCCAGACAAGGAATAATGGATGGAAACTGAACAAGGAGAGATTTAACCTGGAAATAAGGAGAAACTTTCTGACAGTGAGAACAATCAACCAATGGAACAGCTTGCCCTCGGAAGTTGTGGGAGCGCCATCACTTGTGACTTTCAAGAAGAGTTTGGACTGCCATTTGTCAGAAATGGTGTAGGGTCTCCTGCTTGGGTGGTGGGTTGGACTAGATGACCTACAAGGTCCCTTCCAACTCTGATTCTCTGTTATCTGTTACCTCTGATTTTGTTCATCCAGTCTCAGGGACCCGTTGTGACGTGCTGTAGATGTTTCTTTGCATGGAAGAGTGAGGGCTTCCAAGCAACTCTTATTACAAAGACACATTTGTTTTACAGTGAATCAAATTCTGCTAAAGTATTTTTTGAGTCTAACTTAGCATTTTCTGTTTGTCTATTAAAATGAGCAAGCAGGCATGAATTTGCAAGACCAAAGGACAATTTGCTGAGTTCTGAGTCGCAAAGCAAGAAATTCCTCTAGCTACATACAGTATCTGCTACATGACGATGACTTAATTGAAGCAGCCTGAGGTCTGTTTTGAACATATGCTTCTGATTTGGGAACATTTGCTTATTTATTGGAAGAGGACTCTATGCTGAAGCCAGATGTTCAGCTGCAGGGGACATTTTGAAGAGCATCTGCTGATATTCCAGCAAGGCCAAGTCCCTTCCGTAAGGCCAAGTCACCTCCTACCCCACACATTCTTTGCTCTGAACCCAGCTGTCTTCTGCTTCAGAGCAAGTTGTCATCACATCTTCCTACACAATCATTGTGAGTTTCATTGTGGAGGTGTAAGAAATAGGCTATCATCCTTCTTCCCTGCAGTTGTGAGAAATTCAGGAAGTTTTGTGTCTTAAGTCTGCTTTTGAAAGAAGCCGTAGGTAATTGATAACATTCTGTAACTTTAGACAGTTTTATGTGGGGGTTAATCTCAGTTTAAACATTTCAAGGGTAAATCCACTTGGGTCCTTCAGAAAAAAAGGCAACTAGAAGCTTAAGCCCTGGGTAATGTATAGAGGCAAAAAATAGTACAAAATGGTATAGCAAAAGCAAAACGCTAACACAATTAAAATAGCTTTACATTTTAAGCTAAATAGCCAGGGAAGGGATGGTGATCAAAGGCTCACAAGCAAATAATTGAGATGTTTAACAGTTAGCTTTCCCATTGGTCTTCAACAAGTCTTGAATTGGCAGAAATTGTACATTTTTGACCTCATCTTGCCTCTTCGGCCTCCATTCTCAATCACTACAGTTACCTCCCTTGTCTCCTTAATAAGAGGTAACAGAGCTTGACAGATTTTGAAAAACTTGAGCTTGAGTGGTACCCATCTATTTACTTGCAGTTGCCCACTTTTGAACTTCTGGGTTGGCAGGAGCTGGACCAAAAGATGGGAGCTTGCCCTGTCACACAGCACACTCGGGTTTCAAACACAGGCTTGCTGATTGTCAACCCAATGCCCTAACCATGGGCTCTGTGCAAGATATGAAGAGCATTGCTAGGACACAGCAAAAAAAAAAATGTAATTAGGTGAAAATGGAAAGAGACTATTAAAATGTTAGGATTCGCTCCTGGCAACAGGGGGGAAAATCCCAAATCACTGCCTTGGGCTAAAGAGAATGCATAGTGGATGGTGTAATCTAAACAAAATATTCATTTTAGTGTGTTAAGCAGTAGCAGAATGTCAAGGAAAATGGCTATTGTAGATTTTATTGTTTTTCATTCTCTTTCTCTCCGCACATTATTTTCTAAAGAACAAGGAAAATCAATTGCGTCTCTGAATGGAATAATGGTATGGATGCTGTAGCTATCCTTCTACATCTGTAATGGGGCTATTAATGATTGTGGAAATTGATAGTGACAGAGAGAGTCAGACCAAACACTTGTAATGTCACGAGTCTGGCAACAACAGGAACAGCAACAAAATCTCCCCACCCCACCCCCACTTAATCTGTTGTTGTGATACTGTTAACCCTCCTGTTTAATTCAAGTGAGCATTTAAAATTATGCTCTGCAAGGAAGCAAATATCTGTTTCCTGTCTGCATTGCTTACAATATACCAAACTCAATCTCAACCCCTGTGTGTTTGGGATAGATAGGAGGAGAAGGAGAAGGAGAAGGAAGAGAAAGAGGAGGACAAGCAGAAGGAGGAGAAGAAGGAGGAGACACGTGAAGCTAGAATGCAGATATAATTAGATTAGATTTTATTCTTTTTCCTCCATGGTGTGAACCAGTCCCTTGTAGATTTGGGGCCTGATCCAGCTTGTTTCTTTTTCTTTTCCTTCTTCTTTTATTTCAAGTCAGGAATTCATTTTGACTTCTAGGCTTTGACAAAGCAGTATTTAAAAGACAGGTCAAGTGGTGTCAACGGCCATATTGGCAGGGCTGGGATTCAAATTTTTAAACAACCGATTCTGTTGGCATGGCTTAGTTGGTGGGCATGGCTTGGTGGTCATGTTATTGGCTGCACATGGCCAACTCAATATCACTCACATCGAGGCACGCATCTCCTCGCCTGGCCTCTCATGACTGTGGGGATGCTGCAACAGTTGTAAGTGTGAAAAATGGTCATGTCACTTTTTTCACTGCCATTGTAACTTGGAATGGTCACTGCACACAAGCAAAGTACCGGCAAAGGAGGGGAAAAAAACTCCAGAGAAGTTCCTGAGAACCAAGAATGCCAAGAATGTAATAAGGATTAAGGGAGAAACAGTTTCTGTAAGCAACACCAGAATGTTTCCTTCCTGCCTTCCTTACAGGATTAGGCCAGTAATTTCTTCTAACAACCAGTTCTCCGAACTGCTTAGAATGTTAACAACCGTTTCTAGCGAATAGGTGTGAACTGGTAGAATCCCACCCCTGCATATTGGTTTACTACCAGGCTACAACTGGCACTGAGAAAATCATTATGGTGCAAGAAGAGATAAAAGGGCACCCCTCAAGAGCTCAGTTCTGGGCACACAGGGTGCTGCCACAGAGGCATTTGTCAGGCTCTTGTGGTTCATGGAAATTATAGTCCCCGAGTTTAATTTGCTACCCCACCTGCAGCTATAACCACAGACATTTGACTAATGTGCTCCTTGCTTAAGAACAGCTTGAATCTCTTTTTCTCTTTCACTGACCTCTTTCTTTGACCCTTGATCTTCTGCATTTAGTAGATGGCTTCCAATTAGATGTATCCACCTATACATCCAACTTCTGGGGTAGTTCATTTCTCAACTAATAAGGAAAGAAGGGCAGCTGGGGGGAAGGTCTCAAGTTGTGCCTTCTTCAGCCTCTCTAGTTCTTCTTCTGTTTAGCTGCTGCTAAGAAAAGTTAGAATGGCAGAAAGAGAAGCTCGGAGCAGATCTGGAGAGCTAAAGGCCTGGAATTTCTCCCTTCCTCTCTCTGCTTTCCACAAGAAAAAGAAGAGACAGAAGAAATAAAAATATCAGGATCTTCTTTCTGTCATGGGAATTGTATTCTGTTGCAGGCTGTTTCCAAAGGAGGGCCTGTTTTCAAATGAGCATTCTTATAACTTTCTGGTTCATTAACACTGCATCGATCCGGATGCTGTCTATTTTAATTTGGTCAGATCTGATTTTGGACACATGCAAAACTTTGTTTCACTGAATATCACTGGAAATCAACACCAGATGCCAGCACAGAAATTTAGAGACAAACCTTCTGGATTTTTGCAACCCAGATCTAGGTGCCTTAATATTAACAATAGTAACTGTGAGAATCTTTGGACTATCTTGTATCTTGTATTGACTATTTCTTTGTGGGTTTTATTATCTTTCTTACTTCTTGGGACCACTTCAGCTTAGGTGAAGTTTATTTACATGTAGCAATAGCTCTTAGACTTATATACCTCTTTATAGTGCTTTACAGCCCTCTCAAAGCGGTTTACAGAGTCAGCATACTGCCCCCAACAATTTGGGTCCTCATTTTATCCACCTCGGAAGGATGGAAGGCTAAGTCAACCTTGAGCCTGGTGGGATTTGATCTGACAAATTGCAGTGGGAGTAGCTTGCAGTACTGCACTCGAACCACTGCACCACCGAGGCTCCATATCGTGATCGGAAGACAGATTTTCCTCTCAAACAATGTCCTGTGAGTTCCAGGGAAAGTGCTATATTTATTGATAATAATAGAAATAAAATAAAAATAAAAGCAAGGGCATGAAGTGCAAAGTATTGTAAAAATCGCTGTTAAAATGTGTTGCTGTCTGAAGATTAGCCTGGAGAGTACTTGTTCTTTGGAAATGGCTGGTGCTTTAGTGAATTTAAACTCATGATGGGTAACACAAAAACACAGTCTTTGTTTTCTTGTTCAGTTACCTTTTTCCCTTTGTCAACTCTTCAACCAATTCTGTTTCTTCCCTTTTCTGGTCAGCTTCCCCTTTTGTTAAGTTCGCATAGAGAGGCAGGACGCGGAGTGCTTCAACTCTAAGTTTATTGTGACTTCAGCTCAGAACGGACCCAATTTGGCTTAGCCGAGGCAGCTATATATAGCCGGCTGCCTCGGCTGACAGCCAATCAGAGTGCAGGGTTTTCCCGCACTTTTGAACCAATGATTTCAAACACTTTACAAGAACAACCAATCATATTCAAACTCTGCATACATAACACCTTTCTTAAAAGGGATGCGGTGGCTCAGTGGCTAAGACGCTGAGCTTGTCAATCAGAAAGGTCGACTGTTCAGCAGTTTGAATCCCTAGCGCCGTGTAACAGAGTGAGCTCCCATTACTTGTCCCAGCTTCTGCCAACCTAGCAGTTCAAAAGCAAGTAAAATGCATGTAGAAAAATAGGGACCACTTTGGTGGAAGGTAACAGCGTTCCGCGTGCCTTTGTCATTTAGTCATGCCGGCCACATGACCACGGAGATGTCTTCAGACAGCGCTGGCTCTTTGACTTTGTAACGGAGATGAGCACCACCCCCTAGAGCCAGAAATGACTAGCACACATCTGCGAGGGGAAACTTTACCTTTATCCCTTTCTTTCCTCTTCTCCATCCTTGTTTTCCTTCCCCTCTTTTGCTGTTTCTGCTAGAAGATGAGAGGAAGATGTGCATATTCTTATGTTTTTCTGGATATGACAGAACATTTGGTATCTGAAGTGGCGTATGAATTAAATTTGCAAATGGGCTATTTTGCTTTCCCCCAGGCTATTTATTTTATTGTTTTGACCTTATTTTAAAACATATGTTTGCTTCTGTGTATATGTGCGTGTATGTTCTGTCACTCATTTCACTTACCACACACATGATAACAAAAGCGATAGCGCACAAGGAAGATCTGCAGAAGTGTTTTCTGCTGGAGAGGAAGAAGAATCTGGACATTGTACAAAGATGTACAGGTGAAAATCGAAAAATTAGAATATCGTGAAAAAGTTCATTTATTTCAGCAATCCAACTTAAAAGGTGAAACTAATATATGAGATAGACTCATTACATGCAAAGCAAGATAGTTCAAGCCGTGATTTGTCATAATTGTGATGATTGTGGCTTACAGCTCATGAAAACCCCAAATCCACAATCTCAGAAAATTAGAATATTACATGCAATCAATAAAACAAGGATTGTACATAGAACAATATCGGACCTCTGAAAAGTATAAGCATGCATATGTACTCAGTACTTGGTTTGGGACCCTTTTGCAGCAATTACTGCCTCAATGAGGCGTGGCATGGAAGCTATCAGCCTGCGGCAATGCTGAGGTGTTATAGAAGACCAGGATGCTTCAATAGTGGCCTTCAGCTCTTCTGCATTGTTTGGTCTCATGTCTCTCATCTTTCTCTTGGCAATGCCCCATAGATTCTCTATAGGGTTCAGGTCAGGCGAGTTTGCTGGCCAATCAAGCACAGTAATCCCATGGTCACTGAACCAGGTTTTGGTGCTTTTGGCAGTGTGGGTAGGTGCCAAGTCCTGCTGGAAAATGAAGTCAGCATCCCCATAAAGCTCGTCTGTGGAAGGAAGCATGAAGTGCTCCAAAATCTCCTGGTAGACGGCTGCGTTGACCCTGGACTTAATGAAGCACAGTGGACCAACACCAGCAGATGACATGGCTCCCCAAATCAACACAGGCTGTGGAAACTTCACACTGGACTTCAAGCATCTTGCAGTGTGTGCCTCTCCATTCTTCCTCCAGACTCTGGGTCCTTGGTTTCCAAATGAGGTGCAAAAGTTGCTCTCATCAGAAAAGAAGACTTTGGACCACTGAGCAACAGACCAGGTCTGTTTTTATTTAGCCCAGGTAAGACACTTCTGATGTTGTTTGTTGTTCAGAAGTGGCTTGACAAGAAGAATACAACATTTGAAGCCCATGTCCAGGATCCGTCTGTGTGTGGTGGCTCTTAATGCACTGATTCCAGCCTCAGTCCAATCCTTGTGAAAGTCCCCAACACTTTTGAATGGCCTTTTCCTGACAATCCTCTCCAGGCTACGGTCATCCCTGCTGCTTGTGCACCTTTTTCTTCCACACTTTTCCCTTCCGCATAACTTTCTATTAATGTGCTTTGATACAGCACTTTGGGAACATCCAACTTCTTTTGCAATTACCTTTTGAGGGTTTCCCTCCTTATGGAGGGTGTCAATGATGGTTTTCTGCACAACTGTCAGGTCAGCAGTCTTTCCCATGATTCTGATTCCTACTGAACCAGACTGAGGGACCATTTAAAGGCTCAGGAACCCTTTGCAGGTGTTATGGCTTAATTAGCTGATTAGAGTGGGACACCTTGAGCCTAGAATATTGTACCTTTTCACAATATTCTAATTTGCTGCGATTGTGGATTTGGGGTTTTCATGAGCTGTAAGCCATAATCATCACCATTATGACAAATCACGGCTTGAACTATCTTGCTTTGCATGTAATGAGTCTATCTCATATATTAGGTTCACCTTTTAAGTTGCATTACTGAAATAAATGAACTTTTGCACAATATTCTAATTTTTTGAGTTTCACCTGTATATATTTTATCCTTGAAGGACGATATTACATTCATGGCCATCTTCCTTCTGAAGAAATTGTTGTATGCTGTTTGACAAACTCTGGTGCACAATTTCAATCGCTTCAAGGTTTTTGTGGTACATGTATGTGTGTGTGTGTGTGTTCATGTACAAATAGAAAAACAAAGGGATGTTTTTCTCTTTCCAAGAAAAGAGATATATTTTCCTGCCCCAATGTTTCTAGCTTTGAATCCCATTACTTACTGCAGAATAATCAAATCAACGCTGCAGTCATTTGGGCACAGTAATTAGATGCGCAACTATCTTGGCCCTTTCCCCCTTCCCTTGAAAGCTTTCCTCTCTAGTATACATTTATTGCGTAGTTACCACAGTAGTTGTGTTTGTTTCTCAAGCACAAAAAACTATTAAGCACCCTTAAGCACAAACCGAGAAAGAAGGGAGAGAGCCAAAGACTTAGAAAAGAGAATTCTAGACTTCGTTTCATGCAGCTGTGTGCAGCTCCATTAAAAAACGTCTTTTTAGATTGTGTGACATGTTTTTGCAGACCACTTAAATATAATCCAGATATTTGCTAGTTCTAGAGTGGGGCTAGGGTAAAAATAAGGCATGGGAGTAAAAAAGAAAAAAGAAAGAAAATTAAAGAGTGAGCAATAGAAAGATGGGACAGTTCGTAGGTGAGGCGCAGAGGAACAGATGTGAGAGTGTTCTCTTTTCTAATTATTAGTTATTATAGCACCAGGCTAAAAATCAAGAGACTGTGAGTTCTAGTCCCACCATAGGCAGGAAAGACTGTTGGCTGACTTTGGGTCAGAAACTCTCTCTCTCAGCCCAACCTACCTCACAGAGTTGTTGTTCTGTAGAAAATAGGAGGAGAAAGGAATACTATATATGTTCGCTGCCTTTTATTTATAAAAATAATATAAAAACAATAAAGGCGGGAAAATAAATAATTTCTGTACACTTCACAAAATGGCTTTGTCTAGTACATGGTTTTTTGTGAACTGTAGACCCTGACCAGAATTCAGCCCATGAAATAATAGATGTTCCACATTCAGTGTTCATGTTGGCCAATAAATAATTAAAAAGTATGATTTCCTTGTTATAAAAAAAATGCTCTTTCCTAATTGATTTTTTTTTGCTGTTTTGAATGAAAAAAAAAACTACATGTCTTACCTAAGTGCAAAACAGTGAGGAAAAGCATCATCAATATTTTTTAATAACCAAACCATTTTTGTTTATTTGTTTGTTTTTCTGACAGGAGAAAACTAAACCAAACTAACTTTTTGGTTTTGTTTTTTCCTGTCAGAGAAACAAAATTGTCTTTGACATTTTTCTGCCAAAGTCAAGAAATGAACTCACCCGTAATCTCTCTGCCTAACATTAAATTTTGGTTTTTATCCTGAGAATCATATGAAGTGACTCCAAAGAAACAGTCAACTTTCCCTGGCCCTAAAAACCCTTTAATTAATCTATTGGGTAGCCATGATGACGAGGGATGGAATCTCTCTTTGTGGGATAGATCAAGAAAGAAAACCACGAAGGCTCAATGACACGATTTCTTTTTGTTGCTTGAAACAAATGCAGTTTGAATTGCCATGCTGCCTCTTCCTGGGAGCGTGACCTTTTGAGAAAGAAAATTCTCTCTTGCCAAACCAAAATCTTTTGGCGTTCCTTTCAACTCTATTTGTTTAGCCACTTGGAGGTTTTCTAACTGAGGTGGCTCTTTGGTGCACTTTGTCTAACTTTCTCTACGACCAGAGTTTCGCTGCAGAATTATTAATAGTGTTAAAGGACACAGTAGGTGGCACTCTTACCCCTAAACATGACTTAAAGTGGCAAAAATCCCCTTTTGCTTTATTGTAGCTCAGGCAGGAGAGAGAGAGAGAGAGAAAACAAGCAGAATGCATCCTATTATGATAAAACAAGAGCAATTATTGCAGAACGGTCCTGATCGGATCCTTGAATTAGCCGTTGTTATCTTCCTTCCTTCCAAACACCTCTTTATTTCATTCCCTCACAATGAGATTTTTCAAGGGAGAAGCCTGTATAAAGATGTACTGTGATTCTGTGCTTGAAAGCGACTATTAAAATCTCGGGTTTTGTAGGGTGATGATTTTTTATTTTTATTTATTTGATTTGTCAATCGCTTACAAGATAATAGGTATAAGTATAAACATAGTTATGAATACATGGAATGGATACATATAAGAAAAATAAAAATAAAAATAAAAAGAATCAATAGGACAGGGATGGTAGGCACCTTGGTGCATTTATGCACGCCCCCTACAGACCTCTTAGGAAAGGGGTGAGGTCAATAGTAGACACTCTAAGGTTAAAGTTTTTGGGGTTTGGGAAAGAAACCACACAGTCTGGTAGCGTACTCCAGACATTGACCACTCTGTTGCTGAAGTCGTATTTCCTGCAATCAAGTTTGGTACGGTTACTCTTGAGTTTGTATCTATTGTATGCTCTTGTATTGTTATAGTTGAAGCTGAAGTATTCATTGACAGGTCGGACATTGCAATGTATGATTTATATACTATACTTAGATCGGACCAAAGGTGGTGTAGTTCTAGGTTTTCTAGGTCTAGAATTTCAAGTCTGGTGGTATAAATATTCTGCAACGAGTAGAGGAGTGGAGAACTCTTCTTGTGAAATATTTCTGGACTTTCTCAACTGTGTTAATATCAGATACGTAATGTGGGTTCCAGACTGATGAGCTGTATTCGAGAATTGATCTAGCAAATGTTTTGTATGCTCTAGTTAGTAGTGTAATATTACCAGAGAAAAAGCTATGTAAGATTAGGTTAACAACTCTTAATGCTTTTTTGGCTATGTAGTTACAGTGGGCTCTAGCACTTAGATCATTAGAGATGAGTACTCCAAGATCCTTGACAGAGTTTGGATCATCAACAAGGTCTTGACTATTTAGCCTGTATTTTATTTTCTGATTTTTTTGCCAATATGTAAGACAGAGCATTTATTTGTTGAGATTTGAAGTTGCCATTTGTTTGACCATTCTGATACATAGTCAAGGTCTTTTTGAAGGGTAGCAGTATTGTCTGTGGTGTTGAATAGTTTTACATCATCAGCAAAGAGAACACAGTTGCTCAATATGATCACAGAGGTCATTTATGTAGAGTATGAAGAGAGTTGGTCCTAGAACACTGCCTTGGGGGACACCACTGTTGACAGGTACAGAATTTGATAGGACGTTCTCAATTTTGACCATTTGTTGTCTGTTTGACAGGAATGCTTCTATCCAGTTATGCAGGTGTCTGGAGATACCATAAGATTTTAGTTTTAGGAGTAGTTTGTCATGTACCACTGAATCAAAGGCTTTACAGAAGTCTATGTAGATTGCGTCTATTGCTTTGCCCTGATCGAGTTGTGTAGTCCATATGTTTTTGCAGTGTAAGAGTTGTAGATTACAGGATACTTTTTTTCTGAAACCAAATTGTTTATTAGAGAGTAGTTGTTTGTCTCTAAGTGGAGGATAATGGATTGGTTAATAATTGATTCCATGACTTTACAGGTGACGCAGCATAAAGAGATTGGTCTGTAATTTTCAACTAGGCTGGGGTCTCCCTTTTTGAAGATGGGGATGACTGTGGCTTGTGATCATAGTTTTGGCAAGGAGCTGGTCCTGAAAGATTTTTCAAAGATTATGCTTAGAGGTTCGGCTATGGCAGTGGATAGCTTTTTTAAGAAGTAGGCACATATTCTGTCCGGTCCAATAGATAGAGATGGTTTTAGATTGCGTAGTGCTTTTTCAACATTGTCTTCTGTAAAATTGATATGTATTAGATCATTGTAGTTGCCTGTGGTTCGATTAACATGCCTTTCTTGGTGCCAGTGTCCTGCCTTTAAAACAATTATACATTATATGGTTTTGCGGCATGCAAAGTTGCTGGTATTTTGGGTACTCAGTCACATCAGCACAGTCACATTTGTAACATTATGCGTCCTTTGTACATTGCTACTAAAAATCCCGTTTGTTGTGCCTCATTTGGTCTAACCAAAACATAGCAACAATATGTGAAACATGGACTTGGTGTTCTCCTGCATAATTCAACCTCCAATAAAACCATTGCAGGCTTCACATATGCATGTTTAACAGTACAATATCAAATAGTTTCAAACTACAATATCAAACAGTAATTTAGGCCACTACAAATAAAATATTGGATTACTATGATGCACTTGGAACTAATCTTGAAGCTCCAGTTGATCCAGAATGTGGAAGTGACACTACTGGTGGATTCCACTATTATAGGATAACACATCTCCTAACATCACTGCACTTACATTGGAGATACAACGATCTTCTGGATCAAAGTCAATGTTCTGCTTATGGCTTACAAAGTATTATGTAGAGTATTACTAGATCTTATCAGGCACTGCCTTGCCAGAAATTAATCTGCTCATCTAGTGAGACCATCTCAAGAAGGTATGCTTAGAGTCTCTGTCTTGTAAGGTCCTGACCCAAGATGACATAGCAAGATCCATTTGAGTGCAATCCTTTATTTCTCCTGCCTAAATGACAGAATCTTGTCAAAGTAGAGTTATAAACGTCTAACCTAGTAAATAAGTCCTGAAAGGTTCTAGGAACTTCTTTCCTCCTCTCCCACCCAGCTGTGGACTGGGCAGCTTTTTTAATATTAACAGAGTTGGAAGGAACCTTGTAGGTCATCTAGTCCAAGCCCCCACCCAAGCAGGAGACCCTACACCATTTCTGACAAATGGAGTTTCTTAATCCAAGTGTCTCTTTGAGAAAGGTCTGTGTTGCCAAGATTTCCTCCATACACACCCCACTACTTCTCCAGGTGCACATACAATCATATCTCTATCAGAAGTGACAGTGACATGTCAGATATTTTCTATGGCAGTTGCCATATTTTGGAGCTCTCTACCCCAGATGTTCATAAAACACTTTTCATCATGGCATTGAGAAGATTTCTGATGACAGTTTTGTTTCACTGAACTTTCAACCTTACCAAAATGTCTCTGACACCCATCTAGGGGAAGGGGAAGGAATAAATCTATTACAGTCTCTACTGTTGTTTATTTTTTTAAATGTTTTACACTCACCCTTTTTAATTTGGTTGGGCTGGAAAAAGAAACAAATCCTACTCCACTAATCTCTTTTCACCCCATTTCAACTGAGAGATTTTCAATTAGTTCAGAAACATAGCAACATTACAACTCTGTAATATGATCATGGCATGTCTGCATATATGTAAAGAAGAGGAATCAAGTCATGGACATGCATGAGGCTGCTTCACATCAAAAAAGGACCCAATTTCTGAGTGTTAACTGGGTCTAGATCTGAGTAATAGCATAATTTATAGAACAGGCAAATAAATAAAGATACCATATTTAGAATAAGTGAATCTAAAATAATACAGGAAACAATAAATCTCCAAGTATCCAGGGTGTAATTGTCAAAATGTACTAACCAATGCCCTTATCAGCCCAGATTTAGTAGTTTATACATAGCTGACTAACCCCTAATTAATAAATTAATAATCTCCTGAATCTATGTATTCAACTCAGAAATGCTAGAGGCTGAAGCACCCAAATGAGGAATAAGATCAGAGCTTTAGATTAAATAAGCGTGCAAAATTTATTATCAAAGGAATAATAAAAAGCAACATACACATGAGCTTATTGAAATGGAATTTATACGTTACTATCTTATATCAATTTCACAGCCATTGCACTGGCTGCTAGTATAGTTCTGGAGTGAATTAGAAATGCTAATTTTGAATTCTAAAGCCTTTATTTGGACTAGGTTATATGAAAGCAGGTAAAGATGAGAAATTCAGTCCACTTTTTTATTTTATTTTATTAAGGAGGATCAACACTCAAGAGATCTTTTCATGAAAAGAGGTAAAACCTTTCAGATATATATTATACCAATCTGCAAGAACAGAAAACAGATAGGGGATCTTCTTTGCCATTCCCAGTAGCAAATACTAATAAATGTTTATCAACCACAATACCTTGAAGTCTGTTGCTCATTTTTGAACGATACCATTCTCTGCAACATACTATCCTTCTCTATGCCACTACTAAGGTAGAAGACTAAGGTTGAAGAAGACTAAGATCTAAGACTACTTTAGATGATTAAGGTAGAAATATAATACCATCAAAAGCATCCTAAACTATTCTTAATCTGACAGGGCAGGGCAGATTAGCCATTTCCTCTTTAGAATTTTTCCAGCCAAACATTTTATTTTGCTACTGCCCTACCCATTGTAGAATTTTAAGGGCCTTGGTGGCTCAGGCTGTTAATTGCCTGCACTTAAGTTCCAGCTGCCTACAACTGCTGTAGGCTCGAATCCCACCAGGCTCAAGGTTGACTCAGCCTTCCATCCTCTCGGGGTAGGTAAATTGAGGACCCAAGATTGTTGGGGGCAATTAGCTGACTTTGTAAAAATGCCGCTTAGTAATAAGCAGGCATATACAATGGAATGAAGGCTATTGCTGAGCACACTGGGTTGTATCCCAAAAATTGTAAGCCGCCCTGAGTCTCCGGAGAAGGGTGGCATATAAATGTAATTAAAAAAAAATCCACAGAGAGTTTAGACATCTTTATCTTCCATTTGTATCCTGTCTAGTTTTTCTCTTAAGTTTTTTTCCCCTTACCAAGACCAAAAAAAGGAAATCATTTCAGAGGAAAATATATAATAATTTCTCCAGGCTTTTGGTTAATAAGACTGGGAGCCTTCAGATGGAAGTAGTTCACTTTTCATTTTTTCTAAATCTTAAGACTGAGCCACCTTCACTTTCTGAAAATTATTTATTTTAAAAGCTAGTATCAAAACTGTGTGCCACTATATGAAGTTTTCTCTATATTGATCCATAGGCATATCTATATTCAGATGCATTTGCCTAAAAATTGCTTGCATTTGCAAGCAATTTTCAGAAATGCATTGTTTTTACATTATCTTCACTAATACATGAATTTTCCTCAGCATTGTGTCCTAATCTGTTTTTATAAACATGTTTTGACTAGAGGACTGCATTATAGAAGTAACTGAAGAATGAATTTTGAATGATAATTGAGTCTCGGCACAGAAAAAAATGAGGTGAATTCACATTGAAAACATATTTCCTCATTTCCTAATAATATCTAGAATTACTCCAAATCAACATATGCTCATTAATGCATTATTTCAACTGGTAACACAAATATGCTAACTTAATACTCTTGAACAGAGTAGCTGAACACCTTTGGATGGTAGAGACTGTAATATCTGGAATCTAAAAGATAGAAGAAGCTAACTGCAAAGTTTTATTTCTAATTAAAAACGGTGAATAAAACATTTGATCGTCAGGTACCCCTCTTGCTGATGATGTCAAGGGCAAACAGAGGTTGAAGATGTATAGTAAACATCAACAATCCAATGAATGTACACATTCACTGGTTATTCTTTGCTCCCCCCCCCAGATTTTAACTAAAGACTCTTGGGACATGATATATATGATTCAAGGTGTTGGGACTTACCTATAAAGCCCTATATGGCTTAGGGCCGGCGTACTTGCGGGAACGTCTCCTGCCAGCATCGAATACCAATCGCCCAGTGCGCGCTCACAGACAGGGCCCCCTTAGGGTACCGTTGGCCAAACAATGTTAGCTGGCGGTCCCTAGGGGGAGGGCCTTCTCTGTGGGGGAGCCCACTTTATGAAACCAGCTTCCCCTGGAGCTACGATTGGCCCCCGACCTCCGCTCCTTCCACCGTGGCCTAAAGACTTGGTTATTCGAACAAACCAGCCTGGACTGAGGAGTGGGCTTTCGTTTTAAATGTTTTGTGGTTTGGGTTTTAAATATTTATTTGGTCTAATTAGTTTTGTATTGGGTGTTTTTTATGTGAGCCCCCCTGAGTCCTTCGGGAGATAGGGCGGCATATAAGACCAATAAAATAAATAAATAAATAAATATCTGAATGGAAGACCAGCGAGTAAAGCAAAGCCTTTTCTACAACATTACAAGATGTATAGCAAACACCCTTACAATTCTTTCTTTTACAGCTTGATTTACGGCCACAATTGAGCCCAAAATTTATGTTGTTAAGTGAGACATTTATTAAGTGAGTTTTGCCCCACGACTTTTCTCACCACATTTGTTAAGTGAATCACTGCTGTTCTTAAATTAGTCACACGGTTGTTAAGTGAATCTGGTTTCCCCATTGACTTTGCTTGTCAGAAGGTCGGAAAAGGTGATCACATGATTCCCCAGGACACAGCAATGGTCATAAGTATGAACCAGCTGCCAAGAATCTGAATTTTGATCTCATAATCATGGGGATGCTACAAATGTCATAACCTTGAAAAATTTATTTATTTTATTTATTAATTGGATTTCTAAGCCGCCCCATGTCCCGAAGGACTCGGGGCGGCGTACAACCATAAAAACAGTACAAATATACAATTCAAAAGAAATTAAATAAGAAACCCAATTACAAGCTAAAACGATAAAACAATGGTTTAAAACTCCCATCCCCACCCTCAGTCCAGGTCAGCAAGTTGGAACAACCAAGTTTTTAAGCCCCGATGGAAAGAGCGGCGGTCAGGGGCCACCCAAAGCTCCAGGGGGAGCTGGTTCCACAGGGTGGGTGCTCCCACAGAGAAGGCCCTACCCCTAGGGGTCGCCAGCTGACACTGTCTGGTTGACAGAACCCCAAGGAGGCCCTGTCTGTGAGAGCGTATGGGATGATGGGAAACAGTTGCTGGCAGCAGGGTCTCCCGTAAGTATCCTGGTCCTAAGCCATGAAGGGTTTTATAGGTCAGCACCAGCACCTTGAATCTCACCCAGAGGGCAACCGGTAACCACTGCAGCGCACGCAGGAGGGGTGTAACATGGGAGTATCGGGACACTCCCATCACAACCCGCGCCACTGCATTCTGGACAAGTTGAAGCCTCTGGGTGGTCCTCAAGGGCAGCCCCATGTCATAAGTCACTTTTTTCCAGTGCTGTTGTGATTTTGAATGGTCAACAAATGAATTATTGTAAGTGGAGGACTATCTCAACTTATAATGCTTTTATAATGCTATAATGTTATAATGCTTCCTTTTTTAGCCATAGGGGAAATACAGGAAAAATACCAAATCTCATACATCTTCCTCCTGGTGAAGTTAATGAGAGGAAAAAAAAATTAATTCCTGGATGGAATCCTCAGTTCATTCATATATGAACATATATATGTATATAGACCCAAACTAATTAATTTGGGTCTATGTACATATATATGTTCACATGTTTACACCAGTGGTGGGATTCAACCGGTGTTACTACCGGTTCAGTGGGATTCAACCGGTGTTACTACTGGCCAGATGCGCACTGCGTGCGCATGTACAAAAACCTTTAGCTGTGCCGCCTGGACAGTTGAAAAGCGCTGCACAGAGGTGCACAGTGCAAAATAGCTGAGGTTGAAAAAGCAGGAAATAAAGGACAGGTAAGAGCCCAGGCAGGCAGGTGGGCCAAACAACAGCAAACACAGAACTGGTTTGGTGTCTGCTGCTCTTCAGAGCTACCGGTTCTATAGAGCCGGGCAGAATCGGTAGCATCCCACTCCTGGTTTACACCTAGGACCAGATGCTTAGGATTATTAAAAAAATTACATGCCATGTCAGCAATTTCTCAGCTTTCTATCCTCAAGGTGGGGAAAAAAATAGGGCTAGCACAGTGTTTCTCAACCTTAGCAACTTTAAGATGGGTGGACTTCAACTCCCAGAATCCTCCAGCCAGCATGCCGATTCTTCATATACAAATCAGGCTGAAAGGTGGAAGAGATACAAAGATGGTGTCCCTTGGTTGTGATGCAATTTGCACTCATAAGACCCCACTACTCCACCAGATAAAAGTACAGCTTTCCCATGGTTCTAGAGTTACATCACACAAAAGTGATCTCCTCCAGACCAACTGGGGTTTAAGAAGAAAAATGGCAAAAAGAAATAATTTTAAATGCAACTTGTCTGAACCAAGAATGCAATTAAGTAGTATGAATTGAAAGCCTATTGGTTTCTAAGGGACTTAGACACAAATAATTAACAAACTAGGCAGAATGTCACTGAGACCCCAAATTGGTCTACCATCCCTTCAGCTGTCTAACCAAACCAATTGAGAGGGAATAATAAGCATGACATGGAATTGCCACAAGTTAAGATTTTGATTTTATTGAATTATTGAATTAGATTTTCTGGGAACCTGAAATTGAGTAGTAAATGATCATTAGGCCCTTTGTTGGGCATAACTCATAAACCAAGTGAAGTCAAGATATTCTTCTGTGTTATTGTAATATTGCCATCTTTATTGGAGATAGAGATTGTTTCCATTAGATTTTCCAGTATATTTGCTACCATATGGAAATATTCAAATCCTTTTCTATGACATACAGTATCTATGATATAACTGATTAGAAAACAATCAACTGTTTGTGATTTAGATTGTCCTTTGGATTATCTAAGAAATTTAATAAAGCCAATTTAACATTTAATATAATGGCAGGAGTTCTGATTTATTGTATTTTAATGAAAAATTCAGTCCCAAAACCTCCTAAACAACTTTACAAGAGAACCACACGTAATATGAACTGATTTCTTTGGATTCTTTTCTCCAACAGATGGGGTTTATTCTGGAGTTTATCAGGTTGAATTTCCTTGGGGTTACGTACCATCTGTAACATACTTTCACTGAGCTTTCCCTACTTCGGGCTGAAATCAATTTCAAGGGTCTCTTATGCCAGACAAATAATATGAAGTTAAAGGTAAACAAGAAGGAAAAGGTAAAAGTAAAAGAGTAAAAGAGTAAAAGAGAGCCGTGGTGGCTCAGTGATTAGAATGCAGTATTGCAGGCTAATTCTGGTGCCTGCCAGGAGTTCAATCCTCACTGTCTCAAGGTTGATTCAGGCTTCCATTCTTCTGAAGTTGGTAAAATGAGGACCCAGATTGCTGGGGCAATATGCTGACTGCTTGGAGAGGGCTGTAAAACTCTTGAAGCGGTATATATGTGTAAGTGCTATTGCTTTTTCATAACTGATTTCCAAATCGCTTATAACCTGTTCAAAAAGTTTGCCTTCTCTGGTAATGCAAGGTTTTAAAATCTCCCATTTTCTTTATTAGTAGGTGAATTTAGACTAATTCCAACCTTAGCCATACTGTACTTCTAGTTGTTTGTGACCTAAATGGTGGAACTGTAGTTGAATGCAGGATTTCGTTATTTGAAACAATGACCAGCGTTTTCTAAAACTGTTTGTAATTATTCTTCTAATTAAAATGGAGGGAGGTCCATTGCATACATTTTTAAAATAATAAAGTCTTTTCCCAAACCTACTATATTTAATTTAAATTTTATCTTATCTAAGGACATATAAAAGGATGAAAAATAATATCCAACAGATTAACTTGTTAAAATATGTGAGAATGTGCACAATTCTACAAAATACTTTAAGGAAATTAATACAATCAGTATGATACCTGCAAAAATATCTTATAGCGTGCCCCACTAATTTCTAATCCTTGTACATCTAAATGTTCTATTATTCCCTTTGCACATTTCATGACTAAAGATTCATTCTGATTTCAGTATGAGGCAGCAATGGTCCCATTGTGTGTTTGTTCATGAGAGACCAGGAGTTCAAGTCCTGCTTTAGCCATGAAAGCCAGCTAGCAACCTTGAGCTAGTCACTTTCTCTCAGCCCAATTCAGTGGTGGGATTCAATTTTTTTTACTACTGGTTCTGTGGGTGTGGCTTGTTGGCTATGGCTTGTTGGGCATGGCAGGGGAAGGATACTGCAAAATCTCCATTCCCACCCCACTCCTGGGGAAAGATTACTGCAAAATCCCATTCCCTCCACACCCCACTAACCTGTTTTCTAGTTCTTCTGTGCAGGGCAACAAAAGAAGACCCAGCCGATCAGCTGGGACCCAGGAGGCAGAGAATAGATGGGGGCAGGGCCAATCAAAGGTGGTATTTGCCGGTTCTCCAAATGACTCAAAATTTGCACTACCGGTTCTCCAGAACTGGTCAGAACCTGCTGAACCACATCTGGCCCAATTCACCTCCCAGGGTTGTTGTTGTGAAGAAAATAGGAAGAGGAAAGTGTGTTGGCTAAGTTTGCTTCCTTGAATTATGTATAAAAAATTATAAAAGCAGGATACCCTATTTAAAAAATAATAACATGCGCTCACGTGGCTGAGGAGAGGCTGCCTGGCAAAACTTTGAAACAGGCTCTTGGGAAGTAACTTTGAATGGTGATTAAGATATCAGTGGCAAGTCCAGGACTATCTTTGTGCCCTGTGCATTTTCTTCTTCCATGAAATATCCCAAACTGAGGAAAGATATCACTCATTCTCTCTTGCAACTGTCATACGAAGCAGCTCTGAAACCCATTGTGCACTGGAGAATTCTTTCCATTGCAATGTTTTTATGTAGGGAGCATTTAGGTTGAGCAGTTAACTATGTATAAAAGTTGTTTTTCAGAGGACAATTCCCATAAGTGGGGTCATTATCTTATTTGCTTGGCATTGTAAGAACAAAATATTCCTAATTTCAGTAGGTAGTCAGATTATTTGGGATGTGCGAGACAATCTCAATTATTTCCCAATGCTTCAGGGATGAGAGCAATTCCTTAACTAGGCACCTGACATTTGCACTAACCACAATTCCTGCTTTACTCAGACTAAGAAGTACTTTTCAGTTCTGTTTGTATGTAAAAACAATTATGAGAGCTGTTATCTGGAGATCAAAATGATTAGAATGGGCACTGACTGGAGAGGAAAGATTTCAACAAACCTTTTGATTAATTACCAATTCACCTTCTCTGAAAGCTCCATAGAAAAAGATGCTTATTCATCTCCAGAAATGAGATGCAAAACCTTATAAGGATGAAAATCAGCAACAACACCACTGTAACTCTATTGGCTTGGCTAGCCAAGCCCACGCTACTACGTGAAGACATTCATTGCATAGCTCTTCTCCCCAATCAATAAAAATTGAGTGGGAATTTCATGCTCATACTTGGGTTTCCAGTTACACTTTACTCTCAGATATTTAGGCCCTTTGTATTATCCCCCCAATGGATTACATACTTTTTCAAACACTATTTCTTTAGTGAAACATGAAAGAAGTGTCACCAACTAAAGGTGGTAATGCTCTACATAGACGCTTTTACTATTTTTCTACAATAGATTTTTCTCTTCCAGTCTTTGAACTGTGCTTTCATTCTAAGAACAAGGGAAATAGTCTACTTAATCAATAAGACATGGCAAGATAGGAGCTGCTTGCCTTAAATGACTATCTTCTACTTAATAGTCTAATGTAATTTACACATTGAGCATGACTGGAATAAAGTTATTTTATTTTTAAACGCTATTTTTTGACAAAAAAATTAACAGGATGGTGAAAATGCTCAGACGATCCTTTGTGTTCTCCTACAGCATTTCTTAGGCTGTTTTAGCCAATCAGTTTATCATGCTTATTTTATCATAGAGATTAAATGAATGTGTTACTACTATAAAAGCCGATTTCCTCTTAATAACATCCACTTAATCCCTTAGGAGTGACAATCATATCATTGCTAAAACCTCTAATGGGGTAACATTTAGCTTAATTAACATAGCAAGTGTCAAAACTCGGATGAAATAAAATGTATGTTGAAAATAATATTAAGAAGAGATAACTGAACTATTGCCATAACTGTAATTTAAGTAATTTGCAGTTATTTGCAGAAATTGTCCACTGACAGCTATTTTCATGGCTTTTTCGTGCATCAGACACAAGTAAGCTTAGACCTACTGTCAAAAATAGCCATGTGACGTTTGTGAAAGAATCAAAACATTTGAGAAGACATTAAGAGGTAGATAGAAGCAGAGGCAACTAGATACGCTACTCTAACATTACTCAAGCCCTGCTCACTTTGCCTCTGGACTACTGCAACATGCTCTACATGGGCCTACCTTTGAAGAGTATTTAGAAGCTGCAGCTGGCCCAGAATGCAGCTATGCGGACAGTTCTTGGGGCCTCTACGGTGGCTGATGTAACACCTCTGTAACTGAGATACACTCATTGCCAGTGCATTTCTGGGTCCAATTCAAGGTGTTTTTTTATTAGCCTTTAAAACCCTTTATGGAATGGGTCCAGGTTACCTGCGGAACCATCTCACCCCAATTTGATTGCCCCACCCCAGCCACACCAGTGGAAAGGGAATGCTGCAGACTCCTGTCAGTCAAGGAATTTTGGCTGGTGGGGTGCAGTAAAAGAGCCTTTCCTGCCATAGCTCCCACACTCTGGAACATTGTGCCCCTCTAAGGTGAGATCTGCACCCACTCTCGTGGCCTTTCAGAAGGGTGTTAAAACCTGGATCCACCGATTGACTTGGGGGTCCTGATGTGGGTGTTCCAGTGTTGGGATTCAAGTTTTTTTTACTACCGGTTCTGTGGGCGTGGCTTGATGGGCATGGCTTGGTGGACGTGGCAGGGGAAGGATACTGCAAAATCTCCATTCCCTCCCCAGTCCTGGGGGAAGGTTACTGCAAAATCCCATTTCCTCCCCACCCCACTAACCTGCTTTCCAGCTCCGTTCTCCTGTGCAGGGAAACAAAAGAAGACCCAGCCAATCAGCTGGGACTCAGGAGGCAGAGAATAGATGGGAGTGGGACCAGTGAGAGGTTGTATTTGCCGGTTCTCTGAAGTGCTCAAAATTTCCACTACTGGTTCTCCAGAACTGGTCAGAACCTGCTAAATACCACCTCTGGGGCATTCCATACTTGAGGTGGTCAGTGGATTATGAGAAAATTCTATCTCCACCCCACTGCATATTGCTTCCTTTCTTTGTCATCTTTATTCATTTTAATGTTAATGTTTAACATTTTAATGTTTTAAAGCTTTATATGGCTTTCTTTATCTTATTGTAAACTGCCTAGAGTCGCTTGATGGCAAGATGGGTGGCATATAAATCTATTCTAATAAAGAAATAAAACATCACTCCAGGAAGATGCTTATTGACCTTACACAAGCTATCCACACATCTTTGAATGTCTGTGAATATGTGAGTTATAGTAATTAAAGTGTAGGATTAGTATTGGGGGAGCCAATGGACTTTATCAGACCAATCTATCTGAGAGGATTGTTCTGATTTGGGGGAAAAATGGAGGGAATGTTGTATACCCTATTTTGAATTCCTGGAGGAAGAGCATGATAGAAATCTGAATATCAAATAAATATGAGGGAGAATCCTATATGATCAGGATTGTAATTGTGTGGAGACTTTTTTAGAGCACAGTATACTTTCCTGCTGTATATATTTGCTTTCTCATGCATGAAGGGTAGCGTGGCTGCCAATGAAAATGCAGCAGAGGGAGAAAAATAGTATAGCCATGCTCTTCCAAAAGACAAAAAGACAAAAGGAACAATAAAAGGAAGAATTGCTTGATTAGGGGAATATATGTATGCTCAATACACTCTAGTATAATCAGTGTATAATTGAAATAGATGTGAGAAACCTGTACCTATACATCCACCTGTACTGTTTCAAAACCTTGGAATGCGGCCACAGAGCCCTTATAAAATTTATTAGCTGTAAAAAATTCATAGAACTAGTCCTTCGCTAGCACATTGCTTCATTTACGTCCTTGGAAATGTTTTATACTGTGCAAGCAGACAAAAGAACATATAAAACAAAGAAAGAAATCACCGCAAGGAAGAATATATTCACCAGATACATATCCGCTCTTAATCCAAAAGTGCATGATCCAGCCCTCATTCTACTGCCAAACTATGCAGATATACTGTAATTTTTGGTTGATTTGAGTCTATACATCTTATTCAATGTCATGGTATCATTCAGTTGGAAGGGATCTCAGAAGTCTACTGGTTGAAGTTCTTGCCCAGAGCAGGAATCCTTCCTGAGACTATCCCAGATAAATGCCTGCCCAATCTTTCGAAAACTTCCACGGATGGAGCATTGCAGGCTCTTCTACTGCCCCAAAGCAATCAGTCTCCTGAAATTCCACTTAATTTGAAATTTGGTTCTCTGTCTCTCTATAAAGCCTTCATCTATTGGTTCTTGTCCTATGTTCACTATGGAGAGTAAGTACTATGAGAAATAAATCCACACCCTTTTCTTTGTGACAGCCCTTTGAGTATTGGAAGACTGCTATTTTGTCTCTCCTTATTCTTCTCTTCTTTAGGTTCACCATACTGCTATTTTAGTTGTTCTTCCTAGATTTAGCCTCCAAAGCCCCTCACCATCTGTATTATTGTTCAGTTTATTCATTCCAATTTCTCAGCATCCTTCTTTTATTGTGGTGAACAAAATTGAACAAAGTATCTTAGATGTAGTTAGACAAGGAGAGCTGTGACCTTGACACTATATCAGGGGTGGGATTCTACCAGTTTGCATCTATTCGCTAGAATTGGTTGTTAACATTCTAAGCAGTTCGGAGAACCGGTTGTTAGAAGAAATTACTGGCCTAATCCTGTAAGGAAGGCAGGAAGGAAACATTCTGGTGTTGCTTACAGAAACTGTCTCTCCCTTAACCCTTATTACATTCTTGGCATTCTTGGTTCTCAGGAACTTCTCTGGAGTTTTTTTTCCCTCCTTTGCCGGTACTTTGCTTGTGTGGAGTGACCATTCAAAGTTACAATGGCAGTGGAAAAAGTGACTTATGACCATTTTTCACACTTACAACTGTTGCAGCATCCCCACAGTCATGAGAGGCCAGGCGAGGAGATGCGTGCCTCGATGTGAGTGATATTGAGTTGGCCACGCCCAGCCAATAACATGACCACCAAGCCATGCCCACCAACTAAGCCACGCCCACAGAACTGGTTGTTTAAAAATTTGAATCCCAGCCCTGCACTATATTGAATCAGCCAAGGATTGCATTGTCTATATAACATATGTAACATTTGTCTATTTTTTTGGCTCATGTTTAATGTGGGTTCTACCAGAGCACCTGATTCTTCTCACAAGTACTGTTATCAAACCAGGTACCTTTACAAATGTTTTTTCTTCTTCTTAAATGCAGAAATGCATTTCTTGTCATGGAATAGCTTTTCGTTGGAAAGGTACCAAAGTTCAACTTAGAGACTGTTCTCTGAAGAACACCTTAGCATTATGTAATTTGAAAATGTTGAGAATCCTTTCTATTCCATCATCGAAGTCATTTACTAAAATGGGCCTCAGAAGAACCCCGAAATACCTTACCATGCACCTTGACAGTGATCCATTAAGGACCATGGGTTGGATACATTTGCTTAACCAACCATGAATGAATCCCACTAGTAATGGACCTACATTGTTCCATTTTGTCAAGAAGGAGGCAATGGGCCATTTTATCAACTATCCTCTAGATCATGGGTGTCAAACTCGTTGTGTCGTTGCTGTCATGTTTTATGACATTTTCCCCCTTCACAGAACTGGGGTGGGCATGGTCTGCACATGACAGAGCAGTCCATGGGCCACCAGTTTGATACCCCTGCTCTAGATATATTACACCTGCAGTATTCTTTTATTAATCTAGTCTCTTCAACAAGATTTGTCTGGCATGAGTTATTTTAAGATCTAATAATCACCGTGTTCCTTTCTAACCTGTTACCTGATGATCTTTTCCAGGATTTTCTCAGGTATTAATGTCAAGCTACTGTTGTTAAAATTTATATACAGCCTGACTTCCAATGACTCTGAATGATTGAGTGGTTGATTTTCAGTTTCCTGGCTCCATCTTTTCTCCTTTAAAAAAAATACAATAACATTAGCTCTACTTCAGTCCTCTTACACTTCCTCAGGACTCCAGGAGTTTTCAAAGATTAAGTCAGTATTTCTGAGATATAATCCATTTAATCCTGGATACAATTAGTCCTTGACTTACAACAGTGACTGTTCAATGTCTGGCAACATTGAATTATTAACTAGGGCATACAAAACCTTTGCCAGACCAATTCTTGAATACAGCTCGTCCGCTTGGAATCCGCACTGTATATAGGACATTAACACAATTCAGTGGGTACAGAAGTATTTCTCAAGAAAAGTACTGAACTCCTTCACTCACAATAGAATTCCTTATGCTTCCAGGCTTGAAATTTTGGGCCTGGACTATCTGGAACTGCACCACCTGTAGTCTGATCTAAGCACAGTTCACAAAATTGTCTGCTACAAATTGCCTGTCAACAACTTCTTCAGCCTCAATCACAATAATACACGGGCAAACAACCAATACAAACTCAAGGTAAACCACTCCACACTCGATTGCAGAAAATACAACTTCAGCAACAGACTGGTCAATGCCTTACCCGACTCCATTGTTACAGCCTCAAACCCTCACAGCTTCAATGTCAAACTGTCTACTGTGGACCTCACCCTATTCATAAGAGGTCCTTAAAGGGGACGTGCATAAGCACACCAGCATGTCTACCATCCCTATCTTACTGTCCTCATTTATCTGTATTTGCTTCCTTCTTGTTTATGTTCATACTTATACTTGTTATCTTGTACGTTTGACAAACAAACAAACATATAAATAAATGTTACAATGGCACTGAAAAAAGTGCGTTATGTCTGTTTGTCATACTTATGACTGTTGCAGCATCCCCAGGGTCATGTAATCAAAATTCAGATGCTTGCCAACTGGCTCATATTTATGACAGTTGCCTAGATGTCCTAGGATCACATGATGTTCTGACCCAGCTTCATAAACCATAATTATTCACAAACTTGTTTTAAAAACAAAACCTATTTTATTGCAATGCTGGGAATTGCTTTCATTCCCAGCCAGAATTAATCTCAAATAGTTCCCCAAGATAAGCACACACCTTTCAGTTCTGTGAAGTGCTGCCAAAAACAGAAGTATCAAATTAACTAGAAAAGAAACCAACCGAAGTACAAGAAAAACCAACCGAAGTACAAAGAGCTTCAAGGATGACTCGGAACTGATTGAACTACTTTGCTTCCTGCAAAGGTTTCATCATCTTGGCCTGACTTTTATACCTTAGGGGAGCAGCAATCACCTCCCAGCCTTACTCCCGAGTTGTCCCTTTTGTTTCAGCTGTTCTCGCCTTCTAGCAGCTCTGCGCACATGTGCACTGGGAACAGGCTCTCCTGGGTCCTCTGCTTCACTGCTGCCAGACTCCGAAGGCTACGAAGGCAGCACCCCACACCCAGATGGTCCTGGCCCCATCCCGGCATCAGACGCAGGACCCTCGTCTGAGTCCCCTCCAGACTCTCTGACTGGTCCCTGTTCTTTCGCACTGTCCAATTCCACTGCCGTCTGCACCGGCTGCCGGCGAACCACAACACATGATGAACCTTTGTGACTTTCTGACAAGTAAAGTCAAAGGGGAAGCCAGATTCAGTTAACAACTCAGTTACTAACTTAACAACTGCCGTGATTCACTTTACAACTTTGGCAAGAAAAGTTGTAAAATGGGGCAACTTAATAAATGTCTCACTTGGCACGTAAATTTTGGGCTCAGTTGTGGTCGTAAATCAAGGACTATCTGTATCTGAATTTGTTGAAAGAGGGATTGATGGGTTTTTATTTTTGTTTTTTTGCCTTGGGAATTCCAGAGGGCTAATTACTTAGGAGTTTTGATTTTACTACTTCACAAGCCCTACCAAAACCTAGTCCTGGCCACATCCATTTTTTTGAATGCCACCCCTTGCATAGCAGAATGGCAGAGTTTGGCTGCCAGTCAAAACAATATTATCAACCCTTGCGATAGACATGAGAAAGTCCAGTGTAAATGTCAATCAATCAATGTTGCTAAAACACTATTGACAAAGAGTTAATTGGCCTTTTTTGTTGTTGTTGGCTACTGCTTTCCATGTAAAATGATCTAAACGAAAGAAGGCTTTTCTGCACTTCATCTTTAGGCTTTCTATCTGTTAAATACATTTCTCTATAAAATATTTAGCTGACTTGGACGTGTTTGCTTATGAATTATGCAGCTTAGTATCTGGCTTTCTCTTTTCCATTGCTTTTTGACCCACTGGCTTCTGGCACTTTCAACCTGGCTATTCAATCAAGAGGCAAGGCCCCATTGTGTTTTTCAGTGTTCTGCGGTGTGAATCAGAGAAATTAATTCTTTAACTGGGACTGTGCCTTCAACAGGTGCTGCTTAAGTGGGCTCCAGTGTGCTGTAACGCAATGTAATATAATTCAGCAAGCAGCCTGAAGCCACTGATTCTGGGAATCATTGTTTTACTAACAAGGTGTTTGATGCTTTCTGGCTTAGCATGCCTCCCACCTTTTACTTACATTAATTAAGTGGATGGGAAATGTGGATGAGAAGGACGCTCGGGGGACAGAAGAGGTAGTGTAGTTAAGGGGTATCCTTTGGTGCAAACAAAAATCCTTCCTGAAAACAACAATTCCCAAAGATAGGGTTAAGATGTTTGGTTGGATGTGGCAGTTAATGTTTACTTTGGTTCTTAGGTTGTGTTCTTTGATATATACAGAGGTATGATCATCAGCTCCCAGAATTCTCAGCACTGGCTATGTTGACTGGGAAATTCTGGAGGTTGAAATCTGAAAGCATCTGGGCTGGAGGTGGTGTCTGCTGAATTAATGATCACCGGGAGAATGGGAATTAGAGTAATCGCTAGAAGAGATAAACATTCTAAAAAGCCTCATGAATGCCACTTTTTGCGGGAGCTTCCAACAGAAATCTCGTTGTGTAGTAGACGGCATTTGCATTCTACTAATATTGATAAAGACAATGATAAAAATCAAAATAAAGATAGCAAACCTGCACCCAAATGCACAATTAATCCTCCCAATAAAATGGCCCGTACTGATACTCCTTTTATTTCCACCGCTCCCCGTGAACAGATGTTGCCTGATAGGAGGGAAGAAAAAGCAGTGGATTACAGAAGCAACCCTGTTAAAAAAAACCTCACTAAAATGCTGCACGTGAGGCAAGCAGATTATTCAATAAAAAACTCTTTTTTGTAGGATGTTTTGTAGCATCTTCTGTTGCTTCCGGAAAAGTGGAGATTGGGTCTTCATAATATCCACATTTTTTTTTCAGCAGACAGATTTTCTCATGCCTTATTCTTACTGGAAATAGAATTTATTTAATTTATTTATTTGTTTATTTATTTATTTATTTGTTTGTTTGTTTATTTGTTTGTTTGTTGGGATTTCTATGCCGCCCTATCTCCCGAAGGAGGGTGGCTCACAACAATAAAAACAGAAAATACAAACTTTAAGAAACGATTAAATCTAAAAACTCCAACACTAGATCTAAAACCAATTTAAAACCCACAAACAACATGAGACAAATTAAAACCATTAAAATCCCCTTCAGTCCAGGTTGGCTGAACAAAAAAGCCAAGTCTTCAGGTCATGATGGAAGGAGCGGAGGCCAGGCACCACCCGAAGCTCCACGGGCAGTTGGTTCCAAAGGGCAGGCGCTCCCACAGAGAAGGCCCTCCCTCTGGGGGTCGCCAGCCGACATTGTCTGGCTGACGGCACCCTGAGGAGGCCCCACCTATGTGAGCGCACTGGGCCATCAGACATCGTTGCTGGCAGTAGATGCTCCCACAAATACCCCGGACCTAAGCCATGAAGGGCTTTATAGATGATGACAAGCACCTTGAACCTCACCCGGAGGTTACCTGAGCCCTCACTTAAATTTCCAATAATTTTATTAGAATCTTAAACATATTTGCCATTTTCAACTGTAGTTCTATTATTATTATTATTATTATTATTATTATTATTATTATTATTATTATTATTTTGCTTTTATCCAGTACATAGTGTAACTGCTGCTTTCATGGCCTCTTTAAAATTTGCAAAGCTAGGTGAGAAGCTGCAATGCAGTGTTTCCATAAGGCTCTATTACTTTTCAAAGGGTCAAAGGCTTTAATGGATGGGGCAACAATGCCAAATGGATGGGGCTATGAAACTAGAGGACTCTGGGTTTCAATCCCGCCTTACCCAGGAAAGCTGGCTGGGTGACTTTGGGCCAGTCACTCTCAGCTCATCTCATTTCACAGGATGATTGTGGGGAGAAGAGAGGGAGGAAGGAATATTGGGTACACTCAGCATCCTGACTAATTTATACAAATAATAAAGACAAGAGAAAAAGATCTTTTAAAAACTTGCTTTTAAAAGACAGAGGGGGTTGGATTTGGAACTAAGTTTCAAGCTATTTTAGAGTGTTTGCTATAATTTTTAGAAAATTTCTACCTGAAAACATTGAGAAAGTATACCATTAATTTCCAACTATTTAATCATAAAGAGCTCTGAAAACCATTCAAACCAAGACTGAGAGCCATATTCCATTCTAAGCTTTATCCTTCTTATCCTGGCCACAATACATCATCAGGATTTAGATTAGGGGTAGGCAGCTCTGGCCCCTTTATGGATTTGCTGGCTCAGGAATTCTGGGACTTGAAGTCCACAGGTCATAAAGGGGCCATAGCTGCCCCCTGGCTAATATCTTGCAGAGAGGGCTCTTCCACATCTGTAATGTACTGTATGATAATGTAGTCTGGTGTTTTTCAAATAGAGCAACTTTAAGGTGTACGCCATCAATTCCCAGAATTCAATAACCAGCATGGAACATAGTCTGTTATGACCTTTGTTATCCTAAATATTTTCCAGCATGAGCATCAGAGGTGTTCATTTAGCAGGTTCTGACCAGTTGTGGAGAACCGGTAGCAAAAATTTTGAGCAGTTCAGAGAACCAGCAAATACAATCTCTGACTGGCCCTGGCCCCTTCTATTCTCTGCCTCCCGAGTCCCAGCTGATTGGCTGGGTTTCCTTTTGTTGCCCTGCACAGGAGAACGGAGCTGGAAAGCAGGTTAGTGGGGTGGGGAGGGAATGGGATTTTGCAATAACTTTCCCTGCCATGTCCACCAAGCTATGCCATGCCCACCAAGCCATGCCACGCCAACCAAGCCACGCCCACAGAACCAGTAGTAAAAAAATTTGAATCCCACCACTGATGAGCATGCACAGTATAGGCCAGTGATGGCTAACCTTTTCCACGTTGCATGCCAAAAATGCGTGCGCGTGTGTGCTCGCGTGCCTGCACCCATGATGCAATGCGCGTGTGACTCTCCCTGCCCCCCTGCGCATGCACACGTGACCCCCCTCACAATGCACGTGTCTGCGCATGTGCACGCACCCCCCCCATACACTGCATGTCTCTGTGCATGCATGTGTGTCTCCCACGCGCATGTCTCCCCCCGTGCATGTGCGGCAGATACCCGACAATCAGCTGGCTGGCGGGGAGCACACACATGCGCAGTGGGGCTCTTCCGGGTGACCTCTGGCGTGCCGGCAGAAGTGGCTCTGCGTGCCACTTCTGGCACACGTGCCATAGGTTCACCATCATGGGTATAGGCCATATACCTAAAAGCAAGATTTGCAGTGATCAGAAGCATGTGGTTATGCATTGAGAGTAACTCTTCTCCTATTCCAGGCCATGGGGATCCAGCATCAAAGGAGACTTATAAGAATGGCTTCTCAGGGATGCCTGACCTTATGGGCCCCTTTCAACTTGCAAGGGCAGTTTTTTTTTTAATTACATTTATATGCTGCCCTTCTCCGAAGACTCAGGGCAGCTTACAATTTTTGGGATACAACCCAATGTGCTCAGCAATAGCCTTCATTCCATTGAATATGCCTGCTTATTACTAAGCGGCATTTTTACAAGGTCAGCTAATTGCCCCCAACAATCTTGGGTCCTCAATTTACCTACCCCGAGAGGATGGAAGGCTGAGTCAACCTTGAGCCTGGTGGGATTCGAGCCTACAGTAATTGTAGACAGTAATTGTAGACAGCTGGATCTTAAGAGCAGGCATTTAACAGCCTGAACCATCCTTCTATTTCTTGCTCATCATCACAAATGGCCTCTTTACCATTTTGCCTACACAGTCACAATGTTCTTAAAAGGAGCCGTGAGGAAAAGATGAGGAGGAAGGCAGGGCACTGGCTGTTGGGTGAGGTTTTTCTGCTCCCCCACCCCTCACTAGCTAGGCCGATGGCCCCTTGATCCTCCCATTTCTTCCCTGTCACCAGTCCAGGCAGCAATAGAGAATGCTCTTGATTGGAATGAGCTGATGGCTGCCTGAAGTAGCCTCCTCAGTCTGAGCAATGTTTAGAATACATCTGCTTTATTTTAAAAGCTCATATTTTCTTTTGAGGCATTGTTCAGGGATTGGTAGTTCTTCATCCATTCTGCCATCCTTTCCAGCAGCGTTTATTCCCTTCAGCTATTTTCTGAAAGCCCTGTGAGGCCGGCTAGACAATACTGTCATTCTATCTTAGCAGAATCTTGTAAGACTATATCTCTCTTGTCTCCTCTCGTTTCCGCTGCTCTCCTCTTGTTTCCTCTGCTCTGCTCTCCTCTCGTCTGCTCCTCTCCTCTCCCCTTCAATCTAAAGAGAGTGCCTTCTGAAATATTTCCCACTCTCTCTTTCCTTCTGTGGGTTGAAATATTTTTATACCTCAGTCCTCCAGTCAGCTGTTCTCCCTTCTGTCTCTCAAGGTCATTCCCTCATACTACCACATCTTCTTTCAACACCTTTCCAGAAAGCTTTTTTTTTTACTGCAGCCACAAACTATCTTTTCAGGATTGAAATCGTTTACAAATTAGTTTTTCAAAGAATCAGAATGGCAATTAGAGCAGGTCAAAAAAGCAATTCTCACAGCTATTGTAAAACACTGCTAATATCGTCTATGCAAATTTAATGGAAAATTATAACAGTAGACTGAAAATGGTGATTATTGTTTGACTCAGGTTTCTTGGCCTTGCTTTTTGGATGAACTGATTTTTATACAGCAAAATAACAAATGCCTACCAAAAATAGAGAGAAAAATAGATAGTTCCAGTGCTCCTCACCCCTACAGGTAATTGACAGGAGTTCAAGGCTAGCCCACACAATTCACTTATAGTTGAAAACAGTGGTTAAAACTGCTGAACTTGTGGAACAGGAGATTTCATTTAAGCATATATTTCATAGCGGTTTGGAAAGCTGCAAATTATCTTATCAACGTGTATGCTATTATAAAAATATTTTTCTTTTTTACCCAATAAATAATGAAATGTATCTCAGGAAGAAATTGGCAGCAGATCACATCACTCAATACAGCAGACATTTGCCTGGAACAGGGCCCAAAGAAGAATTTTCTAAATATAGCATTGGATCAAGAGATTTCACAAACCAGGAGAGACTGAAAACCATCCATTTCAGTAGACATATATCTGAAGACCCCAGAACCCAGATCCATAAAACAATAAAATAGCAAAGTAATGGTTTTGTAATACTGTCTCTAATATTGTAAACTGATGGGCAATGTGGTTAGGATGGAAAAGAAGATATTACAAGTCATTGTAGGAAGTAAAAGGTAGTAAAAAACCATCATGTTATCTAGACTATGTATGTATGTATGTATGTATGTATGTATGTATGTATGCATGTGTGCCTTCAAGTCATTCTTGACTCCTAGTAATTGCCTGAACAGTTACTACAGTTTCCCTACAGTTTCCCCAAAAGTGCTTTTTCAAGAGGCAACTGGACTTTCTGGTTTTTCTTTGAAAACGTTTGGCTTCTCATCAAGAAGCTTCTTCAATTCTGTCTGGATGGTGGGGAATGGAAGGATTTATACTCCTTGCAGACAGCTGGTCATTTGTATTCTTTTAGAGATTCGTTGAGGCTACTTGGAGGTTTATCTGTGTCATCAGGGTTATCTGAGTAGTGCAAATGGCGCCTTCTTGTAACTATGTTGTAGACTGGAGATAGATGGTGTCATATCCATCCCCCTCTGTTGAGGGAGGGCTGTTCAGTTTTGACATAGATGGTCTCTGATCCCTCTTTCAAACCAGTGGTCCTCTGTCCAAAATGTGGACTTTGCTATCTTCAAAAGAATGTACTGTCTTTTAAATGCAGATGAACTGCTGAATCTTGTTCTGATGGGTTTGTTCTCTTATGCTGTGCCATGTGTTTATGAAGTGGTTGTTTTATTTCCCCAATGTACAGATCTGCACATGGCTCACTGCATTGTACTGCATATACCATGTTGTTCAGTTTGTGCCTGGGTGTTTTATCCTTGAGGTGGACAAGCTTCTGCCTTAGTGTATTCTTGAGTTTGAAGTGTGTACATATGTTGTGTTGGCTGAAGATCCTCCGGAGTTTTTCCAATATTCCTGCAACATATGGAATGACAACTTGCTTCGTTTATTGTTCTCTTCATTGTCTGTTATGGAGGAAATCCTGTAAGGTCTCTTTCTTTTTTTAAGATTTGATAAGACCCACTTGGTATAACTGCATGTTCTGAGGGCTTTCTTGATGTGTTTTAGTTCTTTTTCTTTCCCATCTTTGCTGGTAGGCAGGCCTTAAGCTTGATGGTATAATGTTCTGATGATTCCCATTTTGTGCTCCAGTGGGTGGTGAGAATCAAAATGTAAATATTGATCTGTGTGTGCGGGTTTTCTGTAAACTTCAGTGTTAAGGCTTTTGTCTTCCTTAATGTGTACTGCACAATCCAGGAAGGCTAGACTATTTTCCTTAACATCTTCCTATGTGAATTTGATATAGAAAGAAAAACCAGAAAGTCCAGTTGCCTCTTGAAAAAGCACCTTTGGGACAACCATGACTTGGATGACTGAGAATCTCCACAGCCATTTTCCTACAGTTTTCTTGACAAGATTTGGGAAATAGTTTGCCATTGACTGATTCCTAGGGTGACTGGCCCAAGGCTCCTCAATTGGCTTTTTGCCTAAAGCAGGAGTAGAAGTCACAAACTCTCCGTTTCTAGCCTGATGTCTTAACTACCACAACAAAATCTCAGACAAATATGAGTTCTTAAGAATGAATCACTATTACGACTGAAGGCTTTTAGATAACATAAAACCCTTTCACAAATATTAAAAATGAAGGAAAATGCATCACAAATTAAAACCTATACACGAATATTATTATATTTATCATATCAAGAAAAATACAAAGGGACAGAATGGATATGCCATACCCAGAAACATTTTTCTGCATGAAGCAATGAAAATCCATTTATCTATGTTCTGTTGGACCTAGGTAGGGTTACTTCATTAACTTATCTTTTAAAAAAGTTTTATAGTCAACATTTCAGGAATTCCCAAGCATGTCAACATTTGCTGGCTTTTCAGAGGCCCCATCTGGGACCCAACACTCTCAAAGTAATCAGCTGAGTTTGTTATTAAACAGATTAACATCTGAAAACTTCAAGAATTGCTTTAACATTCTGGCAGGTAGCAACACACAATTGTAAAGAGAGTCTATGGGACTTCAAGTTGTCCTTTCAAAGGTGACAAAAGCAAATACATCCTGGAAATTAGTAGGTGGCCAGTCACTGTGGGCAGGTAGAGATAGCAGAAAATAGCATTCGGCATGAAAGAAGTGGAAAAAATACATGCTGCAGACTCCTGCATCCCTTGGCCATTCATTTCAGTTTTCGTCCCCCGATTAAAATTGTCATATGCTGGATCTTAAAATTTAGTGGGCCTGCTATAAGTTACTAAAAAGGACACAGCTGTGTAAACTTCTGTGATTCCCCTTCTTGCCCAGTTTTCAGTATTTGTCCTTTCTCCTCCAGCTGGACTTGTTGTCTGATTTTTTTAATTCAGAAAAATTAAAATCCCCTGCAGTAGCTGCCATGGGCATTACAGTATTATGTTTTCTTTATTAGTTGGCAAATGTGCAACTGGTACTGAAAATAAAATGTGGAATTTAAATTGAGAGAAGACGGTTTTTCATTCCAAACAGTTTGATGCTGTTTACAAAGGCCTAGTAAATCAGATGGGGCTTTAAAACCCAGGACAGTGGATGGGAGCAGCCAGGCCAGAATCAGTCAAAAGGAAAGGCTTTGCATAGCTGAAAGAAATTCTGGAATCAGTTCTCACAAGATTTGGTGATAGCCAATTGTTGCTATTAAAAATTCATACAAATAATGAGGCTGTTACTGGTTATCACTCATAAGTCCTTTTGCAAGATCAAAAGCAATATTCTGCTCTCCTATAAATAGATTTTTAAAATCCAGGTTTTCTGATAATAGGTCTATTTGTGCACACGTTTTGTTAAGCAATTGCTTTATTTTCTATCTTAGAAAAATATCTAGCTCAGATATAAACAGCTCTTAACATATAAAATGTTACAAAGAACTGATGTCAGCTATATTAGGAGCAGGCAAATTTCATATTTAGAAGAGAATATTTGTAAGGTTGAACTGGGAATCAATCCTTTGTGTGCTCTGAGCTTGGTGGTTTTTGTGCAGACATTTCATAATCAAACTAGGTAACATTACAAGAGCTTCCAAATTTTTTCATAATCAAACTAGGTAACATTTGTTGGATCTACTTTGCTTTTCAGGTACTAAAGACATATTCTTCTGAGAATTATCCATTTAGATGACCAAGAGGATTTCTTAACCTTTTAAAAATATTTATCAATATTTTTAATAATCATTTTTAATCCCAGAACTCACATACATTCATCTACCTACCTACCTACCTACCTACCTACCTACCTACCTATATCCTGCCTTTGTTATTTTCATGAAAAACACAAAGAGGAAAACATATACAATATACCTTCCTCCTGTTTTCCCCACAGTAACAACTCTGTGAAGTGGGTTGTGCTGAGAGAGAGTAACTGGCCCAAAGTCACCCATCTGGTTTTCATGGGTAAGGCACGACTTGAACTCATAGTCTCTTGCTTTCCAGCCTTGTGTCTTAATCACTAGACCAGGGATCCCAAACCCCCAGTCTGTGAATCGGCACTGGTCCGTGGCATGTCAGCAACCAGGCCACACAAACAAGCAAAGCCCTATCCATGGGATACAGGTAGCATGCAAAACTACGCTCCCTCCGGTCTGTGGAAAAATCTTTCTTCACGAAACCGATGCCTGGTGTCCAAAAGATTGAGGACCATTGCACTAGGCCAAGTAAAACTTTCTTTACCTCAACAGCTTCATTTAGATTATTTGTAACTTTTTTTTAACAATTTGGAACTGGAAATGCTTGCTGATCAGTCTCAAATTGCCAAAATCTGCTGTATAGCCTGAACTTCATCATTAGGTTAGCAATGTCCCTGCCATCAGTTTCAGATGAATAAAAACCTGACTTGGTCATCTTATGAACCTTGTTCACTTCCATGGAAAATATTGTATGAAACAAAATCCCCTTCCTCATGATGATAGTGCTAATTTGAATATTAGGCAATGTATATGATGGTCACTTAAATAATTTGAGGCAATCTGATATCACCAAAGATCTATCTTACAGCATGAGATTCGTTTTAAATTCCACAAGTTGCCCCTCAGGGCACCTCATCTCTATTACGTGAGATTCAGTATAGGTTGGTTTTCCAATTATTTTACACATGTCCCCATTTCGGATGCTTCTTAATGGTTTCTTTTAATTTGGCTGCAACTGTTCTCAAGACCAAATTTAACTTAAAGACGTATGTAATACATTGGTCTTACAAATGAAGGTGAATATACGTGTCCCAGGATAAAGTTGCAGGATTGGTATTCTTTATCAAAGGTGGCTGTTGAAAAATGAGATAGAGGGGAGATAGAGTAGAAACTAGGACAAAGATCCTTTGGAAAAGTCATCCATAAGAGATGAAATTGTAAGTGAAAAGGTTGTTAAATTCTTGGATTCTCCTCAATTGATGTGAGGGCTTTAGTTCTCAGAATGTATCATAGAGATCTTTCTTAAACAGTTTTATTACTCTGGCTTTCGTTTTGTAAATAAACTGTATTATACTGGATAGTAGTTCTTTCTTCTCCCATATGGTTGATGCAAATAGAACCAATCAACTTAGCTGGTCATTAGTAGGTGTAATCTATGAGAATCAGATAGATTCATTTTGCAACTCAAATGAAGGAGAAAGTCTTTTTTTCCCATACAGTTAATACAGACTTCATTGAATTAAAAAAATATGTTAAGTATCAGTAAAGAAAAGTCAAGAGTATTATTCAATTTGGCTAGAAGGTTCCTAGAAAGCTTTAGATCCCTTGGAGCCTTCAAACACAGAAATTAGCCTAGGCCAACATTCTCCACCTGGAAAAAGTCTTGGCCAACTTCCTCAGAAATGCTGGACTACAACTCCCATCACAAGCTTATGAGGCTGGAAACTCTTGACTTTACAGGCTTCTTCAAGTTGTGGAAGAGCAATGGCTTTGGGAAGGCTGGGCTACCCTATTTGTAACTGGTCCAGAAATAACAGATTAATCTGGGTCTGTGCAATAAATGCCTAGATGGTTCGTACAATTTTCCACATATTAATTATGAATAGGACAAAGCTACATGTCTCCACCCATTACTAATATATTTCAGAGGTTTTATTTAATGTTCTGTTACCTTCCAAGATCACATCCTCCCAAATGAAACACAAGGGTATGTTTTCTGAAGGATAGATTTTTAGTTCTGTAGAGTTATTGCTTTTCAGTCATGGCCCTTAGAGTTTATGAGTACATAAAATCATCATACCTGGTAATTATAGCTTGAAAATAAAGCCCCTATGAGAGTTCAAAGCATTTGGCCTGTGCCTTTCATCTGTGTTGTGACAATGCATTTGCAAATATATTTAGCAATTTAACTGCATCTCTTCATTATGCAGTCTTACAGTTCATAACACAGCCATTGTTTAACAGAGATCTTATATTCCACCACTCTAAAAGGAGAACAAATTGTGTTGACCCACCTCTACAAATAGAACTACCCCACCCCCAATTTATTCTCCAAATACATCTTTCAACTAACATAGGTTTTATTGACTGAGCTGGCTTGGTAAGTTCCATTTTTCTATGTGAAGCTAGTCTATACATTTGGATCCAGAATAGAATTGAAACATAACTTCTCATTGACAGGTTCATATATTTCCTTTCAATATGGTCTGATATAATGAAGAGGGTTTTAGTTCTTCATGCAGGCCTAATGAAAAGCTATAAACCTGAAGGCATTTCATTGGAAAATACAGCATTGTCATGTTTCCATTTCCAATATCTCTGTGATGACCCAGGGTGGGATACAAAAGCAACAACATCACAAAAACAGGTGAAGTCCCCTTAATTTCTTCAACCTGGCTTTAAAGTCCAATTATCATTGACTGGAGAAAAAACTCCCCCACAAACAGTTGTGAAAAGGAAGAACTTCCGTTCAAACTCAAAATACATATAAATTATAAATAGAAAAAGAAAACAACACAAACCACACTGAAGAATTAATGAGACAAGGCAGGATAAGGGCTTGAAGATACAGATATCCAAATACACACACTGGGAAGGACGCCAGAACTCAGATAAGAACTGACAGACTAAAAATATTTTCATGCTTTGCTTCCAGCACTGGCCCATGCAGTTTGTCCTTTTAAACAGTCCTCACAGCTGCAGCCCATGAAGGGGCTCAAGACCCTTTCCTCCCCCGTAGACCATGCCATTCACGTTTCTCTCTTATCCGCTCCTGCCTACGTGACCTAGGATGAAGAGGGGCTGGGCCTCGGTCTTCTTCTGAATGCCCAGCCACCGTGTGCCCTTCCCCAGTTTCCTCCACAACCTCCAGAGCCACACTCCCACTCCCTGTCAGCTGTTCCTCCTCTCCCTCAGAGTCTGATTCTAACAGGGGCATGACAATCTCTTGGTTCCATTATATCATACTCATAACAAGATTAACTGAAGACTATGGTTGTATTTGGGAAGGAAGGGAGGGAGGGGGGACGGGAGAGAGGAAGGAAGGAAGGAAGGAAGGCATTTAATTTCTTGTGAACAAAATATCCTAGCTACAATATCTCTGCAGAGTAATACTATTGAATGCCATAAATTAAATGCATGATATGACTCCTTCCTCTCTTGTTCCTTGACATACAAGGCCTGTACCCAGTTCTTGCTGAAAAGAAAACCTGAATAAAGCTATATTTTCAGCCCAAAATGCATGCATGCTTATTGCACTCAACCACCACATTTCAAAGCTAAACTTTGCCACTTCGGATTCAAAAAGAAGGGAGAAGACTAGAGTATTAAGGGTAATGGTATTTAATTTAATTGTTTGTTTATTAAATTTAGGGACCGCCCATCTTATGTTCAGTACTCCTCCTACTGCTCAGTGATGTCCATTCCACACAGAGGCTATTTTTAGTTTGATTTCTTGACAAATTCTCTCTGTTTGCATCCAAATATTAGACAGATGTCATGCTAAGTGAGTTGGGGTTGGACTACAAAACTTCCAAGGTCACTTTCAACTCTCTTATCTGGTTGTAGAAATTTATAAATTGTGTGCCTACATTGCAATCGGGATAGGAGTTATTATCTTTGAAATATATCTATCAGTATTCAACTAGGGGGGACAATTTATGTATATGTCTGTTTTGTTTTCTCTTTTTATGCACTTTTTTTGGGTGCAGTCTTGTTGTTTTGTATAAAATTTTAAAAAATTGTTTTTTTAAAAAAAGGAGCTGATTTTTTACTGGAGTAAATTGTATACATTCCCTTATTCAGTTACTGTCTTGGATAGTTCCTCTGCTCCAGATATCTTCTTTGACATTCTGTGTATATTTTCTATTTCTTGTCTTTTTTTCTCTGCCCTTTCTATCCCAGGGGTCATCAACCTTTTGGACCTCAGGGACTGCCAATCTCATAATTTTAAATCTCATGGACCAGTAATAAAGCTGGCTGGGGAATTCTGGGAGTTGAAGTCCGCCAGGCTTAAAGTCACCAAGGTTGGAGAAGGTTAAGTTTGCATGAAGAGACAGACACGGAGTGCTTCAAGCTCTTTGTTTATTAGTGACTACAGCTCAGAACGAACCCACTTTGGCTGGGCTGCGGCTGCTACTTATAGCCAGCAGCCGCAGTTGCCAGCCAATCAGAGTGCAGGGTTTTCATGCACTTTTTAAACCAATCATTTCTTACATTTTACAAGAACAGTTCAAACTAAACCAATGACTTTAAACCTGCATACATAACACCCCTCCCCACTAGGTTCACTCCATACTCAAATCCCAGCCTATCTAATGTATTCTTTTAAATAGGTGGGGCTCTTACGTGTACGTTGAGACCTACGTGGTTCAGATGTTTTAAGGTTCTCACCTTGTGAGGGAGGAAATGTGTCTGCTGACATTTCCTTACTAGGACTTGTAGTAATGGTAGAACCTGTTTGGTTACTACAACCTGGTCTCTCCTCCCAATCCATCTCCAACCCAATGTCAGCACCTAAATCAGGTAATGATGTGCAATCTTCCATTTGTGAAAATGGTTGTTGGTATTGTGACAGGTTTTGGGATGGTTCCTGTCGTGTTAGCTCGTTACACATGGGGTTGATTCTTGCTTGCTGATTACACTCATGATCCTCCCCTTCCCCTAGAAGAGGCAGTAGGTATGGGAACCAGAGAGGAGCAAAAGAGATGCTCCTGAGGCAATCTGGATCTTAACTGATCAATGTGCCTGCTCCAGAGGACACCATCCTCCGTTTGTACCCTGTAAGACCTGGGGCCTGTGATTTGGGTTATCTCAGCAGGAATCCATAATGGTTCACCCATAAGGTTCTTAGCATAAACAGAATCACCCACAGTGAATGTGCGAATTTTGCTAGTGGAATCTAGTGGTGCGTTGGGTGTGTAAGTGGGATGAAGGTGATCAAGGGGAGACCTGAGTTTCCTACCATCAACAATTCAGCTGGGGACAAATTAGTTGAGGGATTTGGAGTGATATGCTGAACACTGAGAAGTTTTTCAACTCTCTCAGTGATATCCCCTGGACCCAATTGCTGAAGTTTTTCCTTGGTAAATCGTATTAATACGTTCAGCCCGGCCGTTAGCAAGGATGCCCAGGGCTGTCAGGGCATGTCTGATACCGTGTTGTGCTAGATATGATTCAAAAAGGTTGGATGTAAATTGAGGGCCATTGTCAGAAACAAGCACATCAGGTAACCCATGAGTTACAAAAAGCTTTTTAAGCTGTTTGATGACAGCATCAGTTGTGGTGGATGCCATAGGGATAACCTCTAGCCATTTGGAATATGCATCAACTATAATAAGGAAAGTGTGCCCTCTGGTAGGGCCAGCAAAATCAATGTGAATCCTGGACCATGGGCCCCTAGGACATTCCTATTCCTGTGTGGAGGCGAGAGGTGGGGCAGGCCTGACTACCTGACAGTTGGGACAAGATGCAACCCAGTTTTCAACCATTTTGTCAATACCTGGCCACCATACATAACTCCTGGCCAATCCCTTCATTCTGACAATACCTGGATGACCCTCATGTAACATTTCCAAAACCTCTTTTTGCAGTTTTGTAGGAATAACCACCCTGTTACCCCACAAAATACATCCTCTTAATACAGATAATTCAGTTTGCCTGGATTTAAAAGGTTGGGCAAGTTGAGGTAGATTTTGAAGAGGCCAACCTTTCTTAATCCAGCCTATAACAGGAGCCAATAAAGTGTCTTTGGCAGTCTCTCTGGCAATTTCAGCAGCGTATACTGGAAGCTTGGCAACAGTTTCTAGGAAAAAGGTGTAGGTCTCAGGAGCAAAGTCCTCAGTGTGAGAAGGAAGTGGGCAGCAACTCAAAGCATCTGCATGCCCAATGTCTTTGCCAGGCCTGTGGATGAGTTTGTATGAATAAGCAGCAAGAAATTCAGTCCACCTCAGCATTTTTGGTGACAGGATAGTGGGCATAGGTTTGTCTCCTGCCACAATGCCTAACAGAGGTTTGTGATCTGTGACAATGGTAAATGTTCTCCCATATAGATACTCATGGAATTTCTTGACAGCTGCAACAATTGCCAAGGCTTCCTTGTCCAGTTGGCTGTAGTTCCTCTCTGCTTTGGTCAAGGTGCGAGAGTAAAATGCAATAGGAGCTTCCCTCCCGCTGGGAAGCCTGTGGCTCAAAACCCACCCACCCCACTCCAAAAGGGGATGCACAAGTCAGTACAACAGGCAAATTCTCAGAGAACTGTATCAGTACAGCATCAGACGTGATTAGTCTTTTAATATTGTTAAATGCAGATTGTTCTTTTCTGCCCCAGACCCACGCAAACTTTTTGTCTAATAATCTGTGCAGTGGTTCTGCAATGGTTGCCTTCTGAGGTAGGAACATGTGATAAAAGTTAATGAGTCCAAGGAAGGCTTGTAAATCTGTTTTACATTTTGGTCTAGGGGCTTCTTTGATTGCCTGAACCTTGGCATCTGTGGGGTGGATACCATGCTTGTCAATCATATAGCCCAAGAACTCAACCTTGTCAGTTCTAAGAGTGCATTTTCCTTCCTTGACTTTTAACCCTGCTTTTTTGAATCTGGTAAGGACTTCTCTGAGTCTCTCTTGTAACTGAGTGTCATTTTCAGCAGAGATTAACACATCATCAAAGTAAGGTACTACCCCTGGCAGTCCTTGGAGCATCCTTTCCATAAGGCTTTGGAAGATGCCTGGTGCCACGCTTACTCCAAACTGTAACCTTTTACATTTGAAAGCACCTCTAAGTCACAATGGTTTGGGCCTCTGCAGTGGCATCATCAACTGTTAGTTGTTGAGATGCCTGGGCCAGATCCAATTTGGCAAAGACTGTGCCCCTGCCAAGTGAATGTAATAAATGATGCACCACTGGAACTGGATATGCGTTCTGCTGAAGCGCATGGTTCAATGTCCCCTTATAGTCTCCACAGATTCTTACTGACCCATCAGTCTTGACTGGTGTGACTATGGGTGTCTCCCACATGGAGTGGTCAGTGGGCTCTAAAACTCCTTGAGCTATTAGTTTATCTAATTGTGCATCAATTTTTTCCTTTAAGGCAAATGGGACCCTTCTGGGCTTTAAGTGAATTGGTGGCACCTTGGGATCTAAATTGAAAGTGATAGGGGTCCCCATATACTTGCCCAATCCGTCGCTGAAGACCTCTGGAAACTCAGACTTCAAGGCCTCCTCCCATTCAGTGTTGCTCACATGATTGATGCCAGTCACCTCAATGCCTAGTGGATTGAACCACTCAAGTCCCAGCAAGCTTGGGCGATCCTTGTCCACGATGGTAAGGGGCAAGCGTTTGGTGTGGCCTTTGAAGTTCACGTTGAATTCTCTTGTTCCAACTACTGGAATCTTGTTCCCTTGGTAGTCTTTAAGAGTCAGTGCTTGCTTCTTGAAATGCTTCTTCTGAATGTTTGGGAGTAGTCTGTGAATAGTGTCCCATGACACCATAGATAAATATGAGCCTGAGTCCACTTCCATTTGGCAAGGCCTTCCTTCAATTAGTACCTTGACATGCACTTTTCTGTTATTGATAGAAGAAGAATGACCAATAGTTACTGTCTGATGAGTTTCATTCTTCCCTTTGCTTCTGTGCTGAGCCCCATTTTCTCACTGAGGTTGTTGGGCTTGAATTCTTTGTCAGGAAACTTCCTTCTGTTGGGTGGAGTTCTGGATGATTTGCAGACTCTTGCTAGGTGTCCTCTTTCTTCACAACGGAGGCAGATGGTATCTAGGAACTTGCATTCAGTGCAGGGGTGGCTTCCCCACACCTCTGCAGTAGAAATCTTGCCTCTTTCTTCCCAGGTCTTTCTTTTTCCACTCCATTCTGAGTCTATAAATTCCTTCCTCCACCTCACTACAGTCTGACTCAGAATCTATTTGCTCACAATGAGTTGTTGTGGACTTTTCCACATCAGGATGGCTTGTGGCCTTGTTAATTTTCTTCATGGCTGCTGCTGAGGACTTGGTAGCTTCTGCTGAAGAGGCCTCTTCTATTGCTTCCTTCAGCGTGATCTTAGGTCTTAGTAATAACTTGCTCTGAAGCACCTTGTCTTTAAGGCCCAGAACAAATCAATCGCGCATGGCCTCTTCTAAATTGTTAAATTCACATGCACTCCCAATGTCTCTTAAACTTGCCACAAAGTCGTTTACGTTTTCGCTTTCCCCTTGATCCCGACGGTAAAACTCATGTCTCTTAATGAGGCACGATACTTGTGGGGCGTAATGGGCTCTTAACAACTTTTCTAAGTCAGGCCATTCCATTACCTTCACATCTGCAGCTCCCGCCAATGCCTTCGCCATCTTGAAAACTGCCGGACCGCAGTGCGTGAGAAAGACCGCCCTCTTCCGCTTCTCAGAAATGTTGGCAAGATCGTTTCCTTCCAGATACATTTGGAAACGATCTGCATACGTCTCCCAGTCTTCTGCCATCGGATCGAACGGTGCTGGGGGGGTGTTCAGCGCAGCCATCTCTCTCTTCTTCTGCTCCGCGTTGCCTTCTTCTTCAAGGAGATCCCACCCTTGTCGCCAGTGTTAAGTTTGCATGAAGAGGCAGACGCAGAGTGCTTCAAGCTCTTTGTTTATTAGTGACTACAGCTCAGAACGAACCCACTTTGGCTGGGTTGCGGCTGCTACTTATAGCCAGCAGCCGCAGTTGCCAGCCAATCAGAGTGCAGGGTTTTCCCGCACTTTTTAAACCAATCATTTCTTACATTTTACAAGAACAGTTCAAACTAAACCAATGACTTTAAACCTGCATACATAACAGAGACCCCTGGTCTGGATGACGGTCGATATAGTCAGACTTCTGAATGTTACTTAAACACCAATTTTACCAGCTCTGAACCCCTGCTTTTTCAGATTTAGGGAGGAGGAGGACATGTTCTCGGGATACATACAGCTGCAAGGCTTGCCACCGAAGCTGCACCTGAGTTCCCAGAGAACTGGAAAGCAAAACCTTCAAAAACCTGCCCGGGTTGTTGATGCCCCCCCTGGCCAATGGCTGCTCTGCCGAAGTTGAAATCCCGTTGCAGAGGCCGCCGGTCCACTCCATGGCTGCAAGAGTCCTTCCACTGGGCAGGGCAGGAAGCAGAGAAAGAAAGAGGGAAAACCACAAAGCAGTTTCTCCAGCTGAACCAGCCATGCCTTCTTTGTTGACGCAGAGGTGGGCATTTGGAGAGGATCCTTAACTTGGGCCGAGAGGCAGAGCATGTGTGTGTGTGTGTGTGTGTGTGTATGACCAGATCAATCCAGGCGCAGCGGTGGAGCAAGTGCTGGGCTGCTCAACGGCGGCAGTGGCAGCAGTGCTCTCTGGAAGCAAGAGTGAAAAAGCAGCAGCAGCAGCAGCAGCGGTTGGGACTTTGCTTGCCTGTCCAGCAGCTGTGATGCGCTACCTGGGTACCTTGCACGGTCGTTTTTCCTTACTCCCTAATCTCGCCCCTCGTGGACAGCTGCTGGTAAGAGCTGGGCTTACCAGCTCTCTCTCTGCTGCTCCGAGCTTGCCTTCTTCCTTGGGGAGTCATTCCCCCCCAACCCACTTTGGTGTCCTTTCTCCTCCCTTATTTTTAGGGATCAATCCCTCCTCTTCTTTTCTGCCATTTCCTTGCTGGCTTCTGGTCTGCAGGAAAATTCCCCACCCTGTTTTCCTACTGGGGAGGTGGGAAGAGAGAGAGAGAGAGAGACTGACTTTTGGCTTCATGCAAGGAAAGCAGCAGAAGCAGCAGAAGTCTTTCTTTCTCTCCCCCAAACTCTGCCAGAAATGAATATTTGTTGGTGCAGCCTCATGGCGCAGGATGCCTTGCAGAGTCCCAAAGACTCATTTCTGGTGGAGTTTGGGGGAGAAAAAGAAAGACTTTTGCTGTTTTCCTTGTGTGCAGCCAAAAGCAGAAGAAGAAAGAAGCAGAAAGGAAAGAAGACAGGCAAGGTGTGGGGCGAGTGGGGCAAGTTCACCTCCTCCACCCTTTTCCCCCTCCCCTCACTACCTCATGTTGTTCACAATGCGATGCAAGCCATGTTCCTGCTGGCCATCTGGGTGGTGCAGCCTTGTGTTCCTGTGCAGCCTGGATTTATTGCTTTGGGGGGTGCTTTGGGGGTGACATTTCTCTGCGGACCACCAAAATTTTCTCGCGGACCACCAGTGGGCCATGGCCCACTAGTTGCCAACCACTGTTCTATCCCTTTAACTCTTAAAGTTATAGGTGCACAACAAAGTGAAGCTACAACCAAATCTGCGCTTTTCATTTTTTTGAAGAGGAGTGGAGTGGGAAAGAAGAGGCTGGCTAAACAGGATTTCTGTTTTTTTTTAAGGTAATGATTAAATACATTAGGTATTGAATACATTAGATATTGGGGACCTTTGGACTATTAGTCTTGAATCTTTTCTAGTGATCCAGTTCTAACACCACCAGTGGTCAGGATTAAGGGTAGAAAAATAATAAGAAAAACAAAAATCCTAAAATGTATAAGTTTCTGATTAAAATTAGATGTAATCTTTTAAGGTCATAAACATATTTTTTTAAACTCAATGGGTCAGCATATCAGGCCTATCATAACTTATTTGTTTTTTCATATTAAGAAAAGAACATTGATGCAATTTTGTTCCCTATAAGACAAGGCTACCAAACTAGAGGATAGGTCAGTGACAAAAGCATGAATTGTATATATCTGAAACTCTCTTGTATGCACTTATAAGTACTAGCAATAACCAAATAAACAGTCCACTCTATTTCAACTTACTTTCTTCAGGGTACTTAGAGTAAACTGCACTTTTAAATCTTCATGCTATCCTATCCCAAATTAGGTTATTATTCTATTTACAAAAGTGATACCCACAATAACATATACATATATAACGTGTATGTCTGGATAATCTTTAATGTGTCACTGAGTTGAGAAAGAAAGAAAAAAACATATCTAACAACCACTATTGAAGAATGCTAATCTCAATTCTAAGATATATAAGACCACGAATATATTAGGATATTAATTTATATAGGAAAAACAAACTCCCCTTCCCCTTTAGATTATAATTACTATTAGATTATATGCTTTTCAAAAAGATCTATTCCAAGGATTTGGCTCCCCCCCTCAAAAAAATGAAACATTCAGAACCTGTAATATTTCTGTTTCAGTTTTTAATCATGAGGGACCATCAGTCTAAATCTGCTTTAATGGGCTTCACCATCTGCCTTCTTTTGATTAAAATAATTTTATACACATTATAAGTGCAATTATTAGGTACAATAATACTGTAGGTACAATTATGCTTTTAGATACAATTACTAGGTACACTTATTTGTCCTGTTTAACTTTGAAAGATGTAACATTTTTTCTTGAAACCAGGTTATTAATCTCAATTTCATAATATTCTAAAAATGGATTAAATTTCACAACTATGAAACCAGATTGTCAAGGGCCATTAGAGAAATGAATGGACTGGTTCGTCCCTTTTTCAAATATTTTTAGGCTGTCTGGATATATGTGGAAATGACTGTCTTTGAGTGAGTGAGTGTGTGTGTGTGTATGCATGTGTGTGTGGTTTAACTTTACATGTAAAAGCAGAACTTGGAAAATAGATGGAGAAATTATGTTTTCTTAATTTTTTACCATGTCTTTCTACATAATCATCATCAAAAGCAAAAGACAACAACACATCCCACTTTAAAATGTTAAATTTGAATGCAAATAAGATAAAAAAGCTTGCCTAGCCTACACACATACTACAAAAAACAAAGCAAGGAAAACCAAAAGGCATGGAAAAATAGAAGAAAGCATCATACTTCAGCTAAAAATGGGGAAAAAATGAAATTTTGTAAGTTTTGATTAGGGCATCTAACTTGGAAAAAGGGTGACTTCTACTGCCCAGGGATAATACCTGTAGTGGGACAAAAGGAAACAATGCAAAGTACCATTAAGTTACTAAAATGACATCAAGGAAAGAAATAGGTTTATCATAAAGAATCAGCATTGTGAATGAACTTACATTTTTGTGAATGAACAGGGGCCCTAACTGGATGCATATTATTTTTTATCCTTGAGAGGGTAGGGTGTGAAATAATCCACCTAGCTAATAAGAATCACAAAGTTTCTCCCATGGGAAAAACAAGTTAAATATTCTTGCTTTAAACCCAGAAATGTTTTGTGTTTGTCAATAGATTATGTTTAACTCAAACTCGGTTTTCACTAGGAATAAAGAATAAGTTTTTACTTGCATAGTGAATTTGGATCAATCTCAAAACTATCATGCTTGGATTTATAAATAAAGAGCATGTAGGACAATTTTTTTTCAATAATGTCACAACAGACTCAATTGAACAATCAACTGGGAAATTGACATCCTATATCAAGCCAAGCTAAAAAATGCCAGAAAATTCTCAGAGGCCTGGCACTCAGACAAATTGGCCATCCATAGACACATAAAGGTAAACCACTTCTAGATGCCACTTAAAAGAGATAATCAAAAAGTCCAAATGGAAACCAAAAAAATCCCAAACCCCTCCTCACCAGTAATCAACACACATATGAGCAATACCAAGATTAACACTAGGCCTATAGTCAAGTAAATAATACCTCAATTGTGGAACTACCAATGCAGACAAATTAACATTAAACAAGAGCTTAACCAAGGAACCATCAAGAAAATGAACCATGAACACTGATAGGGCAAACCACTAGTACATAAAAATAAGAGCAAACCCCTTCCCTTCTAGCATTGATGATATTATCTGGTTTGGTAATGAAACATCTTCAAGAAAACCACCAAGCTCAGAGAGCACCAAGGACCCCACAATTCAATCCTGATCTACAAATATTCTCTTCTCTTGCTACAATATTTTCAGCATTAGCTTCTTGAATTGCAAACTTTCATTTTACAGGGATTTCAATATATTCATTCTCATATGCCAGAAAACACAGCACACTTAAATTCTGTCCAAAAGGTCAACTTTTAAGCTATATAATAAATTATAATCCGGAAACATTTCAGATTTAACACGAAAATACAATTTAAATTAATGATGTGACTAATGGTAAAAAAATGCAAATGGCAACGATTGGTTGAGGTTGCATACTTGCATTGCTGGGATGAGGAGCCACTTAGATAGTTCCGCCCCAGACGCCTGATGGATCCTGAGAGGTTCCAGGAGGAACTGGGGTCTTTTCCCTCTTCCCTTGCCCACAGCTCTGCCGAGGATCTGGCGGCCGCCTGGCAACAGGCTGCATCGGGTGCCCTCGACAGGGTTGTCCCCATGCATCCCCTCACATGCCGTGGATCCTGGATGGCTCCTTGGTATACTGAGGAACTCCGGGAGATGAAGCGTCGTCGGAGGGGTTTAGAGAGCAGGTGGAGGTCCACCCGCTCCCAACCCGATCGAGCCCAGCTAAGAGCCCATATTAGGACTTACCTGGTAGCTATGAGAGCGGCGAGAAGGTCTTATCTCTCTGCCCTCATAGCGTCCGCAGATAACCGCCCAGCTGTCTTGTTTCGGGTTACCCACTCTCTCCTTCGTATGGGGGAGGGGGCGGACCCATTGCGGGGTAGGACTGAGGAGTTTGGTCAATATCTGTCGGATAAGATCGCTCGGATTCGGGGCCGGTTGTCCTCTGATTTGCAGTGGTCTGAGGAACGGGATACAGGTAGTCTGGCCGGTGTGATCTGGGATGAGTTCGATCTTGTTTCCGAGGATGAAGTGGACAGGACTATGTGACGTCTGAGCTCCACCACATGTTTGTTGGACCCGTGTCCCTCCTGGCTGACTTATGCCGCCAGGGAGGCCACCTGCGGTTGGCTCCGGGCAGTCATTAACGCTTCGTTAAGGGAGGGTGTCTTTCCCTCCACCTTGAAGGAGGTGGTGGTGAGACCCCTCCTGAAGAAGCCTGCCCTGGACCCGGCCGTGTTAGATAACTTTCGTCCAGTCTCCAACCTTCGCTTTCTGGCGAAGGTTGTTGAGAGTGTGGTGGCTCAGCAGTTTCCGCTTTTCCTGGATGAAGCGGACTACCTGGATCCGTATCAATCGGGCTTCCAACCCGGTTACAGCACAGAGACGGCATTGGTCGCGCTGATGGATGACCTCTGGAGGGCTCGGGACAGGGGTTTTTCCTCTGTCCTGGTCCTATTAGACCTCTCAGCGGCTTTCGATACCATCGACCATGGTATCCTTTTGTGACGCCTCGGGGGGTTGGGAGTGGGGGGCACTGTTCTTCAGTGGTTCGCCTCCTACCTCTCGGGGCGGTCGCAATCGGTATTGGCGGGGGGATGAGGTCGACCCCGAGGGTGCTCTCTTGTGGGGTCCCTCAGGGGTCGGTCCTCTCCCTCTTTTATTTAATATCTACATGAAGCCGCTCGGTGAGATCATCTGTGGTTTTGGGGTGAGCTTCCATCAGTACGCTGATGATACCCAGCTGTACATCTCCACCCCAAACCAGATCAGTGATGCCCTCTCCCTGATGACCCGGTGTTTGGATGCGGTACGGACCTGGATGAGCGGGAACATGCTTCTACTCAACCCAGCCAAGACTGAGTGGCTGTGCATACCGGCATCTCGGCCCAGTCAGGAATGTCCATCTTTGGCCATAGGGGGAGAGGTGTTGCCCCCTGTGGATAGGGCGTGGAATCTGGGGGTCCTCCTGGATGTACGGCTCCGGTTGGAGGAGCAGGTGGGGGCCGTTGCCAGGGGGGGCTTTGCCCAGCTCCGCTATGTTCGTCAACTATGCCCTTTTCTGGACCAGGATGCCCTGCGCACAGTCACTCATGCTCTTGTTACCTCTAGACTCAACTACTGCAATGCTCTCTACTTAGGACTGCCCTTGCATACCATCCGGAGATTGCAGCTGGTGCAGAATGCGGCGGCGCGGGTGGTGATGGGAATTTCCCGATTCTCCCATGTTGCCCCCCTCCTGCACTGCTTGCATTGGTTGCCGGTTGCACTCCGGGTGAGATTCAAGGTTTTAGTTTTAACATACAAAGTCCTGCACAACATGGATCCTCAATATTTAAGGGAGCGTCTTCTGCCGATATCAAATGCCGGCCGCCCTGTGCGAGCACATAGGCAAGGACTCCTCGGGGTCCCGTCAGCGGGCCAATGCCAGCTGGCGGTCCCCCGGCGGCAAGCCTATTCTGTCGCGGCCCCTGACCTCTGGAATCAACTGCCCTTGGAGCTCCGCCTGGCCCCCGACCTCCGCACCTTCCGCCGTGACTTAAAGACCTGGTTATTTGACCAACCCGGGCTGTGACCCCTTCCTGGTGGGGGGAGAGATTTTAACGTTAATTGTGTAATTGGTTTTTAGTATTTGGGCTTGTAAATTGTTTAATTGTTTTTTAAGTATTTATTGTCTTTGTTTTTAGCTGTGAGCTGCCCCGAGTCTTCGGAAATGGGGCGGCATACAAGTTCAAATAATAAATAAATAATAAATAAACACTATATTTTGGTGTAAATGTAGTATAAAGCACAAGATTTGGATAATATAAGAGTCACAAGTTCCTTACACAGTGAAAAACCTGTAGAAGCAGCTACCCCCCCCCAAAACCTGCTGCTTTTATTGTTATTTCTTGGACTGAGTGAGGAAAAGCAGAGGGAAAAAGAGAAAGCAAAATATACCTCACATTTTGGATGAAACTTATGTGAGCAGGTTTTAAAAGCTTGACTAGGAGATGCTCACCCCATTCTCTTGAGGCAGCAAAGGTCATAATGACCCCGAGGGTAGCAAAGCATGAGTAATAGCCATGACCAAACAAAACCTGGGAATTATGAGGTAAATCTGAGCCTCCTGATAGCTCTGTGCATTGTCATTGTTGTTTCACACCAGAATGAGAGTTCAGGACAAAATGTCACTTTCAGCTTTTGAATACATAGTAGAAATTGAAAGTAAGAGTCGTGGTGACATTTTAGCTAGGAGACCTTTTTCTTTCTCCCTTCCTGGCTATGGAAAAATTGAACGAATTGCAACAAAACCCTTTTCTCATTGTCATGAAGCAGGAAAGAAAGCCATGGAGCCAAAATGCCACAGTGAAGCTAGTTTTCTATTATAGTTGTATGGAATATTTTGTTATTTTTACACAGGTAAGATAAGGTTAGCCATTTCTGAAAAGGCTCACTGGAAGAAAAAAAAGAAAGACGTCTAGTAGTTCCATCCTTGATGTTATTTTTGAGCTATGAAGCTAAGATGATTAACTTGAAAGAGCCTTGGTGGCTCAGGCTGTTAATTGCCTGCAGTTAAGTTCCAGCTGCCCACAACTGCTGTAGGCTCGAATCCCACCAGGCTCAAGGTTGACTCAGCCTTCCATCCTCTCGGGGTAGGTAAATTGAGGACCCAAGATTGTTGGGGGCAATTAGCTGACTTTGTAAAAATGCCGCTTAGTAATAAGCAGGCATACACAATGGAATGAAGGCTATTGCTGAGCACACTGGGTTGCATCCCAAAAATTGTAAGCCACCCTGAGTCTCCGGAGAAGGGCGGCATATAAATGTAATTAAAAAAAAAAAAACTAAACAGCTCAATGACTTATTTATCTTGGATTGGGTGGTCATTGGTCTTGTGTGAATCCAGACATGGGACAGAATTAGTACAAGGTTGAGAGTACAATTAATATCCACCTGACGTTCAGTAAAATAAGTTGAAGCACTCTGGCAAAATATCTATCTGGCCAAGCTTTTGCTTGAGTTTGGGAACTTTTTTGTAAGAATAATTCCTTTCTTTCAATGGCAACCAAGCCATTCTAGCATTATTTTAAAATCTATAAACCCAGTGGCTTTTCAAAACTAACTAAGAAGCCAGGGGCAAAATCTTCATTTGAAACTCCTTTGCCCACATTCTTTTCCCAGCCATCTGTAAAAATAGCAGTAATACAGCCATCTGTATTACTGCTATTTTTCTCTGAATAAAAGGCTCTAAACATATCATTAAAAAAAACCTGTATTTGGAGTTAGCAATTTTTCAAGACATTATTACAGATGACAGATGGACAGACAGACAGACACACTATAAAAAAGGAAACTGCCTAAGTTTACAAGATTCTGATAGACATATACAAACAATTTGCAATTGATGAATCCATTGCTTTTTGTACATCCGTGTCATGAATGCAATACAAATTAAAAAGGAGTAGACCCTCAGTTGCATCTTTTATCTTGATGCTATTCTTCCTCTACAGGGAATTTGCATTAAAATATGCTTTCCACATCTTATTTTTAAAGATCTGACAATATTTTAATCATATAGCATTTTTCTATTTATGAAGTTGTGAAGACAAACTTTGGAGAGTTTCAAAGAAGTCATTGTGCCCTATCCCTAATCTATATTGCTATCCAAATTACAGCAGTATGCTAAAATATTATTATTAAGGACAAAGATATTGGCAAGTTTCACTTCATGCATGTATAACATACAAATGTAGGATTTTTTCTGGGTTGATAAATTGATGCAGATAAACACAAAGCAGAATACATTCTTAAATTGCTCTCTATCTTGGCAGATGCTAATAAGAATATTTCACCTTGACTTTAAGTTTTTTCAACCATCACACATATTTTTTTTAAATCAGACTGATATATTTATATTTTTTATTCATGGTTTATTCACAGAAAGGTGCAACATCATAACACCAATCTTTGACTTAGATTTGACTTCAGAACACAAGCATTGTTTACCATACATATGTATCATTCTTCTTTATCCTGGTTATCTGCAAATACCTATGCAATTTTTGAGGTTGTTATATAATCTAGACATTCTTTGTGATCAATACACACAAGAAAATGGGTTTGTATAAGCCTAAATAAATTACGATTATTTACTTCTGCTTTCTTTTTAGAGGTAAGCAGTTTTTATGACTGTGATTCGGCTATGAGGAAAGTTAACTGCACGTCTAAAACATAAAGTTTAATTGGGGATAAATCTGCTCCAAGCACACCATTTTAAGAAAGACATTACATGACATCCTGATATTCCTATCCCTAATAGGAGAGAGATTAATGAACTTTAAAATAGTTTACAGGCATGATATTTTGAAATTTAAAAAGATCAGGAACATTGCCAAAGACAGGTTTTGTCTTTCGGAAATAGAGAAAAAGAAATCTCTGGAAAAAGAAAAAAATGATTATTTATATTTTGTCTTAGAGCCAAAGAAGAGGACTCTGTTAATCTTGTGTTTCTAAATTTACTCTAATAGCAGGGAATTTATAGATCCGAGATTGGCAGGCTGTTACTCCCTAAAATTTCAAATTCTCCAGTTCCTGCTCCCAACTCCTAAGGGAAGAAAGGACAATTAGACCATGACAGAAAGGAAACATGAAAGTAGTTGGCAACATCTGTGGAAGATATATTTCAGTAGCAGAATGTACAGGTTATTTTAAATCAACCCATTCTCTGCTTTTCATGATCCAGCTTTTTGGATATGCACTTAGTAAACTACCAAAGAATAGTAACCTTGTCTTTTTTGCTTTCCCTTCTCTGCTTTAGAATCTCTTCATGAATATTTTCAATTCACTTCCTGCCTACCGTTCCATTTAGGACAACTTTCTGTTCATGTCTTTCATTTCCATCAGTCTCCTTTTCAGTATTTTTATAAATGCCAGCATTTTCATTTCTAACTGGTGTAGTTTCCACGACTTAAGTTATAAATCATGATCTAGTCTTCTCTGGCCTAATCATAAATATTTGAATAATTTTTAAAAATGGCTTCAACAAACCTAGGCAAATCGTTATATAGGATTTGTGTTTGATTCTATGTTATGTATTGCTTTTTTAAAAAAAAAAAATTGAAAGCATCTGGCATGTGATCATCACCTTCTCAAGCAATGAAGAAAATATTTATGAATTATTTAATGCCAATAGTGGCTAAATACTAAACATAATTGACTAGTATTTGCTAATTGTTGTTTGACCATCTGTAGAGCAGCTTGCCATGAAAATATTTGTTGGAGAATAAATGTTGATGTGAAAAATCAATCTGATACATGAGTTTTATCAATTGCATGATTGCATCCATTTTATATTTTATTTTGAACCCATGTGCTTATGGAATTCATTCTTCCAAGTTCTTTAAAAAAAACATTTTTCTAAACATTTGAGCATTCTAATCTAGTTCCAGCATATTTTTTTTGACATTTAAGAATGCATATCTTTTAAAGTTGTTTTAACTAGATGTCATACTTTTGTTTTGTTATGCAGATATCTAGTTTTATGAAAAAGCTGCCACCAGGGATGTAAATATATAAATAAAATAATGAAGAAGCATTTTAGGATTTTCAGCATGCAGTTTTCTTGTCTGGATAGAAAAGGTAAAAACTTCAGACTTTGAGACTGAGTATCAAATGTTTGAAAGAAGTAGATATAAATTTTCTGCCTACCCAGGTTTTATTGCATTATTCCTGGTTTGTGAGAGATGACATTCTGACAAGACAATGTGAAGAACATAGTCTAGAACAATAGCCCCCAATCTTTTGGTCACCAGTGACTGGTTCTATGAAGAGAGAGGTTTTTCTGTGGACCAGAGGGGACATGGTTTCATATGCTGCCTGTATCCTATGGATCCTATGGATGGGGCTTCACTTGTTTGCGTGGCCCCATTTCTGATATGCTGCAGTCTATGGACCGGCAGTTGGGGACCCTGGTCTAGAACTCAGTGACAGAACAGAGCAAATCTGGAATCTCATTGTATAAAAATTTGATGGAAGTTAAGCCCTTAGATACTTTTTTCCCCAGAGCTAATGCTTTATCTTCTAATTTGTATTCAAATTTAATTGAGTCTCAGTCTGTAGAGATTCTCAGTCATCTAGGTCACGGTTGGTCCCAAAGGTGCTTTTTCAGGAGGCAACTGGACTTGGTTCCCCCTCCCCCCAGTGGTGGGATTGAAAATTTTTTACTACTGGTTCTGTGGGCATGGCTTGGCTTGGGCAGGGCAGGGGAAGGATACTGCAAAATCTCCATTCCCTCCCCACCCCACTAACCTGCTTTCCAGTTCCATTCTCCTGTGCAGGGCAACATTGTACAAGGTGCAATGACAATAAAGTCAACTAAACTAAACTAAACTAACTAAAATCAATATTTGACAGTGCTGGGTCTTCAGACCAAGAAGGCCCAGATTGTTATCTGATCATAGCTTTCACCACTGTGACCCAATCAATATATTACCTTTTTTGTCCCTCTACTATGGTACTGAGTACCACGGTAGTAGCTGTTTCTCAATTTGCATTTATGCAAATCAAATAACAAAGCATATTCAGAGAAAAATTTCTTTGACCCAGGCTGAAGACCACACAATTACCAATGCTATTTTGTATGTGATTTTAATATTCCCTCAGTGAGAATAATGTGAAAAAGAAACACACACATCACACGTATTCTTCTTATCAATCTAATGCAGGGGTCCTCAAACTTGGCAACTTTAAGACTTGTGGACTTCAACTCCCAGAATTCTTCTTTCCAGCTCTGTTCTCCTGCGCAGGGCAACAAAATAAGACCCAGCCAATCAGCAGGGACTCGGGAGGCAGAGAATAGATGGGGGCGGGGCCAGTCAGAGGTGGTATTTTCCGGTTCTCCGAACTACTCAAAATTTCCACTACCAGTTCTCCAGAACTGGTCAGAACCTGCTGAATACCATTTCTGCCCCCTCACTTTGAAAATGTTTCACTTCTCATCCAAGAAGAGCCTTGGTGGTGCAGGCTGTTAAACACCTAGCACTTAGCTCCAGCTGCCTGCAATTAGTGCAGGCTCAAATCCCACCAGGCTCAAGGTTAACTCAGCCTTCCATCCTCCCAGGGTAGGCAAATTGAGGACCCAAGATTGTTGGGGGCAATAAGCTGACTTTGTAAAAGTGCCGCTTGGGGGGCGCCAAAAGCCCTAGTAATAAGCAGGCATATACAATAGAGTGAAGGCTATTGCTGAGCACATTGGGTTGTGCTCCAGAGATTGTAAGCCGCCCTGAGTCTCTGGAGAAGGGCGGCATATAAATGTGAATTTAAAAAAACAAAAGAAGCTTCTTCAGCTCCCCATTGTCCTGTCAGAGCTGAAGAAGCTTCTTGGATGAGAAGCGAAATGTTTTAAAAAGAAAAAAAAAACACAAGAAAGTCCAGTTGCCTCCTGAAAATGCACCTTTGGGTTAGTTGAGTCTACTAGCAATTATACAGTTAATTTGCTGACCATTACTGATCTCCTGGCTTGCTCATGGGCTTGCTTGATATCAGAGCTTTCAAGGGTCAGGGGCACAGAGATACTACTAACATCCTTGACTGTTGCAGAGCTGATAGCACTGTTCCACAAATTGGAAGAGGAACATTATAGTTGTTCCATCCCACATCATATATGAGTGGGCTTAAGTGGCGCTGATGGCAATGCTACAGTGGGTCAAGTAACTAAGGTAGAACCATAGATCCGTGTCTCATTAATGGCTAGAGTAATCCAGATATTGCAAGTCATTGGCAATTGTCCCATTCCATTGCTTTAAACACTGAAAATATATGTGCAACTACTAATTTAAAAAATTAAGCCCAAAATGGCATAAAATGCAGAACTTCTCATAAACGGTGGAAAGCATGCTGGGTCTTCTTTTATAAATTACTTCTCTTTATTGTGTTCATCATTCCAGTCAAGAATGACGCAAACTACCAAAATGGAATCCTGGAGTCAAGGTATGTCTCCTTGGAATGACTAAGTCTTCCACACCAACATTTTTTTTCACAATGCAAATTAAAACTAAACTGTGATTATTCAACATTGTCCATTGGTATCTGCAGATCCCAAACTGTTTTAAGATATTCTCTGTATATGCTTGAAAACCTAGAGCTGACTGATAACACCTCCAGTTAATTGTTACTCAGGTCAGAGTTAGACAATAGCTAAGCATAGAGAACACACATCAATCACCTCTGTTTTAAACTGCTCAACTGCGGAATGTACTGTACTCTTCAGTGATCTGTGAAACAACAAATATCTCTTCACAAAAGAAAAGCAAATAAGTTCCTTGTTTTCTCCATTCCTATATACCTCCATAGCTCTGAATCATCTTTGTTCAGTTTGTGGTGATCACAGTGTTATTTCCCATCCTATATTATTATTATTATTATTATTATTATTATTATTATTATTATTATTATTTATTGGACTTATAGGCTGCCCTCTCTCCCAGGGGACTCAGGGTGGCTTACAATAAAAAATGAGAATACAAATATTAAAATACAATTAAACTAGTCGAATTAGCCCAATAAAAATTAAAAACCCAATTAAAACTAAAAATCGATAAAACCCCACCCCACCCCATTCAGTCCAGGCTGGCCTGTTGAAACAACCAAGTCTTTAGGTCGCGGTGAAAGGAACAGAGGTCAGGGGCCAGCCGGAGCTCCAAGGGGAGTTGATTCCACAGGGTGGGTGCTCCCATAGAGTAGGCCCAACCCCTAGGCGCCGCCAGCCGACACTGTCTGGCCGACGGCACCCCCAGGAGGCCCTGCCTGTGGGGGCATACAGAGCGATTGGAAGTTGACGCTGGCAGAAGACACTCCCGCAAGTACCCTGGACCCAAGCCATGTAGGACTTTATATATGATCACTAATACTATACAGGTAGTCCTCAAGTTAAGACCACAACTGAGTCCAATATTTATGTTGCTAAGTGAGAAATTTGTTAAGTGAGTTTTGCTCACTTTTTATACTACTCTTCTTGCCACGTTTGTTAAGTGAATCACTGCAGTTGTTAAATTAGTAACATGGTTGTTAAGTGAATCTGGTTTCCCCATTAACTTTGCTCGTCAAAAGATTGCAAAAGGTGATCCCATGTCACCCGGAACATGGCAACCATCATAAAGATGAGTCAGTTGTCAAGCGTCCAAATGTAAATCACATGACCGTGGGAATGTTGCAATGGCCATAAGTGTTAAAATGGTCATAAATCACTTTTTTCAGTGCTGTTATAACAATCACTAAGTGAGCTGTTGTAAGTCGAGGACTACCTGTCTCCAATAAAATACAATGGAGAAAACCAAATCCAAACATTACAATCAGTCATTTTTCTCCCCATGTGCTGAGCAATAAGAAGAGCAAATGTTGACTTTGTTTTTTGTATGATGCAACAATCTTCTTAAGGTCAAAGAAAACATTGTGGCACTTTTTCTATTTCCATTCCAATTTTTCCAGTACAGTGACGCTAACCAAGAGGGCTGTGCAAAGCATTCAAAAAAGGTGCTTCACCCAAGTGGGTTAGTGCAAGCTAAGTATTCTCCCTAGAAGTACTGAGGCTGCCATGTTCTTTGGAAAGCTCAGTGAGTGCATCACTTGGGACAGTGAGATGGGCAGCATATAGATGTAATAAATAAGTAAATAAAATGCATGCAAACAAAGTGGGAGAAGATTTTGCGTATCATCCGGATGACGGAACTACCTCAGGGTTTCAAGGAGATGTCCTTTGTTCATACCAAGTGATTCTTTCAATGTTATGCACGAGTCTATTAACCTGCTTTACTAGTGTTATGAGGAAATTATACTCGGCTTTCTGTGTATTTTGGCATCCGGCTTGCTAATGTAGGAAATCTGTAACGTAATTTTTTTTTATCATGCAGGGTGCTTGTTGATGTTCTATCAAAGCTTGTCTTTGGATTTTTAAATGGGTTTATTTTTACTTTAAACATTTTTCTAGGCAGCTCCTGGCTTGACAATTAGATACACCTCCCCTTGAAGGTCTCCACATAGTGACTTAAACTCCTGACACAGGAGACCCAGGTGTAAATCTTCTCAGAGGTCAGCTGAAATCATTTCCTCAGAACAGTGCACTGGAGGCAGCTTCATTCATATTCCCTTGGAAAGAGATTTCGTTTCATTAAACTCTAGACTTGACTCTTTCTCAAAGAGGTCAGGGAAAATGCTACATGCAGCCCTTTCTCCTTCAGTAATGCCACCACTTGTTTGATTTATAGCAGCCGTTCCTTCATAAGCCACAAAAAGGCACTGGAGAGACTCTCACTTCCCGTGAGAAGCAAATGAAGGCTGGATTCATGTGTTGGGGATTGATTAGGTAAGCGTACTCATGGAATTGAAGCAATTGGTCTTGGAAATCAATGAGACCATTAACAATTTACAGAAGTAAATATTTTGTCAAATCATGCATGGAATGTTTTTTTTTTGTCTATAAATTTAAAGACAATTAAACACCTGATTTTGAGAAGATGGAGAGGTCACAGTAATGTTTAAGTATTTCTTGGAATGATCAACCATTTTTCACCTTCTCAAGTTCTATTTGGCTAATACTAAATGGTAAATTTATTGAAAGATTTTTGGAAAAAAATGTTTCTCATGTAAACTTTTTCTGTTTTTTAAAAAAGCACTTTTTATATAGTACGGTACAATATTCCACATAATAAACTTATTCCAGGTTGGTTACAGACAAAGTTGGTGCTAGAATTGAAGAGGCAACTGCATGTGGTTTGGTGAAGTAGCTTTCCACATAAATTTGTTGATGTCAACACAACAGACACAGTCCCTCTTGTCTTTCTCTCTCCTGTTTTAACTCAGTTATATGAAATAGGAATGGGGGAAAAATCAAGGTGAAAGAAGGGTATGCAACCATAGGAAAGCACATAATAAAAAGAAAAAGGAAAACAAATAGAAAAAATAAAAAAAATAGAAAGGAAAAGGAAAAAAATAATTTCTCTTAGGAATGATTTTATGTTGGCTTCTGAATGAGGCTCTGTGGTGGACTATAGGCCATTGAAGGAGCAGTCAGCACTGCAGAAGGAAACAATGGCCAGAGGTGATTTCTGGCTGGTAAAGTCTTTTCAGCTAAAGGAGAATTGTCTATCTGCATCTTGGACTACAGTTCCTTATGCAGAGACCCTGAGATGGAAGTCTTGTGTCTTTCTATGAGTAGAGAAGCAGGAAGTTGAGGGAAAAACAACATGCTTGCACATGCAAGCATAGCCTTTTAAAGTACCCTAAGATGGGCCAAGAGGCACACGGTGGCTCAGCAGCTAAGACTCTGAGCTTGTTGATCAGAAAGGACGGCAGTTCAGTGGTTCGAATCCCTAGTGCCGCATAACGGAGTGAGCTCCCATTACTTGTCCCAGCTTCTGCCAACCTAGCAGTTTGAAAGCATGTAAAAATGCAGGTAGAAAAATAGGGACCACCTTTGGTGGGAAGGTAACAGCATTCCGTGCACCTTCGGCATTCAGTTATGCCGGCCACATGACCATGGAGACATCTTTGGGCAGTGCTGGCTCTTCGGCTTTGTAATGGAGATGAGCACTGCCCCCTAGAGCCGGAAATGACTAGCACGTATGTGTGAGGGGAATCTTTACTTTTTACCTTTAAGTTGGATCAAACCCTCACTTTCTTAACCACTTTCAGATACGATCAACCACCACTGAAAAGTTCTATGAAAACAATGGAACAAAGAAAACAACCTCTCAGTGAGTCAGCCACAGTACAATACTAAACCATTACCTGATAAAATAAAGTCATAGTGTTCTAGGTTTCCAAATACCTAAGCCAGGGCTGTCAAATTCACAGGCTGGATGCATCACGCACTGGCCATGCCCACTCCTGGTTTAGCAAAGGAGGAAAAGGTCACAATATATCATGTGACAATGCCATGACAATGCTAGTTTGACACCCCTGACCTAAACAATGCTACTCCATTTCTTTTTACAAAATTTCCAGTAAAAGTGCCAGTATTACAGAACTTAATTTTGAATTTGTACCAATAACATGTACATTTTAGTTCTTTTTCCTGAAACATGCCCCTGAATGGTTGTTATAAGACAGGGGTATCAAACTCATGTCATCACTGTGGCATCACATGATGTATTGGGACTTTTTCCCCCTTTGCTAAACCGGGCGTGGCGTGGCCAGCACATGACGCATCTGGCCCATGGGCCGGGAGTTTGACAGCCCTGTTATAAGATGAAGCAGCTAGCTAGCAACTCCTTTTGTAGTTATTTTTTGCTCCATATCACAAGTCTTAATTTCCTGCAGTCCTTGTAGTCTATAAGTCATATTTTTTGTGCATATAACAACTGGCTAATCCTAAAACTATCTTTGGTTATACATAGAAGAATTAAGTTTTATCCATCCTTGCTCATGAGTAGCTGTTTCCTAAAAGGATTCCTTTACTAATCAGTATGTATGCTTCAGCTTCGAATCAAAGATTAGAACTGTTCAAAAGTTAAAATAAAAAAAAGCCTTTGATGTAGCAAATATTTTTTCAAAAAGCTCTGCTGTTCTGCCAGTTCCTTGGTTCCTCCAATATGACCTGCTGTTTTGGTATAAAGTGGAAGCATCCTGACAAAAACAAAGAACATCTTTTAACATTGTACCTTGTTAGCCTGTTTTCTCTTAACCTATGACAACTGCAAGCATAGCTTTGAAAAGAGGATTTCTTTTTAAGCCCTGCTGATTTTACCTCCTTCAGCTGCTACTCATTTTCAACAAACTAAAACACTTGTGATTTCAGGAGCCAAGGAGCAACCAGGCCTTATCAAGTCAAGTGATACTGCTTCATAAAGCAAAAGTATCAAAAATCCCATGGTCCAAAGGAGAAACATTTGATATGTGTAAACAGTCCTGGTTTTAGCAAAGAATAAACGATTGCTACAGTTTATAAGATTTTGGTAGTGTTTCAATAATTGATATTCTGAAGTTTGGAATTTATTTTAAAGTGCCATGACCAGAATGGGACTTTTCATCAAAATGATGAAAAAAGTGTCATGTTATCATAGGAAAATCTCTTTTGAATGTTTGTATGATGTTACAACATACACACAAAATAAGAAGTGGGGTTTGCTTTGTAATAACATATCACTGTGTTTATTATCTATGCCTTCCCTTCTGAGGGACAACTCAACTGCATATGCTATATCAGTTGATATTTCCTATATTAGCATACAAATTAGTTGTATGTTATACTTTAAGTTTTCATCATACAATTTTGTTCTTAATTCTCTCTCTCTCTCTCTCTCTCTCTCTCTCTCTCTCTCTCTCTCTCTCTCTCAGCAAAGCTATCATTCTGCATTTAAACTGAGTTGTTTCCTGTGACTTCTCTGAGGAAATGTTAACATGGCTTTATTCCTGAAAGTTATTAACTTAGCTCTTTGTTATACTCACATTCTACTTCCAGAGATAAGACAGCTTGCTTATTTAGTTGCTAAATTCTTCAATCTCTTTATTTATTTAGTAGATTTGTGGGCCTCTCACCAAATGCCTCTGGGTAGCTTTGTTAAGTTTGCATGGAGAGACAAGACGCGGAGTGCTTCAGCCCTTTTTTATTGTGACTTTCAGCTCAGAATGGACCCGAATGGCTCAGCCGCGGCAGCTATTTATAGCCGGCTGCCGCGGCTGCCACCCAATCAGAGTGCAGGGTTTTCCCGCACTTTTACAACCAATGATTTCAAACACTTTACAACAACAACCAATCATTTCAAACTCTGCATACATAACAAGCTTAACATCAAATCTTACAACAAAAAGACAAATATGCTGAGGAGGAAATTCAGTCCAAAGCTTCATACATAACTGATGGTTACTGGGGCCATATCTTATCCTAACCTATAGCCACAGAAACTGTCAGGTCTTCCGTATCTTCCTAAAAGCCAGCAAGGTTGGTGCTGTATTCAGAGGTTGTGCGATACTATTCCCAAATTACAGCAACTGAAAGATCTTTTTGTTCTTCAGCTCAGCTGAGTTCTCAGATGTCTCCTCAAAAGTATGACCGCCTTGAATACGTGCAGAATAACAACCTGATAATGTCTTTGGGGCAATGTTATCTGCCATCATATTTGAATAATAGAAACATAACCAAGGATTCTTTGCCAAGTAACATTGTGAGGATCTTGGAATTGAAGTTGAGCTAAATATAGAATTCTGGAAATCTAGAACTCTCCTTATACTTTCTGCTTTAAAAAAATAGTTTATTTATGTATTAATAATTCTTCTTATACATTCTGGCAGCCTGCTCTGCAATTGAGTGAGTACTTAAAAACACATCCTCTTTCAGCAGGCTATGCTAACTAGAAGAACGTTTGCATTCCTAATTATTTTCTTCAGTGGGGAGAAAAGGGGCAAAGCATTGTGTTTTTTTCTAAACACATTTTATAGGTGTTTAACGCAACTGCAATCAGGGGGTTGTTTTATTTTCTTTTTTTTAAATGAGCCATGAAATTTTGGGACCGATCAGGTCAAACATTTTAATAAATTAAAATAAGGTGTGAAAGCTGCATAAACCAGTACAAATGGCTCCCCCCCTCCTGTGTACTGAACGGCACTGAACAGTAAAAAGAGAAGGAAATTACAACGGCAGAAATCTCTTTCAGTGACCTTCTCGCTATGATTCCAGTTGATGTTCTCTTTCAAGTTATTATAATTAAGAGAGTACACATTAAAAGGTTTTCATTTGTGAGATGGATGATGCGGTTTTACAACATAGCCAAATAATGTGCCCATTATGAATCTCGGATCCAGTGCCAACAAATGTCGGCAACTTTTTCTGGCCCAGGAGCTGAAACAGCAGAGCGAAGGACACTTAATGACAATTTGGAATAAAAGCAGTACTACCCTTTCTCCACTGGGGTGCGTCTCGTTTTAAAGTCCTTAAATTGAGGTTATGCTAATCCTAGTTCTCTGTTCTGGAGGTCATTTTTCTGCCAGACAAAATGACTGTGGATTTGTCGTAAGAATAGAAGCTCAGCACTCATAGCAAAATACTGAGAGCAAATGGGCATCCAGAATATGGTTCTGTTTACGAAAAGATCATAAGGATTGATGCCTTTCATTCAAGCCCTAGAATTTATCTGTTTTTTAAAAAAATGAGATTTCCCCCCCCCCCAAGTTTGGGTTCTTGAATTGGGATATTGATTGCCAGGAAAACGCCCTAGCATAGGATAAAGTAAGAAATGTTTGTATGTAAGGAGTCAGGGAGTAGAAATGAAATACAGTGGAGCCTCGGGTTGTGACCATAATCTGTTCCCACTCTGGTCACGAACTGATTTGGTTGTGTCCGGAAGCACAACTGACTGCACATGTGCACAGTCAAAAAAAATGGTGGCGAAGGGGAAATCGGCATGGAAAGGGAATCTTTCCACGTCGATTGTGTTCACCACCCGGTTTTTGAATCATGACCCGATTAAAAAATCTGGTGGATTTGTTGTTTGCCACCCAATTTAGTTGTGAACAGGAGCATTTGTGACCCGAGGTTCCACTGTAAATAGCATGCTTCTGGACCTCTCAGAGTCTTAAAAAGGCCTTAGCTGGGAATAATGGGCATAGAGATGGCATTACATTGCTGGAATAGATATTATAATCTTATTACACTTCTTGCCTTTTATCATGTAACTATTTTTTTTCTGGGTCCCTTCCAACATCTCTCTCTCTCTGTTGATAAATTTTAATTGTAGTTCTTTAATGCTACTTTAATAAAACTGTGACAATAGGAATTCATGTTCTGAATGTCTGGAAAAGAAGGAATTTATACAGTACTATGACCAGTTTGTGAATTTTTTTGTTTGGTAAAAAGACCAAAAAAAAAAAGATCCTCTAAAGCAGACATAAAACTTTCATACAACATCAGAAGAAAGAAGCAGGACCACTCCAATCTGAATATAACAAGCTGCTTGGATACAAGCTGGAAGGTAAAACAGCAGCTGGTGTCAAGCTTATTGCTGTGAAGACATACCGTTCACCCACTTTGGAAAGGAAAGAAAGGGTCCAATGGACCTTTAATGTGAAGAAAAATTGTTCAGTAATTTTGAAACATAAAGCCCTGTACAAGTTGATGGCCTCCAGCACTATCCCTGCAGTCTTTTTACAAGTACTGGGTACAGACTGTGAAGAGAGCAACACCACTTGTTAAAATAAACGGGTTATCTTAGTTTATCAGTTTGTGGTTCCTGAACATCTCTTACTGATCTTTATAAAATAGGTCATTACCCATAATTCTAACTCTATCCATTTCAGTGAAACAACTGAATGTCATATCATTAAAAAAAAGGCCTACCTCCCTCACAAAGAGACTCTGGGTGGTGTACAATAAAGTATTAAAATATAGAAACAACATACAAATGTTAAAAAGAGGCAAGGGTACTTAAAACACTGGTAAAAATTAAATGGAAAGGCGAAGAGAGGGCTCCCACTGTGCCAGCTGGGCTCATAGTTGCATGCTCCTCAGGTCTCCTACCCACAAGGCAACAGAGTCATGTTTTCACTCTGCTTAATGACCATTTGTTAAGCAACTTTTGACGGCAATGAACATATAGTAGTTCTGACTGTTCCCGAAGTTCTGACTGTTGTAGTAGCCCCATAGACACATGATCAACATTTGGGCATTTGGCAGCCAGCCTTCAGTTACAGCCACAGCTTCCCAGATCTGCCTATCTCCCACCCATCTCTGCCCTTTTGGTCATTGCACTTTGCTCATACCTAACCCTGCTGTACTCTGTCCTTGTTGCCTTCTTCTGTTGGGGAGAGGAGGGACCGCTACAAAGGGAGCTGGTTAGGCCTGGCCAAAGAGAAGGTAGTGGGAATAGAATCCATAATTCATGCAAGGCAGGAGAAGCATGAGATCCTTGCCTAATGATGGCAGCGTCTTCGCCTACTGACCTCAATTTTCACCAAGTATATAATGTTTTGCCTAACAACTGCTTCACTTAGTGACATAAATTATGATTGCCGTTAGGGTCATTAAGCAAGGATTACCTGGAGCTGAAATTGCTCTAGTTTAATAAAGCAATAATTAAAATCACATCACACATCCTATACAAAAATCTCAATTACACCCAAACTAGTGAAGGATTTTGTGATTTGTTGCAGCAACCCTTTATAGCCAAATATTTAACTGTTGAATAATGCAAGGCAGTCTGTTTAATAATATTTTAGTACAGGGGTCTCCAAACTTGGCAACTTTAAGACTTTGGACTTCAACTCCAAGTATTCTGGGAGTTGAAATCCACAAGTCTTAAAGTTGCCAAGTTTGGGGACCCCTGTTTTAGTATATGACTTAAAGTATTGGATAAGTGCTTTCCCTCCATTTTTCTTAAGTACCTGAGTTGAAACAAATTACTTCTCTATAGTACCAAATTCAGTATTGCTCCTAAAATTTTAAGGAACATTTTTGTAAGTCAGATATTGCTGATATATTTAAGGCATAAATACTTATTTATTCATCAAAAGCATCCTATCTCAGACATGAAGAGACTTCCATTCAAAATTTCAAAACCTGAAATAATTGCAGTTTCATTTCTTCTTAAAAAAAACATTCAAAACTTTTTTTCCTTGACTCTTCTTGATTTTTTTGAAGATCCTATAGCAGCAATTTAATTCTTAAAGAGAAAGAATTTTGACTGACTAAGAATTTTAAATCTAAATACATTTATTTCTAACACATGCTGAATGTACTATAGAGTTTCAAAAAAAGCATACATTTCTGAGTTTTTGAATATTATCTTAATTTCTGAATATTACTAGAATTTCATGTGGATCCTGACATGTAACAGGCACCCAAATGAACAAATAATTATACAGTTTGATGCAGGTTTCATTTATTTCACTGACAAAATTATCTAACATACAGTTTATCTGTATAAAGTAGCAATTATCCCTATAATTGAATCAATTTAGTTAAAGTAATAACTAGGGCCAGTTCTGTAGAATTTTATAAACAACTATGCTGATTTGGGCAAGCCATTCCCTTTTAAATTAAATAAATTTTGGTTCCTTTCACCATATTCCTCATCTCATAAATTCTAATAGTCCACTCAAAATAAATTTCCGAGGACTTCCATAAAAAAGAAATTGTTACTCATCAATCAGGAAATCCTTATAAAACTATAAGTTATAAAAGTTCTGAGATTTTCATGATCCAGAGTCAGAAACATAACCTTGAAATGAAGAACACTGGGCAAAACAATGGTTGTCCTTAAAACTGGCCATCCTGTCACTATTGCTTCAGTAGCAATAGCAATAGCACTTAGACTTATATACTGCTTCACAGTGCTTTACTCTTTCTATGTGGCTTACAGAGTCAGCATATTAGCCCCAACAAGCTGGGTCCTCATTTTACCAATCTCAGAAAGATGGAAGGCTGAATCCACCTTGAGCTGGTCAGAATCGAACCCCTGGCAGTGAGCAGTGAGTTAGCCTGTAATACTGCATTCTAACCCCTGCACCACCAAGGCTCTTCGGTCTCTTAAGTTCTCCAGAAATTCATGAAGAACCCCAGGACCACATCCAGAGATTTAAAGTCTCTGTCGTCTTGGTTTAAATACTATGGGTAAAATGATATTCAAATAAAAGTAACAGGAAGGAAGCCATCAGCTACTAAGAAAAATATTGATGTTCATCTCAAGTTTGAAAGAAACCACTTGGATGATCTTTCTAACTGGAGGAATATTCTACGGGGAGATGGGGTCAAAAATGGAACTTTTCAGTGTAATGTAAGCATCATTTTATCTGATGGAAATAAAACTCTACATACTTTAATAAAAAAATATCTTAGCATTGTCAAACATGGAAATGGTGATATCATATTTAGGGGGTGCCCCAGAATCTGGACGACTTGCCAGTTCAGTTAAGAAAACACAAATTGTGCTTTGACTAGAGAATTCTATAAGACAGTATCATGGCTCATGAATATCAAGTAAGTTTTAAAAAGACGAAGAACAAATTTAGACTTCTTTAAGTCAGAGGCCACAGTAAATCACATAAAAATATTGTGGCAGAACTTGAAATGAACAGTTCATGCAAGAGCGCTCTCAAACGTTACTATCATAAAGTTCTGATATTATTTAGTGGCAAAGATATGGGGGGGAGGGAATCCAGAAAATCTAAAAGAAGGTGAATACGTTTTTTTCACAGAACTCTACATGATGGATTGCATTCAATTTGTACATCAGAATAACCTCTTCTCAAATTTGTATTGCATAATTATGCAACAAATAATAACACGTATCTATAGTGACACATATTATTATTACTTGGAGCTACTTTTGAAAAATTTTAGAGACACTGAGCCAGAATAGAATAATAGGAATACTGTTAGCAGGATTGCAGGCTGGAATATGTTACAATGGCTGCCTTAGTTACTGATGGTGCTGTCTACATAAAGCAAATAAATCAATGAAGATCCAGATCAAGACTATTTTTAGAACTCTTATTTTTCTGTTTTGGCCTCTGAGAGAGGACATTCTGGTGGAAGCACAACTGGAGAGAAGAGACAAAAGTTACTATTCTATACTATAAGTCTCCCTACTTTGTGAGGCAGCTTAATATTCTTCCTGATGCTATTATGTCATCTGGCAAGAACTTTCTATTGATTAATATTTGTTATTGACATTCATTTTCCCAATCAATGTCATTCTTATTTGACCATGCTTACCTGCTATAGCTGTCTGCTTCTCTGACATAGTCTACTGCTGGTAATTGTTTTTTTCTTTTTCTTTTTTTTAATTTAAATTTTAAATTTTATTTTCATTACAAACATATTTTCTTCAATTTGATGATGTGTCATCTGCATACAAATTTATTGTGCAATACAGTTGATATTTACAAACATATTCATTACATTAGTATTGTTCTCTAATCTTATCTTAATATACTTAATATCTCTATCCCTTTACCCTTCTTCTTAGCTTATTTACTTCTATTAAGATATCTACTATACTTCAACATTCTTAACTAGTCCATTAACTATGTCTAGCTTTCATATTTTTCTCTAATCATTGATAAAATAATTTCCATACCTTGTAATGTTCAGTTTGCTCTCTTTCTTTAATTGCAAGTGTTAATCTATTCATTTCTACACACTCAAGTATTTTCCTAAATCACATTTTCTTCATCAGGAATCTGTTCCCTTTTCCAATTTTGAGCAAATACAATTCTCGCTGCAGTTAGTACATGAATAATCAGATACACATTCTCTTTGCTGGTAATTGTTTTTTCTTTCTTTTTAGTTTTTGTTCTTCGGTTGATTTTAAGTCTACCCTAATTTTTCAGGCTCTTATTTATATAAATGTGCAAGGCACTTGGGAAATAAATGCAATATTCGTTTCTCTTTAGCAATGTATAACTTTTTCTGTAATGTTTTTAAATTGTGGTGCTGGAGAAGACTCTTGAGAGTCCCTTGGCCTGCAAGGAGATCAATTAAGTCAATCCTAAAAGATATCAACCCTGACTGTTTTTAGAAGAAAATCAAAAGACAGCTCAGATACCAAAGCTGAAGCTGAATACTTTGGCTACCTACTGAGAAGAGAGGACTTGTTGGAAAAGATCCTGATGTTGAGAAAGATTAAAGGCAAAAGGAAAAGGGGCAACAGAAGATGAGATGGTTAAATAGTCTCTGACACAATGAAGATGAATTTGGCCAAACTCTGGGAGATAGTGGAGAACAGGAGAACCTATTGTGCTATGGTCCATGAGATTGTGAAGAGTCATAGCAACTGAACAACAACTTTTTATAAGAAAAATATAGTGGTGGAGTACAAGATTGTTACTGCTGATTGCATGAAGCACAAGAGGTCTGAGTATCTCCCTGTAATAGGGGTCTGCAACCTTAAACACTCAAAGAGCCATTTATACCCATTTCCCACAGAAAAGAAAACACTGGGAGCAAATAATTTAACAATCAGTGTGACTGGGTGTGCATGGCCAACTCGAGGTCACTCACTCCACCCAGTCACCTCCTGCTCTGAAATATGGAGTGAGTCTCCATCCCCTGCCATCACCCTTATCTTCTCAGGCCAGGCAAGGAGTGACACGGAGGGGAGGAGCCAGCCAGTGGTGGGATCAGCCAACAGGGAGCTGCAGCAGAGGGCCAAAAGAGCCTCATGTGGCTCCAGAGTCACAGGTTGCAGACCCCTGCCCTATAAGAACACAGAAAGACTAGAGTCACCCATTTTTCCCTGTCCCTCTTGAGTAGAAGAACTTTCATTATAAAACCCTTGCAATTTTAAGCTTCACTCAATAGCTTTTATGGCTTATACCCCATTAGTAGTATTTTAAAACAAGGAAGATTATAGACTGAGATTGTTTACAGACACCTGTATTGATATACACTAATTAGCTTGAGGACATACAGTATCATCAGGGAGATATATATCCAAATGAATTGCCAATAGATCTTGTATCCTTAAGAATAAATCATAGCCCTTCCATCTGACAGTGAATCTGTCATCCTCAAGTGCCATCTTTTATGTTTGTGAGTCCTGTTAACTTTGTCTAATTAAAACAGCTGGAGATGTCTATATACCGGTGAGCTGTCGTCTTTTGCTTGAGAGGAAATGAAAGATTCTGAGAACACAAATATGATGCCGTGAAGTGAAATGAGATCAGATCTTATTGATAGACTTTTATCAACTAGAGTCTGCTTATCGGTTTTAAAGAGTTACGGCCTTTCCATATTGCTAAATTCAGTGAAGCATTCAGTTAGTTGAGAATCTTACCCATGAGGCTTCTGACCAACCTGAGAAATGTTAATTTAAGGGCAAATTGCATACTACACACCGATGTCTAAAACTGAATTGGTCACTTTTAATTTAAAGACAAAACGGCAAAAGAGCTTAAATTTACATCAGACGCCTGTATAGAATGTAGCCCTACACGAATTTCTTGTTTCAAATTTCCCTTCCATTTCTAATAGCCTCTGAAGATGATATTTACAACAAAGAATCAAGGGACAGGAATTCCAATAGAGAACTGATATCCTTTGGAGGAACGTATTCTGGATCTAATCCATAGGTGAGGGTGCTTCAAAAAAGAAATTGATGGTTCTAGAAACCATTTTAAGAAAACATGTCTTTCTGATGTCACTTAGTATAACTATTTATTTACATTAAATTTCTATTCTGTCCATTTCAGTATCCAAACTGAGTCTGGGTGGCTTAAAATACAGTAAAAACACAAATGTAAAAAGAATTAAAATTAACAAGAGTTAATCCAATGACAACAGTTGTCAAGGGTGTTCACAGAATAAAAAATGTGCAATACAAGATGCAAAATGCAAGTAAAATAAACAAAATAAAAGCAGATTAAACCATTGCTTACCACAAATTATTTCTTTGCTGTTGCTTTAATTCATATTCAAACCACTGATTTTGTTAGTTCACTTTATAAATCCACTATTTTATTCTTTAGACATATAGTAGACTATGTTATTACATTTGCATTATCTAACCCTTAAAAAGTTTGCTCATCCAAGGCTGTAAGAAACTGAAGTTGAATTGAATTGAATATTTAAATGTTTGGAAAAATACATTAAAACAGCAAGAAAGGGTGTATATCTTTAGATGTAAAAGCAAAATATTATTCATGCATCATCACAAAATCTCCAGAACCATAAAGCCTACAAACTTGAAATTTGACACATATGTTCCTCTTGGCTTCTAGGTGCTCACTAAGAAAGGATTTTTCAAAATGATCATCAGAGCATTAGTATTTCGTATTTTATTATTAACACGCTGTGATGCGAAGGAGTTCTACTTCCCCTCCCCACATGAAAAGAAATCTGGTCCAAAGGCAAAACACAAGCAGAGCAGAGGAGTTTCAGTTTCAGAGCACCAAGCAGCTTTAGTACAGAACAGTTGAGCTAAGCCACACCCAGGCTCCTTACTGTCTCTTTCTTGCTCACACAGCAAATACTGTTTCAGTTTCCAAACAGGACACTAACCAGATGAATACCAATGAATGCTGGTAGGCAGAGGCAGAATTGCCCCCCCTTATTTTCCTCCCCCAAAACTAAGCCTGACCACATGGTTTCATAGTGAAGCACGGGTATCGAGCTTATATACGGGTATATATATATAAAAGAGAAAGGAGATATATATATATATATATATATATATATATATATATATATATATATGTAGGTCTTGGTGTATTCGGGTCTTGTCCCGTGTAAGATTGAGAATACCTTGGCAACGTTTCGACGAAATCTCATCCGTCACCTTCAGGCTGGTGTCTTCAGCTTCGTTCTCCTGGGCCTTGGTTTGGCTCCGAGTTTGAGGTCTGGCTATGTGTTTATAGCGTGTGTCAGTTTGCTTAGTTTGGGGGTCGGAGGGGGGTGTAGCAGCTGGTGTTGCAGCCATGGTCTGGTTTCTGGATGGTGGTTGCCACCAAAGGCCCAGAATGTCACATCACAACCTTCCACCCAGGATACTACATCACAGAACTCAGGAGATTACAACATAAAACATCAGGAGGTTGCAACACAGACAACGACCCAGGAGACTACAGCACCACACCCAGGATGTCACAACAATAGAACTCAGAAGGTCATCACACAGCCCATTACTCAGGTCGTTACAACACAAAAGGCTGAGAGACACACAGCCAGCACCTCAGCCACTCAGGGTCTCAGGAAAAAGCCATCCAATCTGCATACATCAACTCCATCAACCAATCAAGAAGTAACAACACAACCAACTCTGGAGTTTAAAAGGGAAAAAGAGCCACGATCACGCACTTCTTCCAGAAGAACTAAGCTGAAGACACCAGCCTGAAGATGACGGATGAGATTTCGTCGAAACGTTGCCAAGGTATTCTCAACCTTACACGGGACAAGACCCGAATACACCAAGACCTATATATCTATATATATATATATACATATATACCTCCTTTCTCTTTTCTACACTCATTTTCATTGATATTTTTCTTTAAGAAACCATCTATTTGCAAAAATTATTGTAATGTTGCAATTTGTCCAAAAAACCGCCAGGTAAAACTGCCAATTCCCATTTAGTGTGAGCTCTCTTTTCCCCGTTCTGTTTGGGTTTGGTTTTTTTTGACCTGGGAAACATGTTTGCTTGTTTTATAACTAAACCCACAATTAACCCCGAATGAGTGATGAGTAATGTTTTTACAAAAGAGTACTTGAAATGAATATGCCAGTGGTTTCAATTTCTTGAAATGTGTCGATGTTTGCAGGCTTCTGGGTCTCCTTAAGGTGGCCTTGCTCAGCCTCCAGCCTATGACAGCAAGTCTTCGCTGACAGAGACAAGACAGGGTTATGCTTTTAACATAATACTACCAGGGAGGAGAGCTAAGCCCATTGTTTTGTATAATAAAACATATCCTGCTATTCTCCTAATTTCATCAATTTAAACAAGTCAACACCAGGCATTAATGAAGAAAGGTTTCCAATTAGCCACAGTTTAAGACTCACCCAGCTTTTCAGTAACCTTCAACTGTCAGCGATAAAAAGGATAGGTCAGTATGATGTGGATCATTCATTCCAAATCACCATAACTCATAAATGACAAACACAATTAACGGATCACACAGAGTTCACTGGATTGCTTTTCATTATGTGGGTACTCTGGCTTGAGAGCTCCTTTCCTAATGATCTTTGTTTTTCCACACTGAAAGCAGCCCTATGATGAAGTACAGAGTGTGCTATTGTATCATTCACTTGAATGGACACTAACCTGATCAGACCTGCACAAAGAGGGATCACAACACAGTAAATATCGCATGGTCCTATTCACTGTTGCATTTCCAGGATGCTCCATTCCAGACAGTTTTCACTGGACTGTTTTTGGACTATTCTGTTTCTATTTCTACAAATGCTGTGATTCTTCTGAGTATTGCATGTATCACTTACTAGCTTTCAGAGGAATCCAGGTTTAGCTATTTATTCAGCATAGCTCAGTACCTGAATTCACTACGCATATACAAGAAAATCTATAAGTAACATAAATTAACAGCAGTGAGGTTGTCCTCTCTCTTTTTTTCTTCCACTTTTATATTTTTATTAAACAATATATTACTTACTATTTATAGAACAGAAGAAAGTCTAATTCTGTATGTGCCTAGAGTATTCAGAAATAAATCTTGTTTGTTGTAATGGGATTTCCTGCCAAATTACAGTTGCTTTCCATTTTATAGAATTCTTACAAAAAGTGTAAGTAATTAGAATGGGTTTGCATAGAGTGTATTGATTTCAGTGGTATACATAAATATTTGTACTCAGGTATAGTAGTTTAAACCACTTGGCAATACAAATTCCTCTATTTCTGGCATATACAGGTGAAACTCAAAAAATTAGAATATCGTGCAAAAGTTCATTTATTTCAGTAATGCAACTTAAAAGGTGAAACTAATATATGAGATAGACTCATTACATGCAAAGCAAGATAGTTCAAGCTGTGATTTGTCATAATTGTGATGATTATGGCTTACAGCTCATGAAAACCCCAAATCCACAATCTCAGAAAATTAGAATATTACATGCAATCAATAAAACAAGGATTGTACATAGAACAATATCGGACCTCTGAAAAGTATAAGCATGCATATGTACTCAGTACTTGGTTTGGGCCCTTTTGCAGCAATTACTGCCTCAATGCGGTGTGGCATGGAAGCTATCAGCCTGTGGCACTGCTGAGGTGTTATGGAAGACCAGGATGCTTCAATAGCGGCCTTCAGCTCTTCTGCATTGTTCGGTCTCATGTCTCTCATCTTTCTCTTGGCAATGCCCCATAGATTCTCTATGGGGTTCAGGTCAGGCGAGTTTGCTGGCCAATCAAGCACAGTAATCCCACGGTCATTGAACCAGGTTTTGGTGCTTTTGGCAGTGTGGGCACGTGCCAAGTCCTGCTGGAAAATGAAGTCAGCATCCCCATAAAGCTCATCTGCAGAAGGAATCATGAAGTGCTCCAAAATCTCCTGGTAGACGGCTGCGTTGACCCTGGACTTAATGAAGCACAGTGGACCAACACCAGCAGATGACATGGCTCCCCAAATCAACACAGACTGGAAAATTCACACTGGACTTCAAGCATCTTGCGGTTTGTGCTTCTCCATTCTTCCTCCAGACTCTGGGTCCTTGGTTTCCAATGAGATGCAAAAGTTGCTCTCATCAGAAAAGAGGACTTTGGACCACTGAGCAACAGACCAGTTCTGTTTTTCTTTAGCCCAGGTAAGACGCTTCTGACATTGTTTGTTGTTCAGAAACGGCTTGACAACAGGAATACAACATTTGAAGCCCATGTCCAGGATCCGTCTGTGTGTGGTGGCTCTTGATGCACTCCTTGTGAAAGTCCCCAACACTTTTGAATGGCTTTTTCCTGACAATCCTCTCCAGGCTGCGGTCATCCCTGCTGCTTGTGCACCTTTTTCTTCCACACTTTTCCTTTCCACATAACTTTCTATTAATGTGCTTTGATACAGCACTTTGGGAACATCCAACTTCTTTTGCAATTATCTTTTGAGGCTTTCCCTCCTTATGGAGGGTGTCAATGATGGTTTTCTGCACAACTGTCAGGTCAGCAGTCTTTCCCATGATTGTGATTCCTACTGAACCAGACTGAGAGACCATTTAAAGACTCAGGAACCCTTTGCAGGTGTTATGGCTTAATTAGCTGATTAGAGTGGGACACTTTGAGCCTAGAATATTACACCTTTTCACAATATTCTAATTTTCTGAGATTGTGGATTTGGGGTTTTCATGAGCTGTAAGCCATAATCATCACAATTATGGCAAATCACGGCTTGAACTATCTTGCTTTGCATGTAATAAGTCTGTCTCATATATTAGTTTCACCTTTTAAGTTGCATTACTGAAATAAATGAACTTTTGCATGATATTCTAATATTTCGAGTTTCACCTGTATATGATACCTGTCACCAAGTGAGATTTACACCATTACATTAGCCAGCCCAGTACCATCTGGTACTGCTGTCAGAACCAGGGTTTTGCCTTTTCTTAGAGAGACAGGTATGAGCTACCTGTGCTTTCTGTACTGTACAGCCAGATGATGATCTCCTGTGCTGATTGTGTTGTGGTTCACTGGTAGCCCGTGCAGGCAGCAGCAGTGTGGGACAGTGAGGAAGAATGGGGACCAGTCAGGGAGTGTGGAGAGGGCTTGGATGAGGGTCCTTCGTCCGATACAGAGATAGGGCCAGGACCATCTGGGAGTGGGGTGCTGCCTCTGGAACCTCCGGAGTCTGGCAGCAGCGAGGCAGAGGATCCAGGGAAGCCTGTTCCCAGTGCACGTGTGCGCAGAGCTGCTAGAAGGCAAGAGCAGCTGAAACAAAAGGGGTGACTTGGGAGTAAGGCTGGGAGGTGATTGCCCTTCCCATAAGTCATAAAGGACAGGCAAAGGTGATGAAACCTTTGCAGGAAGCAAAGTCATTCATTCTGTTTGGATTAATCCTTAAAGCTCTGTATGGACTTTGTACTTTGGTTGGTTTTTTATAATTCATTTGTCACTCTAGCTATTGGCAGCAATTCAAAGGACAAAAAGGTGGGTTCTTATCTCAAAGGGACTGTTTGGGACTCATTACCGGCTGGGAATGAAAATAATTCCCAGCACTGAAATAAAACAAGATTTGTTTTAACTAAGTGTGTGCTTAATTACAGCCTCGGGAAGCCTTGGTCAGAACAGATTGTACATGTAGCTGCTACCTAACTGACACCACAAGGTGATGGGCTTGTTGGCTTTGATGTCAGCATAAAGATACTGTACCTGCTAGATGTTTCCCCTATGATAAGGTAGTCAAGATGTCATTCCAATTGTGGTAGGGGCACTGAATAAGAGTCATTGACTGACATGCATTTGGGAAGAGTAATGCTTAATCTAGATTATGCCTTACGTTACACACGTTTCATCAGAAAATCCTAACAAACATCCTGGCACTACTGAGGAACTGAGATCTTGATTCCATTTCTGTTCACATAAAATACCTAACATAAAACAAATATCAAGGATGAGAATGCTGGGAGAAGAGAGATACTGAAGGAAAACTTCTTGGGCTGGCACAAATTGTAACTTAAAAACTTCCCATTACAGCTTCTTGCCCTAACTCACTACAGAGATATCAAATGTGTTTGACACAGAGAAAGCCAGAAATATCAACATAGGTCTTTTCTGCAATAAAGGGGATCAACATCTAAAAGGATGTGGGGGGGAAAATCTTGTCGAAATAATATGGAAATTGCCTAGGTACTTTTTGTAATGTTGTTACTGTACTCTCCACCCTTACTTTTATTATGTCACATAGATGAAAACATAACACTGATTTTAAAAATACACAAATCATACATTTGTATTGTTGTTTCATCCAGTTTTATTAGCTATGAAAATAACAATGCTTTAAACTGCAATTTCTTTGAAAGTAAGTCTCACTAAATACATGTGATGTGCCTTCTGTTTTTGTTTTTTTTTAGTTACATTTATATGCCACCCTTCTCCGAGACTCAGGGCGGCTTACAATTTTTTGGAGCACAACCCAATGCGCTTAGCAATAGCCTTCATTCCACTGTATATGCCTGCTTATTACTAAGTGGCATTTTTACAAAGTCAGCTTATTGCCCCCAACAATCTTGGGTCCTCAATTTACCTACCCCGAGAGGATGGAAGGCTGAGTCAACCTTGAGCCTGGTGGGATTCGAGCCTACAGTAATTGTAGACAGCTGGATCTTAAGAGCAGGCATTTAACAGCCTGAGCCACCAAAGCTCTTTTAAACCTTTTTTTAATGAGGTTTTTGTTTTATTGATTGATTGATGATTTCTAGAGCCACTCATCTCATAGCAGAGGTTGTGGGTGGTGTACAATGATTAAAAGCAACATAAACCCATGATGTTACTGGTTGAACAATAATCCCAAAGCCATATCATCAGCAGACATCACCTAATTTCCTGGTCCAAATGCTTGGAGAAATATCCAGGTCTTTAGAGTCTTACAGTAGTTTAATAGGCCAGCAGGATCTCAGGGATGGGGATATTGAACAATGCTAATAACTAGTAGTTGATATGAGTAATAATATATAACTTTGTATTCATAATATAACAGAAGATTATAAAGAGCCTTTAGCAAAGGCAGAGAACCTTTTTGTGGCCATGAGCAGCGCTGTTGTAATATATTTATGCATGGGCAAAGTAGATGGTCCAAACCAAAGTAGATGGTCCAGACCAAACAAGTCATGCACCCACATTGAAATATAATATTGTAAAAGAGCATTTTTTACTCTTTTTTCTTAAAGCATTGCATGTTGTAAAAACACACACTGCAAATTTTGGAGATGAGATCCAATGACTGGTCAGTAGTATTTGAATAAGTATGTCTGACTTTTTATTTCTTTCTGCCCTACATAATAGCATTAGAATATTATCCAATATCATATTATTTAACGCATATAGCTGAGCCCATGGAATAAAAGATTAAGGGTCTTAAGTCCCCTCTCTCGAAAAGCTCTCTGACTCTTTACCCCTTTCCTCCTATTTTGGGGTAGCAGGTTGGAAGTTACATTAGACTGAGAGTGCCACTATTTACTTCCTAGGTAGCACTTCACCTGGTATCCTCTCTCAAACCCAGTGTATCTGAGAGACAGGCTTTCATTGTTTGTGCTGCTATTATTAAAAGGGGGAAAGGAGGGGGATGAAATAATTTTTATAATGTATTACTTTTATATGATGTAACTTTTTGTCCTTGTGGTGTAAATGGATACATATGACTGAAGGTTTCAGCCTTTCCCCTCCCATTTTAGAAAATGTGGATCAATCTCACAAGAGATACACAAAACCAAACTTTATTTTAAAAGAAAACATAAAATATATGAACTCCTATTTACTTTTTAGAAATAAATATGCAAAAAGTTCATCAACATTTCAAGTAAGCCACAAAAGCCCACAAATAATAAGCTTGGACAGGATCTTAGAAAAGAGTCTGCGGTTTAAGATTTATAAGAAGCTGACAGAAAACCTTTTTAAAATTTCTTGTACACAGCCTAGGAATAAAAAATACCCAAAAACTAAGATAGTATAAATGGCAGCTAACAAGAGATGCAGCTAGAGACTTATGATTTGAATGGGGGTGGATGTGTTGGAGTCCTGACAATAAAATTTTAAAAAAAGAAACCAACATTATTAGTAACAGTGTGGATTGCTTGAAAGCGTTTTCAGTGTTGGAGATAATTTAAAATACAGATTTAAAATTATGTTGTTTTAAGTGTGAAAAAATATAGGACAATTAGGGGGCGTGCATAAGCACACCAAAGTGCCTACCGTCCCTGTTCTATTGTTTCTTTTATTTTCTTATATGTATCCATGTATTTATAACTATGTTTATACTTATACCTATTATCTTGTAAGCAATTGACTAATCAAATAAATAAATAAACAAACAATTCAAATGTACTTAAAATCATTTTGATAATTGGACATGTACTTTCTCATTTAAATTATTTCAGCTCCAAAAAGTTATAAAAATATGATATTGACTTTTTCAGTGTTAGTGAGGTAAACTGTAGAGCAGGATTGATTCAATTCAAAGAGTGAATTAAACTTCTCTAGACCTCAAAGATCTGGATTGAAAGACGAAAATTGTGAGGGCTTAAGGGGGTTGTTTTTTGTGAGATTGTTAATGATGTGATATGTAAACCTGCATGGTTTACATACCATAAAAATGCATGTGGAGTTTTAAAGAATATTCAAGCAACAAGGGACCGGAAGGACTAGTTTTGCCAGCATATAGATCTGGTTTCAAAGTTCAGTCAATGAGTGGCAATTTAAGGATACACACACCTCTCTTTGCTGCAGTAGTAATCATTTAGATTTTTGCTGCCTACTAATTGTACCTTTAAAGGAGGTTCAGTGCTGCAAGAGGAAAGATATATATGTACAACAGACTGGAGAGATGGGAAATCATTCAATATTATTTGGCATAGGAGCCTAATAAGTCTATCCATGGTTTTAAATAGACCACTAAAACTCAATATTGTACCAAATCTATCACTTAATTTCCTGATCTCTCACCTGACAGTGAAAAAATATATAATTTTTTTCTATCTTAAACTTTTGCAAGTTCTTTAAACTACCTTTTGGAAGTTTTGACATAGAGTCATAATACCGAAAAGGGTGATTCAGGCCAAGCTTGTCAAAGAGAAAGGATGAATAATTGACAGCTAGAGAATGGAAAGCTTGGTGATAGAATTTAAGTTAAAGGGGCCAACTGAGGTAGATAGAGGGTTGAGAGACTGTGGAGTGTAACTAATTATTGTATTCCTATTTCACTTATGAATACAATTTCATTTATGAATACAGCGAGTCCCTTGGACTTCAAGACAATCAAATTGGTCAGTCCTAGAGGAGATCAACCCTGACTGCTCTTTAGAAGGTCAGATCCTGAAGATGAAACTCAAATATTTTGGCCACCTAATGAGAAGGAAGGACTCACTGGAGAAGAGCCTAACGCTGGAAACGGTTAAGAGCAAAAGAAGAATGGGATGACAGAGAATGAGGTGGCTGGATGGAGTCACTGAAGCAGTAGGTGTGAGCTTAAATGGACTCCAGAAGGTGGTAGAGGACAGGAAGGCCTGGAGGAATGTTGTCCATGGGGTTGCGATGGGTTGGACACGACTTCATGACTAACAACAACAACCAATTTCACTTATAGAACAATTTAACTTTTAAACATTATGCTATAGTCTAGCTATAAACTATGGTCACTATGCCTCACTTTTTTACTAGGTTGTCATGCTACTGGATTATTTTGACAACCTTGGCACAAAATTTTAGATTTCTACAAGGCCTAGCCTTGGAGGAAATTGCTAGATACATATTGGCAATATTTTCAAGTTTCCCTATGCTTGGAAATAATGGAAGAAAAGTTGGATGGTATTGCTTCTTGACTTGTAAAAGCCTTATGGGACAGAATTCCCTCCTGGTGTCCTTTCCTGATTTGACTGAAACATGGGAAACTTGGGAGGCTGTTGAGTTGTTGTACATGAAAAAGAGGACACTCATATATAATTCTTGGCCTCATTGTAACCAAAATACAACACTTCCTACCATGAAGACTTCATCAATATTTTCTTCCTTGACAAAATTCAAAAGCAATTTGTTTTCCATCAAGCTGAAGACTATTTCAGAAAACCACAGAAGAATTTTTAGAACAGCTCTACTTAAGATGTTGTATTTATATTCTGATACATTATGGAACTGAAAATGGTGCAGCTACTTAACTACCCTGTACCAGAATTTCATGCTTACTTTATTTCTACTTCACTTCTCTGAAACTAAGTCAGAAAAAAAATAATTGACTCTTTTTCTAAAGGCAGTAATTGCTTGGTTACTAGGAATATAAAGTAATAATGGAATAATTTTTATTAGATTATTACTTGAATTGAATATGAGGAAGAGATAGATTGAAAAACAGACAGATAATTAGATGACATCATGTTTTTACAAGTTAGTGAAAAAGGATACCTTGTGATTTGCTAATGAACCACATCTATGTGCTCAGAAGTAACTGAATTAACCTAGTAGTGGCTAAAAATCTATTGAACAATTTATGTTGTATTGGAAAGCAGCTAATCACAAAATGGCAAGTGGAGAAGTGAAGGTGGGAAACATAGGCAAGACTAGATATTGTATCTGTGATGAATACTTGGGAGATTTTGCCCTGGAAAATTAAAGTCATGATACTAGCAAAATCTATAGGGAGCAGCCTGTTTAGAAGGTAGTAGTAACAGTGAAATAAGAAACAATGAAGCATGTTTTAAAAACCAAGCTTTTTTTTAATACATCCATTGACAGTCATAAAAAACCCCCACCCTATAATTTACAGAACTAATTCTACTTCTGACCTGTATGATATAATACCCAGTTTATTGTTCACGTACAGAAACTTGCAAGGAGATTCATTCACCTGAGTCTACAAAAGCACAATGTTTATAAGCCCCTGCTAAACCTCAGACCTGACAGGTCTGTGTAACTTAGTGGGTGCCCTATAGCAGCTGGAGCAGGTGAACATTTTGCAACATTAGACAGGATTTAGAGGTAAACCTGACCTGCAAAACCCTAGATTGCACTTGGCGCATAGTGATGGGGAAAGCAGCACGATCTGGCATTGGCTAGGAAATAGCACAAGAATGGTAAGAAAAGAACGGTGTCAGAATGACATGTTCTGAAACAATCCCTGCATACTTTCCTTTCCTTTTACTATTCCAAGCAGAATGCCACAAAGAAAATAGGAGGGTAGGAAATAATGACACAACCTTTGCCTTTTATCTCTGAGAAAGCGTGATGGAGAGGGAACAAGAAAGAAAGAAAATGGCTAAGACGTTTTCTTCCTGTCTTTCCTCCAGTTTGATTAGATAATGAGGCATCGAAGAGGCAACCTGCAAATGCAAATATAAATCCTGATGCATAGGAAGATTTTATGATGTCAGTCAAACAGAGGTGATTACTGCCTAATTATGGTCTCAGGAAGTAAATCTATGCTGCATGGAAAGCAGAGAACAAGTCATAGTTTGGTGTAAAATCCAAGATGCAGTTTTATCTATACCTAGCAGCTAATTTACATAAGCTTTTTTCTTTAACATTATGCCCAAGACTATTCTGTGTATTTTTTTTTGAAAGCTTTAACTTCCCTGTGGTTACATTTACTTCTGAGAATACCAAGATTGGAAATATGAATACGGTCATCTGAAATCTTTCCATTGTGACTAAGACTCTCTTTTACCATGTGGGAAGTACCCGTGCCAGAATAAGTAACCAGGAAGAATTTTCCAGAGATGGTTCTCTTTTTGTAAATAAGAAAACCAAACCACACATGTACAGATAGACCCAGAGGACAGTCACGAAGATGGAAAATGAATATAAAACAGAATCCATGAAGGGACCTATAGACATTAGTCTAAAGAAAAAATAATAATTAAGTAGTGATACCATGGACATCATCAAATACCTAGAGAGGATGTTTCACAGATAACAAATATGGTTGGTACTCCAGAAGGGAGAATCAAAGCAGAGAGTTAAATGGAAGGAAAGTGTTATGTATGTAGGTTTGAATGTCATTGGTTTAGTTTGAATTGTTCTTGTAAAATGTCAAATATGATTGGTTTGAAAAGTGCGGGAAAACCCTGCACTCTGATTGGCTGGCAACTGCGGCTGCTGGCTATAAGTAGCAGCCGTAGCCCAGCCAAGACGGGTCCATTCGAGCTGTAGTCACTAATAAACTCTTCACTGAAGCTCTTCGCATCTGACTCTTCATGCAAACTTAACACTGGCGACAAGGATGGGATTCCCCTGAAGAGAAGCGGCGTGGAAGACAAGCAGAAGCGAGATGGCTGTGCTGAACACCCCAGCCCGTTCGATCCGGCAGAAGACTGGGAATCGTATGCGGATCACTTCCAAATGTATTTGGAAGGAAACGACCTCACCGACATCTCCGGCGGAAGAGAGGCGGTCTTTCTTACACTGCGGTCTGGCAGTCTTCAAGATGGCGAAGGCATTGGCGGGAGCTGCAGACGTGAAGGTAATGGAATGGCCTGATTTAGAGAAGCTTTTAAGAGCCCATTATGCCCCACAAGTATCGTGCCTCATTAAGAGACACGAGTTTTACCGTCGGGATCAAGGGGAAAGCGAAAACGTTAACGACTTTGTGGCAAGTTTAAGAGACATTGGGGTGCATGCGAGTTTAACAACTTGGAGGAGGCCATGCGTGATCGATTTGTTCTAGGCCTCAAAGACAAGGTGCTTCAGAGCAAATTGTTGTTAAAACCTAAGATCACGTTGAAAGAAGCCATAGAAGAGGCCTCCTCAGCAGAAGCCACTAAATCCTCAGTGGAAGCCATGAAGAAAATTAACAAGGCCTCAAGCCATTCTGATGTGGAAAAGTCCACAACAACTCATTGCGAGCGAATAGATTCTGAATCAGACTGTAGTGAGGTGGAGGAAGGAATTTTTAGACTCAGAATGGAAAAGAAAAAGAAAGACCTGGGAAGGAAAAGGCAAGACTTTTATTGCAGAGGTTGTGGGGGGCACCCCGCACTGAATGCAAGTTTTTTGATACCATCTGCCTTCATTGTGAAAAAAGAGGTCACTTAGCAAGAGTCTGCAAATCATCCAGAACTCCACCACACAGAAGAAAGTTTCCTGACAAAGATTTCAAGCCCAACAACTTCAGTGAGAAAATGGGGCAACTCAGAAGCAAATGGGAAGAATGAAACTCATCAAACAGTCACTATTGGTCATTCTTCAACCTTAAGAAGCAGAAAAGTACATGTGAAGGTACTCATTGAAGGAAGGCCTTGCCAAATGGAAGTGGACTCAGGCTCCTATTTATCTATGGTGTCATGGGACACTATTCATAGGCTACTTCCCAACATTCAGAAGAAACATTTCCAGAAGCAAGCACTGACTCTTAAAGACTACCAAGGGAACAAGATTCCAGTAGTTGGAACAAGAGAATTCAACGTGTTCAAAGGCCACACCAAACGTTTGCCCCTGACCATCGTGGACAAGGATGGCCCAAGCTTGCTGGGACTTGAGTGGTTCAATCCACTAGGCATCGAGGTGACTGGCATCAATCACGTGAGCAACTCTGAATGGGAGGAGGCCTTGAAGTCTGAGTTTCCAGAGGTCTTCAGCGAAGGATTGGGCAAGTATATGGGGACCCCTATCACTTTCAACCTAGATCCCAAGGTGCCCCCAATTCGTTTAAAGCCCAGAAGGGTCCCATTTGCTTTAAAGGAAAAAAATGATGCACAATTAGATAAACTAATAGCTCAAGGAGTTTTAGAGCCCACTGACCACTCCAGATGGGAGACACCCATAGTCACACCAGTCAAGACTGATCAGTAAAAATCTGTGGGGACTATAAGGGGACACTGAACCATGCGCTGCAGCAGAGCGCATACCCAGTTCCAGTGGTGCATCATCTGTTACATTCACTTGGCAGGGGTACAGTCTTTGCCAAATTGGATCTGGCCCAGGCATATCAACAACTAACAGTTGATGATGCCACTGCAGAGGCCCAAACCATTGTGACTCATAGAGGTGCCTTCAAATGTAAAAGGTTACAATTTGGAGTAAGTGTGGCACCAGGCATCTTTCAAAGCCTTATGGAAAGAATGCTCCAAGGACTGCCAGGGGTAGTGCCTTACTTTGATGATGTGTTAATCTCTGCTGAAAATGACACTCAGTTACAAGAAAGACTCAGAGAAGTCCTTACCAGATTCAGGAAAGCGGGGTTAAAAGTCAAGGAAGAAAACTGACAAGGTTGAGTTCTTGGGCTACATGATTGACAAGCATGACATCCACCCTACAGATGCCAAGGTTCAAGCAATCAAAGAAGCCCCTAGACCTAAATGCAAAACAGATTTGCAAGCCTTCCTTGGACTCATTAACTTTTATCACATGTTCCTACCTCAGAAGGCAACCATTGCTGAACCATTGCACAGATTACTTGACAAAAAGTCTGTTTGGGTCTGGGGGAGGAAGGAACAATCAGCATTTAACAGTATTAAAAGACTAATCACGTCTGATGCTGTACTGATACAGTTCTCTGAGAATTTGCCTGTTGTACTGACTTGTGATGCATCCCCTTTTGGAGTGGGGGGTTTGAGCCACAGGCTTCCCAGCGGAGAGAAGCCCCTATTGCATTTTACTCTCGCACTTTGACCAAAGCAGAGAGGAATTACAGCCAATTGGACAAGGAAGCATTGGCAATTGTTGCAGCTGTCAAGAAATTTCATGAATATTTGTATGGGAGAACATTTACCATTGTTACAGATCACAAACCTTTGTTAGGCATTGTGGCAGGAGACAAACCTACACCTACTATCCTGTCACCAAGAATGCTGAGGTGGACTGAATTTCTTGCTGCTTATTCTTACAAACTTATCCACAAGCCTGGCAAGGACATTGGACATGCTGATGCACTGAGTCGTTGCCCACTTCCTTGCCACAAGGAGGACTTTGAACCTGAAACACACACCTTTTCCTAGAAACTGTTGCCAAGCTTCCAGTGCATGCTGCTGAAATTGCCAGAGAGACTGCCAAAGACACTTTATTGGCTCCTGTTATAGGCTGGATTAAGAAAGGTTGGCCTCTTCAAGATCTACCTCACCTTGCCCAAACTTTTAAGTCCAGGCAAACTGAATTATCTGTATTAAGAGGATGTATTTTGTGGGGTAACAGGGTGGTTATTCCTGCAAAACTGCAAAGAGAGGTTTTGGAAATGTTACATGAGGGTCATCCTGGTATTGTAAGGATGAAGGGATTGGCCAGGAGTTATGTATGGTGGCCAGGTATTGACAAAATGGTTGAAAACTGGGTTGCATCTTGTCCCAACTGTCAGGTAGTCAGGCCTGCCCCACCTCTCGCCCCCACACAGGAATGGGAATGTCCTAGGGGCCTATGGTCCAGGATTCACATTGATTTTGCTGGCCCTACCAGAGGGCACACCTTTCTTATTATAGTAGATGCATATTCCAAATGGCTAGAGGTAATCCCTATGGCATCCACCACAACTGAAGCTGTCATCAAACAGCTTAAAAAGCTTTTTGTAACCCACGGGTTACCTGATGTGCTTGTTTCTGACAATGGCCCTCAATTTACATCCAACCTTTTTGAATCCTATTTAGCACAACAGGATATCAGACATGCCCTCACTGCCCCTAGGCACCCTTCGGCCAACGGCCGGGCTGAACGCATGGTATGTTTTACCAAGGAGAAGTTTCAGCAACTGAGTCCTGGGGACATCACTGAGAAAGTTGAAAAACTTCTTAGTGTTCAGCACATCACTCCTAACCCATCTAATAACTTATCCCCAGCAGATTTGTTGATGGGTAGGAAACTTAGGTCTTCCCTTGACCACCTTCATCCCACTTACGCACCCAACGCACCACTAGATTCCACTTCCAAAGTTCGCACATTCAGTGTGGGTGATTCTGTTTATGCTAAGAGCCTTATGGGTGAACCTTTGTGGATTCCTGCTGAGATAACTCAGATCACAGGCCCTCATTCTTACAGGGTACAAACAGAGGATGGAGTCCTCTGGAGCAGGCACATTGATCAACTTAGATCCAGGTTTTCTCAGGAACATCGCTTGTTCCTCTCTAGTTCCCTCACCTGATGTCAATTCTAGGGGAAGGGGAGGAGCAGGAGGATAATCAGCAAGCAAGAATCCATCCCATGTGTAACGAGCCATTACAACAGGAACCATTCCAAAACCTGTCACAATGCCAAAATCCATCATTAGAAGTGGAAGATTGTACATCACTACCTGACTTGGGTGCTGACATTGGGCTGGAGATGGGTTGGGAGGAGAGACCAGATTCTAACAATCAAACAGGGTCTTCTTGCACAGGAAGTCCCAGTAGGGAAATGTCAACAGACACATTTCCTCTCTCACTGGGTGAGAAGGTTAAAACTTCTGAACCATGAAGGTCTCAACGTACACGTAAGAGCCCCACCTATTTAAAAGAATACATTAGATAGGTAGGGGGTTGATATGGACTGAACCTAGTGGGGAGGGGTGTTATGTATGTAGGTTTGAATGTCATTGGTTTAGTTTGAATTGTTCTTGTAAAATGTCAAATATGATTGGCTTGAAAAGTGCGGGAAAACCCTGCACTCTGATTGGCTGGCAACTGCGGCTGCTGGCTATAAGAGGCAGCCGTAGCCCAGTCAAGACAGGTCCATTCGAGCTGTAGTCACTAATAAACTCTTCACTGAAGTTCTTCGCGTCTGACTCTTCATGCAAACTTAACAGAAAGGTTTTTCAAACAAACAATAGGTTGAATGATATCAGCACAAAAATTGTGCTCTGGTCCTATGCTGGCTTCCTACTAAGAGCAAGGCAAGTTACTACTAAGAGCAAGGCAGGTTGCTGTTTTTGACTTTCAAAAATTTAATTTGCATAGTTTTAATATTTTAATTACTTTTCTATTTCTCTTTTTATAATTTGTAAGCTTCCCAGCATCACCTTATGGGGTAGATGGGTGGCATAAAAATTTAATAAGTAAGAATAATAAATAAAGGCTATATGGCTTGAAACTGGAGTACTTGTAGGACTGTCTTCTTCAGCCAATTCTATCCAACCTGACCTGGACATCCTGGGAGAACCTGTTTGTGGTTCCACAGTTTTATGATATGACAATAGTGGAAACCTGCAGGCAGTAAGTGTCTCTGTGTATGTGTATCTGCCATAAAGAGAGTTATTTTGAAGATGCTTTGATATGAATTGATGCCATCATTTACTGTTATGTGTAATTAGGGATTGGTTAATTTTTATTTCTGTAGTTTTTTCTGTAGTTAATTTTTATTTTTGTAAACTATAAACATTTTATTGCATCTTACAGGCATATTATAAACTAGCAAGCACTAATTCTTGTTGATATCACATTAGGCTGTATTTGTAGCCACAGAAACCCAGAGATAGTGAATTGTAGTCCCGCCTTAGGCATGAAAGCTGGGCCAATCACTCTCTTTCAGCCCAACCAATCTCCTAAGGTTGTTGTTGTTGTGGGGAAAACAGAAGGAAGAAAGAGTATTATGTGTGTTTGCTGCCTTGAGTTATTTAAAGTAATAAAATCAGATAATAAACAAACAAGCAAACAAATTCTTCTTCAACTTCTGTGGAAGATTGTCTAAGATGTTTGTGGCCTTTAAGACTTTAATGAGTGTGACTACATCGCTGTATTATGCAGGGATGAAACAGAAATCTACTCTTGCTATCCTGAGTTTGGAGAAAATATTTTTTTCTTCATTTTCAAAATAAAAGTATGCTTATTTTGGGCTCATATTTTAATATGTACACGCTTAGTACCACAGAATGGTTGGAAACAATGCTACTGACTTTTCACATTTATAACCAGAAGGATTTTAAGGTTTCACTAAGGAAAGGACTCAAATGGTTCATTCCTGTTTTAACCTATAGGTAGGTTAATTTTTTTGTTACTTTACCCCTATGCTATCTTAGAGGGAACAAGCCATCAAACTATACAGTGTTAGCTTTATTTTGTCTCGGTTGATAAGAGTTACAAAATAAGAATACTATCTTTTATTAGGAAAGAAAGAAATGTCACTTTTGTTGTATATCAACACTGATAATAAATGATCAAGCCAAAGATAAGGCCTTTGAATTTTCAGTGTTTTCAGTCAGACTGGAGCTGTTCCACTGGGGAAGTAATAACTTTTTACTGAGATCAATGGCACTTTAATATGCTTCATTTTGGTTTAATCGTTTTTTTGTCCTTTTCACGTTGAATGCAGTCCAACAGAAAGCCTTTGAGTATGATGAAAACCAAAAGCTTGCTTTCAGATCAGTCAAAACTGAGTAAACTCACACGGATCACCAGAGTAACTCAGAGTAACTTGGATACAAAATCACCATGGAAGCACTTATTTGGAGTTTGTTTGAACACTTATTTATTAATTTGTTTTCCAATTTTTGTACACGACTTCAATCACCAGCATCTGGGCAATATACAAGGAAAATACAAGCCAATCAACCAATAAAAAAAGATTCTATTCTCTAATGAAACAGTCATGATAATATAACTGAATAAATAGTTTATCACAATCATACTATGGATAAAAGTCCAGGTGAAATGAAAGCAAAAATCTCCCGAGTTTTCTGAAATAAAAGGAGATCAGAAGCAAATGTACCTCCAGGGTAGCATGTTCTAAAATTAGGGGCTATTACTGAGAAGGCACAATGATATGATCTGGAATGTATTTTTACCATTACATGACAGGTAAACTGAGCACTCAGCCTCCCTTCCTTCTAATGAATAATTAGAAAAATAGTTTTTAAATAACATGTCAGCATGACACTATCTTTATCTCACCCTTGCTCATTGCACAAATAAAGTGGCAAATAGAATGATGGTCTCATTTAAAGTAGAGTTTTCTGAGTTTTTTTCTAACAGAAATTTGGCCATGGACATGATTATTTTTATTTATTTATTTATTTATTTATTTATTTATTTATTTATTTATTTTATTTTGTCAAGCGATTATAAGATAACAGGTATAAGCATAAACATAGTTATGACTACATGAAATGGATACATATAAGAAAAATAAAAAAACCCCAATGGGACAGGGACAGTAGGCACGTTGGTGCGTTTATGCATGCCCCCTACAGATCTCTTAGGAAAGGGGTGAGGTCAAAAGTAGACAGTCTAAGGTTAAAGTTTTTGGGGTTTGGGGAAGAAACCACAGTGTCAGGTAGAGTATTCCAGACATTGACCACTCTGTTGCTGAAGTCGTATTTCCTGCAATCAAGTTTGGTGCAGTTTACCATGGGTTTGTATCTATTGTGTGCTCTTGTATTGTTATGGTTGAAGCTGAAGTATTCATTGACAGGTAGGACATTGCAATATATAATTTTATGTACTATACTTAGATTGGACCAAAGGTGGCATAGTTCTAGATTTTCTAGGTCTAGAATTTCAAGTCTGGTGGCATAAGGTATTCTGCAACGAGTAGAGGAGTGGAGAACTCTTCTTGTGAAATATTTCTGGACTTTCTCAACTGTGTTAATATCAGATACATAATGTGGGTTCCAGACTAATGAGCTGTATTCAAGTATTGGTCTAGCAAATGTTTTGTATGCCTTAGTTAGTAATGTGATATTACCAGAGAAAAAGCTATGCAGGATTAGGTTAACAACTCTTAATGCCTTTTTGGCTATGTAGATACAGTGGGCTCTAGTACTTAGATCATTAGAGATGAGTACTCCAAGGTCCTTGACAGAGTTTGGATCATATACTTCCTGTTTCATATACATATACTTCCTGGTGACATGTCCATCTTCTCTTGGGTGGCTACAAGCATGCCCTTTCCTCTGATTTCTGGCTATTGCCCCAAATCACCATTTTACCTTAGGTTTTAGGAAAAACTGGACACCTGGTATCCATGGAGGCATACGTTCCTGTAATGGGTAAATGGTGGCTTCGAAAATACAGTTAGGCATTATGCAGGCTCCTTATCAGTCTTTCGAAAGAAGGACTGACTGCTCTTTTGAAACATAACATGTAGCCTAAATGACAGGTTACACAGTAATGGAGGAACGATTGAGCTGAGTAGTTAGCTGCAGTTATCTTCATGGGTCACAGCTCCCTTTTTTTCCTCTCTCCTAGCAAAGTGGCAGGCAGTTCCACAGCTGAGGAGGAGGAGTGATTTCCGTTGTTCCCTGCTAAGTTGCCCACAAGCAATGGGGAAGCCAGCAGGGAGTTGGAAGTTACTGATGCTTCTGCCTGTCCATGGTCATTTTGTTTTTCTGTTTAGGGAAGGCAATATCTCTGAAAGGATGACCCAATGGGTCATGGGTTATCTAATTCTTCCTGTAAATACTAGTGTTTTTCTATTCTGCAGTGTGGGTCAACATTTAATTTAATTTAATTTAATAATTGGACTTGTATGCCACCCCCTCTCCGAAAGGACTCGGGGCGGCTCACAACTAAAAAATACAATCAATAAATACATAAAAAACAAATTAAACCTGACAAGCCCAAATAAAATCAGTTTAACCCCACCCCCAAGAGGTCAGTCCATCCCGGCCTGTTCAAACAGCCAAGTTTTCAAGTCGTGGCATAAAGAGCAGAGATCCAGGGCCAAACGGAGCCCCAAGGGCAGTTGATTCCACAAGGCTGGAGCCGCTACAGAGTAGGTCCTTCCCTGGGGTACCGCCAGCCGACACTGTCTTGCGGACGGCACCCTGAAAGTCCCAGTCTGTGCGCTCGCACAGGGCGATCGGCATTCGATGTCGGCAGGAGACGCTCATGAAATATGAATAGTGCTTTGTCTAAATGGGTTGCAATAAAACCAGTGCTAATAGGAAAATATTTCATATCCCCCAAATTGTATTTAATAGCCAAGTCATACTTTTTAAAAAATCCTCTTTACACCTATCCATTGTGTGCAATATCTTCCAGCAAAATCTATATCCCTAATAATGATTATACTACTATTTTTCTAGTAATATGATCTGGTTCTTTGGGATGAATGTCCCATTTGCTTTCCATTGGCTATATATAAGCAGGACATACTGGATTGATATACATATGTACCCATTTTATTAACACAATCTACTATCCTGCTAATTAAGTGATTGCCAGCTTTAAAAAAAATTGGGCAATTGAATTAAATGTAGTATTTCTGCCAGTTCACGTCTTCCTCTTTCATGCATTGGAATGGACTCATTTATTATTTTCAGCAATATAGTAGATGTACATCATAAGTGAAAGATAGTTATCTTGGCTTAAAGGAGTTGAAGTCAGATATTTTAAGAGACTCAGAAAAGTAAGAATAATGGGATGTTTTCTTTTACTTTTGATCTGCTGGGAATAGACAGAAATAATAAATCAAAACTAGATCTCTGTTCTCGGAAGATGTTAGTGAAATAAGATCCATATCGTGATATTCATTTGGTACATTGTGCTGTTACTTTTTTTCTTTTTTCTGGAGGAAAGATATGTGCTTCTGTTAGGCAAAATTATTTGTCATGTTTTCATATACTTGTGTAGCGCCAGTATAGTTACAGCAAAAGAAATAATTGCAGTTTTCTAAACCTGAATAGAAAAATTGTCCATCTTAATAGAAATACATAGCACTGATTACAACTACAGAGTAAATTATAGCAATTGGTGGTAATTAAATATAATTTTGTCTTCAATACCTACATATAGGTATTATCTTTTATTTTAAATAGTGTTACTTCATTGATTTCACATTAAAAATACGGAAGATATGGCAATTCTCTGTGAATATTAACTACTGTTATAGTGCTATAATGTTAGGTTTCAAGTGATCTTACTGAGTGTGCTTGCCTACTATAAAACACTATAAATTGCCTTGGTTCCCCCCACTTAATCGAGTCACAAGTGTTTTAAATAAACAAGTACACTTATAAGAAAGGAATCCTTAAAAAGTGGCAATTTACTTCGGATAGGAGTAGTCAATTTAGAAACTCTGGTTTCATTGCGTATGCATCTTGTGCTTCTGTTTCTCTTTAATGAAATATGGATCAAACAATTTTATTTCACTAATGCATATTAATATTTACCTTCAGCACAATGGTTGAACCCATTGAGCAGAAGACCTGAAGTCTTAATCCTTCTCTGAAAGAAGTTCTCCGATTTTTTTGTACTTGCCATACCACATGCTTTGCTTTAGCTGTTGAGTACTTCTTTCTTTCACTACTCCACTTCCTGGATCTGCTTTATTTCAAATTATTTATTTATTTATTTATTTATTTATTCGACTTCTATGCTGCCCTATTCCCTAAGGACTCAGGGCTAACATTAAACAGAGAAAAATTTACAATAAAACAAAATTAAACAACTAAACAAGACAAATAAAGTTAAAATAAAACCCAACCCCCGGGTCATTCGAGGCCGGCCCGTTGGAACAACCAAGTCTTCAGGTCCCGGCGGAAGGAGCGGAGGTCAGGGGCCAAACGGAGATCCACGGGGAGCTGATTCCAAAGGGCAGGCGCTCCCACAGAGAAGGCCCTAGCCCTGGGGACCGCCAGCCTACAATGACTGACTGATGGCACCCCAAGGAGGCCCCTCCTATGAGAGCAAACAGGGCGATCGGAGAGTGATGCTGGCAGGAGGCGTTCCCGCAAGTACCCTGGACCCAAGCCATTAAGGGCTTTATAAGTTGTAACTAATACCTTGAAGGCGACCGAGGCAACCGGCAACCAATGCAAGCCGCGCAGGAGGGGTGTAACATGGGAGTATCGGATACCCCATCACAGCCCACGCGCTGCATTCTGCACCAGCTGAAGCCTCCGACCGTCCGCAAGGGAAGCCCCATGTAGAGAGCATTGCAGTAGTCAATTCTAGAGGTGACGAGCATGAGTAACCGCTCAAGGGCATCTCGGTCCAAATAAGGGCAAAGCTGGCTAACCAGCCGAACCTGGGCAAAGCCCCTGGCCACAGCTCCCACATGCTCCTCCAAACCGAGCTGTGAGTCCAGGAGGACACCCAGGTTTCTCGCCCTATCCACGGGGGGCAACACCTCTCCCCCCATGACCAAAGATGGTACATCCAATAAAGACCGAGATGCCGGTAAGAACAGCCACTCCGTCTTGGTGGGGTTGAGCTGAAGCCTGTATTATTATCCCTGTAACCTAGAATGTAGGAAGCATAGAGTATGTGCCTTTATGGTGATTGTTATGTATGCAGGTTTGAAATCATTGGTTTAGTTTGAATTGTTCTTGTAAAGTGTTAGAAATGATTGGTTTAGAAAGTGCGGGAAAACCCTGCACTCTGATTGGCTGTCAGCTGCAGCTGCCGACTATAAGTAGCAGCTGCAGCAAAGCCAGTGGGGTCCATTCTGAGCTGTAGTCACTAATAAACAAAAGAGCTTGAAGCACTCCGCGTCTGTCTCTTCATGCAAACTTAACACTGGCGACGAGGATGGGATTCTCCTGAAGAGAAGGCAACGCGGAACAGAAGAAGAGATGACTGCGCTGAACACCCCCCCAGCCCCGTTCGATCCGACGGCAGAAGACTGGGAGTCGTATGCAGATCGTTTCCAAATGTATTTGGAGGGAAACGATCTTGCCGCCATTTTCGAGCAGCAGAAGGGGGCGGTCTTCCTTACATACTGCGGTCCGGCAGTTTTCAAGATGGCGAAGGCACTTGCGGGAGCAGCAGACATGAAGGTAATAGCTTGGCCTGATCTGGAAAGGCTGTTAAGAGCCCATTACGCACCACAAGTATCGTGCCTCATTAAGAGACACGAGTTTTACTGTCGCGATCAGGGGAAAAACGAAAGCATAAACGACTTTGTGGCAAGTTTAAGAGACGTTGGGGGTGCATGCGAATTCAACAGTTTAGAGGAGGCCATGCGCGATCGTTTCGTTTTAGGCCTTAAAGACAAGGTGCTGCAGAGCAAATTATTAATGAAACCTAAGATCACGCTGAAAGAAGCAATAGAAGAAGCCTCTTCAGCAGAAGCTACCAAGTACTCAGCAGCAGCCATGAAAAAGATTAACAAGGCCACAAGCCATCCTGATGTGGAAAAGTCCACAACAACTCATTGTAAGCAAATAGATTCTGAGTCAGACTGTAGTGAGGTGGAGGAAGGAATTTACAGACTCAGAATGGAGCAGAAAAAGAAAGACCTGGATAGGAAGAGGCAAGATTTCTACTGCAGAGGTTGTGGGGGAAGCCACCCCCACACTGAATGCAAGTTTTTAGACACCATTTGCCTCCGTTGTGAAAAAAGAGGAAACCTAGCATCTTGTCCCAACTGTCAGATAGTCAGGCCTGCCCCACTTCTCGCCCCCACACAGGAATGGGAATGTCCTAGGGGCCCTTGGTCCAGGATTCACATTGATTTCGCTGGCCCTACCAGAGGGCACACTTTCCTCATTATAGTAGATGCATATTCCAAATGGCTAGAGGTTATCCCTATGGCATCCACCACAACTGAAGCTGTCATCAAACAGCTTAAAAGCTTTTGTAACTCATGGGTTACCTGATGTGCTTGTTTCTGACAATGGTCCTCAATTTACATCCAACCTTTTTGAATCATATCTAGCACAGCAGGGTATCAGACATGCCCTGACAGCCCCTGGGCATCCTTCGCTAACGGCGGGCTTAACGTATGGTACGATTTACCAAGGAAAAACTTCAGCAATTGGGTCCAGGGGACATCACTGAGAAAGTTGAAAAACTACTCAGTGTCCAGCATATCACTCCCAACCCTTCAACTAATTTAACCCCAGCTGAATTGTTGATGGGTAGGAAACTCAGGTCTCCCCTTGACCGCCTTTATCCCACTTACGCACCCAACGCACCACTAGATTCCACTAGCAAAATTCGCACTTTCACTGTGGGTGATTCTGTTTATGCTAAGAACCTTATGGGTGAACCATTATGGATTCCTGCTGAGATAACCCAAATCACAGGCCTCAGGTCTTACAGGGTACAAACGGAGGACGGTGTCCTCTGGAGCAGGCATATTGATCAGCTAAGATCCAGACTACCTCAGGAGCATCGCCATTGCTCCTCCCTGGTTCCCATACCTACTGCTTCTTCTAGGGGAAGGGAGGATTATGAGGATAATCAGCAAGCAAGAATCAACCCCATGGGTAACGAGCTAACACAACAGGAATCACCCCAAAACCTGTCACAGTGCCAACAACCATTTTTACAAATGGAAAATTGCACACCACTACCTGATTTAGGTGCTGACATTGGGTTGGAGATGGATTGGGAGGAGAGACCAGGTTGTAGTAACCAAACAGGTTCTACCATTACTAGAAGTCCAAGTAAGGAAATGTCAGCAGACACATTTCCTCTCTCGCAAGGTGAGAACCTTAAAACATCTGAACCACGTAGGTCTCAACGTACACGTAAGAGCCCCGCCTATTTAAAAGAATACATTAGATAGGTTGGGGTTTGAGTATGCACTGAACCTAGTGGGGAGGGGTGTTATGTATGCAGGTTTGAAATCATTGGTTTAGTTTGAATTGTTCTTGTAAAGTGTTAGAAATGATTGGTTTAGAAAGTGCAGGAAAACCCTGCACTCTGATTGGCTGTCAGCTACGGCTGCCGGCGATAAGTAGCAGCCGCAGCAAAGCCAGTGGGGTCCATTCTGAGCTGTAGTCACTAATAAACAAAAGAGTTTGAAGCACTCCGCATCTGTCTCTTCATGCAAACTTAACAGTGATTTAAAATGAAACGTAGAAAAAGAAATTAATTTTAGTAATGCTAATGAGAAATGCTATGTAGGTATGTGACTAGTGGCTTCGGATCTTCCTGTCCTCCTTGGAAGCTAGGCCGATCTCACCAGATATAAACGAAATAAAACAGTATTTTAAAAATCAGTAATGGCACTGAAAATTGCAAGAGAAAATGCAGAGTTCTGCAAGATGGTGATGGTTTGCTATAAATGAATGTTTCCTCTGTGTGCAGTGATGAAATTTAATATACTACTGATAGAAATAAATATGTTCCAGTTTAGCTAGATTCATTTTTCTAATTTGTACAGAGAAATAAGATTACTAAATTTAACTTAGTAGCACGTATATGTGAGTCTGTAAAATGGTATATTATATATCCAGGGTTGCCACTTGTGTAGCTATAATCAACACTTACAAATTTAAATAATTAAGAAAATTACTTACACAATATATTTCCTCCAAAATGCTTTCATTTCTTCACCTTTCCTTCTAGAAATTGATATATTAAAGACTTGGCTATTTCAGCAGGCTGGCCTGGAGTGAACCAAGAAGGGGCGGGGTTTCTGTCTTTTAAAAATTTTAATAGTTTTAACTGTTCTTGTTCTTAATTAGGCTTGTATTGTTTAATCCTTTTTTAATTAATTTATTGTACTGTATTTTTATTCTGTGAGCTGCCCTGAGTCCTTAGGGAGAGAGGGCAGCATACAAGTCTAAATAATAATAATAATAATAATAATAATAATAATAATAATAATAATAATGAAATTAGAAATCTATAATTATATTTACTAATTCAAATTAAATTATAATTAAAATGAACTTCCGGATCCTTTCCAGTTTAGTTTCTGGCCAGCTTTTGGATCAAAAACAGCCGCAATCAGTACATGACAGAAGCTACAAAGCTTCAAAGCTTTATAGCTAGGAGCTACTCAGGCAACTGCATCCCCAATGGCTCTACTTGGCTTCATGCAACTACTGGTATCATTATTCAGACTATCCTTCAACCTTACTACCTAGAAGAGAGATTGAGAAACTGACTCTAAATCCTTCCTGATGTATCCATTTCAGAAGTCGGTACTAAGGTTTTGCAAAATTTGAACGTTCATCAATTAAAGATAGATATATTTTGTGAGCAATGCTGCATTTTTTAAAACTGTTGTTTAAAAATACTTTTAAAGGTCATAGCAATCTATAGTTTGTAATATTCTGACATTACCAGAACAGAATAACCCAAAATTTCAGTGTGCTTTCTAGAAGACTTCATTCTGTTTGAAAAACTCATATTCACATCCTGAGAGCAAAGCTTCAGGAAGCCTTAAAATTGATTTCTTTCTGCAAACAATCAAAAGTCCATCAAGCAATTTTGGACCACAAGTGCTTAAAAGAACTGCCTCTTCCTGCTTTTCTTTGGGATAATTTGGGAACTTCCTAAAAACATCTTGGGAAAAGGCAATGGCAAATCATGTCCACGATGCTATCAAGAAAACTGCATGTGTGCGGGTGCTAGGAGGTAAGTTTGACTTGGGGGACTCTTTAGTTTCATCATATGTCTCAAATCTTTTCTGAAGAATATTGAATAGCAAGGAGAACTTTTCCATAACCAAGACTGGTTTGGGAAACCTGTTTAGATTAATTAACAATTACCTTTCTTGTCCTTTTTTGCACTGCCTTTTCCCTTCAAGTATGTTACTAAATTTGGTGAGTTGGTTGTGTTGTTCATTTTGGACAATTTGACTGGTTTTCTATTTTGACAGTTTCAGGCATGCCTAGTTTATTTTTGATTAGTTAAAAAACATTTTGTTAGCCACCATCATAGGAATTTCCAGTAGCCAAAATGGAAAAAAAGAAATACTTAAAACATAACTCCCTGCCTTATAGCCAGGTTTCTAAAACTGCTCTGTGAGTGCTTGGTGCTTGCTTGCAGATGTTGTGTTATCAGACTAGATAAACTCTTAAGGGCTAGAAGGGACTGGAATTTGTTCTTTGCTTATGAGGGAAGCCCCCCACCCCACCCCAGAAGAATAAAATATTTTGAGATATATTTAAAAAGGCAGCATATTATATTTCCCTGAAGGAGAAATGGAGAAATGTGTTTTTAAAGACAGAAAGCAGCCCCCGAGTCTTTCTTAATAGATCACAGCAATTGCCAGCACTTAAGAGATAAAGAACTTATTGGAAGAGGACAAGTATCTAGATAGCTCTATTCATAAGCAAAGCAAATACTGCATCAGAAATCCATTCAAAACAGGGTATTTTGAAACTCCTTGGCAGAATCGTAGGATTAGAAAGCAGTCCCTCACCCAAGATCCAACACAGGATGAAAGCCATTAGCCACAGTAGGAATTGCCCAACACCCTTTCAGAACACAAACCTCTTCACTGCATCACCCCCAGAACAGTTAAAACTTCAAAGTCACAGAAACTTATAAAGATCCACCCACTCATTCAACCGTTTGTTCAGCTGACCCAGAACAGCACACTGTCTTTGTGGTTCTGTTCAATACACCAACTTTCCAATCAGCCTCCATGTTATTTCCAGCTTCTTTCCCCTAGCTTGGAACTGAGCAACATGGATTTTCCCCCCAATGCTTATTTGCAACATTTTGTCCTGTTGGCTGTCTAAAATAGAATTTTTCAAAGAAATGGGATCAGAAGATGCAGCTGGAAGTGTTTCAGTACTAACCTTCATGTTATTGTATGACTGAGCCTTGTATATTCAGGAGAAAGGTCGTGATTCTCCACCTCAGCAACTTTAAGAAGCGTGGACTTCAACTCCCAGAATTCCCCAGCCAACAGTGCTGGCTGGGTTAAATACAACTTCCTGGGTTATAGACTTGCTTTGTGTGTTACCTATTGCCTTCTTTCTCTCCTCTCCTCTTTTATTCCTATGTAAGGTTGGCAATCCAACAGAAACCATGTTAACACCAGATGAGCTTCATGTGTGATCTGAAGAGAGCTGTCTACAGTGTGTGTCTGGCACCCCTGTGATGACACTGGGTATTTTAATAGTCTGATTTCTATCTGAGCCGAAGCAGCCTGGATAATTAACTTTACAGAGCACACAGCAAAAGTCCCTTTACTCTGCAGGATAAATAGTCACATTTGTATTTTTTTTGCAGCAGATTTCAAGGTCACAAGGAGTTTGCAGTGCACAGCAAGTTTATGCCTCAGTTCTCAGTTCACAGGGTACCCCAAAGCTATCTGCCTATAAAGAAGTCTATGCATCTTTTCTTTTCAATCTATCTTTTCCTCACAGGCAAGGTTTTGTTTCCATTTGATTTGTATTTGATTTGTATAAATAAATCATTAGCTTAAAATATAATATTTTTTATTTAAAAAAATAGGTAAAATATTATAGAATGTTTACATTTTCTTGAACACAGTGAGCACTTATCCTATTTTTAAAGTCTTTTAATATTATTATTAGGGTGCAAGAGCAGAATAAACATGTAAGATACAAGAGAAAAACCTACTGTATTTATTTTAGAAACAAATTTTGCCATCCTGTGTCTATGGATATGGTTCACACCTCTGTTTCTACTTCTATTCTCTTGGTCATCCAAAGATACTGAAATATATAGTGGATAATTGTTCAGTTGGTGAAAGGAAGTCAAAAGTTCAAACTCATGACTTTAAGCCAAATGATTTCCTTTTTGGCTCTATACCAAACCAGCTATAATCAGATAACTTCCCCTCATTTGCTACCTACAGTATGCCTTTCATTTAATAATTGAAAGGAAAAAAGGAAAGAGGGATGGAAAGAAGGAAGGAAGGTAAAGAAAGACAAAAGAAAGAAAAAAGTGGGAAGGAAGAAAGGAAGGAAGGAAGGAAGGAAGGAAGGAAGGAAGGAAGGAAGGAAGGAAGGAAGGAAGGAAGGAAGATTTCATTAAGTAAAGGATTTGGGGAGAGGGCGATGAGACAGATTACTGTTGGCTTTAGAATTTTCACTAGAGTCATTATGGTTTAAAGCCAACCTATCAAAATAAAGTAATAATACAAACTTATTACTTGGTGTTTAGTGACAGAGCTCCAAAGAATTATGGAAAGGAAAGCAAGAAGCGTAAGAGCAGCTGCTTCTGGCTTATGAGGCTGATCTCTGGAGGCAGCCTGTGTGGCAGTGAATTGCACATTGGAACAGATGCCTCCTGTAGCAGGGGCATTACTAGTTATTACAATGGGGGCAGGGTTTGAATTTTGCTGGGGCTCACTGTGCTGTATAACGATAGCTTCTCTGTCCCTAAAGCCCCAAGAAACTAAGACGCTTCTAATCTAAGAGAGGATTAGTGAACTCACTTCATTAACTTTCTGCAAATGTTGCCTTTCCCCTCCTCTCTTTATTTGGTGACAATGTGCTTACTGTACATATGTCAATGGGCTGCAGTTTTACAGCCTGGAATTTTCACTGCTAACTACACACCATGGAGAAGCATAGCGAAGGACAAATTGAGTTTTCCCCCCCTAAAGCCTAAATGGTCTTTTTAACTCTTATGGACTTCTCGGAATATTTTTCAATGGGTAATTTCCCCCCCATTATTTTCAGTGAGTGATCTTCTCACAGCCTAATTATCCAGACAATCAATTTGGTGCCATGGATGAATCTGATTTTAAATGTTGGATATGGATCATGACAGGAATAATATAAATAGGCTGTAAGATTGAGGAATCATCCAGGCTAGGTTTAAGGAACCAATAGAGTTAGACAATTGCTTTAATATTCTGGTCTATTTCTATCATGATAATTAGGTACAAAGGCAGCACAATAATCTTAGCTGAGAGACATTATGCAGATGCGATAAAGCTAACATGAAGATTAAGTATTGGAAACAATCCTGAAAAACTTCCATTTGATTACTTAAGCACTAACCTGACATATGAGCCAAAATTGATGAACAGAAAAATAGCTTTCAAAAATATACACAGGTAGTCCTCGACATTACAACAGTTCATTTAGTGACTGTTCAAAGTTTTACAATGGCACTGAAAAAGGTGACTTATGACCATTTTTCACACTTATGACTGTTTCACCATCCCCAGGGTCATGTGATCAAAATTCAGATGCTTGGCAATTGACTCATATTTATGACCGTTGCTGAGTCCCAAGGTCATGTGATCCCCTTTTATAACCTTCTGACAAGCAAAGTCAATGGGGAAGCCAGACTCACTTAACAACTGGGTTGCTAACTTAACAACGGAAGTGATTCACTTAACAACTGTGGCAAGAAAAGTCATAAAATGAGTCAAAAATTCACTTAACAAATTTCTCAGTTAAATTTTGGGCTCAATTGTGGTCGTACATTGAGGACTACCTATACATGATTTGGACCAATGTCTGTTTTGCAGATATTGCTGTGAAGTTTTTTGTTCCAAATATACCTGAAGTTCAATGTAAAAAATAATAATAAGCATTTTGAATTAATCTTATTATATTTCAATCACACATGGCCAGGCAGTACCTGTCATGCACCTGTTGGAATCTGATTCCGAGAAGGAGGTCGAGCAGCTGGCAGGGAATGGGAGGGTGGCTCTGTTGGCTGTGGAAGAAACTGGGGAAGGGCACAGTCCAGCTGGGCAGAGCAGGGGAGAGGTAGAGCAAGGCAGAGAGAATTCGGAGGAAGACCCAGGTCCACCCCCTCTTCATCCTAGGGCATGCAGGGAGGAACGGAGAAGGGAGCAACGTGAGTTGCGTGGCTTACAGGGGAGGAAAGGGCCCTGATTCCCTTCATTAGCTGCAGTTGGGAACACAGTGTTTAAAAAAGGAGTTTGCGCACAGCAACTTGTTGGAAGCAAATCGTGAGTTATCTGTTATTGTTGAGGCTTATCTGGGTTCCTGGCATCTTCCCAACTGTGTGTTTTTTTGGCCTTTCAAGTCTGCAATTCCTTCTCCTGCCCTGTCAAGTTAATTACTGCAGTGTGGTTTGTGTGGATTTTTATTTACAATTAGTATGCACTTTGTTTTCGGACTGAATTTCCTCCACTTAAAGACTGTTTTTTCTCCAGCTGAAGGTAACCTGGACATTGGGGGCAAAGTTGGAGGTATTAAAGGGACTCTTCTTACTTATGTGACTGTGTTGCCTTCGTGTCACATCCCGGGACATCATAGCACCTTCTTCTCAATCAAGTGTATAAATTGGAGCAGGTATCAATCTTACATCTGACAGTGTGTGACAGAATACTTCCCTTTCTCAGTAGGGAACATTAATTTTATCATTTTCAAGTGCAGACCGATATTTCAAGCAGCCAATAAAATTTACCACCACTTTGTATTATTTTACTGTTTCCGATGCTAAAGTGGCAAAGCACAAAATTAGGATCATAAAAATTGGCTACCCTCTTTCAAATGTCCTGCAATTTGGTAGAAGTGTAAATCTGCAGGGAAGTAGCTGGAGGTAAGAGTATGCAAAACAAAATGTAGGGTGTTCCCCCCTCCCCCACCATAGCAGTTCTAGAAGACTTGGTTTAAGTCTTCATGTAATTGGCATATTGGCAAAGCAATTCCTGTAAGGTAATGAAACTGGGGCTAATTTAAACCACTAAGCATTTCCTGACACAAACTGCTTCTGCATTATGAACAGAATTAATTACAAAGGTATTCTTTTTTTTTTAAAGGGAAACAAAGCATTCATGAAGCAGGCTTGATTTACTTAGAATAATTGATAGTATTTTGGATATCGGATTTGAAATCATCGGTAACGTCTGTAAAATGGACCTGGCTTGCAACTTGAATGGCAAGTTTCCTCTTGACCTTAAATTCAGATAGTCCTCGACTTAACAACCACAATTGACCCCAACATTTCTGATGCCAAGTAAGACATTTGTTAAGTGGGGTTTGCCCAATGGGTAGTATTCTACCGGTTCGGCCCGGTACTGACAAGCCGGTAGCAGCGATGAGCAGCGGAGACCGAACCGGTTCTCTCCGCCACTCTGCTGCAGGCTCCCATACTCACCTTTATCCACTGAATTTGAAGTGCAGCCACTTTGCGCGGCACAGAATAGTGCCGCGCGGCAGCTGCTGAAGCGACCGGGATCGTGCAGGATTGCAGGAGATGAGTTAGAACGCCTCTGCGCCTGCGCAAAGTGCGCATTTGGTGCACACGTGCGCGCAAAGTGTGTGCACGCGTGCAAAGCGTGCCCACCAAGCCACGCCCACCAAACCGGTGGCAAAAATATTTGAATCCCACCCCTGGTTTTGCCCCATTTTACAAGCTTTCTTGCCACAGTTGCTAAGTGAATTACTGAAGCTTTAAGTTATCCGCCCGGTTGTTAAGTGAATCTAGCTCCCCAAATTGACGTTGCTCGTCAAAAGGTTACCAAAGGGGATCACGTGATCTCGGAACACTGTAACTGTCATAAGTATGAGTCAGTTGCCAAGCATCTGAATTTTTGATCGTGTGACTGTGGGGAGGCTGCAAGGCTCGTAAGTATGAAAAATGGGCATAAATCACTTTTTTTCAGTGCCGGTCTAACTGCGGTCACTAAATGAACTGTTGCAAGTCGAGGACTATCTGTAACATATCATCTATGTACATTTTTAAGGGCAACTTAATGGTCTTTAAAAAAACAAAAAGAACATCCGTGTCCAATGGGACAATAGGAAAGTGGCCTAAGCTCTTTTTCTATCCTAGATTTCCTATATGTATTTAAACATCCCTCTGATCAGTGGTAGGATTAAAAATTTTTACTACCGGTTCTGTGGGCGTGGCTTGATGGGTGTGGCTTGGTGGGCGTGGCAGGGGAAGGATACTGCAAAATCCCCATTCCTTCCCCACTAACCTGCTTTCCAGGTCCATTCTCCTGTGCAGGGCAACAAAAGAAAACCCAGCCAATCAGCTGGGACTCGGGAGGCAGAGCATAGATGGGGACAGAGCCAGTCAGGGCTGGTATTTGCTGGTTCTCCGAACTACTCAAAATTTTCGCTACCGGTTCTCCAGAACTGGTCAGAACCTGCTGAATACCACCTCTGCCTCTGATATACCAATAGCAATAGCAGTTAGACTTATATACTGCTTCACAGTGCTTTACAGCCTTCTTTTTACAGATTTACAGAGTCAGTATACTGCCCCGCAACAGTCTGGTTCCTCATTTTACCCACCTCAGAAGGACGGAAGGCTGAGTCAACCTTGAGCCTGGTGAGAATCGAACTCCTGGCAGTGAGCAGTCAGTTAGCCTGTAATACTGCATTCTAACCACTCTGCCACCATGGCTCTTCAGTCTCTGAAGTTGTCTTGACTTCAATGCCACGGGTAAAATACTATTCAAAGGAAAGTAACTAGAAGGAAGCCATCAGCCAGAGAATCGAACTGCTGGCAGTTGGCAGAATTAGCCTGCAATACTGCATTCTAACTACTGTGCCACCACGGTTCTTGGTATGCCATAGTTTTGAATTGTAAGGAACTCCAAAGATTTTTTTTTTTGGTAATAGTTTACGTTCTGTCTCACCTTCCCTTCCCCAGAAGGTAAGGAACGTTAACACAGAGAGTCACGCTGGCCTGTCTCCAAAATCCCAGTTATCTCTCCTGACAAGAGTGTTGGCAGTCACCCAGGCTCTCACTGCCAAATTCAAAGCCAACAAGGAATGCAGATTTATTTTCAGAGTCCAAAAACTAAATCAAGCACACAGACGGAATCCTCGGCTTCATGTTACACTTTGTCACATACAGAGTCTGCAACGTAGGCACACCCACTTTTATACCTGGTGGGGTGTGGTCCAGCTCAATCTCTGGCCCTCCCACGCCCCCTACGTTGCTGCTGACGTTTCTCCCTCCGACGTTGCCTGGGATCAAGCCAGGACCCCTCCTCCTCCCTCTCTCGCCGTGGCCTTACTGATACACGTCTCTCAGGCAGTTCCTCTTGGCTTTCCGAGGAAACCTGAGGCATTGCCAGGGAGGAAGGTCCTGGGGAGGGGGGCCTTGCCAGGGAGGAAGGTCCTGGGGAGGGAGACCTTGCCAGGGAGAAAGATCCTGGGGAGGAAGGCCCTGGTGAGGAAGGCATTGCCCATTCCTCCTCTTCTTCTTCATCATCCAGGTCCTCTTCCTCTGTCAGCACAGGCTCACGAGGCGGGGCCACAACAAGTTTACATGTAAAAGGTTGGTTAGATTAGCAGTAAAATTGGGCTGGACCTAGCACATGCAAAATGAGTTTTCTTATTATTCTTTTTACAGCTGTTTTGGAATTTGAGACCATGTTGTTGTATTCCTTGCTTGGTTGCCTTCCCTTCCCCCACCCCCCACCCCTTGTATTTGGTCATTTGCTTTGCATTGAAAGGAATTTTCTCTATCAAACCTTGTGTGACTCTGTAGACTGAACCTAGCCATCCTTGCATGCTTATCGTATTTCACAAGGTTTTATTGTTCTGGGGATTTTCTGCACTTTCAGCCAGTAAATTCAAAGCATCCTTATTTTAATCAATTTTTTCTCCCTTGATGAAAAAGAACTTTTGGCTACAGGGCTTGGATCTTCTTATATAAGCCGGTGTCCAGAGAATTAGTCTGTAGCAGTAGCCCTTTGGCATTATTCTGGTGCTGGAGGGGACCCTTATGAAAATATTACTTGTGTGAATAAGAAAGGTCACTCTTTCCCTTTCGAGATATAAATATATTAACAATAGCTATTTTAGATTTTCAATGAAATCAGAAAATTCTATATAGGAAGCTTCCCCCCCCCCTCTTTCTTTTCATAAATGACCTTTTGAACTCATTATATGCTTGCTAAGAGATCTAAAACGTATTTTTAACCCTGTAACATTCATTTCTTTCAATGAGTACTTAGGGTTTTTTTTTTTAAATAATAATTCAACTTCCATTTAAAAGATCAGCAAATTTACATGGTGATAGGGAATGCTTTGGACAAATGAAGCCATCTGTATACTGAAACAGTCAAGAAAATGTGGTATAAAAATATACCTTTAGATTAGAGCACTAATAGATTCAGGCATATTTTCTCACATTAACTTCTTATTGATTCACTTGTCTGTGGCAAGCAGATTTTTAATGTGGTAATGTTCGCTTTATGTTAGGTTTTGTGAAACCCATAAAGTTGAATTATAGCTCATTTTTGGACTTCATACTGACTTACCCTGCTTGTATTTGTTCTTCTTGTAGATTGCTCTTAACCACACTTGCTGAATCTAATGCACTCCAAATGCATTTGAACTCTGAGCTACAAATATTGCTTCTATTGACATTTGAACAATCCAGAACTGCTTCAGGCTTCCAAGAGCTGCAGACCCTACAAATCTGGAGACAGCCAACTTGTAAATGGCTACCATGTAGCCATAAAAGCTTAAGGTAAAGGTTCCCCTCACACATATGTGCTAGTTGTTTCCAGCTCTAGTGGGTGGTGCTCGTCTCTGTTACAAAGTCGAAGAGTCAGTGCTGTCCGAAGACATCTCCATGGTCATGTGGCTGGGATGACTAAACACCGAAGGCACACGGAACGCTTTTACCTTCCCACCAAAGTGGTCCCTATTTTTCTACTTGCATTTTTACATGCTTTTGAACTGCTAGGTTGGCAGAAGCTGGGACAAGTAATGGGAGCTCACTCGGTTACTCGGTGCTAGTTTTTGAACCGCTGAACTGCCGACCTTTCTGATTGACAAGCTCAGCATCTTAGCCACTGAGCCACCGCGTCCCTTTTTACTAGAAGATAAAAGCAATTCTAAACCAACTTTAGTCTCGTTGAGGAATATGCTGGACTTGGAAGTTACAAAAAATCAAAGGCAAACTACCTCCATATTCTCACCAAGAAAACAAGACAGATATGTCTATAACTCACCAAGAGTGAAGCTTGATCCATTCAGAATGGATGAGCCGTGGTGGCGCAGTGGTTAGAATGCGGTATTGCAGGCTAAATCTGCCCGCTGTTGGGAATTCGATTCTGATCGGCTCAAGGTTGACTCAGTTTTTCATCCTTCCGAGGTCAGTAAAATGAGGACCCAGATTATTGGGGTAATATGCTGACTATGTAAATTGCTTAGAAAGCACTGTGAAGTGGTATGTAAGTCGAAGTGCTATTGCTATTGGCTTGAACAAAACTACAGTTTTTGGAAAGCACTTTATTTCATGCGACCACTGGGTATCTTATGTTTTCTCCTCAACTACTTATGGCCCCCATAGTTCAAATGATATGTATTCCAACTTAATTTTAATCTATTTAGAGATTTCATTGCATTTTAAATTAGACATTGTGCGTTTTCATCTTGTAAATGATCTGGAATGACATGTGGTATACAAACAGCTTTAAAAAAAAATAGTACAGACAGTCCTTCAATTAACAACATTTGTTCAGCAACTGCTTTAGGTTACAGTGGTGCTGAATGAATGGTAGTTATACCCGATTCCCCTAAGTTACAGGGGTTGTGGTGCTGTTCTCCAAACAGCATGCATGCTCTGTTCTCCCAATAGTGTTTATCATTTTCATGATGTTTCAAAGGAACTCAGAGGCTTTCCAAAGCCTTCTGAAGCACTGCAAGAACAGCCTCTGCTATTTTGAGGATCGCAGGCATGTCTTTCTCATGAGGTTTTAGAAGGCCACAAAAGCCTTCCAAAGCATCCCATGAAAATGGTGTGCACTATTTGGAGAACAGCATCGTTATTTGGAGAATGGCGTGTAGTATCTGAGAGCATGCAAGTGGCCAGCTGGTTCTGCTAGCCCTGCTGCTGTGCTGTCCTGCTCGCTCTCTTTCTCTCTCTCTCTCTCTCTCTCTCTCTCTCTCTCTCTCTCTCTCACACACACACACACACACACACACACACACAAACCTGTGGTTTAGTGGGTTTATTAATATTCCCTCGCAACCCCTTCACCAAAAACTCAGAATTATCCCAATTAAGTCTAGCCACAAGCAAACCAATGCCAGTCCACAGAGCAATGGCCAATGAATCCACATGGCACTTGAAAGTTTCCCAATCAAAAGAACCCAACCAGGCAAAATTAAATGCACAATATAAGAGGATTCACAAGGCACCATCCAAGTCAAGGCATGGTGTCGATCCAAAGCAAAGCAAGCATCCCAATGACCAGAAAACACTCATCTAGGAAATAAACATGTTGTTCCCAGCTTTGCTTCCATCTGTCTGCTGTGCTACAGACCCAGCTTCTGGTGCAGGTTGCAATCCATAAAGAAAGGCAAGGCTTTCTCCTTGCAAATAATCTGACCTTCTCTGCTCCTGCCTTTTCTCTACCTTATGTGTTCTTGGATCAGGTGCAGAAGGCGCTTCCTCTTCCTCATCACTGACTGGCGGCAGCTGCATGCTTTCCCCACCTGAAGCCTAGGGGGTGTCCTTCTGCAGCTGTGCTTCAGCCAAGTCCCTCTTAGGTGACTGCTTGGAGCCACTTACCAACTCCCCTCCAGATGTTCCTAGAACTGGTTCATCTTCCTCCGAGCTGACATCTGGAGAGGTAGCTGACATCTGGAGAGGCAGCTGCTGGCCATGCCATGTGATGACATCACCCCCAAGACACCCCCCCAAGTCTTGTGGGGTGGTGTCATCACATGGCATGGCCAGCAGATGCCTTGCATAAGGACAGGTCAGGAATATCTTGTCAAGCAGCAGGAAAAAGATGTCAAAGATCACCTGGAAGGGTGGCAAGGATGCAGAATCAGTAAGCACACACAGTGGGGTAGCAAGACCAGGTAGCAAATACAGGATGCATAACCAGTAGAAGGAGCAGAGTGCAAATGGCAAGGATGCCAGGATTGGAAGAGCGAATGGAGCACAGGTCCAGTAGGGTGCAAGATGAGTGGAACACAGGGTTACAAGACTGGCAGGGTAGCAGGGCAAACGAAGCACAAGGTGGCAAGTTCAACAGGGTCAGCAGGGTGAGTGGAGCATAGAGTGGCAAAGTCAGCAGGGCCACCAGGGTGAGCACAACTCAAAGTGACCAGGCTAAGAGGGCCAGTAGAGCGAGGGTGGCAAGACTGCCATAGTGTCAAGGTCAACGGAGTGCAGGACAGCAGAGGCAGGCCAGCAGAGTTGCAAAGCCAGCTGAGGTGATGGAATGCAAGGCAAGTCAAGGGGCAAATATGCGGGGGGGACATAGGCAGAGTGGAGTTGTAGAGAAGGCAGACCTTTCCTTGACAAAAGACTTGGAAGTAAGAGGGACCTAGCTTGGACTGACTTGGGTGGGGGTGGATCCTTGCCTAATGACCAATGGCATTCTGTTAGCAATGGCAAAAGAGAGTACAGGATTTGCTATTACTAAATGAGGCAGTCGCATGACAACATACCTTATGACTGCATCACTTAGCAATGGTTATTCTAGTCCACGGGTGTCAAACTTGCCACGTCATGTTGCCGTCATGTAACATAAGGTGATGTTTTTTCCCATTCGCAGAGCTGGGGTGGGCATGGCCTGCGTGCTGGAGGCTCACAGGGACTCGAGAGAGCACCTAGCTAAGACTCTGCGGGGCTCAGAGAGCCCCCAATAACCTTAGAAAGACAAGCAGCAAGGGAAAGCTCTTAATAGGCTTAATTGAACTTCTGGGTGTTCAGCCAAGAGCAGTTCACACCTTACCAAAGTGTTGGAAGCTAGATAAACAATCCACTCAGCGCTTGCGAGGGAGAGCCATTGAGAAAATCAAATAACATAGCCACCAGACTCTAAGGGGATTAATTCCCAAATAATAAGAATCACGTAACTCACCAGAAACTCCACTAAGACTCCAAGATCCCTCTCACAGTCACTGCTGTTAAGCCTGGTTTCACCCAGTCTTTTATTTAAGTATTAAGTGCATGAAATAATTAACAACTGTTTGGTATATATCTTTTTTTAGGTAATTAGGGCAAAGAAGTGACGTTGAGTTGGCCACACCCACCCAGTCACATGACCACCCAGCCACACCCACCCAGCCAATCATTAGGGCAGAGAGCTAAAAAATTTGAAACCCACCCCTGCCTGCATGTGACGCATCCACCCCTCAAGCTACCAGTTTGACACCCCTGCGGTCTCGTCCCAATTACTATTGTAACTTGAGGATTATCTGGTGAGGCATTGCCATGGTTAGGCAGGGAGTAGTTCTGCTGGGAAGGGGATCGTATGTGCAACTTACTGGAGCAACTTGTGACCTTCCCTGCTGGCTTCCCCCATTGAGTTTGCTTTGGGAAGCCAGCAGGGAAGATCACAAATATCGATCACATGATTGTTGGATGCTGCAACCATCATAAGAGAAAGCCACTTGCCAGATTGTGAACATGTGAGAATCGAGTGCTGAAAAGTCTGATGGCTGGTTATAAGTAGCACTCATTCAACCCCTTCGTAACTTTGAACAATTGGTGAATGAGTCATTAAGTAAGAACTATCTATATTTTATCTATTTCACAGAGTTGTTCTGCAGATAAAATGGATCAGTTTGTCTACATATGAGACTTCAAATTTCATGAAGAAAAAATTACTTACAAACTTGATAAAGTAACATAAACCAGATCAATGGATGAGCTCAAAGTCTAATTAAGACAGGAATCAGTTCACTGTGTCTGCTAGTTACCAGAAACATATCCTTCTGGAAACATTTTAAAAGATAAAAAAGAATACTATAGAATGTAACACAACACGCTAATCAGAAGAAAAGATAATTGTAGGAAGTAAACAACAAAAAAAGACTTTTAATGTAATTAGTTTCCTACTGAACTTGCAGGGTTATTATGGGTAGGCATTGAGTTTGCATTGTCCTGCTGGTAGACTCTCTGCATTAAGTGGTATTATCTTTGTATTTTATATTGAAAAATATTTTCTAATGATTGGTTCTCAGTGCTCTCTCTTTCTGCTCCCCATTTCCCTTTATATTGAAAAAAATTAATACTGACAAAGCACCATTTCCTCTTTTACTCTCAGCAGAATCTTCCTAAAGAAATTGCATTCTGTCTTTCAACACAAGGATTTCAAAGGGCAGAGAATGTAAGATGTTATTTCAGTGTGCTTCAAGTCTGGTATTGGAAGGATTATTAAATTGAGAGAAGCTTTATAAGGATTGAATGGGTTTTTTTTTTAGCATCCACTATCTGCCTTATTTCCACCATCTTACATGTGGTAGACAACACTGGTTTACAAAATCACAATACAGCAAGGATGCAAGGATGTCTGTTATCATTCAATAGCTATTACCAGACTGCATATAAATACTAAATGAATTAACATTGTCCGTACTTTTTTTATTTATTTCACTGTGGTTCCCATTTTCAGCTACATGCACCTATCTGTAAACTCAGGATAATACTTCATGCATCTGATGAAATAACTCTAGCCGATTAACATTAATGTTTCTGACATGATAATCTTTAGAATTGTTGGAATACAATTCCCATTATCTCTCAGACAGCAGGAAGCATCAAGTTGGTAAAGTCTGGCATGTCATACTAAATTTATTAAAGATTCATCAAGACCCATGCTGATTTTGTTGCAACCAGCAAGCATGGCTCTGCAAACCTTTATATTCATAAAATGTCATAATATATGGAGCCCTTCTAGCAACTATTAACATGCAAGAATCTTTAAGAAATAAAATCACACTGCTTTTATTCTTTGTCATGTAAATTGCCACCAGCCAGGCTTTTAAATTGCAAATACTCTCCATTTCTCTCTTAAAACCCAACCACCACTATTTGCACCCCATTTTAATTAGCATGCGGTACTTTTTTTTCCTGATTGGAAAAAGCCAAATCTTGGCAGGCTTTATCTGATACCCAACTAAGTGAAATGCCTGCACTTACTTCCAGTGAAACTGATGACAGAATCCTTTCACATCTGTAGTAAAGGAGGGTGAAACCACAGTGATTCTTAGTATGAGGAGAGGAGAGAGAAAAATACACAGGTACATCAGTTGTTTGTGCCAGTGGACTGTTAGCATGTGTACTGCTGGGAAGTGGGAAGGAACAGCAAAACTTCTAGGACAGAAGGCTTGATTTACAGCTGATTCAATTCTGCCAGTTCTTATTTTACAAATTGAAGTATCTACAGACACAGTCTAGGTAAATGAAGTCTCAACATTCTCTTCCTAACTATAAAGTCTGTTCGGTGCTCTCCACTCAGTCAGTAAATAACCATACAACCATCTCTGCTAGGAAGCAGTTAAAATACCCTGTCATCCTTTCCCGCAGGCCGTTGCCCTGCCGTTGCATTCTTTGGTTTGTTAAGCATCCTAATTTTCATTTTAAGATCTTCCGTGTAGCATCTGCTGCTGGGCAGAAATTAGTTTGTAATAAAGGTCTTAAGGTAGAAAGAATGTGGGCAGCAAGGGAGAAAAAGCGGGTTCCGTTCTCAATTTCTGGACTTCCTTTCTGCAAAAAAGGAACAGGGAGGTGTCTCGGCCATTCGCATGGCCAGTTTCATTCGCGTGGTGCATGGCCAGTTCTCACCAGTGGCTGCTCATACTGTCAAGGATACAATGTAAGTCTCTTACAGGGGGCTTTTTAGAGATTCTTTCTGGGTTTGTCTACTACACTATGCTGGCATGTTTGAGTGAGAGCTTTCCAAACTGAGCTAGTCTTCAGACTGTTAGACATACAAGGCAAGGCAAGTTCAAGAGAAACTTGGGGTTTTTTTTTAGTTTTTTTTATTTGCCACTGAGAATTGTAAAATTTCCCCAGTAATGCCTATATTTTTGTGTTGCTTGCATGAAAATAGTTTATTTTAGATCCTTATGCCGTTTCAATTTTGACTGGACATTTTGGTATTTCAAATGAACGTTTGTCAGTCTCATAACCAATAACTGGCATTGGTAGAAAAAGCTTCCATCATTTGTTTCAGAGATTTCCCCATCTGGGTACACAGATCATAAAAGACATGTTTTTAATATAGAATTGGCTTGGTTGATTTGTCTGCTATTCTTATTGTCTCAAAGGTATAAGATATTTGAAGTATTTCAGAAGACTTCTTCCATTGCTATACATTTTTGAGCCTTTTCTTATTTATTTATTTATTTATTTATTTATTTATTTATTTATTTATTTATTTATGAGACTTGTATGCCGCCCCATCTCCAAAGACTTGGGGCGGCTCACAACTAAAACAACAAGAACAATAAATAGTTAAAAAAGAATTAAACTAACAAGCCCCATTGAAATATAATTACCTAAATACATAATAAAAACCATAATAAAACCCGCCCCCCCAAAGGGTCACAGCCCGGCTTGGTTAAATAACCAGGTCTTCAATTCATGGCAGAAGGCGCGGAGGTCAGGGGCCAGGCGGAGTCCCAGGGGGAGTTGGTTCAAGAGGTCAGGGGCCACGATAGAATAGGCTCGTCGGGGGACCGCCAAACGGCATTGGCCAGCCGACGGGACCCCAAGGAGTCCTTGCCTATGTGATCGCACAGGGCGGTTAGTACTCGATGTCGGCAGGAGTCGCTCCCTTAAATATTGCAGACCCATGTCATGAAGGACTTTGTATGTTAAAGTTAACACCTTGAATCTCACCCGGAGCACAACCAGCAGCCAATGCAGACAGCGCAGGAGGGGGGTAACATGGGAGAACTGGGAAACTCCCATCACCACCCGCGCTGCCGCATTTTGCACCAGCTGTAATCTCCGGATGGTATGCAAGGGCAGTCCTAAATAGAGAGCGTTGCAGTAGTCGAGTCTGGAGGTAACAAGGGCATGAGTAACTGTGCGCAGGGCATCGCGGTCCAGAAAAGGGTGTAGTTGGCGAACCAAACGGAGCTGGGCAAAGGCCCCCCTGGTGGTGGCCCCCACCTGCTCCTCCAATCAAAGCCGTACCTCCAGGAGGACCCCCAGATTCCGCGCCCTATCCACAGGGGGCAACACCATTCCCCCTATGGTTAAAGATGGATAATCCTGACTGGGCCGCAATGCCAGTATGCACAGCCACTCCGTCTTGGCCGGGTTGAGACGAAGCATGTTTCTGTTCATCCAGATCCGTACCGCATCCAAACACTGGGTCATCAGGGAGAGGGCATCACCGATCTGGTTCAGGGTGGAGATGTACAATTGAGTATCATCTGCATACTGATGGAAACTCACCCCGAAACCATGGATGATCTCACCCAGATGTTAAATAGCAGGGGGGAGAGAACCGACCCCTGAGGCACCCCACAAGAGAGCACCCTTGAGGTGGATCTCTGTCCCCCCACCAGTACCGACTGCGACCGCCCCGAGAGGTAGGAGGTGAACCACTGGGGTACAGTGCCTCCTATACCCAACCCCCCAAGGTGTCGCAGAAGGATACCATGGTCGATGGTATCAAAAGCCGCTGAGAGGTTTAATAGGACCAGGACAGAGGAGAAATCCCTGTCCCGGGCCCTCCAGAGATCATCCATCAGCGCGACCAATGCCGTCTCCATGCTGAAACCAGGTCGGAAGCCCAATTGATACGGATCCAGGTAGTCCGCTTCATCCAGGAAAAGTGGAAACTGCGGAGCCACCACACTCTCAACAACCTTCGCTAAAAAGCGAAGGTTGGAGACTGGACAGAAGTTATCTAACACGGTCGGGTCCAGGGCAGGCTTCTTCAGGAGGGGTCTCACCACCGCCTCCTTCAAGGCGGCGGGAAAAACACTCTCCCTTAGCGAAGCATTGACAACTGCCCGGAGCCAACTGCAGGTGACCTCCCTGGCAGCATAAGCTAACCAGGAAGGACACGGGTCCAACAAACATGTGGTGGAACTCAGGCGCCGCATAATCCCGTCCACTTCATCCTCAGAAACAGGATCGAACTCATCCCAAATCACACTGGCCAGACTGCTTGTATCCCGATCCTCAGACCACTGCAAATCAGAGGACAACCCGCTCCGAATTCGAGCGATCTTATGCGACAGATATTGACCAAACTCCTCAGCCCTTCCCCGCAACAGGTCCGCCCCCTCCCCTGGACGAAGGAGAGAGTGGATAACCCGAAACAGGGCGGCTGGGCGGTTATCTGCGGACGCTATGAGAGCGGAGAGATAAACCCTTCTCGCCGCTCTCATAGCAACCAGGTAAGTCCTAACATGGGCTCTTAGCTGGGCTCGATCGGCCTGGGAGCGGGTGGACCTCCACCTGCTCTCTAAGCCCCTCCGATGACATTTCATCTCCCGGAGCTCCTCCGAATACCAAGGAGCCAGCCGGGATCCACGACGTGTGAGGGGTTGCATGGGGACAACCCTGTCGAGGGCATCTGACGCGGCCTGTTGCCAAGCGACCGCCAGATCCTCGACAGAGCTGTGGGCAAGGGAAGGGGGAAGAAACCCCAGTTCCGCCTGGAACCACTCCAGGTCCATAAGGCGCCTGGGGCAGAACCACCTAAGTGGCTCCTCATCCCAGCAGTGAGGGGCGGCCTGTTGGAAGACCAGCCGTAGGAGATAGTGATCAGACCATGGAACGGGCAAAGCCGTAAGAATGGCTTGCCCTCTGTCACTCCGCCACTGCTCAGAGACAAAAACTAGGTCAAGAGTGTTTCCCCCCTCATGAGTTGGGCCTTGAATTAATTGGGTCAGGCCCATGGCTTCCATAGACGCCATGAATTCCTGGGCCAATCCTGACGTACCCCCCAGGGAAGGCAGGTTGAAGTCCCCCAGAACTACAAGACTCGGGAACTCCACTGCCACCCCCGAGAGGACATCAAGGAGCCCAGGCAGGGCTGCTGTTACACAGCTGGGGGAAAGGTATGCGAGCAGCAAGCCCACCTGACCATTAGGCCCCCACCTCAGGAGGAGGGTCTCACTCCTGCCTATCTCTGGAACAGTGACCTCCCTTGGAAACAAGGTCTCCCTAATAACCACAGCCACCCCTCCACCCCTTCCCTGGGCCCATGGCCGGTGCACAACCCAGAAACCTGGAGGGCATAATTCCACCAGAGGGACACCACCCTCTGGGCCCAACCAGGACTCGGTAATACAGGCCAGATCTGCAGCCTCCTCCTCAATGATCTCCCGGAGGAGGGTGGACTTATTGGCCACAGACCTGGCATTAAGATACACCAGCCTGAGCCCAGGGGTCCCAGTTCCCGTGCCCCCTAGGGAGGAGGGCATAGGGTCGGAGCGAGCAACCGCGCATAAATGGCGGATGCGCGCTCCCAACGCATGATATGGCCCTATGCCTCGACGTCTCCCACCAACCCCAACCACCCTGGGAATTGCGGTCCCCACCTCCGACCCTGGAGCCCTGCCGGCCCCCAACCCCCTGCTATCTTCTTTTCTTCTGCTATCTATCTGCCTGTCTGTCTATCAATCAATCAATCATCTAATCTTTCAAATTACCCAGTCATCTTATCTTTCAAATTATCCAGAATCATTGAGAATCAGGCAGCTTTGAAACTGATTTTTTAAAAAAAACCCACCAAAAATAATGAACGAGAAGAGGCTCAAATTTATATCTGGTTATCTGCCAAGATCAGGGATCTCCAAACTTGGCAACTTTGGGACGCCAAGTTTGGTGACCTCTGTAGTGGATAAACCAGCACTGGCTTCCAAAGGCTCTTTGGCATCATGCCTCCTGATAGGTTCTTTGGTTAGCTAGACGTGATGCCTCCAATTGCCATTGTCAGGGCCACTAATAGCAATGGGCCTTAATCAGGTGTGGGATTCTACCAGTTTGCACCTATTCACTAGAACTGGTTGTTAACATTCTAAGCAGTTTGGAGAACTGGTTGGTAGAAGAAATTACTGGCCTAATCCTGTAAGGAAGGCAGGAAGGAAACATTCTGGTGTTGCTTACAGAAACTGTCTCTCCCTTAATCCTTATTACATTCTTGGCATTCTTGGTTCTCAGGAACTTCTCTGGAGTTTTTTTTCCCTCCTTTGCCGGTACTTTGCTTGTGTGCAGTGACCATTCCAAGTTACAATGGCAGTGAAAAAAGTGACATGACCATTTTTCACACTTACGATTGTTGCAGCATCCCCACAGTCATGAGAGGCCAGGCAAGGAGATGTAAGTGATATTGAGTTGGCCACGCCCAACCAATAACATGACCACCAAACCATGTCCACCCAGTCACATGACTACCAAGCCATGCCCACCACCTAAGCCATGCCCACAGAACCGGTTGTTAAAAAAATTGAATCCCACCCTTGACCTTAATCTGTTCAATCCTAGCACCTGGCTGGACTGTAAGAGAAAAAAAACCAAAGTCACCTTCGGCCAAACTGAATTTACTCTTTGCTCGCCTGTTTCTGGTCCTGGTTCCTGTTGTTCATAAATAAGTGTCGCCGGTTCTTTTATGGTGGGCAGCTACTTCAAGGTTTAAAAGCTCATTCCAAATCACAGATTCATAATTCAGGAGTCTGTCTCCTAACCATGAATCTTCTTTATGAAATACAATATCGAGTGATTAACTAACAATGCAATAAACGCTAGTATATTAAAATCCGTAGGAATACATTAAAGCTAAATGCCTTTTGCATCTTTGACTCACAGGAACCAATCTCTTTCTTCCCTGCTCTCTCACACAAAAGGCATATAAAACAATAATTAGAAAAACATGCAAGTTACCCGTGCTTGTATTTTGTTTGCATTACAGCCAATAACAATGTTAGCGGAGTAGAATAACCCAAAGGCACAGCTGTTTTATTCCACATCCTTGCTGATTTGTGCAATATTATGGAACACCAACAGTTGGTCTGTGCTCCTAAAGGACATTGAAATAAATGTTTTTAATTTCTACTGGCAATGTTTCAGTGCATTTCTGACCTTCTGAAAAGAAGCCTTTGTGGGAGAGAAAGGATGAACAGAATCTTTACGTTGCCCATTGATGATACATTTTGGCAAAGGGGCTTCTCCCTCTAATTATAGTGTTCTGCTGAAGGAAATGGCATTTAATTAACGCAGAGTGATATTCAGACATACCGGAATATGAATATAAGATCAAGGTTCACAAAGTTTGATTTGTAACTATGCCAGGAAATGAGGAGATGGCATACAGAAGAGTGGATAAATTCTGGCCACAGAGTTATTGCATTAACATGCCAAAATTGGTCGGTTGGTTATACTAAAATTAACTGGTAAGGATGAGTCTGATAGAGCAAGAGAGAGCTAATTGACTCTGTGCATTCTGCTTTCCTTTCAGCAGCTTGAATCCTTGGACTCCACGCATTAAATTTTCTTTAGATCACAAAATAATTTCTTTTTCTCCAAGGAAAGTTCTGGGAATTTTCCATAACTTGATTATGAATATATCTATCTATATCTATATCTATATATCATATCTATATCATATCTATATCATATCTATCTATCTATCTATCTATCTATCTACCTACCTACCTACCTATCTGTGATGGAATTCAAATTTTTTTAATACCGGTTCTGTGAGCATAGCTTGATGGGCGTGGCATGGCCTGGTAGGCGTGGCCTGATGGGTGTGGCAGGGGAAAGATATTGTAAAATCTCCATTCCCACCCCACTCCAGGGGAAGGATACTGTAAAATCTCCATTCTCTCTCCACTCCTGGGGGAAGGTTACTGCAAAATCCCATTCCCTCCCCATTCCACTAACCTGCTTTCCAGTTCCGTTCTCCTGGGCAACAAAAGAAGACCCAGCCAATCAGCTGGGACTCAGGAGGCAGAGAATAGATTGGGTGGGGCCAGTTAGAGGTGGTATTTGCTGGTTCTCTGAATTACTCAAAACTTCCGCTACCGGTTCTCTAGAACCTGTCAGAACCTGCTGAAAACCACCTCATCTATCTATCTATCTATCATCTATCTATCATCTATCTATCTATCTATCTATCTATCTATCTATCTATCTATCTATTTACACATATATATACACACACACATATATATACATACTCCACCTGCAAATGCTAATACAGACCTTTAGATATGATGCTAGTGAGATTGCTTCCCTCAATTGCAAAAGTGATAGACCTACATCATCATCATTGTGCACTATGGTGAAGACATCAAATATCCATTCCAGTATCCTAAAGAAATAATGCTATTCAGCATCTTATTTGTTTTATCCCGGCAAGAAATATTACACATATTTGAAAATTTACCTGAGGAAGATCCTAAAGTTTTTAAACACCTCCAAAAGGCTTGTAACCCCATTCATCTTTAATTTTTCTTCTGAATGACTCAAACCAAACATAGAGGAACTACCCCAGATTCCTAAAAGCTACTAATGTGTACAGCTTAATAATTTTTAGGTGTTTGTCTTTTTCTCAGGGGTAGTTATGATATATAAGCCTTTTTATTTCATCCTATAACCCTAATTATGTTTAAAATTGATGCAACTAAGTATATGTATTTCTTAGGACTTCATATAAAGTTTGTACCCAACTTAGGACCATTCATTTAATGACCATTTGGAGTTACACTGGCATTGAAAAAATGACTTATACTTACAACTATAATAGCATCCCCATGATCACGTGATCATGATTCAGTTCCTTGATGACCGTCATATATCTATGATGGATACAGCACCTAGAATCAAATGATCACCAATTGCGACCTTCCCAGCTGACAAGCAAAGTCAATGGGGGAGGCTACATTCACTTAACAACCATGGCAAAAAAAGACATAAAATTAGACACAGTGGTGTGATGACATACTTAATAATTTGCACATTATTTAGTGACAGAAGTTCTGGTCCCAATTGAGGTTGTAAGTTGAAGCAGGGGTTGGATTCAACCGGTGTTACTACTGGTTCGGCGACTACGTTTTGCCCGCACACATGTGCGTGTGTAAAAAACCTTAAGCTGTGGTAGCTGGACAGCTGAAAAGCACTGCACGCAGGTGCGCAGCATTTGAAAAGCCACTTTTTTCCTGATTTTTCAACCTCAGGTGTGCCACGCAAAGCAACTGAGGTTGAAAAACCAAGAAATAAAGGACAGGTAAGAACCCGGGTGGGCAGGTGGGCCAAACAGCAGCAAACACAGAACCGGTTCAGTGTCTGCTGCTCTTCAGAGCTACCAGTTCTATAGAGCTGGGCAGAACCGGTAGCATCCCATCCCTGAGTTGAAGGCTACTTGTATTTCTGGTTACAAGATGTAATCCTGTTGAGTGAAAGATGTATACAATTTCTTTTGCATTTCTTATTGTCTCCAAAGATATACATTAAAATTCAACACTACACAGAAAGACCATTTATGGTCTATTTTACATAGATAGTACAAACTCAATTATTCTATGAAAATTGCTCTAATAAAAAAATAGATTTTTAATGTTTGATATACTGGGAAGCCTTTGATCCTGGGTGAGTGGTTAAAGCAATTTCCCATACCTTTAAATATCATTGAGCCAAAGAAAGATGCATTTTTATTTTCCCAGCAGCTAATATCAGAAATTGAATCACTTTCTTATGTTGCATCCATTTATACGCCTCAGGAAATATGAACAACAAATGTATTTATTTTATATATTCAATTTATATCTCACATCTAGAATTTATATCCTACTAAGAACATGTACTCAAGGCAATTAATGATATTTAAAAAACAAAATAATGTAGAAACAAACAACAAACCTGAATTAAGTAAACAATTAAAATATTGAGAAACAGATATGTGTTTGCAGACTTTCTGAAGCTGAGAAAAGCAGGGGCAAAATTCAACTCCCAAGGCAATGCTCAGAAGCAAAGTTGCTTAATTAAAACAAAGAAAACAAAACGTTAAGCAAAATGAATAACTAATTGAGCATTTTCATCAAAGATGGTAACCATTCCGTTTACAAATAAAACAGCATAAACTAGAAACATATATAATGTAATTTTAATGAGGTGGCATAGTTTTATAAGGTCAATTCTTAATGATCTGCTAAAATGTATGCCACAAAAAAATTCAGTGATATTCATCAAGTTCAAATCACAAATAATTTTCTCAGTTTTCAAGACGTAAAATTTGTCATATTCATATAGGAATTATGTATAATACTACTTCCCTTGCTGTTAATGAATTAGTTATGGTTTTACTGATATTGTAAGAGAAGAAATTCAGATAGTTTACAAATGCATGATTGAACTTAATTCATTTGGAACCAATTTGCAAAGTATTTTAATCACAGCATCATTTTTATCAATAATTAAGCATTTTCTTATATAAAGTCCTCTATCTTCTTGTTCTTCCTATTAAAGAAATCTATTCTTATCCTGAAAAAAAGAGAGGACTGAGAAATGAAAGAATAGCTAAAAGGGGAAGGGAAAAATTATATCCTTTCTAAACTTCTTAAATGTTACTTTTCATTTGAAATAATAGACGACAATCTAATATCAGCAAGAAATTATAGCTTCTTAACCAGCAGGGAGTCTGGCCTGCATCAGTTAGTCTCAACTGCACCTTATATGAATTGTCTTAGTTGAAAGGCATTTAAATTATATTTGACAACTGTTATGCCTGAACATCTATCGTGCTTTTGCTATTTTATATACATTTGCCTTTCTGAATTTTACACAAGAATTTTCTCCATCTCTACAGCTTTTCTAGTGGTGAGACCAAAAAGGCTCATACTTGATCTACATTTAGGTCCCAGAGTGGTGCATGTCAGAAGCATCTACAATTAATTGGATTAAATGATGTTCATACAGTGTGGAATGTGTGAGAGATCCACTGCCACTTAATTCAGCTCAATTATTAGTGCTCTATTACTAAATTCATTCCATAAATCAATGGTTGGTAAATCATTTTCAAATTAATATAAATGTTTCCTTTTAGGTGAGGGTAAAAGTTATGAATTCCTGGATGTTCCCATTATCACTCAAATTCAATTATATAAGTGGCCTTCACAGTTCATTTCAAATATATGACAAATCTAATAGAAATATATGCTAGGTGGAAATAAAAAAACCCATTGGCATCTAAATGAAAGATAAAGAAATTGATGTAGCAGAATTATATACTTATTAGAGGGTTATTATTAGTTGTTATGCATTGCTAACAGGATTAAGAGCGCATATATTTTAGTTTCTATTTTCTAATTCTGAATTCCAGTGTCTCTATGAACATAGAGATTTTCAATCTATTAAAGCAAATGGGTAAATCTCTTTAGGTTAACAATATCCTGCAATTGCTAGGAATCATTGGCTGATATGTTAGAGAATTTTACTGAAGAGTCTGTATGTACCATCCACAGTCTCATTTTGGTGGTATCTACCCTGATTATGTTACCAAAGTTTGGTGGCTAGGCAATCTATTTTCAACATTTCCTTTTTGGACCAAAAATGTTTTAAGCCTCCCTTCCCTGAAGTTCAAAAACAAGCCAAAAAGTTTTGCTTTCAACCCTTCATTGAACATATCTTCTGTAAACTCTAGATAGGAAAAAAAAAGCCCATTCTTATATTTTCTAATCCTAGAAATGGCTTTTCACATTTTAATAAAGACCTAGGGATGATCCACCTAGTTTTTGAAAGTTATAGAATTATAGTGACAGCTATGACAGAGATGAAAATATATAAGTTTATCACAAGTTCTTAAATACGTGCTTCTGAGAAACATGGTTCAAACTCACCGCTTAATAAACAGCATCACAGTCCAATCATGGGTTTTTTTTGCCTACATTAGACCTAACTTTAGAGCTCTCTTTATCACCTAATACAGATATTCTGTATTATTCCTGATTATTTTTCTTTTATCTTTTCCTTGGCAGGTAGGCACATTTCCAAAATGACTGATTTTGTAATTTGTGTTATTATTTTTACTTTCTAAGAAATGTTATGAGTCCATTTGGGGCTCAGAAGCTGAGATAATTTGGGAGGTTAGTGATTTGTTTTGCATAATGCCAGCTTATTTTTTTTGTGCTAAAATATTTGTTTTAGCATGAAAAGCAAAGGGGAAAGACGCTTGTGTATATAAAGGGAAATGTGTATGGACATATTGGTACTTCTGGGCATTGGGTTGGGAACATTTGGCTAATATGAGATAGTTTAGCACACATTTCAAAGTCATGTGAAATACATTATTATGAATTAGCATAATATGCATTAACAGATATATTGCATGTACTGTATATGGGACTATACTTCATAAAAGCTATATCTGGTCATAAAATATCTGAATTCTCTGCTAACCTGCTGTTCTTTTTTTCTCACAAGACAATTTTTGACATAGGAATAACATACAACAGTAACTGCAAATTGTAACATGCAAAATTGCCCAAAGTGATATACTTCCACTCGAACTGTCCTGCATTTCTAAATGAAAGAAAAAAATACAAGAAAAAAAATGATATTACAAATCTCCATAATGATTCTTGTGACATTCAAAGTTCTATATATTTTTTATTATTATAATCCTTTAGAACAGTGGTTGCCAACCAGTGGGCGGGGGACCACTGGTGGTCCTCAGAAAAATGTCACCCTTAAAGCACCCCCCAAAGCAATTAATCCAAGCTGTGTGGGAACACAAGGCTGTGCAGCCTACATGGCCCGCGGGAACACAAGGCTTGCATCGCTTGCTCTGCAAACAATATGAGGTAGTGAGGAGAGGGGGGAAAGGGCAGAGGGAGGGGAACTTGCCCCACTCACCCCCATGCGCCTTGCCTGGCCCCTAGGCTGCTTCTTTCCACTTCTTTCTTCTTCTGCTTTTAGCTGCACGCAAGGAAAGCAGCAAAAGTCTTTCTTTCTCTCCCCCAAACTCTGCCAGAAATGAGTCTTTGGGACCCTGCAAGGCATCCTGATCCAAGAGGCTGCGCCATTCTGGCAGGGTTTGGGAGAGAGAAAGAAAGACTTCTGCTGCTTCTGCTGCTTTCCTTGCATGAAGCCAAAAGTTTCTTCCCCCTCACCACCGAGAATGGAGCTGGTGACGGTATCCTGCAAACCCAAATAAAGAATGATCAAATGGTAGGAAAATGGGATGGGGAATTTTCCTGCAGACTTTTTTTTTGGATTTTCCCAGGGTCTCTGGTCTCCAGGATTTAAAATTATGAGTTTGGTGGTATCTGAGGTCCAAAAGGTTGGCGACCCCTGCTTTAGAATGATGCTAAAATGGGTGGCATTCTAAAACTTGTACAAGGCTTTAAACCTATCAAATGTGAAACCAACACAGCCGACTTTGCTATTTAGTTTCAAGGAAGGCTAGAAGCTTGGTGAAGATAATGGCCACACTAGTGGAATATTAAGCTATTGATCTCACAAAAAATCCATTTTAATTTTATTGTGCTCCCCATAGCTAGTCTGGAAACAGAGGGAGGAAAAGGGGAAAAGATAGACAGCCTCATTTTCCTTCTCATTTTCTGTTCTACTGCTGACTAACAAGTCTTTAGAGCAGAAATTAGCTAGATTTCTTTTCAAACATTCCCAGTTTAGGGAAGCCTTTGGAGGATGGGGACTAGTGACCAGGTTAAGGCCTCCAGCTCGTATATCTAACAACCTCAGGAAATGATTCATGGTTTCACTTAGGAAAATCTCTCAGGAAAGAACAGAAACCAAATGCATATTCTGCTTCGAAAACTGAAGCAATATATCATGTTCTCTGCTAGTCGATCTTCCCCGAAGGCCCCAGAAAGCATATTGGGTGGTCACTGAGTTAAGGGAAGTTTTGTTCAATTGAGAAAATGTCTTATTTCAACAAGAAATTCACCTGACCGCTAAATTCCACCTTTTAATTTAAAAAAAGAATACTGTTAAAAGATTTGATACAGGTATCTATATGTAAAAGTTATTTACTTACATAATATGAATAAAACCATTCCGAAGCATCTCTTTTCAAATTCCAAATGAAAGGCATTCTTGGCAATTTTGGGCAAGCCTCAAGAGGAAATTGACGTTCAGAGACAAGACGTTTGCATACCTGATTATCATAACTGACTCTCCACATGTCGCTTATAAAGTTTCCATTTTCTTTCCTTCTTTAAACATTAATTTGTTTTTATCTTAATAGACTGGTAAAATCATTTCCAGTCTTCTATTACTGAGATTTCAGATAGATGAACGATGAAAACCAATGCTCAGCGGTCCATTCTCTGGCAGAAAATTAATCACAACATACCACTAGAAAATAACACACTGATTCTGAATGCAGTACAGCAGTTTTCAACACTTTTTAAAAATTAATACCTTTAAAACAAAAGGCAAAAGAAGAATAAAATAAAAATCTCTTGTAGTGTCTCTCTGAACAGAAGCTCTATGTATGACAAACAGAAAGAACACAATAAAAATTGTCCCATTAGCTCACACATTTTTTTTTCTTTTTAAGAACCTTGTTTCATGGTGGAGCCAGGGTGACTGAATGGACTGAGAATGGACCTGAGCCCTTCCTAATGCCTAGGTGGAGTTTGCAGCAGATATTTTCTCTTTGCACCCTGGTAGAGAAACATCTGTCACTGCCTAGTATTGAACTCTCAACCTTCTGAGTGGGAGGTGTGTGTCTTCACCTCTAGTCTACCACACTGCTTTGTCCTATTACTCACACTACTATCAGTAAAAAATCCTTTCTGATACATTCTGCACCTGAGGTTTGCAAAGGATTTGGAAGGGTATGATGAAGTCAAATCAGATAAAGTTCAGGGCAAGTATGTGAACTTAAGACTCTTTAAGGCAAAAGACTATTACATGGAGGACTAAGGAAAACAAATAATTGGACAAGTCCAAGTAAATTAAGTAAAATCTTTATTATAATTTTTTTATTTATATTTATATGATTTATATGATTTTTGTCCCACCTTTATTGCCTTATAAGTGTTCTGACCCAAAGAGAGCAAACACAAGACAAAGGCAGCAGCACAACCTTTTAATGTTTCATCTATGAATCCTGTTTCTTCACAGATAAAAGGCTGCTTCCAACTAATTAACTCTGACAAGAAAGAGCCTTGCCAAGTTTTTGCAAGGCTGCCAAAAAACAACAGATAAGAAATAGTTTACAGCACAAGAGTATTCAAATACCGATTGTAATGTTCACGAGGCTGAGTTTCAAAATGTCTTTGCTTCCTACAAAGAATGTTCGCTGCACAGCTGCCTTTTATCTTCTTGAAGGAGGGGCCATTACCTTGCAACCTTACTCCTGAGTCGCTGGTGCTGTTGTAGCTGCTCTTTCCTGGGAGCAATCCTGCAAGCATGTGCATTTGGCACAGGCTCCTCGGGAACCTCCTCATCGCTGCTGCCAGCCCGCACAATCTCTGAAGGCAGCAGTCCACTCCCTAATGGTCCTGGCCCCTGGTCTAAGTCCTTGGTCTCCTCAGCCATCTGCACCTGCTGCCGGCTAACTACAACAATAAGTAACTTAAGGCTGCAAATATACATCATGGTCCTTCCTTGTCCTCTTTTCCCCACAACAGTCCTGTAAAGTGAGTTGGGCTGAGACAGAGTGACTGGCCCAAAATCATCCAGTGGGCTTCCATGCCTAAGGTAGGCCTAGAACTCACAGTCCCTTGGCTTTTAGCCTGGTGCCTTCTTAAGTAAACCAAATGATCCAGTACCTAAAAAGAAAAAAAGACAATATTTATATCTATTCTTGTTTTTTATTTTTCTTCTTATTTTATATAAATATAAAATATAGAATATAAAAACACTATATCTATATCTATATCTATATCTATATCTATATCTATATCTATATCTATCTATCTATCTATCTATCTATCTATCTATCTATCTATCTATATATCTCATATATAGTGTAAAGACTGCAACATCCACTATGTAGGACAGCCAGCCAGAGTGTATCCATAAACACCAACTACCAGTCCAAAGACACAATAAAAAATACCTTAATCTCACAACACATGGACAGATTCAACCACAATTTCAACAGCAGCCAACACCCAGATAAGCAAGGATTAACACCAGACCAATAATCAAGCAGAAAAAATACCATAATCAAGGAGAAAACCACACCCTCACTAATATTGACAGGGCAAACTACTTTATATAAACAAGGAGCAAACTTCATACTTGCTACCACTGATTATGTTACATATTTAGATAATGAAATGTCTGCCAACAACAACTAAGTCCACAGAGCACCAAGGACTCACATTCTGCTTTCTAATAATAAACAAATGAAAATAGAGTAAACATTATTAGTATGGATTATTGGATTATTAGCCATACTATATATTTTGTCCAAATATAAATTCTTGTAACCCAGTAGGTAAGACCAGCATCCTTGACACACAATCCTCTCACAGGTAAATTAAAATTTAACAAACGTATCTGCAAGAGTTTAGAAAGCAATTGAACACATAGCCACAAGCATCTTGCCTACTTCCTAGACCAAGGATCTTCAAACTTGACAGCTTTAAGACTTGTGGACTTCAATTCCCAGAATTCCTGAGCTAACATGACTGGAGGAGGAATTCTGGAAGTTGAAGTCCACAAGTCTTAAAGCTGTCAAGTTTGAAGCCTCCTGTCCTAGACCATGGGTGTTAAACTCACCACATTACATTGATGTCACATGATGTATCACAGTGTTTTTTTGCCTTCGTGGAGCTGGAGTGGGTGTGGCCTGCACGTGATGCATCTGACCCATGGGTCGCCAGTTTGATACCCCTGTAGACTCATGAGCTGAAGTAGATTCTACAAAACCAGATTTAAAATGGCATCAGATGTTTCGTTTGGACATCTGTCTGCTGGAGCAAATCAGCACGAAGAAGTTGTTTTATCCCTGAAGGATAATGGTTCAGCTGTCAACAGACCTCAACTACAAGACAGCTCAAGCTTTCATATCTGGCCCATTTTTTTCAGGCAATTATATTAAATCAAGGGCCTCTCTCTCTCTCTCTCGGTGAACAGAAGACCTCTGCAAAAGTCTATCACTTCTGGATATCATAAACACTGTAAGTGTCCTCTGCTTCACCTTCCTTCCTCAGAAATAGATCCAGTAACTACTGATCACAGAAAATTGTTAGAAGAGAACCGAGATAAACTTTAGCAAAAAGGAATTTCTGGCCAAAAAACAATGGTAGAATTGTATATGGCACATTTCAGTAGTCCACTAGATCTTAGAAGACAATGACAGATGGTGGTCATTTTCCCACTTTCTTCAAAGGGATGCAATTAGCAGACTGAATAAAGCTAAAAGAATACCTGCTTGGCTATAGTTATCATCAGGAAATCTTGAAGCAGAATATATATTGGCTTTAAAATGAGAGATATTATAGCTTTCAAACAGAATAATTTAAAATCAAGGTAAATTAAAATGCTGAGTGAAAGCCATCTCTCTTATGTTTATGCTGAATTCCTATACACTGGTCTTCATTCCAATATGTGACAATCATTTTAATAAATGCATTGGGAAACATAACAGATCAAATCCAACGTATCTGGAAAACACCCTGTTGGGGAAAAAATTTCTTGCTTACGGCATTGCCTGCTATGAGCATTTAAATAGAAAGGGGGAAAAGCCATTCCCGATATCCTAATTTTTGAAATTCATAAGTATGTGTTTGAAATATAATTGAGGATTTCCGGTGCTTTGGGGGCAGGATTTGGAGATTCTCCTATTTCTTTGTATATAATTTGTTAAGTTTGCATGAAGAGTCAGACGCGGAGTGCTTCAGTGAAGAGTTTATTAGTGACTACAGCTCATAACAGACCCGATTTGGCTGGGCTGTGGCTGCTACTTATAGCCAGCAGCCGCAGTTGCCAGCCAATCAGAGTGCAGGATTTTCCCGCACTTTTTAAACCAATCCTTTCTGACATTTTACAAGAACAGTTCAAACTAAACCAATGACATTCAAACCTGCATACATAACACCCCTCCCCACTAGGTTCAGTCCATACTCAAACCCCAACCTATCTAATGTATTCTTTTAAATAGGTGGGGCTCTTACGTGTATGTTGAGACCTTCGTGGTTCAGAAGTTTTAATGTTCTCACCCAGTGAGAGAGGAAATGTGTCTGTTGACATTTCCCTATTCAGGCTTCCAGTGAAAGAAAACCCTGTTTGATTGTTACAATCTGGTCTCTCCTCCCAACCCATCTCCAAACCAATGTCAGCACCCAAGTCAGGTAGTGATGTGCAATCTTCCACTTGTAAGGATGGATTTTGGCATTGTGACAGGTTTTGGGATGGTTCCTGTCATAATGGCTCGTTACACATGGGGTTGATTCTTGCTTGCTGATTATCCTCATGCTCCTCCCTTCCCCCCTAGAAAAGGCATTAGGTATGGGAACTAGAGAGGAACAATTGCGATGTTCCTGAAGTAATCTGGATCTTAACTGATCAATGTGCCTGCTCCAGAGGACACCATCCTCTGTTTGCACCCTGTAAGAACGAGGGCCAGTGATTTGAGTTATTTCAGCAGGAATCCATGAAGGTTCACCCATAAGGTTCTTAGCATAAACAGAATCACCCACACTGAACGTGCGAACTTTGCTAGTGGAATCTAGTGGTGCGTTGGGTGCGTAAGTGGGATGAAGGCGGTCAAGGGGAGACCTAAGTTTCCTACCCATCAACAACTCTGCTGGGGATAAGTTAGTTGATGGGTTAGGAGTGATGTGCTGAACACTAAGAAGTTTTTCAACTTCTCAGTGATGTCCCCAGGACCCAATTGCTGAAGTTTTTCCTTGGTAAAATGTACCATGCGTTCAGCCCGGCCGTTAGCCGAAGGGTGCCCAGGGGCAGTCAGGGCATGTCTGATACCCAGTTATGCTAGATAGGGTTCAAAAAGGTTGGATGTAAATTGAGGGCCATTGTCAGAGACAAGAACATCAGGTAACCCGTGGGTTACAAAAAGCTTTTTAAGCTGCTTGATGACAGCATCAGTTTAGGTGGATGCCATAGGGATGACCACTAGCCATTTGGAATATGCATCTACTATAATAAGAAAAGTGTGCCCTCTGGTAGGGCCAGCGAAATCAATGTGAATCCTAGACCATGGGCCCCTAGGACATTCCCATTCTGGTGTGGGGGTGAGAGGTGGGGCAGGCCTGACTACCTGACAGTTGGGACAAGATGCAACCCAGTTTTCAACCATTTTGTCAATACCTGGCCAAAATACATAACTCCTGGCCAATCCCTTCATCCTTACAACACCTGGATGACCCTCATGTAACATTTCCAAAACCTCTCTTTGTAGTTTTGCAGGAATAACCACCCTGTTACCCCACAAAATACATCCTCTTAATACAGATAATTCAGTTTGCCTGGATTTAAAAGGTTGGGCAAGGTGAGGTAGATCTAGAAAAGGCCAACCTTTCTTAATCCAGCCTATAACAGGAGCCAATAAAGTGTCTTTGGTAGTCTCTCTGGCAATTTCAGCAGCGTGTACTGGAAGCTTGGCAACAGTTTCTAGGAAAAAGGTGTGCGCCTCAGGTTCACAGTCCTCAGTGTGAGAAGGAAGTGGGCAGCAACTCAAAGCATCAGCATGGCCAATGTCTTTGCCAGGCTTGTGGATGAGCTTGTATGAATAAGCAGCAAGAAATTCAGTCCACCTCAGCATTCTTGGTGACAGGATAGTGGGTGTAGGTTTGTCTCCTGACACAATGCCTAACAAAGGTTTGTGATCTGTGACAATGGTAAATGTTCTCCCATATAGATACTCATGGAATTTCTTGACAGCTGCAACAATTGCCAATGCTTCCTTGTCCAATTGGCTGTAATTCCTCTCTGCTTTGGTCAAAGTGCGAGAGTAAAATGCAATAGGGGCTTTCCTCCCGCTGGGAAGCCTGTGGCTCAAACCCCCCCCCACTCCAAAAGGGGATGCATCACAAGTAAGTACAACAGGCAAATTCTCAGAGAACTGTATCAGTACAGCATCAGACGTGATTAGTCTTTTAATATTGTTGAATGCAGATTGTTCCTTCCTGCCCCAGACCCAAGCAGATTTTTTTTGTCCAATAATCTGTGTAATGGTTTTGCAATGGTTGCCTTCTGAGGTAGAAACATGTGATAAAAGTTAATAAGTCCAAGGAAAGCTTGCAAATCTGTTTTGCATTTTGGCCTGAGGGCTTCTTTGATTGCCTGAACTTTGGCTTCTGTGGGGTGGATGCCATGCTTGTCAATCATATAGCCCAAGAACTCAACCTTATCAGTTCTAAGAGTGCATTTTTCTTCCTTGACTTTTAACCCCGCTTTCTTGAATCTGGTAAGGACTTCTCTGAGTCTCTCTTGTAATTGCGTGTCATTTTCAGCAGAGATTAACACACCATCAAAGTAAGGCACTACCCCTGGCAGTCCTTGGAGCATCCTTTCCATAAGGCTTTGGAAGATGCCTGGTGCCACGCTTACTCCAAACTGTAACCTTTTACATGTGAAGGCACCTCTATGAGTCACAATGGTTTGGGCCTCTGCAGTGGCATCATCAACTGTTAGTTGTTGATATGCCTGGGCCAGATCCAATTTGGCAAAGACTGTGCCCCTGCCAAGTGAATGTAATAAATGATGCACCACTGGAACTGGATATGCGCTCTGCTGAAGCGCATGGTTCAATGTCCCCTTATAGTCTCCACAGATTCTTACTGACCCATCAGTCTTGACTGGTGTGACTATGGGTGTCTCCCATCTGGAGTGGTCAGTGGGCTCTAAAACTCCTTGAGCTATTAGTTTATCTAATTGTGCATCAATTTTTTCCTTTAAGGCAAATGCAACCCTTCTGGGCTTTAAACGAATTGGGGGCACCTTGGGATCTAGGTTGAAAGTGATAGGGGTCCCCATATACTTGCCCAATCCATCGCTGAAGACCTCTGGAAACTCAGACTTCAAGGCCTCCTCCCATTCAGTGTTGCTCACATGGTTGATGCCAGTCACCTCGATGCCTAGTGGCTTGAACCACTCAAGTCCCAGCAAGCTTGGGTGGCCCTTGTCCACGATGGTCAGGGGCAAATGTTTGGTGTGGCCTTTGAAATTCATGTTGAATTCGCTTGTTCCAACTACTGGAATCTTGTTCCCTTGGTAGTCTTTAAGAGTCAGTGCTTGCTTCTGGAAATGTTTCTTCTGAATGTTGGGAAGTAGCCTGTGAATAGTGTCCCATGACACCATAGATAAATAGGAGCCTGAATCCACTTCCATTTGGCAAGGCCTTCCTTCAATTAGTACCTTCACTTGTACTTTTCTGCTTCTTAAGGGTGAAGAATGACCAATGGTGACTGTTTGATGAGTTTCATTCTTCCCATTTGCTTCTGTGTTGCGCCCCATTTTCTCACTGAAGTTGTTAGGCTTGAATTCTTTGTCAGGAAACTTCTTTCTGCTTGGTGGAGTTCTGGATGATTTGCAGACTCTTGCTAGATGACCTCTTTTTTCACAACGAAGGCAGATGGCATCTAGAAACTTGCATTCAGTGCGGGGGTGCCCCCCCCCACAACCTCTGCAGTAAAAATCTTGCCTCTTTCTTCCCACGTCTTTCTTTTTCCTCTCCATTCTGAGTCTATAAATTCCTTCCTCCACCTCACTACAGTCTGACTCAGAATCTATTTGCTCGCAATGAGTTGTTGTGGACTTTTCCACATCAGGATGGCTTGAGGCCTTGTTAATTTTCTTCATGGCTGCTGCTGAGGACTTGGTGGCTTCTGCTGAGGAGGCCTCTTCTATGGCTTCCTTCAACGTGATCTTAGGTTTTAATAATAATTTGCTCTGAAGCACCTTGTCTTTGAGGCCTAGAACAAATCGATCGCGCATGGCCTCTTCCAAGTTGTTAAACTCGCATGCACCCCAATGTCTCTTAAACTTGCCACGAAGTCGTTAACGTTTTTGCTTTCCCCTTGATCCCGACGGTAAAACTCGTGTCTCTTAATGAGGCACGATACTTGTGGGGCGTAATGGGCTCTTAAAAGCTTTTCTAAATCAGGCCATTCCATTACCTTCACGTCTGCAGCTCCCGCCAATGCCTTCGCCATCTTGAAGACTGCCGGACCGCAGTGCGTAAGAAAGACCGCCCTCTTCTGCTTCTTGGAAATGTCAGCGAGATCGTTTCCCTCCAAATACATTTGGAAACGATCCGCATACGAGTCCCAGTCTTCTGCCGTTGGATCGAACGGGGCTGGGGGGGTGTTCAGCGCAGCCATCTCTCTCTGCTTGTTTTCCGCGTCGTCTTCTCTTCGGGAAGGATCCCACCTTCGTCGCCAGTGTTAAGTTTGCATGAAGAGTCAGATGCGGAGTGCTTCAGTGAAGAGTTTATTAGTGACTACAGCTCATAACAGACCCGATTTGGCTGGGCTGCAGCTGCTACGTATAGCCAGCAGCCATAGTTGCCAGCCAATCAGAGTGCAGGATTTCCCTGCACTTTTTAAACCAATCCATTCTGACATTTTACAAGAACAGTTCAAACTAAACCAATGACATTCAAACCTGCATACATAACATAATTAATCGGATGTCAGTTATTGACAGCATGTATCCTAGGCTTATGGACTGAATATAGTAGGGGTGTCAAACTCAAGGGCGAGATCTGGCCTGCAGGGTGCTTAAATCTGGCCTGCAGGGCCAGCCTGGAAATAGCAAAGGACTGGCTCCATTTTGGCCTGAATGACCTCCTGCACCACTCTGCTGGCCAAAAGGGGCGTGGGGGCATGTGCAGGCCCCCTGACTCATTTTGGCCAGCAGGGTGCTGCAGGAGGTGTCCGACCTGTCTGCCCCCTCCTCCCCTCAGCCAGCCCACAGAAAACAACTACAATGCTGATTCAGCCCTCGAAGAAATCCAGTTTGATACCCCTGTATTATAGGGGAAGTTTAAAAAATGATCATTTATTGTTCCTGATCCTAGACATAATTCACATGAGTGAGCAGGCACTGGCCAGTCTGTTAAGCTTTCCTAGAGAGGAAAACCTGTTTTAGAGAAAGAAATAAAGGGAAACACACAGAGGTGGTATTTAGCAGGTTCTGACCAGTTCTGGAGAACCGGTAGTGGAAATTTTGAGTAGTTCGGAGAACCGGCAAGTACCACCTCTGACTGGAGGTTTTTCAGTATCCTTCCCCTGCCACGCCAACCAAGCCACGCCCACAGAACCAGTAGTAAAAAAAAATTGAATCCCACCACTGGAAACACATAACAAATTTCCTTCTTCTGAAGACCAAACATACCATTGTTCAGAGGACTTTGTTTTCAGACACCTCACTGCCTTGCTATCTTTCTCTAAATGCACTCTAATTTGCCTCTGTCCTTTTTATGTGTACTCTACTTCCAAGCCAGGTGTCACTCATCCGATAATTGTGTCTTTCTTTTTTTCCCTAATCAGATGAAGAACTTTATATTTCTTCTTAACAAATTCCCCTCTATCCATTCCAGCCTTCTTCTCAAGCCTGTCTAGATTGGTTTTTTTTAAAAAACACCTTCTCTTTGTCTTTCGAAGCAATAGTATACCTCCCAATTTCATGTCATAAGTCTTGGTAGGTATCCATCCCTTCAACTCCCACACCCAAATAATTGATACAGATGTTAAGTAACACAGAGGCACAAAATGTAATTATTAATTAATAATTCCTCCAAGTTGAAGTGGAAGTCCTAACTAGCAGTTTGGGGTTTGGTCATTCAGTCAACTATGAGTCTATTCAACAGTAATATTATCTAGCCTGTATTTTACTTTTTATTAGGATGCTAACACAAGAAACTAGGTCAAAAGGTTTGGTGAGGTATGTCTGCATACAATAACTGCAGCTTTTCTTGTAAGATGAATGTATATTGCCTTCACTGACAATATAAGAAACTGGTGAGGCTCAAGTTACTATCTTTGCTTTGGCAGTAAGGCTCTTGAAAAAGAACAAAGTACATAATTAATAGCCAGTTCATCTATAATTAACATTTTAACTAAATTAAATCTGCCCATATACTGATGTTATTTAGCATTCCTTGGATTAATACAGGAACCAATAGAAGTGAATATAGGAACTCTTTCAAAGCCATGCAAAAGAGTCTTCCTATGATTTTTTTAGAGGGTTTTGTGCATGTTTTAATCAATATGCAGGAATACATGGAAAGTAATATAAGGGATGAATAAGTGTAATCCTAATTTACAGGCAGTCCTCAATTTACGATCCCAATTGAGCCCAAAATTTATGTTGTTAAGGGAGAAATTTGTTCAACGACTGTGCTCCATTTTATGACTTTTCTCATCTCATTTGTGAAGTGAATCACTGCAGTTCTTAAATTAGTCATACGGTTGTTAGGTGAATCTGGCTTCCCCATTGACTTCGCTTGTCAGAAGGTTGCAAAAGGAGATCACATAACTCCGGGACACTGCAATCATCATAAATGTGAGTCAGTTGCCAAGTCTCTGAATGTAAATCACGTGACCATGGGGATGCGGCATAAGTCCCTTTTTTCAGTGCCGTTGTTACTTTGAACGGTCACTAAATAAACTGTTTTAAGTCGAGGACTACCTGTACTGCCAGATTCATTAGCTGGAAAAGAAATATTTTCTTCATTTTTGTTTATTTTAATATCACCATTTTTGCCTGTGTGTAGAGTGGATTAACAAATAACAGATAATCAGAGTTAGAAGGGACCTTGTAAGTCATCTAGTCCAACCCCCTGCCCAAGCAGGAGACCCTACACCAGTGGTGGCTAATCTTTTTGGGCTCCTGTGCCAAAAATGGTGCGTGCGCTAGCATGCATGCGCTCGCATGCCAGCACCCAGAAGGCAATGCGCCCCCTGCGCATGTGCGTGCAATCGCCCCCACACCGCCTCCTTACCTGCACTGCACCTCACAGCTGATTTTTGGCTGATTTAAGGCCTTTATTGGCCTCCCAGAGGCTTGAAAAAAGCCTCTGCAGGCTTTGCAGGCCGAATAATAGGCCCATTTCATCACTTCCTGTATTACATTCATCCTGCAGAGGCTTTTTTCAAGCCTCTGGGAGGTTGAAAAAAGCCTCAAACCAGCCGAAAATCAGCTGTGAGGCGCACATATGTGCAATGAGGTAAGTTTGCCTGCAGCTCACGTGCCGGCACAAATGGCTCTGCGTGCCACCTGTGGCACCCGTGCCATAGGTTCGCCATCATGGCCCTACACCATTTCTGACAGATGGCCAATCTCTTCTTCCAAGTCTCAAGTGATGACGCTCCCACAACTTCTGAGGGCAAGCTGTTCCATTGGTTGATTGTTCTCACTGTCAGAAAGTTTCTCCTTATTTCTAGGTTAAATCTCTTCTTGTTCAGTTCCATCCATTATTCCTTGTCTGACCTTCGGGTGCTTTAGAAAATAGCTTGACCCCTTCCGTTCTGGCAGTCCCTCAAATATTGAAAGACTGCTACCATGTCTCCCCTGGTCCTTCTCTTCACTAGACTAGCCATGCCCAGTTCCTGTAACCATTCTTTGTATGTTTAGTCTCCCTAATCATCCTGGTTGCTCTTCTCTGTACTTTTTCTAGAGTCTCAACTTTATTATTAGACTAGATTAGAATACATACCGCAAATAAATGATTCAAATTTATAACATGGTCATAATACTGGTTTTAACCCAATGAGTATCTATGGAATATTCCTAATAAGAAGCCACTCTTTCTATACTTTTATGTTTGTTTTTCAAGTAGTATGAATATAATCTAGGATTTATGTTTGATCCCGAAAATGAGAATTTTTTTTTATTTTCTGAAGTATATTTTAATAGCTGAAGAACTTAATTTTGCCGAGCAATAATCTCTTCATTGCTCCTGCCTGTAGAATTACAGTCAATGATAAGTACCCAAGTAATTCTGCCATCATTTACACAGCATTTTCTGGCTGGAAGAATTCCAAGGTACTTCAGAGAGATGGGATACATTACCAGAGGTTCCATTCTTCACTTTTATTTCCCTTGAATAATAATTACCACTTTACTGTATTCCAACAACATCAGGTAAGCTTTTTGCTTTGTAAACCTGGCAGGTCCTTTGCCTTATTGAAGAATTGTAACTCCATGATTCATTGCAGTAAAAGGTTTGCTGACAGATGGCTCTTGCAAAGCTAGCAAGTGAAAACCTCTGGGAAGAGGCCTGTCATTTTAACCAAACTGCCTAATCTGCAATGTAATAGATTAGCCATCTCTCAAAATGGCATAACAATAGTTAGGTTGTGTATGGGTCTCCCTGGAGCTCTTGGTGCTATAATGAAGCTATTTTACCAAACTATTCAGGACCAAGTTTTATCTAGTGCTAAAACAACAAAGGCAATTGGTGGCTCAGGCTGTTAATTGCCTGCACTTGAGTTCCAGCTGCCTACAACTGCTGTAGGCTCGAATCCCACCAGGCTCAAGGTTGACTCAGCCTTCCATCCTCTCGGGGTAGGTAAATTGAGGACCCAAGATTGTTGGGGGCAATAAGCTGACTTTGTAAAAATGCCGCTTAGTAATAAGCAGGCATATACAATGGAATGAAGGCTATTGCTGAGCACACTGGGTTGTATCCCAAAAAAATTGTAAGCCGCCCTGAGTCTCTGGAGAAGGGAGGCATATAAATGTAATTAAAAAAAAAATTGAAAAAATTTACCTGTTTATGTTGATACCTATATTATTTTAGCTTTCTGCCATTAGTGCATTCCAGATAGGTCGATCATCTCCTAACATCTTATTTCTTCAACTTTAAAGCATCTAAAGACCTGTTACTTTTGCTGTCAGCAATATTTATTTATTTATTTATTTATTTATTTATTTATTTATTTATTTATTTTTGGGACTTGTATGCCGCCCCATCTCCAAAGGCTCGGGGCGGCTCACAGCTAAAACATCAACAGTATATACAATAATAAATAGTTAAGAAAAAAATTAAACTAAACAAGCCCAAAAGTTAAATGCTAAAAGCATAAAACCACCCCACCCACAGAGGGTCACAGCCTGGATTGGTCGAATAACCAGGTCTTCAGATCATGGCGGAAGGTGCGGAGATCAGGGGCCAAGCGGAGCCCCAGGGGGAGTTGGTTCCAGAGGTCAGGGGCCATGACAGAAAAGGCTCGTCGTCAGGGAACCGCCAGCCGGCACTGGCCGGCAGATGGGACTCCAAGGAGTCCTTGCCTATGTGCTCGCACAGGGCGGTTGGCATTCGATGTCGGCAGGAGTCGCTCCCTTAAATATTGAGGACCCATGTCATGAAGGACTTCGTATGTTAAAACTAAAACCTTAAATCTCACCCGGAGCGCAACCGGCAACCAATGCAGGCAGCGCAGGAGGGGTAACATGGGAGAATCGGGAACTCCCATCACCACCAGCGCCGCGCATTCTGCACCAGCTGCAATCTCGGATGGTATGCAAGGGCAGTCCTAGATAGAGAGTGTTGCAGTAGTCAAGTCTAGAGGTAACAAGGGCATGAGTGACTGTGTGCAGGGCATCGCCGTCCAGAAAAGGGCATAGAAAAGGGTGAACAAGGCGGAGCTGGGCAAAGGCCCCCTGGTGGCGGCCCCACCTGCTCCTCCAACCGAGCCGTACGTCCAGGAGGACCCCAGGTTCTCGCCCTATCCACAGGGGGCAACACCGCTCCCCCTATGACCAAAGATGGATAATCCTGACTGGGCCAAGATGCCAGTATGCATAGCCACTCAGTCTTGGCCGGGTTGAGTCGAAGCATGTTCCCGCTCATCCAAATCCGCACCGCATCCAAACACTGGGTCATCAGGGAGAGGGCATCGCTGATTTGGTTTTTGGGTGGGGATGTACAGCTGGGTGTCATCCGCGTACTGATGGAATCTCACCCCGAACCCACGGATGATCTCACCCAGCAGCTTCATATAGATGTTAAATAGCAGGGGGGAGAGGACCGACCCCTGAGGGACCCCGCAAGAGAGCACCCTCGGGGTCAACCACAGCCCCCCGGCCAACACCGATTGCGACCGCCCGAGAGGTAGGAGGTGAACCACTGAAGCACGGTGCCTCCCATTCCCAGCCCCTCGAGGCATCGCAAAAGGATACCATGGTCGATGGTATCAAAAGCCGCTGAGAGGTCTAATAGGACCAGGACAGAGGAAAACCCCTGTCCCGGCCTCCAGAGATCATCCATCAGCGCGACCAATGCCGTCTCCGTGCTGAAACCAGGTCGGAAGCCCGATTGATACGGATCCAGGTAGTCCGCTTCATCCAGGAAAAGTGGAAACTGCCGAGCCACCACACTCTCAACAACCTTCGCCAAAAAGCAAAGCTTGGAGTCTGGACAAAAGTTATCTAACACGGTTGGGTCCAGGGCAGGCTTCTTCAGGAGGGGTCTCACCACCGCCTCCTTCAAGGCGGAGGAAAACACCCTCCCTTAATGAAGCATTGACAACTGCCCGGAGCCAACCGCAGGTGACCTCCCTGGCGGCATAAGCCAGCCAGGAGGGGCACGGGTCCAACAAACATGTGGTGGAGCTCAGCCGCCGCATGATCCTGTCCACTTCATCCTCAGAAACAGGATTGAACTCATCCCAAATCACATTGGCCAGACTGCCTGTATCCCATTCCTCAGACCACTGCAAATCAGAGGACAACCCGCTCCAATTGGCGATTTTATCCAACAGATGTTGAACAAACTCCTCAGCTCTTCCCAAGGGTCCGCACCCCCTCCGGACGAAGGAGGGGCGAGTAACCTGAAACAGGGCGGCTGGGCGATTATCTGTGGACGCTATGAGGGTGGAGAGATAAGACCTTCTCTCCTCCCTCATAGTTACCAGGTAAGTCTGAATATGGGCTCTTAGCTGGGCTCGATCGGACTGGGAGCAGGTGGACCTCCACCTACTCTCTAAGCCCCTCCGATGGCGCTTCATCTCCCGGAGTTCCTCTGAATACCAGGGGGCCATCCGGGATCCAGAATGCGTGAGGGGTCGCATGGGGACAACCCTGTCGAGGGTGTCCGATGTGGCCTGTTGCCAAGCAAGTGCCAGATCCTCAACAGAGCTGTGGGCAAGGGAAGAGGGAAGAGACCCCAGCTCTACCTGGAACCTCTCCAAGTCCATAAGGTGCCTAGGGCGGAACCATCTAAGTGGCTCCTCATCCCAGCAGTGAGGGGTGGCTTGTTGGAAGACCAGCCGTAGGAGATAGTGATCAGACCATGGAACGGGCAAAGCCGTAACAATGGCTTGCCCTCTGTCACTATGCCACTGCTCAGAAACAAAAACTAGGTCAAGAGTGTTTCCCCCCTCATGAGTCGGGCCCAAGATGAATTCCCGGGCCAATCCCGACGTTCCCCCCAGGGAAGGCAAGTTGAAGTCCCCCAAGACTATAAGGTCTGGGAACTCCACCGCCACCCCCGAGAGGACATCGAGGAGCCCAGGCAGGGCTGCTGTCACACAGCTGGGAGAAAGGTATGCAAGCAGCAAGCCCACCCAACCATTAGGCCCCCACCTCAGGAGGAGGGTCTCACTCCTGCCTATTTCTGAAACAGTGACCTCCCTTGGAAACAAGGCCTCCCGGATAACCACAGCCACCCCACCACCCCCTACCCTGGGCCCGCAGCCGGTGCACAACCCGAAAACCTGGAGGGCATAATTCAACCAGAGGGACACCACCCTCTGGGCCCAACAGATCTTGGTGATACAAGCCAGGTCCGCAGCCTCCTCCTCAATGATCTCACGGAGGAGGGTGGACTTATTAGCCACGGACCTGGCATTAAGGTACACCAGCTTAAGCCCAGGGGTCCCAGTTCCCATTCCCCCTAGGGAGGAGGCCATATAATTCCTTTCCTGATTTCAAAATTTGTTTTTCTGGGTTTTTTTTTTAAATGTATGAGGTAATGTGATTAGGTGAAAAATGGAAAAGAAAGTCTTTTAGTCAAGGTTTAAACAAGAAATCAAATTAACTTTTATTAAATAACTTAAAATGGTTTAGAAACAGGTTCCCTCGATACTACAACAGATCTGCAAGCTGTCAAGCTTTGCTGTTTCTGGCACTAAATATATATTCAAAAATCTTTCACTCTGACAGATGGAAGTTTTCCTAAGACTAGCACTCTGAGTTTCCCTCAAGTTTTTGCAATGCTTTCAGTGAGGTTTCTAATATCAAATTGACATACATTCAACAATAGTTATAGATACGTAGCTACAACTAAAAGTTAATAGGAAGGAAGGAAGGAAGGAAGGAAGGAAGGAAGGAAGGAAGGAAGGAAGGAAGGAAGGAAGGAAACGAAACTGAACTTTGATCATACAGAACCATATTGTCTGCTCTGTCTTTCATGCCATAGGGTTCCAGGTGTCACAACTGGTGTGATAGTGGGTCCTGTACTACAACCAAAGCCCCATATCTTTTACAAGTGTGACAGCATCACGGATGTATACTAAAAGGGTGGGGCTTGCTCATAATGCCACAGCTGCCATATTGTAGATTTTGTAGATAGATGCCCCTCCACTGTCATAACTTCCCATTATGCTAATCCAGAACCAAGTCAAAGGCTGGAAATGTATACATTTTGTTTTCGTTAGCTGATGCACAAGAGATGTTTCCAGAACACATAAATATCTTTTGTACAACAATCCAGGCCTAATAAATTCAAATTCCTCCATATATAAATACATTTCAGAATTGTATAATATAGCTAAACAATATACTAACATCTAACTATCTTAAGTCTCACTGTAATTCTTCCAACAGTAAAACATCTTATGCCAATTCTACGGATAATGTTCAAAGTAAATTTTGTGGGTTTTTTGCACTGAATTTCCCACTATTATATCTTTATGTTTATTGTATGAGTTGTTGCACTATTAGTGTATAACTGTGGCTTTGTTTGCTAAAATTCATAATTCTTTTCTAAAAAAGTTTGGAAATGAGCACATTGGATCATTTTTTAAATATGTGGTTGCATGTGTGGGTGCATTTTCATAGTAAAGACTAATCATGCATACATACATATTACCTCTGAATGTGTATGTGCAAAGGTTGTGTGCACATATGCCTTCTCTGTTGCAGTCTTTATCCTTTGGAGCAACATATCTTCTTCCCAAGATTTGTCTTGTCTGGGGCAGCTCATTTGTAGAGTCTGAAATATCTGGATTCAAATGGCATACAGACTTTGAGGCACGAATGCACAGCAGTTTTATTTTATAATATTCTGTTTTTGTATTGTGGGCTCTCTAGAGTCAGAAGATTGAGGTAGTTGCTCTATACATTTTATAAGCAATAATTAACTAATTAGTTAAATAAATGAATAAATAAATAAATATCTGCTTGTGCATGTCAGCTGTCCTCCTATAATGTGTTTGAGTGTATATGGGCAATAGGAAGCATGGAGTGAGAGGCACATGCCCTCTCCTGGGTCACATGACCAGAATGGAAGGCTTAGAACAGAGCAATGGCTTCTGGGAAGCTGCAGCCCATTTTTTACTTCCACCTTTCTGTTTTCTGTTCCCTTCTTCTCAGTTTTTCCGAATTATCCTACTAATGGGAGGACAGAGTTCTAAGCTCCCATTTCATTGTTTCTTCTCAATCTTTATTGGATTAAGCAATAGGATGAGGGAGGAGCCTGAGGTCTGTTTGCTGTCTTGAGTTACTTATAAAGTAAATAAAAATCTAACAAATAAATAAATAAAGTCACTGATTGGGAGGTACAGTATCAGGATTAATGGGCTGACAGATGAAAGTGCAAGACCACAAGTGTAATAAGGACAAAAAGCCTGTGATAGATCAGGAAGCTGTTAAAGATTTAAAATGTTATGGGAACAGGGCAGTGAGAAAGCAAAATATTTTCTTTAATCTTGAGTTTTCATCAAATCCAGTATTCCATTTCAGATGTATTGAAATAGATACTTTATGCATGTTAAAAATTGACTGCAAAGAATTATCTGTTTGCAGCAAAAATGTCATATAAAAATTAGTTTATTATTATGGGAGACATAATCTTCCTTGACATCCGGCTTTTGCTTCATTCTGTTAAAATCAGATAAAAGATAATATTATCTTTTTATGAAGAATAAAACATTATCTACCTAATTTGTAGAGTTACTATGTACAGTGGATAAGAGCATATTTTTTTCTTTCCTTTTTCATTAGTTCATTAGTCTGTGGAATATCTCCAATCAAACTGTTCACAGATATCAAGTTATTTCCAAACCATATTCAAGAAATAACAAATGTGAATTTGAGCCTACCCTTTTCTTTCTTTTTTTCTGCATTTGTGCCATTTACAGGTGAAACTCAAAAAATTAGAATATTGTGCAAAAGTTCATTTATTTCAGTAATGCAACTTAAAAGGTGAAACTAATATATGAGATAGACCCATTACATGCAAAGCAAGATAGTTCAAGCTGTGATTTGTCATAATTGTGATGATTATGACTTACAGCTCATGAAAACCCCAAATCCACAATCTCAGAAAATTAGAATATTACATGCAATCAATAAAACAAGGATTGTACATAGAACAATATTGGACCTCTGAAAAGTATAAGCATGCATATGTACTCAGTACTTGGTTTGGTCCCCTTTTGCAGCAATTACTGCCTCAATGCGGCGTGGCATGGAAGCTATCAGCCTGTGGCACTGCTGAGGTGTTATGGAAGACCAGGATGCTTCAATAGCGGCCTTCAGCTCTTCTGCATTGTTCAGTCTCATGTCTCTCATCTTTCTCTTGGCAATGGCCCATAGATTCTCTATGGGGTTCAGGTCAGGTGAGTTTGCTGGCCAATCAAGCACAGTAATCCCATGGTCATTGAACCAGATTTTGGTGCTTTTGGCAGTGTGGGCAGGTGCCAAATTCTGCTGGAAAATGAAGTCAGCATCCCCATAAAGCTCATCTGTGGAAGGAAGCATGAAGTGCTCCAAAATCTCCTGGTAGACGGCTGCGCTGACCCTGGACTTAATGAAGCACAGTGGACCAACACCAGCAGATGACATGGCTCCCCAAATCAACACAGACTGTGGAAACTTCACACTGGACTTCAAGCATCTTGAAGTGTGTGCCTCTCCATTCTTCCTCCAGACTCTGGGTCCTTGGTTTCCAAATGAGATGCAAAAGTTGCTCTCATCAGAAAAGAGGACTTTGGACCACTGAGCAACAGACCAGGTCTGTTTTTCTTTAGCCCAGGTAAGATGCTTCTGATGTTGTTTGTTGTTCAGGAGCAGCTTGACAAGAGGAATACGACATTTGAAGCCCATGTCCAGGATCCGACTGTGTGGTGGCTCTTGATGCACTGACTCCAGCCTCAGTCCACTCCTTGTGAAAGTCCCCAACACTTTTGAATGGCCTTTTCCTGACAATCCTCTCCAGGCTGTGGTCATCCCTGCTGCTTGTGCACCTTTTTCTTCCACACTTTTCCTTTCCACATAACTTTCTATTAATGTGCTTTGATACAGCGCTTTGGGAACATCCAACTTCATTTGCAATTACCTTTTGAGGCTTTCCCTCCTTATGGAGGGTGTCAATGATGGTTTTCTGCAGTCTGTCAGGTCAGCAGTCTTTCCCATGATTGTCTGAACCAGACTGAGAGACCATTTAAAGGCTCAGGAACCCTTTGCAGGTGTTATGGCTTAATTAGCTGATTAGAGTGGGACAGTTTGAGCCTAGAATATTACACCTTTTCACAATATTCTAATTTTCTGAGATTGTGGATTTGGGGTTTTCATGAGCTGTAAGCCATAATCATCACAATTATGACAAATCACGGTTTGAACTATCTTGCTTTGCATGTAATGAGTCTATCTCATATATTAGTTTCACCTTTTAAGTTGCATTACTGAAATGAATGAACTTTTGCACGAGTTTCACCTGTACTATTTTCACAAGAACAACATCTTTTCAAAAATTGTCAAAATATTTGTGATTATATTAAGAAAATGAAAAGTTAATAGTTACACTAGGATGTCAAACTCCTGTTGTCACGGCGGTGTCACATGATGTATCATGACTTTTTTTCCCCTTTGCTAAACTGGGAGTGGGTGTGGCCAGTGCATGATGCATCCATCCCACGGGCTGTGAGTTTAACAGCCCTGAGTTACAATGTTCTTAAATTCATTCTACTTTTTTATTGACTTTGTAAATCCTCATTTGTAACTTTTTGGTTGAGTGGCTTGGAAGATTGCAGCTGACTCAAAAAATGAACTCTGCTCAAGTGGGACTTCCAAAAACAGCCTTTGGCTCAGCCAAATCTGCAAATTTCCAAGAACTGAGATTGTGAGTATTTATTCTTCTTTTCCTATTGCATGCCACTTTGGGACATCTTAGCAAAACATTGTCATTAAAATTATTAGAATAGTAGTATTAAAGTAGGCATGTGTGGTGGTCCAATGTGGTTTGTTGGTGGTTACACTCAGTGTGAAAATTTTGAACTGTAATCTTCAAATGTGTCAAGGGCAGAATATTTTTTTCTCAAAATGCATGATGATGGAGATTTTTGGTAATAAAGTATAATGTGCAAGGTGTCTTTCCTTTTACACCCCTGGTTTTAATTTTTAAACTTGAATTTTCATCCTACAAAGATGCCAGAAGAAAAATACTAAACAAATAAGGAATTATGATGTTAACTGTGATCTTTTGTTGGGTCTCATTCACACGAAATATTAACTTTTTATTTTATTTATTTATTTATTTATTTGTCAATCGTTACAAGATAATAGGTATAAGTATAAACATACATGGAATGGGTTCATATAAGAAAAATAAAAATAAAAATAATCAATAGGACAGGGACAGTAGGCACATTGGTGCTTATGCACCCTACAGACCTCTTAGGAAAGGGGTGAGGTCAATAGTAGACAGTCTAAGGTTAAAGTTTTTGGGGTTTGGGGAAGAAACCACACAGTCTGGTAGCGTATTCCAGACATTGACCACTCTGTTGCTGAAGTCGTATTTCCTGCAATCAAGTTTGGTGCGGTTAACCTTGAGTTTGTATCTATTGTGTGCTCTTGTATTGTTATGGTTGAAGCTGAAGTATTCATTGACAGGTAGAACATTGCAATGTATGATTTTATATACTATACTTAGATCGGACTGAAGGCGGCGTAGTTTTAGGTTTTCTAGGTCTAGAATTTTAAGTCTGGTGGCATAAGGTATTCTGCAACGAGTAGAGAAGTGGAGAACTCTTCTTGTGAAATATTTCTGGACTTTCTCAACTGTGTTGATATCAGATACGTAATGTGGGTTCCAGGCTGAAGAGCTGTATTCAAGAATTGGTCTAGCAAATGTTTTGTATGCTCTGGTTAGTGGTGTGATATTACCAGAGAAAAAGCTACATAGGATTAGGTTAACAACTCTTAATGCTTTTTTGGCTATGTAGTTACAGTGGGCTCTCCCTTCCTGAAATGACTGCACTTGTGTTCTAAACACTTGTAGATGATGTTATTTAGAAGACTGCCTGCCAATGAACATTTCTGCCTAGGCTTTGGGAATAGCAGCTGAAGGTTTGCTAAGAAGTCTAACAGCCATCAAGATATATTAGAGAGGTCATAGAGAACAAGTCTGTCTTGCCAGTTTTTTCACAGGCCTTGAAGACTTGATTGTTCCAAGCTGCTTTTAACTAATACATTACTGTCTTTTATCTAAGTACTGCTATTCTAATCTAACATTGCTCATTGCCTAGCTTTCAGATTTACAACACCATATACTGTTTTATATCATTTTAATTACTGTTGACTTAATATGCTTAGGTGTTTTGTTCAGTAACAGAGTGGTCAATGCCTGGAACTCACTACCTGACTCTGTTGTTACGTCCTTAAACCCCCAAAACTTTAACCTTAAACTGTCTACCGTGGACCTCACTCCATTCCTAAGAGGTCTGTAAGGGGGTGTGCATAAGCTCACTAGCATGCCTACCATCTCTGTCCTACTGTTCCCATTTATCCATTTATAATTGCAATTTAGGCTTATAAGGATGTTGTTTTGTTTTACTATTTTGTCAGCTGTTTTGAATGGACAAGCTGCAAAATGTGGCAGGCAAATGAAGAAACCAAACCAAACAAACACTGAGGCATTTTTATCTCTGAAATTCAGTTCTATATCCTCTTAAGTACAAATGCTTAATCCTATGGACATCTCTGTCAGCAAAGCATTTATCATTGGAAATTTGTTAGGTTATACAGGAGAAAGATTTGCTAACTGTCTGAATGGTGTTAATTTAGTTGGCCTTTCGATTACTATGAATGCTATTTTTTTCAACTTCGGAATGGCTCATGTCTCCAAGTCACATCTGGAATATAATCGGTATTCTATAGGGAAACTGCAAATTAAAAGCATAGAAGAAGATGTTATTCAGAAGGCATGGGAATGTGCGGAATGCTTTTTTTCCCTACTGTATTTATAAAAGAAATAAAAAATGTAAGCACTAATCTGGAAACTGTGGAGAATTTCAAGAGGAAATGTTAATTTGATCATTTAAGTAGAACAACCTAATTTTGCAGACACCTGCTAATGTGCATGAATTAACAAAGTTAATTTGGTAAGGAAATATTGGCCCATCTTTTCATATGTATATATATTTCCTATTAAAACTTGGAACCAATATGAATTAAATTGGGCTGTGTCAATTACAGTTTATCTCCTTAATTAAATAGCTCTTAGTTTTTCTTTTCTTTCTTTTTTAATCAAGAAAAGATTTGCAGCATTTTGTGTTGCAAATTGCACCATATTTATTCACCTATACGTCTGCAGTATAGAAATATATCCTACAAATGCCCCTTTAAATAAATGAGAGCTGTTCAAGATTAAGATTTAGAGGGACGTCCTGTTAATTTCCATATTGGTACCACCTAACTAAAATCCATAAAAGAGAAGAAAATGGAATAGGATAAGAGAGAATTGAGAACTTGAATTAATTTTCAAAGTCTTTGAAAATGAAAAAAATCCCCTAGGGGCATTTTGATAACCTAGTTTGCTTTTAATTAAAACATTTTATTAATTTTTATCTTAACTGGAAAGAAACCCTGAGAGAACTTTCTAGATCTTTGATAATATCACAATGATCCTTAGCCTTTGACCTTGATGCATACTCAAATGTTATTTATTTTATACCCACGAAAATATCCTGAAGCACATTTATTACAAGCTACAGTAATAACATGCTAGATTTTAACCACAATAAATTCTGTCAAGCTCAAACTACAAGCCATTAGTCCGTTTATTTTAAAACACGTTTCTGTCTTGAAACTGTTTCTGCATTTCATTCTACATCATTTCCATTATACTAAGAGCACCTTTTCACTTTGTTGGTAGATTTACCTAAGCTAAGGAATGTAGAAGTTTGGACAGAAGTCACTCAGTCCAATTCTGAAGAGATTCTCAGTCATTCAGGTCATAAAAGAAAGCAAGAAAGCTTTTTCTGGTTGCAACTGGACTTTCTTGCTTTGCCTTTGTCAATGTTTTGCTTCTCACCCAGACTGCTGGTCATTTGCATCCTTTTAGAGGGTTGTTGAAGCACTTGGAGGTTTATCAATGTCCTCAGGGTCACCTGAGTAGTGCTTCTGGTTCCTGTAGTCTGCAATTGTATTCTCTGGAAATCCATTCCTATTCCCACACCATTCAAAGGGTGTGCATCCCAAACTGTATAGCTAAAAGTCTGTAGAGATTCTCAGCCATCCAGGTCATGGTTGTCCCAAAGTGCTTTTCTGGAGGCAACTGGACTTTCTTGTTTTTTCTTTGATGATGTTTTGCTTCTCATCCAAGAAGTTTCTTCAGCCCTGAGGTCTGCAAAAAAAAAAACCCTACAGGAACACTACTCAGCACTACTCAGGTGACCCTGAGGACATAGATAAACTTCCAAGTGCTTCAATGACCCTCTAAAAGGAGGCAAGCGACCAGCTGTCTGCAAGGAATATAAATCCGTCCTGTTATGTATGTAGGTTTGAATGTTATTGGTTTATTTGAATTGTTCTTGTAAAATGTCAAATAGGATTGGTTTAAATAGTGGGAAAACCCTGCACTCTGACTGGCTGGCAACTACGGCTGCTGGCTATAAGAAGCAGCCATAGCCCAGCCAAGTCGGGTCCATTCGAGCTGTAGTCACTTAATAAACTCTTCACTGAAGCTCTTCGCGTCTGATTCTTCATGCAAACATAACACGTCCATTCCCCACTATTCTGTCAGAACTGAAGAAAAACAAGTCTAGTAGCCACCAGAAAAAGCACCTTTGGGACACTCAGTCCAATGTCTCCTATTTCACTGGAACATAAGAAAGAAAGGGAGAGTTGCAAGATCTGTTATTATAGTTGTCTCGATGAAGGATTGTTCTAGTCTGATTGTGTAGCTGAATTCCTGGTCTGGTCTACTTAGTGAGACTAACATAATTACAACTATCATAAGCTCTTGTTCTCAGAAATGATTAGCCATGATAGTCCCAAAGGTGCTTTTTTCAGGAGGCAACTGGACTTTCTGGTTTTTCTTTGAAGACATTTCACTTCTCATCCAAGAAGCTTCTTCAGCTCATGGATGAAAAGCAAAACATCTTCAAAGAAAAACCAGAAAGTCCAGTTGCCTCTTGAAAAAGCACCTTTGGGACAACCATGACCTGGATGACTGAGGATCTCCCAATATTAACCATGATAACTCAGATATCAATCCTTTAATGGAATCATGATGCTGGACAGAATAATACCTTTTTCAGACTTTTAAACCTCAGTTTTTCCCTAGAAAGCGTATTTTTCTTCATATTAATAGAAGTCTATATTAATATAAGGCTGAAAATTTATAGTTCAAATTTATATTCCAGAACAAATCACGTTTGAGTGTTAACATTTTATGATATTGACAATATGGCTATTGCAGATATAATCTTAATTTATTATGGAAGCTCTATAGCATATCTGAAAATACAAATGACTAGATTAATTTATCAGACTCAAGATACAGCTCAACTTCCTTTATTTATTATAGCATGTACAATATAACTTTTTATTTATTGTACCAGAGGCCACTAATAAAATGTTGCTGCAGGCAACTAACAGTGTAGCTCTACAAAATTCAGATCTAAGCCCAATAAGATTCTGAATGTAAATAAAATGCAAATTGTAAGTTATTTAACTTGGAATTCTTTTGGAGTAACTGCTTTGTAGTTGTGTATGCTATGAATGTAGTTGGCTCAGGGCTATGAGCAATCTAGATGCATGAATTATAAATATGTTTCTGATAAGGTGCATGTACAAACTCCATCACCAATGTCTCACACTTTCCTGCACTCTTTTGGTTCCTGACTACAAAGCAGAGTGGTATTCAGCAGGTTCTGACCAGTTCTGGAGAACTGGTAGCAGAAATTTTGAGTAGTTCGGAAAACCAGCAAATACCATTTCTGACTGGAGATTTTACAGTATCCTTCCCCCACCACACCCACCAAGCCATACCCACAGAACTGGTAGTAAAAAAAGTTTGAATCCCACCACTGCTACAAAGAACTGTAGGAAATGAAAATCATATGCAACTCAACCTATATACAAACTTCAACACAACATAGGAGTCTGATTGGATGGGCTTCTCTTTTGGGGAAAAGGTTGATATGCCCAGGTATCTGTTCTTAACCACAATGATAGCAGCATGACAACATGTTGATACACATACATAAGGGGTGGAGTGTGTGTTATGTATGTAGGTTTGAATGTTATTGGTTTATTTGAACTGTTCTTCTAAAATGTTAAATGGTATTGGTTTAAATAGTGCGGGAAGAAACCCTGCACTCCCATTGGCTGGCAACTACAGCTGCAGGCTATAAGAGGCAGCCGTAACCCAGCCAACTCGGGTCCATTCGAGCTGTAGTCACTGAATAAACTCTTCACTGAAGCTCTTCGTCTGACTCTTCATGCAAACTTAACACTGTGGATTCAGGTAGGGCCTCAGGAATGCAAGCAGAAGACAATAAATAATTGAGGCCAATACTGCCTCCCAGATATGTACGGCAGAAGACTGTGGAAACATCGGGCGGAAGAAAATCGTTCCTTCCACCCATCATAATCAGGACAACTCAATTCCCAAGGAATAGGCTCTAGATTAAGGTTTCAAGATGCTTGGATGGAGTGCATAATGAGTGAATGGCCTGATTTGAGAAGCTTTTAAGAGCATTTCCCCAAAGATTACTGTTTTCAATCCACAAATTAAATAAGAATACAATCGGCAGGGGAGACTGCAAATGTTCCTGACTGGGCAAGTTTAAGGGACATTGGGGTGCTTTGTGACTTTACTAGAAAGGCTTGAGAGTTTGTTTTAGGCCTCAAAGATAAGGTCTTACAAAGCAAACTGTTAATGAAACCTAAGATCACGTTTAAAGAGGCCATTGAAGAAGCTGTTTCAGCGGAAGCCACCAAGTCCTCAGCAGCAGCCATGAAAAGATTAACAAGGCCTCAAGCCAGGCCTCAAGCCATTCTGATGTGGAAAAATCCACAACAGCCCATTGCAACAAATAGACTCTGATTCAGATTGCAGTGAGGTGGAGGAAGGGATTTTAAGACTCAGAATGGAGAAGAAAAGGAAAGACCCTGGGAGAAAGAGGCAAGAATATTATTGCAGAGGCTGGGGGCATCCCCGACTGAATGCAAGTTCTTAGACACCATCTGCCTACGCTAGAGAAAAGGGTCACCTAGCCAGAGTCTGCAAATCATCCAGAACTCCACCTAGTAGGAAGAAATTTCCTGAAAAGGATTTTAAGCCCAACAACTTCTTGAAAAGATGGGGCAATTCAGAAGCAAATGGGAAGAATGAAACTCACCAAACAATCACCATTGGTCATTCTTCACCCTTGAGAAGCAGAAAAGTACACGTGAAGGTGTTCATTGAAGGAAGGCCTTGCCAAATGGAAGTGGACTCAGGCTCTTACTTATCTATGGTGTCATGGGACACTATTCACAGGCTACTTCCCAACATTCAGAAGAAACATTTCCAGAAGCAAGCACTGACTCTTAAAGACTACCAAGGGAACAAGATTCCAGTAGTTGGAGCAAGAGATTTCAACGTGCAGTTTAAAGGCCACACCAAACGTTTGCCCCTGACCATCGTGGACAAGGATCACCCAAGCTTGCTGGGACTTGAGTGGTTCAAGCCACTAGGCATCGAGGTGACTGGCATCAATCACATGAGCAACTCTGAATGGGAGGAGGCCTTGAAGTCTGAGTTTCCAGAGGTCTTCAGCAAGGACTGGGCAAGTATATGGGGACCCCTATCACTTTCAACCTAGATCCCAAGGTGCCCCCAATTCGTTTAAAGCCCAGGAGGGTTCCATTTGCTTTAAAGGAAAAATTGATGCACAATTAGACAAATTAATTGCTCAAGGGTTTTAGAGCCCACTGATCACTCCAGATGGGAAACACCCATAGTCACACCAGTCAAGGCTGATGGGTCAGTAAGAATTTGTGACTATAAGGGGACACTGAACCATGCGCTGCAGCAGAGCGCATATCCTGTACCAGTTGTGCATCATCTGCTCCATTCCCTTGGCAGGGGTACAGCTAAACTGGATTTGGCCAGGCATATCAACAATTAACAGTTGATGATGCTACTGCAGAGGCAAACCATTGTGACCCATAGAGGTGCCTTCAAATGTAAAAGACTACAATTTGGAGTGGCACCTGGCATTTTTCAAAGCCTTATGGAAAGAATGTTGCAGGGACTGCCAGGGGTAGTGCCTATTTTGATGATGTTTAATCTCTGCTGAAAATGACACTCAGCTTCAAGAGAGACTCAGAGAAGTCCTTACCAGATTCAGAAAAGCGGGTTAAAAGTCAAGGAAGACAAATGTACACTCAAACAGACAGAGTTGAGTTCCTGGGGTATATGATTGACAAGCAGGGCATCCATCCTACTGATGCCAAGGTTAAAGCAATCAATGAAGCCCCTAAACCTAAATGCAAGGCAGATTTGCAAGCCTTCCTTGGACTCATTAACTTTTATCACATGTTTCTACCTCAAAGGCACCATTGCTGAACCTTTGCACAGATTGCTTGATAAAAAGCTGTTTGGATCTGGGGAGGAAGGAACAATTAGCATTTAACAGTATTAAGAGACTAATCACATCTGATGCTGTATTGATACAATTCTCTGAGAATTTGCCTGTTGTACTGACTTGTGATGCATCCCCTTTGGAGTGGGGGGGTTGAGCCACAGGCTTCCCAGTGGAAGGGAAGCCCCTATTGCATTTTACTCTCGCACTTTGACCAAAGCAGAGAGGAATTATAGCCAACTGGACAAAGAGGCATTGGCAGTTGTTGCAGCTGTCAAGAAATTTCATGAATATCTGTATGGCAGGACATTTACCATTATTACAGATCACAAACCTTTATTAAGCATTGTGGCAGGAGACAAACCTGCACCTACTATCCTGTCACCAAGAATGCTGAGGTGGACTGAATTTCTTGCAGCTTATTCATACAAACTGATTCACAGGCCTGGCAAGGACATTGGACATGCTGATGCACTGAGTCGTTGCCCACTGCTTTGCCACAAGGAGGACTTTGAACCTGAAACACACACCTTTTTCCTTGAAACTGTTGCCAAGCTTCCAGTTCATGCTGCTGAAATTGCCAGAGAGACTGCCAAAGACACTGTGTTGGCTCCTGTTATAGGCTGGATTAAGAAAGGTTGGCTTCTTCAAGATCTACCCCACCTTGCCCAACCTTTTAAGTCCAGGCAAACTGAATTATCTGTATTAAGAGGATGTATTTTGTGGGGTAACAGGGTGGTTATTCCTGCAAAACTGCAAAGGGAGGTTTTGGAAATGACATGCGGGTCATCCTGGGGTTGTAAGGATGAAGGGATTGGCCAGGAGTTATGTATGGTGGCCAGGTATTGACAAAATGGTTGAAAACTGGGTTGCATCTTGTCCCAATTGCCAGGTAGTCAGGCCTGCCCCACCTCATGCCCCCACACAGGAATGGGAATGTCCTAGGGGCCCGTGGTCTAGGATCCACATTGATTTCAGGTCCTACTAGAGGGCACACTTTTCTGGTTATAGTAGATGCATATTCCAAATGGCTCAAGGTATTTCCCATGACATCCACCACAACTGATGCTGTCATCAAGCAGCTCAGAAAACTGTTTGTAACCCATGGGTTACCTGATGTTCTTGTCTCTGACAATGGCCCTCAATTTACATCTAACATTTTTGAATCCTTTCTAGCTCAACAGGGTATCAGACATGCCCTTACTGCCCCTGGGCACCCTTCGGCTAATGGCCAGGCTGAACGCATGGTACGCTTTACCACAGAGAAGCTTCAGCAACTGGGTCCTGGGGACATCACTGAGAAGCTTGAAAAACTTCTTAGTGTTCAGCACATCACTCCTAGCCCATCTACTAACTTATCCCCAGCAGAGTTGTTGATGGGTAGGAAACTTAGGTCTTCCCTTGACCGCCTTCATCCCACTTATGCACCCAACGCACCACTGGATTCCACTTCCAAAGTTCGACTTTCAGTGTGGGTGATTCTGTGTATGCTAAGAACCTTATAGGTGAGCCTTTGTGGATTCCTGCTGAAATAACTCAAATCACTGGCCCTCGTTTTACAGGGTACAAACAGAGGATGGACTCCTCTGGAGCAGGCACATTGATCAACTTAGATCCAGGTTCCCTCAGGAACATCGCCTGTCTCTCTCTGGTTCCCTCACCTGATGTCACTTCTAGGGGAAGGGGAGGAACAGGAGGAAAATCAGCAAGCAAGAATCAACCCCATGTGTAACGAGCCATTACGACAGGAACCATCCTGAACCCTGTCACAATGCCAAGATCCATCCTTAGAAGTGGAAGATTGCACATCACTACCTGACTTGGGTGCTGACATTGGAATGGAGATGGGTTGGGAGGAGACACCAGATTCTAGCAGTCTAGCAGGGTCTCCTTTCACAGGAAGTCCCAGCAGGGAAATGTCAGCAGACACATTTCCTCTCACTGGGTGAGAATGTTAAAACTTCTGAACCACGAAGGTCTCAACGCATGTAAGAGCCCCACCTATTTAAAAGAATACATTAGATAGGTTGGGGTTTGGTATGGACTGAACCTAGTGGGGAGGGGTGTTATGTATGTAGGTTTGAATGTTATTGGTTTATTTGAACTGTTCTTGTAAAATGTTAAATGGTATTGGTTTAAATAGTGCGGGAAGAAACCCTGCACTCCCATTGGCTGGCAACTACGGCTGCAGGCTATAAGAGGCAGCCGTAGCCCAGCCAACTCGGGTCCATTCGAGCTGTAGTCACTGAATAAACTCTTCACTGAAGCTCTTCACGTCTGACTCTTCATGCAAACTTAACAGTGTGGACCCTACTCCTCCTTGTAGGCACTTATAGTTTTATGTTCCTCAGGTTTTAATGCTCAGTGCCTAGAAATCAATAAATATTTATTGAGGCCAATACTGTTTTTTCCTCCGTGTGCAGGCATATGTACAGGCAGAAGTTCTGTGGAAACATCGGTGGGAAGAAAATCGTCCTCCTTCCACCCATTTTTCATAATCAGGACAAAAAGCTCAAAATCCCAAATTGGAATAGGCTCTAGATTAAAGATTTGAAATGCTTGGGAATGGGAAGTGCCAATATAATTGAGTGAACTTTCCTCCCTGCCCAAACTTAACCTGAGATAATTTTTTTATCAAATAAGAAGAAAGACATCTTCCCCAAAGAAATTACTGTTTTCAATCCACAAATGCTAAATAAGCAAAAACTACAATCGGCAGGGTGCAGACTGCAAAGCACTTCCTTTTAGAAAACCAGCTAAGGGCATCGTTCTTGAAATTCCTAGAGGGTGACTTTGTGTGCTTTCTAGGGGGAAAAAAGGGCGAGAGTTCCCAATATAAAGCTCTTTTAGAAATGCCTTAGACTGGCTGCCTCTGACAGCTGATTTGTATATTGCACCCTTGATAGAAACTTCATCTCTGATTCAAGAAAACTGCCTGCATTCTTCGATCCTGGCTTGGAAACAAAGATGTCTTTCTAATATCTCAGTTCTCAAAAAAATAAAAATAAATAAATAAAAAGATAAAACATGTACATTTCTACATCCCTAATATGGCTTCCAATAAGAGTTTCATTGGGACGGAATTGGTAGTAAATGGGAATTCAGAAGATATACGGTGTTACGGTACCCTTTGAAAATTCAGTTTAAGTGGCATAAACAAAATACAGGCCACTTTTGGCTTACAACCATTTATTTTGAAGTTACAACAGCACTGAAACAAGTGACTTGCAATTGGTCTTCACACTTATGACTGTCACAGCAACCCTACGTCATGGTCAAAATGTGTGGTAATTGGCATGTATTTAGGGTAGTTGTAGAATCCCAGAATCTTGTGATTGTCATTTTCAACTTTCCAGCTAGCTTCCCACCATGCAAAACCAATGGGGGAAGCCAAATTCGCTTAACAATTGCAGTGATTCACTTAACAACCATGGCAAAAAAAACAACAACACCTCATCAAATTGGACACACCTCACTTATCAACAATTTGCTTAGCAATCAAAATTCTGGTCCTAACGTTGTCATAAGCCAACTATCTGTACATGTTATGATGAATTAGTGAGTTAGGTTTGTCTTTCAGTTGATAGGTGGGGCTGATATAAAATAACTTGAAAGCTTGCTCTTTGTATTCATTTTCTGTGTTCATTGAAGTCACAAGGAAGTTCCTTTTCTGCATATCAGCCTTGATGGAGAGAAATGTGAAAATGGTTTTTGATTCTACCTTCTATCCAGTGATAAAGCACAGAGCTGGCTTTAATATGAAACGGATCACCAAGAAGAAACAAAAAGCAAACAATTGACATGAAATCAGCATGCCTCTTATTTTGAACCTGCATAATTCATGAACCTTTACCCTACTAGTTGCTGTAAAAGGCAAACACTTATCTGCAAAATGTCATGAGACGGAGACGGTTAAAGTTGGCCTTTCTTTCTGGCAATATAGAACGATTTTTAAAAATATGATTAAGTTAGTCTTCATTTTAGAATGTGAAGGATGTGTGTTCATGTTTATTTTCATAATCATAATGTACAGTGAAGATGGTATTTAATTTCATTGTACAAGTTGCAATGACAATAAGGTAAAGTAAAGTAAAGTAAACTAGTTTTCTTACAGTGAAAACAATCTTTACTGAGATTTTTTAAAAATGTGTGTGTGTATTTAAATATAAATAAGCAAGTAGTCACATAAATAACTGCAAGGTGTTTAATTAGTTGAGATTCCCAGACTGTAGACTATAGCCATCAATCATTAACTCTAGTTAAAACACAAGCACACAGACACACAGGGAGATACATACACACACCTGTTTTCTAATCATAGGATAGCTGTCTTTCCAACTTATTTCACTCTAATGTTTTTGCAAGGCTGAAGATTCCTGCTTTCACTAATTCCCAACTGAGATTCTCTATTACTCGCTAGCTACTGAGAGTTTAAACACCATTTTTAAAACTGCAGTTGGAACTTAATCATTTCTCCTGGTGAGAGCAGATACCAGAAGTGAACCATTTCTAATATGAATCACAATATATTTTATGGTAGTAACAAATACATTACTGTGTATTCGAAAAGAGCCTCTCAAAATAATTGCCAGTAAAAGCGAAGTTCAAATATTACAGCAAAACTCGCCAAGCAGGGCAGATTGACAAGTAGGAATAGCCAAAGAAAGGAAATTATCAAAGCAGCATACATTTTCATTCATTGCCATAGTCATATCTAACAATCCTCACAGCAGGATGTTCTTGAGCTGTAGCCACCAACTCACTGTAAGAAAGTATACATCAAGATAATTTTAAATGTTGTATTCCACTAGTAATATTCTTCAGAATAAACAATGCACAGATCCAGTGAACATAAGAGTTTGGCTTCTTATGGCATTATGTTTGCAAGACCAAGTTACAAATGAAATCTCCAGTACAGCTCTTGCATGAAGTTCCTCCAGAGGCTACTGACTTCTTAGATTGATCTACAATATGAGTTAGTACCATCCATCTAAGAACAAGACAAGAATGAGAAATCAGTAGCTCACAATAGAAATGCCACACTTCTCACACTCCCCTCCCACTTCCTTCTGGTTCCTTTCTTTTCTGACCCCCTTGTCCTTCAAACATGTCACCATGTTGCAGACATAAGCGGAACAAGAGAGAGCTCTGCAGAAGGCTGTGTGCAAGATTCGAAGTTTAATGCTCTCTCTTTTATAATATCTATTCATACATCCTACTCACACTTCAATCCATTTACACTTACATAGAAACATCCGTCTATACATCATACAATTCACGCAGCTAAAAAGAGTATTATATAAAAGAGCGTACAACCGCTGAACCGTAAAATCTAGCAAGTTGACATGTAAATACATAACACAAAGTTGGTATTCAGTATTGATTCTCAACGAGAGCCTTCATACCTCCATTTCCTGCTGATCATTCATTTCCATTTTCTACCAGAAAATAGACAGAAAATTCCTTGATGTATGTTATAGCATTTAAGTCAAACTATCGCTATCTGTCAAATGTTCCCATTTCGCTACATCGATTTACTTCAAACTTAAGTTTAGAGGAAAAAAATCATGTGATCCATCCTTGTCATCTTCTGGTTGCATAAAACCCTTCACAGTTACTTTATTTTCTCAAGAGTGGCAGCATCTTCTTGTCTATTGGTGAGAAGATACCATGGCAGACTCTTGTGTTAGCCTTTGATAGAATTCTCAAGACCTGGTTCTTCCTCCAGACATTTGGACCAGGAGGTTAAGTGAGCTCTGCTGGTGACAGGAAGGAGTTTATTTTATTTTATTTTGGAGGATGTTTTTAACCAGGGTATAATTCATTATATACTGTTTGGGTGATTTTAATCTTTGTATTCAGAGCAGAGTCACTGCTGGGAAATGGCAGCTCTATACATCATATAATTAATTGATTGATTAATTAATTAATTACTGTTGCTGCATCTCAGCCATCATCTATAGATTTGGGCATTTAACCTCCCCCTCCTAATGAACTGGATAATAAGTCCATAACTGGAAGTTAATCACAAATCTATAAAGGCGATTTCAGAATATTGACAGCCATTTTTCAAAGGTGACAGAGGCTACATTGCTACTTACACATTTCAAATCTGGTTCCAATAAATTTATCCTTCACCCCTTTTTAATTTCTTGTTTCAGATATTAATCTCTGACCTCACCTCGTGCTGGTAACTGATTATACAGTTATTGCTCATGCCGGGTAACCTTTAAAGAGATCAATAAGCAAATTCATGCCACAATTGCCTTTAATATATTGCCATGCCACTTTGAAACCTGCATTAAAAATAAATTCTTAGCCCAATTTGTGGAATAAAAGTCCTGCAGGTTGATTTTAAGAGCAACCCTTCAAACTGTTTTAATATATACATATGTGGCTCATTCAATAAATAAACAAAGAGGGGAAGAAGTTACATTTCTATTTCTTTTTTTATCAGGATTTCCCTCCAGAGTTAAGCATTTGGCGCTTCAGTGGTAGGAGCAGTTGGTCATCATTTCAATGTCACCAAGGGCTGACATTTTGGGCTTCTGACTCTGCTGCCAGCATTGAAATTTCTGGCTGGATTTCAGCCATATGTTGCGATATGGCCAGGGGTGGTATTCAACCAGTGTTACTACCAGTTCGGTGACTACATTTTGCTATGCTGCGCATGCATCTGAAAAAACCTTAAGTGGTGCCGCCCGGACAGCTGACAAGCGCTGCGCGAAGGTGCGCAGCATTTGAAAGTTTTTGCTTTTCAACCTCAGCTGTGCCACGCAAAGCAGCTGAGGTTGAAAAAGCAGGAAATAAAGGACAGGGAAGAGCCTGGGCGGGCGGGTGGGCCAAACAGCAGCAAACACAGAACCGGTTTGGTGTCTGCTGCTCTTCAGAGCTACCGGTTCTATAGAACCGTGCTGAATTGGTAGCATCCCACCCCTGGATATGGCTGATAGGATATTTTTTTAGTCTTTTAAGGATTTTTGAGCATTTTTTTTAAAAAATCAAAGCATTTAATACAGGTAGTCCTGACAACAGTTCATTTAGTGACCGTTCAGTTACAACAGCACTGAAAAAAGTGACTTATGACCGTTTTCCACAGTTATGATCTTTGCAGTGTCCCTATGATCATGTGATCAAAACCAGAGGCTTGGCAACTGGTTCATATTTATGACCATTGCTGTGTCCTGGGGTTCTGTGATCCCCTTTTGTGACCTTCTGACAAGCAAAGTCAATGGAGAAAACCCCAAACAACTAACTTAACAGCAGCAGTAGTGCACTTAAAAACTGTGGCAAGAAATGTCATAAAATGGGGCAAAACTCATTTAACAAATATCTCACTTAACAACACAAATTTTGGGCTCAATTGTGGTTGTAAGACGAGGAGGACCTGTATCTCCTTGAGGATCAGGGACTATTTGTTTGTTTATATTCCCCCCTTAATTACTTGTGTAAATAACTCAGCAAACCCAAAGGTACTTTTTCAGGAGGCAACTGGACTTTTATGGACTTCATCTTGGTTGAGAAGAAACATCTTCAAACAAAGAAAAAAACAAGGAAGTCCAGTTGCCTCCTGAAAAAGCACATTTGGGACAACCATGACCTGGATGATTGAGGATCTCTACAGATTCTCAGCAAATATATTTAATACTCCTTCCTCCTTCTATTTTCCTCAGAACAACCTTGTGTGGTAAGTTGGGCTGAGAAACAGCAACTAGTCTAAAGTCTCCCAGCCAGTTTTCATGCCTAAGGAAGGACTAGAATTCAGAATCTCCTGATTTCTAGCTTGGAGTATTAACCAAAACAATGGTTAGACCAAAACTATGCAGTTTGATCATTTGACCCTCCTTTTTTTCCAAGTCCTCATCCAGCAGTTCCAGTTCCTAAAATTGTCCAACTATTCAACACTGTCCAACTATTTTCAAAGTCTGCATTACTATTACTATTAACCTTATCATCACTCCTTATCACCCATCCCCTCCCACTTGTGACTGTATGACTGTAACTTTGTCACTTGTATCCTTACGATCTATATTGACTGTTTCATAGTATGATTTGATTGCTTATTGTACCCTGTGACTATTATTAAGTGTTGTACCTTATGATTCTTGATGAATGTATCTTTTCTTTTATGTACACTGAGAGCATTTGCACCAAGATAAATTCCTTGTGTGTCCAATCACACCTGGCCAATAAAGAACTCTGTTCTGTTCTATTCTATTCTATTCTATTCTATTCTATTCTATTCTATTCTATTCTATTCTATTCTAAAACAGAGTTCTCTGCAAAGGCTTCCATGGGATTCCAGTAATTTAGTGTGTGTATACTGAACTCTCTTCTGATTCAAACTGCTAGACAAGGCCTCAAGTGATGCTAAGCAAAGCATTGTAGTATCTTTGTTTTTACTAGCGTTGCAAAAGTATTGGAGTGTTTTATATCAAACAAAGCACCCATTTGAAGCTTTGCATAGTTCTGGTATTTGCTCACTAGCATTCCTAGTATTTTTCCCTTGTGTATCTATTCAGAAATAAATCCCCGTGAAGCAACTATGCATAGCCTAAAAATACTATATCCCCCAAGAGATCATGCACAGTAATTTCCTTTTTATATTATACCGGTTATACACAAATAGTTACATTTAATTGAAGCTAAGTTACATAAGAATAGATACATTCAATGAAAAGTCTGGTGTTCATCTCATCTTGTTAATCCTGTTACAACAGAACAAAATGGCTACTACTCTGGCGAGGGATTTATTCCAAACAAACAGTGCTGGTTTTTCATGGTGAGGGATTCAGAAGTCCTTGGTTTTGTTTTTTTTTCATTTTTAAGACTTCGGGGTACTTTATCAAACTTCAAGTGCGATGCAGTAAAAGTTTTAAATGCCTTGTCTAATCCACTCAAACGAGAACTGAAAATGTGATACATGAGGTTCCTCCTTTCACAGTTTGTTTTATATTTAATATGTATGGTCAAGATATAATGAAATTCCCTGCATATATTTGTACAAGACATAAAGAAATATCTCTTTAATCTACTAAAGGGGAAACTGAAGGTTAATAATATGCAACTTTTGGGGGGGAGGGGATATTTGGGTTGCAGTTACTGTATTTGACCCAGAGAGTTATTCCAAGATTGACTGAATGAGCACAGCTGACCCATTAGTTATTCTGTTTTTATCAGAGTTTTATAGCATAAAATTTTGAAAGAGGCATGCATTGTTCCATTTTTAAATTGGGAAATGTTTATTCTATTAAGATCCATGAAAGCACACTATGTAAGAATTTTGAAAAATTGTAATAAGCAAAATGAATGACTGTGAAACTGCACATAACATTATATCTACTAACATCAAGCACACAGTATGTTGTGACTGTGTTGCCGATATCTAGCTAGCTAGCTAGCTAGCTAGATAGATAGATGTGTGTGTTTGTATACACACACAGTGTATAAGTACACATACACACACAGTATATACACACACACATACACACACAGAGTATATATATCTGTCTGTTTGTCTGTCTGTCTGACTGTCTGTCTGTCTATGTATGTGTGTATCTATCTATCTATCTATCTATCTATCTATCTATCCATCCATCCTCCATCCATCCATCCATCCATCCATCCATCCATCCATCCATCCATCCATCCACACAGTATATAACTATATGTCTATATACAATATAGATATATGTAGGTCTTGGTCTACGAAAACCAATATAGATATATCTATATACAATATATATATTGTGGGGGCATGACATATATATATATATACAGTATACACAGTATATATAGTATACACAGACACACACATCTGTCTATCTATCCATCCACCTGTCCATCTATTCATCCATCCATCCATCCATCTATCCATCTCTATCTATCTATCTAGCTAGCTAGCTAGCTAGCTAGCTAGCTAGCTAGCTAGCTAGCTATCAAAATATCAAAATATATTTCATATATATTTTAAATATATATCAAAATATATTTCAACCATAAGGAAGAGAAAATGGTATTTAAAGTCTTAGGATAAGTATACCAAGTTTATCATCCATTTCTTTTGCACAGAGGCAAAAGAAAAACACGGATAAAAATCTTGCTTGCCATCACATTTTCACCTCCTGATATTCTGAAAGCTTATCTTGATAACCGCTTAGCGAGGACCTACCTTCTTTTAGAAACATTTTACCAACTCTTTTTGGTAAAGTAATCCATGGTCTCCAAGTGATCTGTTTTCAAGACCCTGAGATATCAGAAATGGAGGTCAACTTTTTGAATGGTTGTGTAAATCTCTGCTATATCATAGGTCTTACCATCCCTATCCCAAATCTTCTGCTCTTTTACACAGGTAGATCAGGAATGCAAAGCAAAGGAGGTTTGGAGGCTCCGCTTCTTATGAAAAGAGACTCTATAATGATGGCAGGAAATTACCAGTTGGAAATGTTATCTTTGGGCAGTTTCTTCTTTCCCTCAGGGGCTGTTGTATCATCGCGTAATTTATTTCACTATTTTTCTGTAGATCAGCCTTTTTTTCTCCTCACATGAATCATGCCCATTTTTACAATATTTTTGCTGGGGTTATTAAGGAAACCCATGATTGTTAAGCAAATCTGACTCCCCCTCATTGACTTTGCTTGTTGGAAGATCCTTGGGAAGGTCACAAATGAACTTGGGATGCCTGCAACCATTGTAAATACATGCTATTAGCAAGCATACAAAATTGGACCACATAACTGTGGGGCTGCTGCAACAATCATAAGTGCAGGGACTAATTGTAAGTCATTTTTTTCAACACTCTCATACCTTCAATTGTTAAACAGATGGTTATAAATCAAGGATTGTTTTATTTATTTATTTATTTATTTGATTAGTCAATTGCTTACAAGATAATAGGCATAAGTATAAACATAGTTATAAATACATGGATACATATAAGAAAATAAAAGAATCAATAGGACAGGGACGGTAGGCACTTTGGTGCGCTTATGCACGCCCCCTACAGACCTCTTAGGAAAGGGGTGAGGTCAATAGTAGACATTCTAAGGTTAAAGTTTTTGGGGTTTGGGGAAGAAACCACAGAGTCAGGTAGAGTATTCCAGACATTGACCACACTGTTGCTGAAGTCGTATTTCCTGCAATCAAGTTTGGTGCAGTTAACCTTGAGTTTGTATATATTGTGTGCTCTTGTATTGTTATGGTTGAAGCTGAAGTACTCATTGACAGGTAGGACATTGCAATGTATATACTATACTTAGATCAGACTGAAGACGGCGTAGTTCTAGATTTTCTAGGTCTAGAACCTCAAGTCTGGTGGCATAAGGTGCCACCAGAATAAAAAATAAGGATTACTTACATGCCCCTTGTGGTGTGGTGTTAGTCATTGTCTGTGGGTTGCATTTGTCTGTCAGCTTTCCAGAGAAACTGAGGGCAGATGGAATGATGGTGAAGGATAGGAGGGAGAGCTACTACCAAAGCAACAGTCAGATAAAAAGTGTGTGAGCCCAAGTCAAGAATGTAACACGAGTAAACAACATAGACAAATCCCTCCCTAGTCCACATGAAGATGAAGAGAAGGAATGCGAGTTACAAAGGTGCTTTTTTAAAAAGAGGCAACTGGACTTTCCAACTGGACTGAGAATCTCCATAGAAGGAATGGGGGAAAAACACATTCAGACTTGCAAGATTCTTTTACTAGAGCTTTACAGCAAAAGCAGTGCTGGCCAACATGGCATTGGTTTCCTAGTCTGATTTAATATAAAGGGCTGACATATCCTTCTTATCTGAAGATCTCAGTTAATGAGGAGGTCTCCATCCATCCTTCCCCCCCCTTGCTTTGTGTGAGCCAAATTATTATCAATTGGGACATACTCCTCATTCCAGCTTCCTAATGATATCAAGTTGATTTGTGCAGCAGGGATCTCTTGAAACAGATTTTTTTCTGGTAGAGCAACTCTAGCCCATTTTAGGTACTCTGTATGCTGCCTCAGTTGCAAAGGTGCAGTCCATTATTACAGATTACAAATGAACAGAATTGGAAGGGACCTTGTAGGTCATCTAGTCCAACCCCCTCACCCCGCCCATGTTGCATACACTCCAGTTTTCAGTACATAGCTCTGTTGATCTCATCCATTCTGCTTTTTTCTTCTTCGGACATCTGCAAGCAAGTAATATAGTTTTGAGGAAGCCTTGTGAATCAGTAGGCTGGCTTAGACTTGTGGGGCCTAGGGTTCCCCATGCTTGTTCTAAAGCCTTTGCCATATAATTGGGCATATTTTTTAGACAGCTGTAAAAAAAAAAGAGGCAGATGCAAATCTCTTCAAAACACATTCTCCCTCTTCCCTAACATTCACTTAAGCACAAAGATGCCCTTAATGGCTTCGTAACAATTTGTGAAGTGTTTCCTTAGAGCGCCGAATTATACAAAAAAAAAGTCTCACCAGATGTAAGCCGACTCACGACAAGTGCTGCTATTCCTCTAAAATCTAGAGTACCACAGGCCAGCCTTTCATTTCTGTTCTGGTTTCTCTCTGCCATCTGTGGGAAGTTCAAATTAAAGTGCTAACTAAAAGTCGACAGCACTGCAGTGACCAAAGAACCTGGCAGGGGACACAGGATGGGGACCTCAATAGGAAGACTTAGTGCGTGCTGTGAACATCAATTTGGCTTCTAATAAAGGTGAAAGCTTTTAAAAGCAACTAAGAAACAGATAACTGTGGGTGGTATGGGAAAAAGAGCATCTGATATACTTTTATGTCCTTACATATCATTCTGGGCCTGGCTTTGATTGCTAATGTAATCCTCCAGGAAGAAAATTCTTTTCCTCAAACAGCACATGTTGCTCACATTCAAATGGCTTTTTGCTACTATTATAGTAAAAAAAAATTAAAATATTTCTTAATCAATATGCTGAAGCTTTCTTCTGTTTGTAAAGATAAAAAGGGTTTTCCTTTCATTGGATCCCCTAGAAATAGGTTGGTGTTGTTTGACTAGACTGGAGGACAAAACATCGCAAAACCATTGCAGGAACAGGGAATGTGTAGTGTAAAGAAGATATCATGCCCCTGGTGGAGACTGACTCTGAGGGAGAGGAGGAACAGCCAACAGGGAGTGGAAGTGTGGCTCCAGAGGTTGTGGAGGAGGCTGGGGAAAGGCAGATGCCAGCTGAGTAGTCAGAGGAGGACCCAGGCCCATCCTCTATCCATACTAGGGCACACAGGGATAAGGGAGAGATGTGGTCTACTTGGGAGGAGAGGGCCTTGATCCTCTTCATGCGCTGCAGCTGTGACAACTGAATAAGAGGACGGACATACGTACAGGCGAACGCTGGAAACAAAGCGTGGAAATATCTCTATGGCTCCTCTCTGAGTTTGGTGTCCTTCCCAGTGTGTGTTATCTGTGGACATCCTCCAGCCCTTATCTTGCCTGGTTTGTGTTGCTTTTTCCCTTCTCCTTGTAACTGTTTGTGTGGGAGTTTTTTTTGTCTTCTGTCAAGAATATTTGGAGCTTGGAAGCAAACTGAAGGAATAAAAGGAGCTTCACCTGTTTTCTGTGACTGTGTTTGTTTGGTATCTCCACCCTGGGTCATCACAGAAGAGAAGGACTAGGGATAACCTGATATCAGTCTTCCAATATTTAGGAGATGTCACAAAAAGAGCGGGGGGGTGTGTGTCAACCTATTCTCCAGAGCACCTGAGGTTAGGACCAGAAGCAATGGATGGGAGATCATTTAACAGAGATCCTAGAAACCTAGAACTAAGGAAAAATTTCTTGATATAGAAAACTATTAATCAGTGGGACAGCTTCACTCCAGAAGCTGTGGATGTGCCATTACTAGAAGTTTTAAGAAGAGATTGGACAGCCTTTGTCCAGAATGGTACAGGGCAGTGATGGCTAACCTTTTTGTCATCACATGCCAAAAGTGCACGCATGCATGTGTACCTGTACCTATAATGCAATGCATGTGCGACCCATCCCCCCTGCACATGCGTGTGCCACCCCTGTGCTCCTCCATTCCCCCTGTACATGCATGCTCACCTCCCACATGCATCCTACGCATGCACGGCAGATACCCCAAAATCAGCTGGCGATGGCTCACGTGCTGGCAGAGATGGTTCTGCATGCCACTTCTAGCACGCATGCCATAGGTTCACCATCACAGGTACAGGGTCTCTTGCTTGAGCAGGGGTTTGGACTAGAAAATCCCCAAGGTCCCTTCCAACTCTGTTATTCTGGATATTTGATTCATAGTATAAAATATGTAGTAGTTAAAGCATTAGACTAGAAACTGGGAAGCATAATTTTTAGTCTTGCCTTAAGCATGAAGCCAGTTGGGTTCCCATGGGCCAATCACTCCCTCTCAGACCTAGGAAGACAGCAACAACAAAGCACTTCAGAATCTTGCCAAGAATGTCACAGGTTAGATTCTCTTATGGAGAATTTTTTTATCAGTGTTTCTACCATAGAATCCCACATCCCAGGTAACCAATCCTTCTTCAACTTCCCTTTAAAACCAGGGGAACAACACTTTTTATGTTAGCAGCTATCTGTATAATTTTAAAGTATCCTTTGACCCTTGAGAAAGCCACAGAAATTTTGGATGGTGATAAGGATGTGAAGCTATTCCATCCATTTTAGGGACATGATGAATGTTAAAAAAAAATCAAAAGAAGTTCCATGAAATTTAAGGCATCCATTTTACACCTTTTTTTTTTGAATGTGGAAGAAATCAGTGGCTTTGCCGCTGAGGTCTTTTGCTACATGGAGATGCCACAAGAGTTGCAATGGTCAACTCATAAAATATGTCTATGGTCTTTGTAGAGTTGCCACAGAAAGGCAGGGGGACCAGTGGGCAACTTGCATTCCATAAATATTTTCAAAGATAGTTTCTAGGTGACCGAAGTTTCTGCCGCGCAAAATTCTAACTGGAGAGTAAGATTGATGACTCTTGGCTATGGATGTGTTCCATTGGAGAATATGAATTATGATATACCTAGGGGGTGGGGGAAAACCAGGGTCAAGTGTGACAATGAATGATGTGTCTCAGAGTCGGCTACACTTAGTCAGTGCCGGCATGTTTACTCCTAATAAATCTTCTTTAAATTTTGAAAATTTGGCTAGAGACTCATTATTTAAATGGGGGTAACTACCAGAGCCCTGACAGCAATATTGCTAGAGGCCTCATGAAGTTTGCTAGTCATGAGTTTTCCATTCAGACGGAAGCAGCATTTGAAGTTGTACTGTTCATATATCACATAAAGGCAGAATTATATTAGACACTGTTTACTGTATAAGTCTCACGCTTGGGCTATATTAAAGCATAAACTGGTTTCATAATGCTTTTAAGGAAAATCCCTGGCTTCAAATGCAATCACTATGCCTTGGGTGGACAAGAGGAAATAATCCTTGGTGGCTCAGGCTGTTAAATGCCTGCTCTTAAGATCCAGCTGTCTACAATTACTGTAGGCTCGAATCCCACCAGGCTCAAGGTTGACTCAGCCTTCCATCCTCTCGGGGTAGGTAAATTGAGGACCCAAGATTGTTGGGGGCAATAAGCTGACTTTGTAAAAATGCCGCTTAGTAATAAGCAGGCATATACAATGGAATGAAGGCTATTGCTGAGCGCATTGGGTTGTGCTCCAAAAATTGTAAGCCGCCCTGAGTCTTCGGAGAAGGCATATAAATGTAATTTAAAAAAAAATCAAAATGTAAAAGAGCAATTATTTCCCTTTTCTGTGCCAAGATTCCTGATGTTTCTTTTTCTTTGTTCTCTTCATCAGACAGATGTTCCAGAATGTCAACTGAAGGATCCTAATGATTCAACTTCCTCATCAAATGGAATGTTGATTCAGGGGTGTTATGTACTTCAAAAATTGCACAGAAGCAGGTATCATCAGTTAGAGCTGTCTTTTAGCAAAGGATCTTTGATTTAATGATGTTCAGTTTGATAAATCTTTTGGATGCACAGTGGGAATGACATAAAAGCTTTATCCTGTTATTAAAGGTTAGGGATATTTAATCAGCACTTTTATCCTAGATGGAAATGAATGAAAGCAGTGCCATGAATGCTAATGACCTATTTGATTTTTAAATTTTTTTTTTACAATCCAGCCTTGGGCCAAGACAGGTAATTCTGTGTCTGCATTATGCATTTAGATTTTCTGCAGGTATGTATGTATGTATGTATGTATGTATGTATGTATGTATGTGTATGTGTATAGCAATATATATATATATATATTTGTAGATTTTCATGGGTACAGGTATGCAGGTCTTGGCATGTTCGGGCCTTTTCCTGTGTAAGATTGAGAGTATCTTGGCGACGTTTCGATGAGGTCCCACTCACCATCTTCAGGCTGGTGCTTTTGGCTTCATGCTTGTGCAAGCAAAGTGTGATCGCAGCCACTCTCTCCCTATAAATACTGGTGGGGAGGTATGGTGTGCTGGCTCTGTTGTAAGCGGGTTGGTTGGCTGTGTTGTTACTTCTTGATTGGTTGATGGAGTTGATGTTTCCAGATTGGTTGGCTTTTTCGTAAGAACCTGTGTGGCCGAGGTACTGGCTGAGGTACTGGCTATCAGCCTTTTGTGTTGTAATGACCTGGGTAATGGGCTGTGTGATGACCTTCTGAGTTCTATTGTTGTGACCTCCTGGGTCTTGTGTTGTAATCTCCTGGGTCATTGGCTGTGTTGTAACATCCTGAGGTTTTGTGGTGTAACCTCCTGAGTTCCGTGATGTGATATCCTGAGTGGATGGCTGTGATGTAATGTTCCGGGCTTTGGTTTGGCTCCGAGTTTGAGGTCTGGCTATCTGTTCATGGCATGCATCAGTTTCCTTAGTTTGGGGGTTGGAGAGTGTAGCAGCTGGTGATGCTGCCGTGGTCTGGTTTCTGGACGGTGGTTGCCTTTCGTCTATGGGATGGGTTTGGGTTTGAGTCTGGTGAGGGAGATTGGTGGTGGCATCATGTGTTGTTTTGGGTCTGGTGTTGGTTTTCGTGGCTGGGACTCATTTGTTGATAAGGGCTAGTTTCCAGATGTCTGGTAGGTGGGAGGTATCGTCCCATTTATTCATGTTATGGGGGTGTTTCTCTATTTTGATGGCTTTCCTGATTATTCTCTTGTTGAAGTGTTCAGTATTGGAGATTAATTTGAATCCCTCAAAATTAATTTCATGTCCTGTGGCTTTAAGGTGCTGGAAAATGGAGGAAGTATTTTCTTTTTTCTGACTGTGTTCTGCGATGCGTGCATTTATTCTCCTGTTGGTTTGCCCAATGTATGTGGCTGGCCCACCAGGCTCAGTTTTCACTGGCAGAGAGCTCCAAGATGCTGTCACGGCCGAAAACAGAGCTTTGATGAGTGACACTGAGCTGGCCATGCCCCCTGGCCACGCTTCCTCAATTTCATTGAGGGCTGCATCAGGGTTGTATTTGACCTCATGGGGCTGGGGTGTGTGGCCAGCCCCAGGAGATCAAACACAACTCTGATGCAGCCCTCAGTGAAATTGAGTTTGACACCCCTGCTTTAGGCAGTTACTGTACAAAATATAACATAGCTGTAACAATGACAAATCTGACAGTGTACATACATAATAGATATTTAGCTAAATTTAAGCAGGAATGGTTTCTATATATACTGTATATCATATACAGTAGAAAGGAAAACAAAACACTTAAGAGTATGTTACTAAAGTTATATTAAAATACTATAAATCAGTTGAGGGGAAAAGTTACTAAACATATTTAGTTACTGTTTTTCTTCATTTTCTTCCTTTATTATTTATTTATTACATTACATTACATTATAATAATATTGGGGAGATTTCAGCACAAAGCTCAGGGATTTATACTTTTTGTATGGTTAAAACAACTCAATGTTCTGTATTTGGTGTGGGTTATCTTTTATTACTGTTATATCGAATATTAACTGTGTAACTTCAATAAATGTCTATATAATAGTACAACTGTATAACTTCAATAATTTTTCTTATCCACATTAATATCATCTCTTTGAAATTTTCTTTGCGTTTTGAGAGGCTGCTTGAATTTGGGAGCTTGATAACCTTAAGGGTTTTTTTGTACAATATAATCTGTCAGTATTTAATCTCATATGTGTGTTACTTTGGATTAAAAATACAGTATAGATAGAATGCCTACGATATGAATTTTGCCTAGGATATATATTGACACCCCTGGATTAGGAGATCAAAATAAACACATTCTGCTTTATTTACTTTTTTAAAAATTAAGCATTATATTTTGATCTGACAAATTCCCAATCTTGACTGATTTTGTGTGTGTGTGTGGTTTACCATATATCAGCATGTATTCCATCCTCTAGCCTTCCGACCTAATGACCAGAGTGCTGATCTACTTTTATCTTATAGCACTAGAGGTTCCTATAAATATTTCTCAAAGCCCTTTGGGTGTTCATTACTCTACTGTAAATTATTTCCAGCTTTGTTTGATCTTCTTTGAGCTGGTTCCTCCTATCTGTCCATTGGCATCCTTACTTATGTCAATTTGAGGTCAGAGGTTTCTTTGGGAACACTTTCCTTGTTTTTCCATGCATGTTTCCATTTCACTGTTGTTAGATGTTGTCCTGCTTTGATCAAGCCACATCATCCACCACCATTACTACTCCAAAAGATCCTCAGCGCTTCCTCAGTAGCAGATTGAGTATCATCCAACCTGTTAGGCCCATCATCCGGCATTATACATATTTTCTGTTCACATCGTTTTCTTGGGTGAATGGCAGAAGGACTAACATTGAGGAATAGGAAGAAGATACAGGTCAATTAAAAAAACTGACTCCGGAGCAGAAATGTAATATTGAGAAAACACCTCAGAGATCATCCTCCCTAATTCTCATGAAGGTAAATGGAGGAAGGGAAGGAACAAGCATATTCAGATTTGCACAGTGGTGGGATTCAATTATTTACTACTTGTCAGAAAATGGAACTTTCTGGTGTTGCTATGCACTTTACAACTTGTGGGGATTTGAAGGCAAACCAAATCCACCAATGACAGGGTAACAGTGCATACCCTAGAGTGGCATCACAAGCCACGCCCCTTGGTATATAAGGGGCAGCCCAACAGATGCTCTAGAGAGTTTTGAGGAGAATTTCTGGAGAGAAATTCTCTACTGGGGTCCATTGCTCTACTTGCCTGCTCTAGCTGATATTGTTTCTGCTCAGCTTGAGTACCTTAGAAGCTTGAGGTGGAGGAACCTCTTGCCAGAAGAGAAAAGGAGACAGAGAGAGAGGAAAAGCCTTGAAACAGTTTTAAGTTCCTAAAGAGGTCTAAGTTTCTATAGGGTTTGTTCTTAATCTAAAGGACTGAGAAAACCTAACAGCATAGGCAGACAGAAACCAAGTAAGACCTGAGGTAAAAGAAACTTAAAGAAGGCACAAGAAACTGGTAAAAGTCTTTCTGTAAATTTATTTGAATTAAGCTGCTTGTACAATAAAGATTTTGGTTTGAACAACAAGACTGGGCTCAGCATCTTTGTACAATTTAAATATATAGACAGATTAACAAGATCCTCTAGACTTTAGTCAATCATAGGATTGACTGCCACAAGTCATTTCAGTTCATTTTTCAACACTACTGGTTCTGTGGGCATGGCTTGGTGGGCATGGCAGGGGAAGGATACTGCAAAATTCCCATTCCCTCCCCATTCCCTCCCCACTCCTGGGGGAAGGTTACTGCAAAATTCCATTCCCTCCCCACCCCACTAACCTGATTTCCAGCTCTGTTCTCCTGTGCAGGGCAACAAAGGAAGATCCAGCCAATCAGCTGGGACTTGGGGGGCAGAGAATAGATGGAGGCAGGGCCAGTCAGAGGCGGTATTTGCTGGGTCTCTGAACTACTCAAAATTTCCACTACTGGTTCTCCAGAACTGGTCAGAACCTGCTGAACACCACCTCTGGATTTGCAAGAGAGCAAAGCTGGACCAACTTGAAAACCAAAGACATTCAAGCTAATTCTACTTTTATTACAGGATTTCAGTAACAGAATCTTGTTCTTCCTCCTATTACTCAAGATTATTCCTTCTTCTCATTATTGTGGTACAAATACAAGCCTGGTTTACCATTGCCTTTTCCTGCACAGTAAAAATTGGTGCCTTTGCCAATACATCTACCTCCTCTTCCTATATTGCTGCTGCTCACTATAGAGGCCTGCTTGCTTTAGCTGGGCGGCTGGAATGACCTTCATGTCTTGGGTTATGTCTTGCTTACATTCTTCATAGATAATCCAGGCGTTCTTCACTCATCCATATGAACAAATTAACGGCAAAGTTTTTAAACAAAATTCAGACGAGAGTAATCCCACCAAAAATATCTTACATGTTAACTGAAAACCTCACATATTGTTTAAAAAGAGTCGGCCGAGCACCTCATTAAGTTGTTACTAAAATGGGTATCTGCTTACCTAAACGTTACTTTGCAATCGTGCAATTACAACTCTGGATGTTGCACATCAATTCAACTAAAGAAAAACCAAGTTAACAATGAAAATCAATATCTGTACATTTGTTAAAATGTATTAAAATATCATTACAATGTAAATATATGGATAACAGATATTCTCTCTGGTTTTAATTTTTTTTCCTCTGTTGTTCTGTGCTATTTCTTTTTTCCTTCCTTCCTTCCTTCCTTCCTTCCTTCCTTCCTTCCTCCCTCCCTCCCTCCCTTCCTAAAAATTTTATATTTCCTTGTTAATAACATTTTATTAAAGGAGGCTTTTAATAAGATGAACTCTAACAAATGCCAAGGGAGGTGCCCATGTTCCATGCATTATCTCATTTCTTGTAAATTGTTTCTCTCTTGCTGTTCCTTGCTTATTCAACTACCCTTTGCCTTATTTCCATATTTCTAGGATTAGGATTTTTAGGATTTAGAATCTCAATTAGAAACAACCCTTCCATTCTGGAAAAAGGGTCACCAAAATAAATCAGTATTAGACCCTAAAATAAGACCTACCAAAGTCACCACCCAGTCAGTTTTCTTAACGAAGTTAGGATTAGAACTCACAGTCTTCTGGTTTCTAGCCTGGTACTTTGCCTACTAGACCAAACTGGCTTTCTATAGCGTGTAACTTCCCCTCAACTTATTCATAGATAGGCATTTGATTCTCTAGTCCAGATCAGAATCACCATATATTTGGGCATGTTTAAATCTTAATGTGATGACCCAGGGTGGGATACAAAACAAACACACTCACAGAAAACAGGTGAAGCCCCTTTTATTCCTTCACTGCTTCCAAGCTCCGAATATCTTTGATGGAAGACAAAAAAACTCCCACACAAACAGTTACACGAAGAAGGAAAAAAGCAACACAAACCAGGAAAGATAAGGGCTGGAGGATGTCCACAGATAACACACACTGGGAAGGACACCAAACTCAGAGAGGAACTATAAACTAGAGATATTTACACGCTTTGTTTCCAGAGTTTGCCAGTACACAGGTCCAAACTCTTATTCAGTTGTCACACCTGCAGCCCATGAAGAGAATCAAGGCCCACTCCTCCCGAGGAGACCACGTCTCTCCCTTATTGTCTCCTCCCTGCGTGCCCTAGGATGGATAGGAGATGGGTCTGGGTCTTCCTCTGACTGCTCAGCCAGCCTCTGCCCTTCCCCAGCCTCCCCACAACCTCCAGAGCCACATGTTCACTCCCTGTTGGCTGTTCCTCCTCTCCCTCAGAGTCAGTCTCCACCAGGGGCATGACACTTTCCATAGTTCTTTGTCTTTCAACATCTACTTGTACTTAAGAATTTTGTTAAACTTGCCCCCATTTTCACCAAACCAATGATGCACTCTATGAAAAAGCAATTTATTTGAATTTGTTTCTGCAGAAAGCAGTGAGAGTTGGTTTCATAGAGTAACATTTACTTGATCCATTTCCATATATCTACATGCAAAAATTTATTTTGACTTCCACAGATATTTAGCCTAAAGCCTATACATCTGTAGGAAGTAAAAGCTTCTGAAGTACATGAAACTTATTACTAAGTATACTACTAAAGTTTAAACATCTACGTCACTATTAGCAGTTAATGCGGTTTCAAAGATACTTACTACCTCTGCCACAAACTTACTACAATCGAAACCAGATGCACGATCTCTTCTGGACTTTCAATTGCCAAACTATTTAAACATTCCAGTTTTACAGGGTTATTACTTGCAAAAAAAGTGATATCAGTTGAGGCTAGTCTTTAATTCAATGCAGAAAGAGTTCATCTTTCCTGCCAAGATTTTACCCTGGAAAATGTAAGTGGAACTTGGACACACAAATTGGTGTAGAGTACATCATAGTATCTTTGAAGTGCTGTTCTTTGTCAACAAGTAAGTAAAAGCAACACTGGAAAATAGGGATTTCATGTCTGAAGCAATGAGTTATAATCTCATTTATTAAATGAATTACATATTCCTGGCATTGTTAATAGGAGTTGCAAGAAAGATGTTCCTGATTCAAATACATATTTTTATAAAATTTCAGAAAGTAATCTCTCTCTATTTACAACAGGGGAAGTATCTCTTCCTTTCAGAGCATAGATGTGCAACCTTGGCAATGTTAAGATCTGTGGAGTTCATGCTGGCTGTTGGATTTTGGGAGTTGAAGTCCACAAGTCTTAAAGTTGCCAAAGTTGGACACCACCATGTTAGTTGGAAGATAATGGTACTCAAGTAATGGGAATCTGAACTTTCCAAACTTTCTATAATATTATACATTATTTTCAACAATCTTAGGGAGAGATTTTATGGGATCCTACAAATATAAATTCTCAGGGGAGTTCAGAAATTTTCAAAATGTAATTATCTATCTGTTTAAAGAATACAGCATAGAACCTAACTCAAAACAATATGATTCTGGGCAACTTAGCAAAAATATCAATAAACAAACAAACATGAATGAATGAATGAATGAATGAATGAGTCAATAAATAACTACACAACATATGGAAATAGAAATAGCAATAACACAGACTTATATACCACTTCACAGTGTTTTACAGCTCTGTCTAAGCAGTTTACAGAGTCAGCATGTTGCCCCCAACAATCTGTGTCCTCATTTTATCAACCTTGGAAGGATGGAAGGCTGAGTCAACCTTGAGCCTGATGGAATTTGAACTCCTGGAGTTAGCAGTGAGTTTTCCCTATAGTACTGCATTCTAACCACTGTGCCACCATGGCCCTGATGATGCAGTCTTACACTATTCCAATGAGGGAGAAAAATACACGCAGCTTAAGAAACTATTGTGGATGCATAGGAACTTTTCTTTGAGCTAAGAATGAGAAGAGACATATGAAATGGAAAATGAGTATAATCATTAGAAGGTATACCAGCAAGAAGCCAATAACTTTAGGAAGAAAGTTAGAAAGCATAAACAAAAAATGGGACAGATGCTCACAAAGGAAAAGGAAATTATTGGTTATGTCAGTAGTAAATGAAAGAAAAAGAAAGGGACAATTCTAATAGAATATTAAGAGATGATGGAAAGAAGGCAACATTCCTGTCTTGAAAGTGTATAAAAAAAGAAGAGCCAGGTAACTACAGACTTTCCATTGCTGGACAAAACCTGGGAGCAAATTATTAAGCACTCATTTTGTGAGCACTGAGAAAAGAATGCACTGTTTAGTAGGAACAAGCATTGGGTTTAGGTAGAATTTTGCTTTCTTCTGTTCAGTTGTTTCCGATTCTAGAGACTGTTGGACCAGCCCTTGCAGTTTCCTTGGCAAGAGCTTCAGAAGTGGTTTGCCACTGTCTTCTTTTTATGGCTGAGAGAAAGTGACTGCCCTAAGGTCACCCAGAATGGCTTTGTGCCTATTGCAGGACTAGAACTCACGGTCTTCTGGTTTCTAGCCCAATGCCTTAACCACTGCACCAAACTGGCTCTTTTATGAAGAATAAATCCACCTGATATCTTTTTCTGATAGAATGACTAGTTTAGTTGCTTATGGGAATATTTTATTTATTTATTTATTGATTTGATTTGATTTGTCAATCGCTTACAAGATAATAAGTATAAGGGTAAACATAGTTATGAATACATGAGATGGATACATATAAGAAAAATAAAAGAAACAATAAAGGAAACAATAGGACAGGAATGGCATGGTAGGCACGTTGGTGCGTTTATTTATTTATTTATTTATTTATTTATTTATTTATTTATTTATTCGACTTGTATGCCGCCCTACTCCCTAAGGACTCAGGGCGGCGAACATTAAAACAGAGAAAATTTACAATAAAAGAGAATTAAACAAATAAACAAGCCGAATATGATTAAAAAATAAAATTAAAACCCACAACCCCGGGTCATTCCAGGCCGGCCCATTGAAACAACCAAGTCTTCAGGTCCCGGCGGAAGGAGCGGAGGTCAGGGGCCAAAGGGAGATCCACGGGGAGCTGATTCCAAAGGGCAGGGGCTCCCACAGAGAAGGCCCTAACCCTGGGGACTGCCAGCCGACAATGCCTGACTGACGGCACCCCAAGGAGGCCCCTCCTATGAGAGCGAACAGGGCGATCGGAAAATGATGCTGGCAGGAGGCGTTCCCACAAGTACCCTGGACCCAAGCTATTAAGGGCTTTATAAGTTGTTACTAATACCTTGAAGGCGACCCGAGAGGCGACCGGCAACCAATGCAAGCCGCGCAGGAGGGTGTAACATGGGAGTATGCACGCCCCTATAGATCTTATGCACGCCTCCTATAGACCTCTTAAGAAAGGGGTGAGGTCAATAGTAGAATGTCTAAGGTTAAAGTTTTTGGGGAGACCCAGCATACCTTGACTTCAGTAAAGATTTGACAGAGTCTTCTATGAGGTTGGTGCTAGAACAGGGCTGTCAAACTCACGTCATGCACTGGTCACACCCCCACCCAGTTTAGCAAAGAGGAAAAAAGTCCCGATACGTCACATGATGTATCGTGATGACACGACTTTGACATCCCTGTTCGAGAAGAACTGAGTAAGTAGGAACTGGGAGTATGCTATCACTGGAGGTTATAAAGCTCAGTGAAGAGTCTTGGTGGCTCAGGCTGTTAATTGCCTGCACTTAAGTTCCAGCTGCCTACAACTGCTGTAGGCTCGAATCCCACCAGGCTCAAGGTTGACTCAGCCTTCCATCCTCTCGGGGTAGGTAAATTGAGGACCCAAGATTGTTGGGGGCAATTAGCTGACCTTGTAAAAATGCCGCTTAGTAATAAGCAGGCATATACAATGGAATGAAGGCTATTGCTGAGCACACTGGGTTGTATCCCAAAAATTGTAAGCCGCCCTGAGTCTCCAGAGAAGGGCGGCATATAAATGTAATTTAAAAAAAAAGAGTCGTAACCCACCAAAAGCATCTCAATGGCTCTGGGTCAAGGTGGACTATTGAATAGCATATTAGGATTCCGTTCTAAGCATTGTCCTGTTTAACTTATTTCACATATACTTGGATGATAGGTTAGGAAATGTGATTATCAAATTTGTAGACAACATAGATACGGAACAACAAACAACTTAGGAGACAGTATCAAAAGTCAAGGAAATCCAGGCAAGTTGGAACAGCGGCTCAAAATCAGCAGATAAATTTTAACTGAAAAATTGGCAAAGGCTCACACTGTGCAAGAAACAGGGCATGGATAAAGTGACAACACTGTGCAAAACAATCTGCGTGTTTTGGTTCATCACAAACTATTAGCAAAAATGTGATGATGTTGATGCTGCAGAAAAAAAAGAAGGAAATGCAGTCTTCATTCATAAAAACATTGAGTTCAGTTCTGGCCACATCTTAAGAATGATATGGATAAACTGGAACATGTCCAGGGAAGATAATTACTAAGTGTCCCGAAGGAAAAACCTATGGGGAATGGTTGGGGATGATAGGTATGTTTAGCTTGGAGAAGACTATGGAAAGACTGGATAACTTGACTTCAAGTATCTGAAAAGCTTTGTGGAGAAGACAAAGCAGAATTGTCTTCAGCATTTTCCCAGAAGACAGGACAAAGAACAGTGGGTAGAAATGACAGGGAAGTTGATTTTGGTTGTTCAGCAAGAGGAATTCTCTAACAATATCAGCTGTTCAACAATGGAACAGATTGCCTTGGGTGGGTTGAATTCTTTACTGGTAGTGTTTAAACCACGCCTGGATGTCCAGGTCTCAGAGACATGTATAGTAATGGATCCCAACTTTGAGCCAGGGATTGACCTAGATCAGGGGTTTCCCACCTTGGCAACTTTAAGCCTGGAGGACTTCAACTCCTCCAGGCTTAAAGTTGCCAAGGTGGGAGACCCCTAATCTAGATTACTTTCTTTTATTCCAATGATTATTAGATGAATAGTGTGTGTGTGTGTGTTTGTCTGTGTCTGAGATTTTCAGTTCTCTCTACAAAAGCCTCATGAGATAGGCTGTGTGAAAGAGAGTGACAATTCCAAAGTCACACAAGCGAGCTTTTAGGATCAAGGGTGAATTTGAACATGGGACTCTCTGGTTCTAATACAGCCCATTAACCACTACAGTGTACTTGCTTTGATAACACTATGCAACCACATAATTATATGTATAATTATAATCATGCATAAGCTTCATCAAAAACTTGCTTTTATGAAACTTTTAATCAGCCAGAAGATGCATGTTTATACATGAGCTATATATTATTCTTTACTAAATTTGTATGGATTTTTCTGACAAAACTAGTATGTATTTTAATAATAAAATACAGATAAAAATATTTCAAAAATAAAAATGTATAAACTAGAGACAAAGTTAAATCAGTTCAACAAAACTGATTAATGATAAAATATAAGAGTACAAATAAAAGGGACTCTTTATTCTATCCATATATGTTCCACAATAGTTAATGGTAACAATTGCATTACCATTTGAGATGCAATCTCTAAATGACTTGTCCTTAGTTTTTTCTGGATTGAACAAAAAATAAATAAATGATTAAGTGAGAGTACAGTAGAGGGTGGTTTTTTGGGGTGGGCCTCATGACCACATTTCAGAATATCATAGCCCTTATAAAATGGCTGTAAAGTTTACAAGAACAAAGGAAGAAAAATGAGATCATAATAAATATATAGATTTGTATACTTTAATAGCTGTGGTCAGTAGAGGTGTAAATAATATATTTTTATATATTTTAAAAATATGTTTTAAAGAAACTCTTCTTTCAAGAAAAAAGGAAGGGATATTTAAAGGGTTTTTTTATCTTGTTTATTTTTGATTATCATGTTTTCCCTGGGGTACTCATCAGTTAGAAGAATCCTGCAACATTTAACAATCTGGAGTGGTTTGAGGGGAGGTAACAGAAAGGAAGAGAAGGAAAAAGGGAAGGAAGGAAGAAAATTGTCAGAAAGAAAATTAGGCAGAAAAGCCAGTTATGGCAAGATTAGTAGATATATTTGAGAAGGATGAAAACTGCATGCATTTTACCTTTTTTATAGTATTGTTTTGCAACAGATCCTAGAGAAAAGATGGATAATTTCCAGGGACATTGATCCACCACACACACATGTAGCTGGCTATTTTCCAGCTCCATGTGCCATTTAGCCCCATTTCTAGCTGTCCCAGGTTTCAACAGTTCCAAAACGGAGTAGCAAAAAGGGATTATCTCTCTTTTAATTCTGACTCTTGTTCCTACATTCCCATCATAAATGGCACTGGAGGGAGGTCTTCTGTGCTTCCCATGTCAATCAGCATTGTAGAGCTTGCAAGTGTGGATTTCCCCACTCCACAATATTGTTTTCATGCTTTCCAAGGGCTTCTTCCCAGAGGCAAACAAATTAACAAAGAACCTGAAAGCAATGCATAGGAGCTTAAAAGTGATCAGAAGGACAGTCCGCTACAAAACCCTTCTGCCTATCTATCACAATGAGAAATAATGGACAATTGTTAAGAATGAAAGGAAACCGAAGGAGTCAGACAAAGGCAGTACAGTATATTCAGTCGTGCTGTGGCACCGTGTTGCCAAAGTTACAATTAAGTGGTACACTAGTGATAATTACATTTGATTTCAGGAGGGAATTAGTATTTGTAAATTTCTTTTAAAAAAAGGGTGGATGCTGTGGGAAAAAAGGAAACAGAAATATTGATCTACTATCGACTAAACGAAGATATGACTCAGACCAGGGGCGTCAAACTCAAGGCCCGGGGCCTGGAACCAGCCCACAGGGTGCTTAGGTCTGGCCTGTGGGGCTGCCCTGGAAACAGCGAAGGATCATCCCATGGTGCCTCTGCCAGCAAAAATGGAGCTCAGGAGGGCCACAGACCCCTCTGAGCTCCCTTTTTGCTGGCAGAAGGGTTGCAGGAGGCCTTTGCAGCTGGAAACGGAGCTCGAGAGGCCATTTTCACTGGCAGAGTGCCAGGGCCACCACAGGCGCCCTCAACATGAATGACGTTGAGGTGGCCACACCCACCCTGGCCATGCCCACTCTGGCCCACCGAGGTCAAACACGACCATAATGCGGCCCTCAATGAAATCAAGTTTGACACCCCTGACTTAAACTGATGCCCTTTAATCTAAAATTCTTAGAAGTTACTCTCTTTCGTTCAGAAAGAAAGAAACAGGGAAATCTTAAAACTAGATGCTTTTTCCTACTCAAGCAAAGGCAGAAGAAGTTCTACTTCAATAACATTTCAGATGGAAAACAAGATCCTCCTTTCTTAACTGTAAGGATAATTATCAATTGGAACCATCTAATATAGGATGTGGTTAAGTTTTCCGTCACTGGAACTTTGTGAGACTCACTGACATTTTGAAAGATATGCTGTGTTTTAACCACAAATTACTGGATTCAATTCTTGCATAAATGGTTGGAATTCTACACCCTGCTGTATTCCAAAGAACAGAATAAAATAATAACAATAGTCCTCACTGGCTTAAAATACTCAACTTTTGGAGCATACAGTAATGTTCCATTAGAAGCTGAAGCCACAGTTTATTGGCTTCTGTAGCGTATGAAGCCAGAAATTTATAAGTCTTGCTAGATTCACTGCACGTTGGCAAAAAAACCATGAAAATGGTAACTTTCCCAACTATTGCAATCGACATATTTTGTGGTGGCTTATCCCTGAATATGAGGGTTGCATTTCATCTGGTAGAATTGAGGCATGTAGTCCCAGGTTCAGTCCTTGCCATCTTCAAGAGAATAGAACAAGAGTATCACAACGAGAGCAGGGAAAAGCACCCAAAAATTTGCTCTGCAGAATGTTTTAGAGTGAATGAAGCAGTTTCCTTGAAATGTTAAATTAACGGCATCTTTTGCAAGGCATACATAGCTGTTCAGAGCTGTCTCCTCTGGCATGTTCATGAATAGACATTTCCCTTTTGTTGGTGCTTCCAGCAAAAATAAGAAACACTTTCCAAATAAACAAATGAACCTTGAAAAGGATGCAGTTGCTTTAATACTCTGCATTAATACACTTTGCAAAAAGCGTATATTTCAAATGCTTCACACAGACTAATGTGCACTCTATTTTTAAAGCCATTGATGATACTAAACATTGTCGCATCCAGCTTCAGCTAATTAGGCATTAACCTATTGTGCAATTAATTATTTTAATGAAGTTGATTTGATGTACTATACAGTATGTGGACACTTCTATTCTCTGTTTAGAGGAACTCTTCTGAAACCGTGCCAAGAATTATGTACATATATGCAAAATATTTCTATTAATAGAACATTCATAATTGTCATGCATGCCAATAGTATATGCAGTCTCTCATGACAAGGTTAAGAGCCATTCTTTTTCCTTGAGAAAAAGTATATTGAGTGGAAACAAGAAAAGTTGCTCTTTCTAAGCACAAGTTTCCATAATAAGTGTTATGTATGTAGGTTTGAATGTTATTGGTTTATTTGAACTGTTCTTGTAAAATGTCAAATGGTATTGGTTTAAATAGTGCGGGAAGAAACCCTGCACTCCCATTGGCTGGCAGCTACGGCTGCAGGCTATAAGAGCAGCCGTAGCCAAGCCAGGACGGGTCCATTCGAGCTGTAGTCACTAATAAACTCTTTGCTGGAACTCCTCGCATCTGACTCTTCATGCAAACTTAACACTGGCGACGAGGATGGGATTTCCTGAAGAGAAGACAACGCGACGAACAAGCAACTGAGCGAGATGGCTGCGCTGAACACCCCAGCACCGTCGATCCGCATGGAAGACTGGGAATCGTATGTGGATCGTTTCCACATATTTCTGGAAGGAACGATCTCGCGGCATCCCCGAGAGACGGAAGAGGGCGGTCTTTCTCACGCACTGCGGTCCGGCAGTCTTCAAAATGGCAAGGCGGGAGCAGCAGAGCTGAAGGTAATGGAATGGCCCGATTTAGAGAAACTTTAAGAGCCCATTACGCCCCACAAGTATCGCGCCTCATTAAGAGACACTAATTTTACCATCGGGATCAAGGGATAGCGAGAATGTTAATGACTTCGTGGCAAGTTTAAGGGACATTGGGGTGCTTGTGACTTTACCAACTTAGAAGAGGCCATGCGTGATCGGTTTGTTTTAGGCCTAAAAGATAAGGTCTTACAAAGCAAACTTTTAATGAAACCTAAGATCACGTTTAAAGAGGCCATTGAAGAAGCTGTTTCAGCGAAGCCACCAAGTCCTCAGCTGCGCCATGAAAAGATTAACAAGGCCTCAAGCCAGGCCTCAAGCCATTCTGATGGGGAAAATCCACAACAGCCCATTGCAACAAATAGACTCTGATTCTGATGGCAGTGAGGCAGAGGAGGGATTTTAAACTCAGAATGGAGAAGAAGAGAAAAGACTCTGGGAAAAACAGGCAAGGGTTCTATTGCAGAGGCTGTGGGGGCCACCCCGCACTGAATGCAAGTTCTTTGACTCCATTTGCCTACGTTGTGAGAGAAACGGGTCACATAGCCAGAGTCTGCAAATCATCCAGAACTCCACCAATTAGGAAAAAATTTCCTGATAAAGACTTTAAGCCCAACAATTTCCTTGAAAAGATGGGGCGAAATTTAGAAGCAAATGGCAAGAATGAAACTCACCAAACAATCACTATTGGTCATTCTTCACCCTTAAAAAGCAGAAAAGTACATGTGAAGGTGTTTATTGAAGGAAGGCCTTGCCAAATGGAAGTGGACTCAGGCTCTTATTTATCTATGGTGTCATGGGACACTATCCACAGACTCTTTCCCAAAATTCAGAAGAAGCATTTCCAGAAGCAAGCACTGACTCTCAAAGACTACCAAGGGAACAAGATTCCAGTAGTTGGAGCAGAGATTTCAACGTGCAGTTTAAAGGCCACACCAAACGTTTGCCCCTGACCATCGTGGACAAGGATCGCCCAAGTTTGCTGGGACTTGAGTGGTTCAAGCCACTAGGCATCGAGGTGACTGGCATCCATCACGTGAGCAGCTCTGACTGGGAAGAGTCCTTGAAGTCTGAGTTTCCAGAGGTCTTCAGCGAAGGACTGGGCAAGTATATGGGGACCCCTATTGCTTTCAGCCTAGACCCCAAGGTGCCCCAATTCGTTTAAAGCCCAGGAGGGTCCCATTTGCTTTAAAGGAAAAATTGATGCACAATTAGATAAGCTCATTGCTCAAGGGGTTTTAGAGCCTACTGACCACTCCAGATGGGAAACACCCATAGTCACACCAGTCAAGGCTGATGGGTCAGTGAGAATCTGTGGTGACTATAAGGGGACACTTAACCATGCGCTGCAGCAGAGCTACCCTGTACCAGTTGTGCATCATCTGCTCCATTCCCTTGGCAGGGGTACAGTATTTGCTAAACTGGACTTAGCTCAGGCATATCAACAATTAACAGTTGATGATGCCACTGCAGAGGCACAAACAATTGTGACTCATAGAGGTGCCTTCAAATGTAAAAGACTACAATTTGGAGTAATGGCACCTGGCATTTTTCAAAGCCTTATGGAAAGAATGTTGCAAGGACTGCCAGGGTAGTGCCTTATTTTGATGATGTGTTAATCTCTGCTGAAAATGACACTCAGCTTCAAGAGAGACTCAGAGAAGTCCTTACCAGATTCAGAAAAGCGGGTTTAAAAGTCAAGGAAGACAAATGTACACTCAAAACAGACAGAGTTGAGTTCCTGGGGTACATGATTGACAAGCATGGCATCCACCCTACTGATGCCAAGGTTAAAGCAATCAAGGAAGCCCCTAAACCTCGATGCAAGACAGATTTGCAAGCCTTCCTTGGACTTATTAACTTTACCACATGTTTCTACCTCACAAAGCATCTATTGCTGAGCCCTTACATCGCCTGCTTGATAAGAAAGCTGTTTGGATCTGGGGCGGAAGGAACAGTCAGCATTTAACAGTATTAAGAGACTAATCACGTCTGATGCTGTGTTGATACAGTTCTCTGAGAATTTGCCTGTTGTTCTGACTTGTGATGCATCCCTTTTGGAGTGGGGGTTTGAGTCACAGGCTTCCCAATGGAAGGGAAGCCCCAATTGCATTTTACTCTCGCACTTTGTCCAAAGCAGAGAGGAATTATAGCCAATTGGACAAGGAGGCTTTAGCAGTTGTTGCAGCTGTTAAGAAATTTCATGAATATCTGTATGGCAGGTCATTCACCATTGTTACAGATCACAAACCTTTATTAGGCATTGTGGCAGGAGACAAACCTACACCTAATATCCTGTCACCAAGAATGCTGAGGTGGACTGAATTTCTTGCAGCCTATTCATACAAACTGATTCACAGGCCTGGCAAGGACATTGGACATGCTGATGCACTGAGTCGTGCCCACTACCTTGCCACAAGGAGGACTTTGAACTTGAAACTCACACCTTTTTCCTGGAGACCGTGGCTAAGCTTCCAGTCCATGCTGCTGAGATTGCCAGAGAAACTACCAAAGATGCTGTGTTGGCACCTGTTATGGGCTGGATTAAGAAAGGTTGGCCTCTTCAAGATCTACCTCACCTTGCCCAACCTTTTAAGTCCAGGCAAACTGAATTATCTGTATTAAGAGGATGTATTTTGTGGGGTAACAGGGTGGTTATTCCTGCAAAACTGCAAAGGGAGGTTTTGGAAATGTTACATGAGGGTCATCCTGGGATTGTAAGGATGAAAGGTTTGGCCAGGAGTTATGTATGGTGGCCAGGTATTGACAAAATGGTTGAAAACTGGGCATCTTGTCCCAATTGCCAGGTAGTCAGGCCTGCCCCACCTCACCCCCACACAGGAATGGGAATGTCCTAGGGGCCCATGGTCTAGAATCCACATTGATTTTGCAGGCTCTACAAGAGGGCACACTTTTCTAGTGATAGTAGATGCATACTCTAAATGGCTAGAGGTAATTCCCATGACATCCACTACAACTGAGGCTGTCATCAAGCAGCTCAGAAAATTGTTTGTAACCCATGGGTTACCAGATGTCCTTGTCTCTGACAATGGCCCTCAATTCACATCTAACATTTTGAATCCTTTCTAGCTCAACAGGGCATCAGACATGCCCTCACTGCCCCTGGGCACCCTTCGCCAATGGCGGGCTGAACGATGGTACGCTTTACCAAAGAGAAGCTTCAGCAGCTGGGTCCTGGGGACATCACTGAGAAGCTTGAAAACTTCTTAGTGTTCAACACATCACTCCTAGCCCATCAAATAACTTGTCCCCAGCAGAGTTGTTGATGGGCAGGAAACTTAGGTCTTCCTTGACCGCCTTCATCCCACTTACGCACCAACGCACCACTGGATTCCACTTCCAAAGTTCGTTCTTTTAGTGTGGGAGATTCTGTCTATGCTAGGAACCTTATAGGTGAACCTTTGTGGATTCCTGCTGAAATAACTCACATCACAGGCCCTCGTTCTTACAGGGTACAAACAGAGGATGGCCTCCTCTGGAGCAGGCACATTGACCAACTTAGATCCAGGTTCCCTCAGGAACATTGCCCCTGTCTCTCTGGGTCCCTCACCTGATGTCTCTTCTAGGGGAAGGGGAACAGGAGGATAATCAGCAAACAGAATCAACCCCATGTGTAACGAGCCATTGCGACAGGAACCATCCCGAACCCTGTCACAATGCCAAGATCCATCCTTAGAAGTGGAAGATTGCACATCACTACCTGACTTGGGTGCTGACATTGGAATGGAGATGGGTTGGGAGGAGAGACCAGATTCTAACAGTCTAACAGGGTCTTCTTTCACAGGAAGTCCCAACAGGAAATGTCAGTAGACACATTTCCCTCTCACTGGGTGAGAACGTTAAAACTTCTGAACCACGAAGGTCTCAATGTACACGTAAGAGCCCCACCTATTTAAAGGAATACATTAGATAGGTTGGGGTTTGGTATGGACTGAACCTAGTGGGAGGGGTGTTATGTATGTAGGTTTGAATGTTATTGGTTTATTTGAACTGTTCTTGTAAAATGTCAAATGGTATTGGTTTAAATAGTGTGGGAAGAAACCCTGCACTCCCATTGGCTGGCAGCTACGGCTGCAGGCTATAAGAGGCAGCCGTAGCCAAGCCAGGACGGGTCCATTCGAGCTGTAGTCACTAATAAACTCTTTGCTGGAACTCCTCGCGTCTGACTCTTCATGCAAACTTAACAATAAGTATCATTGTTTTGCCTACATGTCTTCAGATAGATCAAAATGCCTTATATGGCTCTTTCGATAATCTTGTATCCCAAACTCCACCAGGCATACCCAAAGTTAGCTTCAAATTAACATTTTTACTAAATCCATACATTTGAACATTTGCAGTACAATGGTTGTTCCAAAAGAATATAGAATAATCAGAATAGAGTCTGTAATTAATTGGGATTTAAAACAGGGAGCAGGGTTTTTTGTAACATGACAGTGTTTTAGCACTTAAACATGACCTCATGCTTCAATACTGCTGAAACAAGATACAAATTTGAAATTGAAATGACAACTTAAATAATGCAAAATTAATATTGGCAAACATACACATCCCAGTGTTCACCTATTACAAGAATGTTTGACCTTTGAAATTAAATATCCTTTTAGTAATTTCTGAGAGGAGACCATTGTTAAGATTTGGAGAAACTATGCTAATAGGATTTTTCTTTTGAATAACATCACTGGGTTTTCTGTATCTTTGTCTTGAGACTATTCTGTAAGAGCACCATCTCAATTCATAAAGTCCTTAGCTATTGTCCTAGATTTAATAGATCTTATGTTCAAATGTTAATCTAGCATAGACATTGCAGACAGAAATGAGCATTGATAAATTAAAGTGTGTTTAGGATTCATATATCATCACACTTTTGCTCTTTGTAAAAAAACATACTTTTTTAAAACCAGGGAAACAACCAAATCTTTTAAACTGAAATCAAACAAAACACAAACAGTAAACAAGTTTTTGAATTATCTATAAATATTGATTTGGCTACACAAAAGCATAGGTTTGTTAATATTGGATAACATGCTCTGTTTAATACTCAATTCAGGTATGTCAGAAAACTCACTGTTGTAAAATACTTAATATGTATTCCTGATTGTGGATTTGGGAACAATTTTCTCAGGTCTCCCTGGCAGAGATATGAAAACTTGATAAATGAATACAAATATGAGCTGGCTCAATGCATGCATATAAGCGTGTGCCCAAAAAGCTCTTTTTTATCATTTTTCAGTAATAATCTCTTAGTTCAAGAGAAATGACTGGCTTTGTTTGTATTAGTAATTAATCTAAGACAGCCAACTGAAAATCCTTCTTTGGATAAATCTTTGTAGGCTTGATGAACAAAAACAGATTTAAAAATAGTACAGATATTAATATGTGAAGATAGCGTACAAAATCACCATTCATTTGGACAAAGATACAGCACAGCAATCCTATTAAATTACTCTCTTCTTTTCTTTCTAGATGTTTCATTTCCCAACTAGGTAACTTCACCAGTGCTAGAAGGTTCTAGAAACATCTTCAAGAAAACAATCAAGCTCAGAGTGCACCAAGGACCCACGGTTTAACCTTGAGGTACAATACATTGTTCTCTTCTACTGGCAAATTATCCCTACCTTATGTTCTGATTCTGAGAAATTAGTAGAAAGACTATGGATAGCATAAGTTAATTGGACCATTGCTGACTCCTCAGCACCTTATGGCCCACCAATCAAGAGGGGCAATGTTGGGCTGTTGGGCTGAGCTCCGAGCTTGGCAATTTGATTGCAAATGTTTCATCACCATTCGAGGAGACATCGTCACTGCACTTTGAATTGTGCTTGTCTGTCCAAACACTGGCCTTTAAATACCTTTTTATGTGGTGCAAATTAGTGTGGGTGTTGTTTGTTCAGCTACTTCAGAGTCATGGTCTGATTTCGGACTGTTTGATTGGAAGGCTGTTGTTACCGAGGCATGATCTTTGGTTTTAAGTACTGTCTGTGTGTTGTAAATTAGGTGTCGTCTGTTCAGATGCTTCTGAGTCATGGTCTGATTTTGGGCTGTTTGACTGGCTGGTTGTTGTTAATGGGATGCGGTTCGATTTCTTGTGAGCTGATGGGTTATGATTTTTGTTGTTGCGTAGTGGGGTGCCTGTTTGTTTTAAAATTCTATCTTTGGGGCCATGGTTGATGCAGTACTTTCATTCTCAGCAATTGGTAGACTGGATTGATGTCAATGTGTCTGTTTATTGACTTATTGGTGGAAAACCAGGCTTTGAGGAATTCTATTTCTCTCTTTGATTTTGCCTGTGTTACAACTGTGGTCCCAGTTAGGTCAAATGTGGCATTGATGGACAGTGAGGGTTTACTTATTGCCCCTCTTTGTCTGTCACTCTGTCTGCTCTTTGTCTATCAGACTGCTAATCTGAAATCACTTTTTTGTCTTTCTGCCCAGGCACATATGTATACACACACATATACAGAGAGAGAGAAAGAGAGAGAGAGAGGGAGGGAGGGAGAGAGGTGCTAGGATTGCTTATCCCTCTAATGTATATTTTGTTTAGTTTCTGCTGTCATTATAGGTATAATAACTGCTACTTTAATCCTTGCTCAGGGTGGATTGTAACTCTAAGGAAACTCACATCCCTGATGCTGAACACTTCAACACTTCAATCAAGTTATCAGAGGTGTGTGTCCTTTACTTGTGTGTGTTATAGCTGGCATGTAATGTATGCACTGCAAATAAATGACAGCTGGTTTCCTGAGTCTCTACCTCAGTCAGGAAGCTTGTCGTTTATGCAATAATACTGATTTGGAAAGCCTTGCTCTGATTTTTAGATGGAAGATTTGAAACAAGGGGCTTTGGTCCTCTCCCAGCTTCTTCCTTTTCTAGCATGCTGGATCAGTTTTGATCTGAGGCCTCTGAAGCTTGGCGTCCCTGGTAGGACTCCACTTTTATGGGCTGCAGATAAACATAATGCAGGCGTAATCTTATTAAAAACAAATCGACAGGTTATTACGGCAAATGGCTGCTGCTGCTTTAAACTGCAGAAGCATAGCAGAGCGAGGTCAAGATCAAGAGCGCTACTGCTGATGGATAATTTTCTCGTAATATGGAGTGGAGGGAACATTCTCCGCCTAAGCGAGGGGAGTGAGAATGCATCAGCAGAACAGCACACCAAATGAATCTGCAACAGATAGTGGATTTTGAATCTGTTATGTATGCAGGTTTAAAGTCATTGGTTTAGTTTGAACTGTTCTTGTAAAATGTAAGAAATGATTGGTTTAAAAAGTGCGGGAAAACCCTGCACTCTGATTGGCTGGCAACTGCGGCTGCTGGCTATAAGTAGCAGCCACAGCCCAGCCAAAGTGGGTTCGTTCTGAGCTGTAGTCACTAATAAACAAAGAGCTTGAAGCACTCCGTGTCTGTCTCCTCATGCAAACTTAACACTGGCGATGAGGATGGGATCTTCCTGAAGGAGAAGGCAACGCGGAACAGAAGGAGAGTGAGATGGCTGCGCTGAACACCCCCCCAGCCCCATTCGATCCGACGGCAGAAGACTAGGAGACGTATCCAGATCATTTCCAAATGTATCTGGAAGGAAACGATCTTGCCGACTTTTCCAAGAAGCGGAAGAGGGCAGTCTTTCTCACGCACTGCGGTCCGCAGTTTTCAAGATGGCGAAGGCATTGGCGGGAGCTGCAGACGTGAAGGTAATGGAATGGCCTGACTTGGAAAAGTTGTTAAGAGTCCATTACGCCCCACAAGTATCGTGCCTCATTAAGAGACACGAGTTTTACTGTCGGGATCAAGGGGAAAGCGAAAACGTAAACAATTTCATGGCAAGTTTAAGAGACATTGGGGTTGCATGTGAATTTAACAATTTAGAAGAGGCCATGTGCGATCGATTTGTTCTGGGCCTTAAAGACAGGGTGTTAAAGAGCAAGTTATTACTAAAACCTAAGATCACGCTGAAGGAAGCAATAGAAGAGGCCTCTTCAGCAGAAGCTACCAAGTCCTCAGCAGCAGCCATGAAGAAAATTAACAAGGCCACAAGCCATCCTGATGTGGAAAAGTCCACAACAACTCATTGTGAGCAAATAGATTCTGAGTCAGATTGTAGTGAGGTGGAGGAAGGAATTTATAGACTCAGAATGGAGCGGAAAAGAAAGACCTGGGAAGAAAGAGGCAAGATTTCTACTGCAGAGGTTGTGGGGAAGCCACCCCGCACTGAATGCAAGTTCCTAGATACCATCTGCCTCCGTTGTGAAAAAAGAGGACACCTAGCAAGAGTCTGCAAATCATCCAGAACTCCACCCAACAGAAGGAAGTTTCCTGACAAAGAATTCAAGCCCAACAACCTCAGTGAGAAAATGGGGCAGCACAGAAGCAAAGGGGAAGAATGAAACTCATCAGACAGTAACTATTGGTCATTCTTCTTCTATCAATAACAGAAAAGTGCATGTCAAGGTACTAATTGAAGGAAGGCCTTGCCAAATGGAAGTGGACTCAGGCTCATATTTATCTATGGTGTCATGGGACACTATTCACAGACTACTCCCAAACATTCAGAAGAAGCATTTCAAGAAGCAAGCACTGACTCTTAAAGACTACCAAGAGAACAAGATTCCAGTAGTTGGAACAAGAGAATTCAACGTGAAGTTCAAAGGCCACACCAAACGCTTGCCCCTGACCATCGTGGACAAGGATCGCCCAAGCTTGCTGGGACTTGAGTGGTTCAATCCACTAGGCATCGAGGTGACTGGCATCAATCACGTGAGCAACACTGAATGGGAGGAGGCCTTGAAGTCTGAGTTTCCAGAGGTCTTCAGCGAAGGATTGGGCAAGTATATGGGGACCCCTATCACTTTCAATCTAGATCCCAAGGTGCCACCAATTCGCTTAAAGCCCAGAAGGGTCCCATTTGCCTTAAAGGAAAAATTGATGCACAATTAGAGAAACTAATAGCTCAAGGAGTTTTAGAGCCCACTGACCACTCCAGGTGGGAGACACCCATAGTCACACCAGTCAAGACTGATGGGTCAGTGAGAATCTGTGGAGACTATAAGGGGACATTGAACCATGCGCTTCAACAGAGCGCATATCCAGTTCCAGTGGTGCATCATTTACTACATTCACTTGGCAGGAGTACAGTCTTTGCCAAATTGGATCTGGCCCAGGCATATCAACAACTAACAGTTGATGATGCCACTGCAGAGGCCCAAACCATTGTGACTCATAGAGGTGCTTTCAAATGAAAAAGGTTACAGTTTGGAGTAAGCGTAGCACCAGGCATCTTCCAAAGCCTTATGGAAAGGATGCTCCAAGGACTGCCTGGGGTAGTACCTTACTTTGATGATGTGTTAATCTCTGCTGAAAATGACACTCAGTTACAAGAGAGACTCAGAGAAGTCCTTACCAGATTCAAAAAGCGGGTTAAAAGTCAAGGAAGAAAAATGCACTCTTAGAACTGACAAGGTTGAGTTCTTGGGCTATATGATTGACAAGCATGGTATCCACCCCACAGATGCCAAGGTTCAGGCAATCAAAGAAGCCCCCAGACCAAAATGCAAAACTGATTTGCAAGCCTTCCTTGGACTCATTAACTTTTATCACATGTTCCTACCTCAGAAGGCAACCATTGCAGAACCACTGCACAGATTATTAGACAAAAAGTCTGCGTGGGTCTGGGGTAGAAAAGAACAATCTGCATTTAACAATATTAAAAGACTAATCACGTCTGATGCTGTACTGATACAGTTCTCTGAGAATTTGCCTGTTGTACTGACTTGTGGGGGTGGGTGGAGTGGTTTTTTTTTTTGAGCCACAGGCTTCCCAGCGGGAGGGAAGCTCCTATTGCATTTTACTCTCACCTTGACCAAAGCAGAGAGGAACTACAGCCAACTGGACAAGGAAGCCTTGGCAATTGTTGCGGCTGTCAAGAAATTCCATGAGTATTTATATGGGAGAACATTTACCATTGTCACAGATCACAAACCTCTGTTAGGCATTGTGGCAGGAGACAAACCTACCCCACTATCCTGTCACCAAGAATGCTGAGGTGGACTGAATTTCTTGCTGCTTATTCATACAAACTCATCCACAGGCCTGGCAAAGACATTGGGCATGCAGATGCTTTGAGTCGCTGCCCACTTCCTTCTCACACTGAGGACTTTGCTCCTGAGACTTACACCTTTTTCCTACAAACTGTTGCCAAGCTTCCAGTACACACTGCTGAAATTGCCAGAGAGACTGCCAAAGACACTTTATTGGCTCCTGTTATAGGTTGGATTAAGAAAGGTTGGAAGCTGCTGGCTATAAGTAGCAGCCACAGCCCAGCCAAAGTGGGTTCGTTCTGAGCTGTAGTCACTAATAAAGAAAGAGCTTGAAGCACTCTGCGTCTGTCTCCTCATGCAAACTTAACAGAATCCAAAACTCTGCATTAAGCAAATTCTTTCCAAGGCTCCATCTGGAAGCGGGGGGGGGGGGGATAATCATCTTTGCCTACCTTGCAGATTCTGAAAAGGTGTATTGTCATGATGAATGGGAATACCTGGACCATTTTATCTAAACAGTCACAATAGAAATCAACATTTCCCAGATTCAGAGAATGCTTGCTTCTCTCTTCCCTCCAGTTAGCCATGAAAGCTCTTGCCTTTCGTGAATCCTTCTGTACTAACATCTTAGACTGGATTGGTGAGACCTGTAACCTGCTGCACATTCATACAGCTCTGCATGCTTTGAGAATGATTGGCACCCCGCACGACCACAGCATCTCTTTGTTGTTGTGAAAGCATCCCTCTGTTGCCACAAGGACACCAAGGGTTGAAACACTTCTGAATCATTTTTGAAGTGTGTGTAGCCCTTAACATTAACCCAAAAACTTTAACTTTAGACTGCCTACTATTGACCTCACCCCTTTCCTACGAGGTCTGTAGGGGGCGTGCATAAGCTCACCAAAGTGCCTACCGTCCCTGTCCTATTGTTTCTTTTATTTTCTTATATGTATCCATGTATTTATAACTATGTTTATACTTATACGTATTATCTTGTAAGCAATTGACTAATCAAATAAACAAACAAACAAACATTTAGATGCACCGTCTCCCATATATGATTATGATGATGATGATTATTATTTATTAGACTTGTATGCCACCCTCTCTCCCTAAGGACTCAGGGCGGCTCACAATATAAAATACAATACAATAAATTATCTAAAAAAGCGGTTAAACACTACAAGCCCAATATTAAAAATTAAAACAATTAAAATCATTTTAAAAGAAGAAACCCCACCCCCCTTGGCTCAGTCCAGGACAGTCTGCTGAAATAACCAAGTCTTCAGGTCACGGCAGAAGGAGTGGAGATCAGGGGCCAAACGAAGGCCCAAGGGGAATTGATTTCACAGGGTGGGTGCTCCCACAGAGAAGGCCCTACCCCTGGGCACCACCAGCCGACAATGTCTGGTCAACGGTACCCCAAGGAGGGCCTGCCTGTGGGAGCATTCAGGGCAGTCGGAGTGTGATGCTGGCAGGAGACGATGATGAGGATGATGGATATGTTGGGGTTTTTTTGTTGTTTGTTTGTGTGTGCCTTGGAGTTAGTGTTGAATCCTGACAATGGCCTGGAGAAGTCCCTGCAAAACTTTCTTGGCAAAGTTTTTCGGAAGTGTTTTTCGTTGTCTCCTTCCTGGGGCTGAGAGAGTGACCCAAGGTCACCCAGATGGCTTTTTGTCTTTAAGACAGGACTAGAACTCATGGCCTCCTGGTTTCTAGATTGGTGCCTTAACCAGGGGTGGGCTTCAAAAATTTGAGCTCTCTGCCCAGTTGCTGGGTGGGCGTGGCCATGGTGGGTGTGGCCTAGTCAGCCTCCTGCACCAAGGCAGGGGGGGCATTTTTGCCCTCCACAGACTCAGGAGGCTTTCCTTGAGCCTCTGGGAGGGCGAAAATGGCCTCTCCGGGCTCAGGAGGTCCTCTGGAACTTCTCCCTCATGAACTTCTGGGAGACCCATTTTTCACCCTCCCTAAGCCTCCACGTGTGCTCTGCACTTACCTGCATCCAAAATGGGCTGCGTGGGGACTTCTGGGAGGGGCGGAGGGCAGGGTCACCCAGGAGTGGGATTTGGGGGTTCTCCGAACTTTGCAGAATCTTAGCTAGGGGCTCTCCTGAACCCCTGCGAACCCCCAGCAGCCCACCTCTGGCCTTAACCATTGTACCAAACATCAACGCAGTTTCTCCAAAAGAACAAATAGCACCAAAACTAAGGCAGGGTGTAATTTTTTGACCTTATTCTTATTCTGAAAAATCTTTTTGGAATAACGTTTTGAAGGTTCCTTCTCAAAGAGCTAGATAGATACCGGGATTTTACAGAACTGAGGAAGGGATTGAGACATGAAAGAAAACACTGCACATGTAGTCCTCGACTCACAACAGTTCATTTAATGAAGTTACAATAGCACTGAAAAAAGTGAATTATGACTATTTTTCACACTTACAACTATTTTTTTTAAATTCATATTTATATCACGCCCTTCTCCGGAGACTCAGGGCGGCTTACAGTTTTTGGGATACAACCCAATGCGCTCAGCAATAGCCTTCATTCCATTGTATATGCCTGCTTATTACTAAGCGGCATTTTTTACAAAGTCAGCTTATTGCCCCCAACAATCTTGGGTCCTAACTTTACCTACCCCGAGAGGATGGAAGGCTGAGTCAACCTTGAGCCTGGTGGGATTCGAGCCTGCAATAATTACAGGCAGCTGGAGCTAAGTGCTAGGCTATTAACAGCCTGCACCACCAAGGCCCAAGGCCTAACTATTGCAGCATCCCCATGATCACGTGTTTGAAATTCAGATGCTTGTTCATATGACAAGGGCCTGAGAATTCAGGAAATTCAGGCAGTTCAAATGAGTATAAAGATTAAGCTTAATCTTCAAGCTTAAATTCTCTAAATCTGGCCAACTGACCCTTAAGGGGAATGATAAGAGAGACATTCAGGGTAAGAGAGGCATTCAAGGACTTAGATCTCTTGCGGGTGTGAAAGGACTTATGACTTATGATGCATATGACCTCTCCCTCAGACTCAGCCTAGTCATCTCCTACACACATTTAGGACAGTTCAGTGTCTCGGGGTCATGTGATCATCTTTGGTGACCTTCTGACAAAGTCAATGGGGAAGCCAGATTCTCTTAAGAACTGAATTATTAATTGAACAACTGCAGTGATTCACTTAACAACTGTGGCAAGAAAGGTCATAATATGGGGCATAATTACTTAACAAGTGTCTCACTTAGCAACATACATTTTGGACTCAATTGTGGTCATAAGTAGAGGACTACCTGTATCCATCAAAACTCCACTTTAAGTGAATGCAGGGACAATAAATCTGTATGTCAGCATTCCAGAAAACCTCCACTCCAACAAATAACTCCGAGACAGTCATCCTCTCAAAAGTTCTGTTTTATTTGGATAATAAACTGGCACATCTGGGAAATCCTGAATTGAAAGTTCCAGGTTTCCTTGCAATAAGTAAAAATTACAAATCCACCCCCTGTACCCATCATCGCATCACATGCTCCAATCACCATCCATCCCAACTTGAGACGTCCCCTCAACCAGGTGCAGAATAACATGGCCTTGACTTAGAAGAAGAATGCTACGGTGTCTAACCTCATACACTCCAAGAAATTCCCTCCTCCCATTTTCCCAGGCTCAAGAATATGGCAGCGTGGAAGCGTCAGGTGTTAATATGGCTTCCAAAGCTGACACTGTACATTAAGCCCCTATAGTGCTCTTGATAAGGTAATTTGGACGTGGTTTGCCAGTCCTCTTTTAGAGAGCTGAAAGAGTGCGACTAGCTCAAGATCATCCAGCTGGTGTCAGGGTTCCAAGTAATACATCCCTTTCAATAAAGACTCTGAGGCAGGCAAATTCCTCAAAGAACATTTTTATTAGGACATATTAAATTGGCATATTCCAAGTGGAAAACTGGCTCTAAGTCACTGCTGGTTTTCCCCCCAGTTAAAAGTAAAGCTTTATCACTTCCCCCCAGAGTCTCAGTCACATGGTCCAATCAGCATAAAGCCCAGTTGCTAGGTAACCTCAGTCCCCAACTTTTAGACAGCTGCACCAACGACCTTGATTCCCAGGGAAAAGAATTTTATTTAGGCTACAGCTATCTCTACACCCCACCTCCCTGCCCCCAGGCTGTGTCAGCTCTGAAGCAGTGAGAAGAGAAACCTTCCTAGAAAACTACTAAAAGAAAATGGCCACCATTTAGCCAACTTCAGTGTTGACAGCTGGCTTTGTACCTAAGGCATGACTAGAACTCATGCTCTCCCAGTTTCTAACCTGATGCCTGCTTTATACCAGAACTACCAGCAAGTGATACCAGTGGTCAAACTTTTTGTAAGATATTTGTTATGTATGTAGGTTTGAATGTTATTGGTTTATTTGAACTGTTCTTGTAAAATGTCAAATGGTATTGGTTTGAATAGTGCGGAAGAAACCCTGCACTCCATTGGCATTGGCAGCTACGGCTGCAGGCTATAAGAAGCAGCCGTAGCCAAGCCAGGACGGGTCCATTCGAGCTGTAGTCACTAATAAAGTCTTTGCTGGAACTCCTCGCCTGACTCTTCATGCAAACTTAACACTGGCGACGAGGATGGGATTTCCCTGAAGAGAAGACACGCGACGAACAAGCAACTGAGCGAGATGGCTGTGCTGAACACCCCCAGCACCGCTCGATCCGGTGACGGAAGACTGGGAATCGTATGCGGATCGCTTCCACATGTTCCTGGAGGGGAACGATCTCGCCGACATCCCCGAGAGACGGAAGAGGGCGGTCTTTCTCACGCACTGCGGTCTGGCAGTCTTCAAAATGGCTAAGGCATTAGCGGAGCAGCAGAGCTGAAGGTAATGGAATGGCCCGATTTAGAAAAACTTTGAGAGCCCATTACGCCCCACAAGTATCGTGCCTCATTAAGAGACACGAATTTTACCGCCGGGATCAAGGGGATAGCGAATGTTAATGACTTCGTGGCAAGTTTAAGGGACATTGGGGTGCTTGTGACTTTACCAACTTAGAAGAGGCCATGATCGGTTTGTTTTAGGCCTTAAAGATAAGGTCTTACAAAGCAAACTATTAATGAAACCTAAAATCACGTTTAAAGAGGCCATTGAAGAAGCTGTTTCAGCGGAAGCCACCAAGTCCTCAGCAGCGGCCATGAAAAGATTAACAAGGCCTCAAGCCAGGCCTCAAACCATTCTGATGGGGATAAATCCACATCTACTCATTGCGAACAAATAGACTCTGATTCTGATGGCAGTGAGGCAGAGGAGGGATTTTAAACTCAGAATGGAGAAGAAAAGAAAAGACTCTGGGAAGAACAGGCAAGGGTTCTATTGCAGAGGCTGGGGGGGGCACCCCCACTGATTGCAAGTTCTTTGACTCCATTTGCCTACGTTGTGAGAAACGGGGTCACATAGCCAGAGTCTGCAAATCATCCAGAACTCCACCAGCTAGGAAGAAATTCCTGATAGAGACTTTAAGCCCAACAATTTCCTTGAAAAATGGGGCGAAATTTAGAAGCAAATGGCAAGAATAAAACTCACCAAACAATCACTATTGGTCATTCTTCACCCTTAAAAGCAGAAAAGTACATGTGAAGGTGTTTATTGAAGGAAGGCCTTGCCAAATGGAAGTGGACTCAGGCTCTTATTTATCTATGGTGTCATGGGACACTATCCACAGACTTTTCCCAAAATTCAGAAAAAGCATTTCCAGAAGCAAGCACTGACTCTCAAAGACTACCAAGGGAACAAGATTCCAGTAGTTGGAGCGAGAGATTTCAACGTGCAGTTTAAAGGCCACACCAAACGTTTGCCCCTGACCATCGTGGACAAGGATCGCCCAAGTTTGCTGGGACTTGAGTGGTTCAAGCCACTTGGCATCGAGGTGACTGGCATCCATCACGTGAGCAGTTCTGACTGGGAAGAGTCCTTGAAGTCTGAGTTTCCAGAGGTCTTCAGCGAAGGACTGGGCAAGTATATGGGGACCCCTATTGCTTTCAGCCTAGACCCCAAGGTGCCCCAATTCGTTTAAAGCCCAGGAGGGTCCCATTTGCTTTAAAGGAAAAAATTGATGCACAATTAGATAAACTCATTGCTCAAGGGGTTTTAGAGCCTACTGACCACTCCAGATGGGAAACACCCATAGTCACACCAGTCAAGGCTGATGGGTCAGTGAGAATCTGTGGTGACTACAAGGGGACACTTAACCATGCGCTGCAACAGAGCGCATATCCTGTACCAGTTGTGCATCATCTGCTCCATTCCCTTGGCAGGGGTACAGTATTTGCTAAACTGGATTTGGCTCAGGCATATCAACAATTAACAGTTGATGATGCCACTGCAGAGGCACAAACAATTGTGACCATAGAGGTGCCTTCAAATGTAAAAGACTACAATTTGGAGTAAGCGTGGCACCTGGCATTTTTCAGAGCCTTATGGAAAGAATGTTGCAAGGACTGCCAGGGGTAGTACCTTATTTTGATGATGTATTAATCTCTGCTGAAAATGACACTCAGCTTCAAGAAAGACTCAGAGAAGTCCTTACCAGATTCAGAAAAGCGGGTTTAAAAGTCAAGGAAGACAAATGTACACTCAAAACAGACAGAGTTGAGTTCCTGGGGTATATGATTGACAAGCATGGCATCCATCCTACTGATGCCAAGGTTAAAGCAATCAATGAAGCCCCTAAACCTCGATGCAAGGCAGATTTGCAAGCCTTCCTTGGACTTATTAACTTTTACCACATGTTTCTACCTCACAAAGCATCTATTGCTGAGCCCTTACATCCTACTTGATAAGAATGCTGTTTGGATCTGGGGGCGGAAGGAACAGTCAGCATTTAACAGTATTAAGAGACTAATCACGTCTGATGCTGTGTGATACAATTCTCTGAGAATTTACCTGTTGTTCTGACTTGTGATGCATCCCCTTTTGAGTGGGGGGGTTTTGAGTCACAGGCTTCCCAATGGACGGGAAGCCCAATTGCTTTTACTCTCGCACGCTGTCCAAAGCAGAGAGGAATTATAGCCAATTGGACAAGGAGTTTAGCAGTTGTTGCAGCTGTTAAGAAATTTCATGAATATCTGTATGGCAGGTCATTCACCATTGTTACAGATCACAAACCTTTACTAGGCATTGTGGCAGGAGACAAACCTACACCTAATATCCTGTCACCAAGAATGCTGAGGTGGACTGAATTTCTTGCAGCCTATTCCTACAAACTGATGCACAGGCCTGGCAAGGACATTGGACATGCTGATGCACTGAGTCGTTGCCCACTACCTTGCCACAAGGAGGACTTTGAACTTGAAACCCACACCTTTTTCCTGGAGACTGTTGCTAAGCTTCCAGTCCATGCTGCTGAGATTGCCAAAGAAACTGCCAAAGATGCTGTGTTGGCACCTGTTATGGGCTGGATTAAGAAAGGTTGGCCTCTTCAAGATCTACCCTCACCTTGCCAACCTTTAAGTCCAGGCAAACTGAATTATCTGTATTAAGAGGATGTATTTTGTGGGGTAACAGGGTGGTTATTCCTGCAAAACTGCAAAGGGAGGTTTTGGAAATGTTACATGAGGGTCATCCGGGATTGTAAGGATGAAAGGTTTGGCCAGGAGTTATGTATGGTGGCCAGGTATTGACAAAATGGTTGAAAACTGGGTAGCATCTTGTCCCAATTGCCAGGTAGTCAGGCTGCCCCACCTCACGCCCACACAGGAATGGGAATGTCCTAGGGCCCATGGTCTAGAATCCACATTGATTTTGCAGGCCCTACAAGAGGGCACACTTTTCTAGTACTAGTAGATGCATACTCTAAATGGCTAGAGGTAATTCCCATGACATCCACTACAACTGAGGCTGTCATCAAGCAGCTCAGAAAATTGTTTGTAACCCATGGATTACCAGATGTCCTTGTTTCTGACAATGGCCCTCAATTCACGCTAACATTTTGAATCCTTTCTAGCTCAACAGGGCATCAGACATGCCCTCACTGCCCCTGGGCACCCTTCGCCAATGGCCGGGCTGAACGCATGGTACGCTTTACCAAGGAGAAGCTTCAGCAGCTGGGTCCTGGGGATATCACTGAGAAGCTTGAAAACTTCTTAGTGTTCAACACATCACTCCTAGCCCATCAACTAACTTGTCCCCAGCAGAGTTGTTGATGGGCAGGAAACTTAGGTCTTCCCTTGACCGACTTCATCCCACTTACGCACCCAACGCACCACTGGATTCCACTTCCAAAGTTCGTTCTTTTAGTGTGGGAGATTCTGTCTATGCTAGGAACCTTATAGGTGAACCTTTGTGGATTCCTGCTGAAATAACTCACATCACTGGCCCCTCGTTCTTACAGGGTACAAACAGAGGATGGCCTCCTCTGGAGCAGGCACATTGACCAACTTAGATCCAGGTTCCCTCAGGAACATCGCCTGTCTCTCTCTGGGTCCCTCACCTAATGTCTCTTCTAGGGGGAAGGGAGGAACAGGAGGAAAATCAGCAAACAGGAATCAACCCCATGTGTAAGCCATTGCGACAGGAACCATCCCAACCCTGTCACAATGCCAAGATCCATCCTTAGAAGTAGAGCCATTGCGACAGGAACCATCCGAACCCTGTCACAATGCCAAGATTCATCCTTAGAAGTGGAAGATTGCACACCACCACCTGACTTGGGTGCTGATATTGGAATGGAGATGGGTTGGGAGGAGAGACCAGATTCTAACAGTCTAACAGGGTCTCCTTTCACAGGAAGTCCCAACAGGGAAATGTCAGCAGACACATTTCCTCTCACTGGGTGAGAACGTTAAAACTTCTGAACCACGAAGGTCTCAACGACACGTAAGAGCCCCACCTATTTAAGGAATACATTAGATAGGTTGGGGTTTGGTATGGACTGAACCTAGTGGGGAGGGGTGTTATGTATGTAGGTTTGAATGTTATTGGTTTATTTGAACTGTTCTTGTAAAATGTCAAATGGTATTGGTTTGAATAGTGCGGGAAGAAACCCTGCACTCCCATTGGCTGGCAGCTACGGCTGCAGGCTATAAGAAGCAGCCGTAGCCAAGCCAGGACGGGTCCATTCGAGCTGTAGTCACTAATAAAGTCTTTGCTGGAACTCCTCGCGTCTGACTCTTCATGCAAACTTAACAATATTTATAATTGATAAAAGGAAAAAAAAATACCTTGCATTTGTATCAGCCTTCTCAGTTGCTCAGAAAAGGCTTTAGCTAAATGGAGATGTCAAAGAGCTGTCTTTGAAGATATAAATTCTTATTTTAAGAAACTCAAAATAGCCATGTTGAATACATGATACAAACTCTTTGGTTTCATAGAGGCTTTATATGGATCTTGATATACAGTACAACACTGACCAGTATTTATTTTGTTTCATGCAGTTGTGTTTTTAATGCACTTGAGTATTGCATGGCTCAGGTGTTTAAATAATTTGATAAATAAATGCCGAAAAAACAATTTGGAGCTATAATGAGTGAGACGGCTTGAAGCAAAAGTTCAGAGTGTTAATAGAGAATAAACATTAGGTACCTACTCATTTTCAAACTATAGCAAAAAATATGAAATATAAAGTTAAATATCCTTACAATTTCATATGGGTTAGGTTAGTGGTTTTTTTAATTGTCTGACAGTAACAGAGTAGTTTTAGAATAACATTTGCATTAGTGCTTAATAACTGATTATAGAAAAAAACAAGAATAGCATAAATATTTTTGTTCAAATGTTCAGTCAGTTTAAATGAACTGATCTGTTGTCTCCGAGTAATTTTTCCCTAAACAAGATTTGTGCTGTGTATTGTTAAAAAGCTGTAAAGACAGATATATGTTCTTTTGTTCATTATGTAGGAGCTAAATAGTGAATATTTTTGAAGGACAGTTCCAAAAAGAAAAATTCTAACTTGTTTTCACAGATGTATATCATACCTATCCAGTTATTTTTAGGAATTTCACAGACAGCCTTCACAATACAAAAATGAACATTTAAAAGATACAATTCACCTTATTAAAAAGTAACTGCATCGTAAACCAATATCACTCCATTTTTAATTTGGAAAAATATTTTTTTCATTTTGAAAGAGATTGCCAGATACATCATAATAATAAAGTTCAGATCTGCCATTTTTTTGATGTCCAAATCATGTGTGTATCCAAAGAACCACAGACTAATGTCACAGCCTCAAATATTATGGATAAATGCCAAATGGTAGATTTGAGTTGGTATAATTGAATATGCAGCCTTTTGCTATCCAAAGCTATCCCATTTCAAGTTTTTATACACAGCCTGACATTTCCTATCTACATTGGAGATGGAATACAAAACAGCAGAAAAAAAAAAGACAAATTCTAATTGCAGGAACCCAAGAGATCATTCGGCTTTCTGAGCCATTTATAATTATGGCTACACATCTAAGATTTTTCTGTCTGTTCCACAAAATAAGTATCCCGTTTTTAATCTCATTATAGAACCCTCATACCCATTTTCCAGACCAAATAGGCCCCTGATTTCTAAGCAATTATTGCAAAAATAAAACTCTCGATAAAGCTTCCAATCTAAGTATCACATTCATTTATTCAAAACCTACCATTTTCAACACTAACATTTGTTGGCAGTGTAGTAGATTTCATATCTACAGTACTACACTGCCAACATATCAATAACATACCAGCCAAAGTAATTATTACTATAGGGAAAAGTGCTATTCCTGTTTTATATTTGAAGGTCAGATTTGGTACAATGGCAACCATACCCTGTCCAAACTGATAATTTACAAGTTAAAAGTTGCAGAAAGGAATTTCATAAAAGCAGGTAAAGAGTAGTCTGAGAAACAGAAAAGAATTGTGATATCCCAGAAGCTATCAAGTAAAGAATCTTGCTAAACCTCATAGGGGGAAAAATCTGTTTCCATTAAGTTTGGTGGTGGGATTCAATTTTTTTTGTACTACCGGTTCTGTGGGCATGGCTTGGTGGGCATGGCAGGAGAAGGATACTGTAAAATCTCCAGTCAGAGGTGGTATTTGCCGGTTTTCCGAACTACTCAAAATTTCTGCTACCGGTTCTCCAAAACTGGTCAGAACCTGCTGAATACCACCATTAAGTTCCCTTTACCTCTAATTGATGAAACAGAGTAAATGATCAGTGTTTCATTTCTGTGCTTGCTTAGCATGTTGGAAATACATGGTCAACTTGCCACTGTGCCATAAATAATGCCGTATGCGCTTCTATCAGCTGTCTTGCATGGCAGAGGTGGTATTCAGGAGGTTCTGACCAGTTCTGGAGAACCAGTAACAGAAATTTTGAATAGTTCAGAGAACCAGCAAATATCACCTCTGACCATCTATTCTCTGCTCCCGTCCCAGCTGATCAGCTGGGTCTTCTTTTGTTGCTCTGCACAGGAGAATGGAGCTGGAAAGCAGGTTAGTGGGGTGTGGAGGGAATGGGATTTTGCAGTAACCTTCCCCCAGGAGTGGGGAGGGATTTTGCAGTATTCTTCCCTAGCCATGCCCACCAAGCCATGCCCACCAAGCCACACCCACAGAACCAGTAGTAAAAATTTTTGAATCCCACCACTGCTGCATGGCAAATATAAAAAAAATACAATTGATTGAAACATACTGTCCCTATGGCTCAGGAGAGATGAAGACCATTGGACAAATACTCCTTCAATGCTCTTTTTATAGAGATATTCAAAAAAACAAACCCACCCAATAATCAGTAGGTATCCCAGCCATTCCAGATATTGGAAGAAATATCCAGGTCCAGTTCCAAGCCGAGTCAAAATGGAGGTTGGAGGCTGATTGGAAAGAGGGTCGATTTATTGATGAACAAGACCACATGTTTGTGGTTCTAGTGCAGCTGACCACATGGAGTTGAGAATGAAGGCTATATATACCTTCTCTTGGGCTTTGAACTTGAACTTCCTGTTCCTGGGCAAGAACATGTATTCTATTGGCTGTTGTAGGGATCATAGATGGCTCTGTAGGTTGTCGAGATAAGTTTGAAGTTTGCTGGGGTGGTGCAACTGAAATGATGCAATGAAGGAGCGTGTGTTCTGAAAAGATGTTGAGCAATTCCTATTATGGCTGAGGGCTAATCCTACCTTTGTCCAGACCTTGCAGCAGGGAATTTGTTTATGAATAGAACTAGCTATCTCTTTATCTCTTAAGTGCTGACATCTGCTGAGGACTATTAAGAAAGGTGGGGCTATTAAGAGTGAGTCTGCTTCCTGCCACTAAATATAATATTCTGCCTTTTAATATTTCTCAAAATATTTCATTCCTCTAGGAGAGGGGTGGGTGCTAACTTTCTACACAGCACTATCTATCTCCAGTGGCTTTTTAAGGATGAGCAGACTGTGATTACAGTTCAGGTAGCTAGATTCTGTGCAGCAGCAGTGGGGTTTTGTCGGAAACATGTGATTAATCCATCATAGCTTGTTTACCCAATTAATTCAGCAACCCCTTTTGCATTATTACTCTTTTGCATTTTAGTATTTAATGACTACAGGTCTCACAGTTTAAACATGGATATTATAGCATAGTCAGGCTGTGCTGTGTTTTGCTCATCTGTAACTGACAGATTGGATACCAAATTGTGATTTTAATACAGCTTTTATCTGTTGTTTCTTATTTTATTCTTGAATTTTTAACTGGATATTCCTTGAGTGTTTTAACTTATACTCTGGTCTCTGACCTCATGACTGTAATGAACCAGTGATGGTATTCTACCTGTTCGCCTGGTTCTGACATACCGTAGTGCCAAAGATCAGCTGGCAGAGAACCGGTTTGCTCGAGTCTCTCCGACGCTCTGCAGTTGGGCCCATCTGCACACCCCTGCTCCTAAGTCCTTTTTAACCTCTCAGCTGTGTGCGCAGCAGAGCAGATTGCTTTGCTAAACAGCTGAGAGGTGCAGTAGCTTAGTTTTTACTATTTTAATGTATGTGCAAAGTGCGCGTTTGTTATGCAATCCCACCCCTGCAGCCACACCCACCAAGCCACACCCACAGAACCGTGGTGGGAACTTTTGAATCCCACCACCGTAATAAACATTGACTTGACCAAAATCATCAGTGTCTGTGTGAGAAAGTTAGATGTGATAAAGTTGTGTATTCAAAAATAGAACTGAGGCAGAGGGTGAATTCTTCTTTTAAAAGAAAAGAGAAGAAAGAGAATGTGTGCAGGTAGGGTAAGCAAGTTAACTGCTATAGGCTTACAGCTATTGAACTGAAGCTGGATCTAACTGAGATTAATCACTTGAAAGGATAATGTACTCCATACATGATTAATGGAAAAACTGGAAATTTCCTATAACAATACTTCAGTTCTAAACCACCAATGGTCTGGGTGATTTACACTGAACCATTTAAATACACTAAAACACAGTAAATAGATTTAAAAAAAATCTCACTTGAAACTTGTTTCCCTCCAGCTGGCCAGTAGGAGGCCTTCAAAAATGTATTCAGTCACTGCTCTGTCTAGACTTCTGGTGATCCTAGCACGACTATAACTTCGGAAGACGACAAGAGATATACCTCCCAGGGTGCCAGAGGGGCACCCAGGTCTCAGCCCTATTCTTTGCCAGCCAAATGGTGTCATCAGATGCCTACAATCATGAGTTGGAGAAAGAGAGGATGGAGGGAATAAATTAGTCAGGTTTTCAGTGACTGCTGTAGCCTGGAGACAGACTTGACAGGATGACACATAATCCTTTAACATCAGAACTCACCCTTGATCACCAGAGCTGAGTACCAGATGCAACATTTTAAAGAGATAACCGCTTCCCTGCAATCATATTCTTATGGCAAGGTTGCAAAATTTTCTTCCATGATAGCAAAAGGTCCATTGGGAAACAACTGTCTTTCAGTCATAAAGAAAGGGTGGATTCATTTCTGGCTTTTCTTGGGGTTCATCCATTTGAGTCCTAACATATTGGTCTCATTGCTGCAATTTTACTTGATCCAAGAGATCTACTGCTTACCATCCATCCTCCAGCCTTTTAGGATTTTTTTTCCCCCTGAAGGAAGCAGTAAATTTATTTGGTTTCAGAATTGTGTATCACATAATCATACTTGGGCACACAGGAGAGTTCATTAGGCAATTTGTCCTGTGAGCTAGAAATATTAGTGATAAAGGACTTCAGAGGAAGCAGTGGAGGATGGAAGACTGATGACCACAGCAATTAAGAGCAGATACCAAAATCACTACACATATACTTTAACTCTGGTCAAATAAATTCACTTCATATTGGTTCCACTTGGAGTGGTGGGGTGGCCTAGAGGGGAAGCTGTTGCCTCACAATCAGAAGCTGTGAGTTCGATCCTAGATAGAGGGAGATATTTCCCTGAGAAATATATCTGCTAAACAGAACTCTGCATTGGTGACAGAAAGGGCATCCGGCCATTAAAACACTCTGCTAGCTCCATTCAGTTATGGGGTCATTAAAAGACAGTGATTATATTGGTTCCACTTACTTTTAAAAAGCTTGATCTTTAATCCCATCAAATAATGTCCCACAAGTTGGTTTCTTATCATTTTCTCTGAATATTCTTTAGGAACAACTTCAGTAGTATAACATATCTCTGTAAATCCAAGATAAGAACACTTTCCAGATCATTATTCTAATTTTTTCATTTGTATGACCATTTTAGTTATTAGAACATCAGCCAGTTTCAAATGTCAAGTAATTGTGGCATCTTTTTCCATAACATTCTTGTAGTTCAGTGTTTTTAAATCCATTTTCAAATCCACAACTTTCCCCACATCACTCTTGTAAACTGGGATATTTAAAACTTTTTCAAATCTACATTCAAATCAGGTTCAGTGTTTGTTTATCCAGTAAAATCTATTCTTCTTTTATTTCCTCTGTTGTTAATCTTTGTGGTCTCAATCTTTAAGTAATTTCTGAATACATTGTTTCCAAACAGCATTAATTTCTTCTGTAGTCAAATAGTTTTGTTCCATAATATTAATGGCTCTCTTCTTTAACTGTAATTATTAGTTCTGCCTAGTTCCCTTTGGTCAATGTCCTCTTATCATATGTTTATCTTCCAATCAACAAAACTTTCCCATGGGAGGATTCGATTAATTTCAAAGTCTTCATATAATCGGTAAATATTATTTCAAGCCCATCTAGACCTTTAAATTTCCTAAATCAATATTCTAGTCTGCTTTTTGCTGTTTTCCAAAATAAATGTTTTCTTTTTAATCCTTAAACTTACATAAACTTCTTTCATCCAGAGTAGAAGGAAATTCTCCTGGTGTGAAGGAACTTGCCTTTCAGGAGGTTTGTAGATGCAGAAAATCAAGAAGAATCTACTTCCTAAAGTATATAAGAGAGGAAGTAAAACCAGTGTCTGTCCTGAAGGCCAAACCAGACTTAGGTAAAATGGTTTTGTTATGTATGCAGGTTTAAAGTCATTGGTTTTGTTTGAACTGTTCTTGTAAAATGTAAGAAATGATTGGTTTAAAAGTGTGGGAAAACCCTGCACTTTGATTGGCTGGCAACTGTGGCTGCTGGCTATAAGTAGCAGCTGCAGCCCAGCCAAAGTGGGTTCGTTCTGAGCTGTAGTCACTAATAAACAAAGAGCTTGAAGCACTCCACATCTGTCTCTTCATGCAAACTTAACAGTTTTCCCCTGGCTCCATTGGATAAAAACAAAACACTCAGAATCAGGTTCCAACATTTAAGCTGCATTACACTGGGATGCATCATCTATAAGGTTTCATTTCATTTCTAACTAAATTGTTTTCCACTTGCTAGAACATGTAGGTCTTTTCATGAAATGAAACACTTTTTCTCAGATTCTATATTTGTAATTTTAATGTAGAACTTTGCAGCCCCAGTCCATGACATGTTTGTTTTGTTTATTTATTTATTAAGAAAAAAAATTATGTCCACTCAGCTCACTCACAGTGACTCCATGCTTATAGAAGTAAAACCCCAAATACAAAACCCTCCAACAACAACAATTAAACAATCCACGCAAATGGACTCTGTATCACCTGGGTCTGCGGGCAAAAGCATATCTTCAAAGAGCATTGATGTGGGTCCAATCTTTTTATTTATTCATTTTATTTTATTTATTTGTGAAACATGTACAACATAACACGTTGGTATGTGTGTTAGCGGCGATGCTCCTGAGGCAATCTGGATCTTAACTGATCAATGTGCCTGCTCCAGAGGACACCATCCTCCATTTGTACCCTGTAAGACCTGGGGCCTGTGATTTGGGTTATCTCAGCAGGAATCCATAATGGTTCACCCATAAGGTTCTTAGCATAAACAGAATCACCCACAGTGAATGTGCTGAATTGCTAGTGGAATCTAGTGGTGCATTGGGTGCGTAAGTGGGATGAAGGTGATCAAGGGAGACCTAGTTTCCTACCCATCAACAATTCAGCTGGGGACAAATTAGTTGAGGGTTGGGAGTGATAAGCTGAACACTGAGAAGTTTTTCAACTCTCTCAGTGATATCCCTGGACCCAATTGCTGAAGTTTTTCCTTGGTAAATTGTACCATCACGTTCAGCCCGACCTTGGTTGGAGGATGCCCAGGGGCTGTCAGGACATGTCTGATACCCTGTTGTGCTAAATAGGATTCAAAAAGGTTGGATGTAAATTGAGGGCCATTGTCAGAAACAAGCACATCAGGTAACCCGTGAGTTACAAAAGCTTTTAAGCTGTTTGATGACAGCTTCAGTTGTGGTGGATGCCATAGGGATAACCTCCAGCCATTTGAAATCAACTATAATAAGGAAAGTGTGCCTCTGGTAGGGCCAGCAAAATCAATGTGAATCCTGGACCATGGGCCCCTAGGACATTCCATTCCTGTGTGGGGGGAGAGAGGTGGGGCAGGCCTGACCTGACAGTTGGGACAAGATGCAACCCAGTTTTCAACCATTTTGTCAATACCTGGCCACCATACATAACTCCTGGCCAATCCCTTCATTCTGACAATACCTGGATGACCCTCATGTAACATTTCCAAAACCTCTCTTTGCAGTTTTGTAGGAATAACCACCCCGTTACCCCACAAAATACATCCTCTTAATACAGATAACTCAGTTTGCCTGGATTTAAAAGGTTGGGCAAGTTGAGGTAGATCTTGAAGAGGGCAATCTTTCTTAATCCAGCCTATAACAGGAGCCAATACAGTGTCTTTGGCAGTCTCTCTGGCAATTTCAATGGCGTGTACTGGAAGCTTGGCAACAGTTTCTAGGAAAAAGGTGTAAGTCTCAGGAGCAAAGTCCTCAGTGTGAGAAGGAAGTGGGCAGCGACTCAAAGAATCTGCATGCCCAATGTCTTTGCCAGGCCTGTGGATGAGTTTGTATGAATAAGCAGCAAGAAATTCAGTCCACCTCAGCATTCTTGGTGACAGGATAGTGGCGTAGGTTTGTCTCCTGCCACAATGCCTAACAGAGGTTTGTGATCTGTGACAATGGTAAATGTTCTCCCATATAAATACTCATGGAATTTCTTGACAGCTGCAACAATTGCCAAGGCTTCCTTGTCCAGTTGGCTGTAGTTCCTCTCTGCTTTGGTCAAGGTCGAGAGTAAAATGCAATAGGAGCTTCCCTCCCGCTGGGAAGCCAGTGGCTCAAAAAAAACCCACTCCAAAGGGATGCATCACAAGTCAGTACAACAGGCAAATTCTCAGAGAGCTGTATCAGTACAGCATCAGACGTGATTAGTCTTTTAATATTGTTTTTTTTTTTTAAACAAATTTTATTCAATTTTTAACCATTTTTTAAAACAGCTCTTTTCAGTAGACAGCATGTTCGGTCATCACTTTTACATGCAAATGTGACAGTAGATCTATATTCATTTTAAACATTTAACTTCACTTCTATTCCATTTTAGCGGACAAAGGGTCAAAGAAATTAATCCTAATCTCAAATCTTAATCTCAATCTGTATAGCCCCCAGTTCATTGAGTTAATTGCAAATATACATATATATTTTAAAACTTCATGTATAAATCTTACAAATAACAATATATTTGCCCATCATATTAAAGATAAAGTTCATCCATGTCTATCCTTTAATTATCTTCACATTGTTAATACTCTTTAATCATTTACAGAATTCTTTTGTCCGCTCAGATTTGCCCTTTCATCACCTATTCTCCATAATTCTAAATCCGTACCCATGTTAACACTAAAAGAATGAAAAAAACCTAGACTTGCCCCCCTTTTACTACTTTGAAGTGACACCTCAGTGGTTAATATAGTAACATAATCATAATCATTCCCTTTAAAACGAAAGATAGAGAAAAAAGAAAAGAAAATGGAAAAAACTCCCACAATATATCTCTAATCGGTTGGGTTCTGCAACACATATCCCCCTAAAATTTATTTATAGTTCCAAAATAATAATAAAATAACTAATCTTGGTTATTGACAAATCTCATTTTAGGCATTTTCTAAAATCATTTCAATCAATTCAATTCATCTAATCATCATTTAGCTTTCTTTTGTAGATAAGAAATGAAAAATGTGACCTTTTACCAGTAAAATTGTCAGTACCCCTATTGTTTTACTTTTATAATTACAATATATTCTTATTACCATTTCTTCATGCAGAACCCCCTTTTAAATCATCGTAGCCATTGTCTCTGTGCAAACAAGTTTCTTTTTATTATGTAATTCCCATGTCTCTCTATCTTTTGTTCTTGTTTCTTGTTCCTTCTCCTCTCTTTTGTCCGCTATCCTTCTCTATCCAGTTTGAATCCTCTCTCTCTTTACCTTTCTGCTCTATCCTTCTGGACCTTTCTAACATGCCTAATTTCATAAATGTTCCTTTTTTAATTACCTTCTTAAGTTTCATTTTTTTAACCATCCTCCTTTCCTTTTATTTGTATTAATCTTTGTAATTAATGTCTTCTTAAAATGGCTTTAAACGTGCTGGCTCCTTCTCCTCCTATTATCCTGCTCTCCTTCTCTATCCAGTTTGAATCCCTCTCTCTCTTTACCTTTCTGTTCCTTTTCCTTCTGAACCTTTCTAACATGCTTAATTTAAGTAAATGTTCCCCTTTTAGATACTTTCTTAGGTTCCGTTTTTTTAGCCACCCTTCCTTTCCTTTTATTTGTGTTAATTGTCTTTTAAGATGGCTTTCTCTTGTGCTGGCTCCACCCTTTCCACTGCTTCTTCTTCTTTGTTCAGCATTTGAATTATATTTTCTGCAACATGCCAAGTTAGTTCAGTCACTTCCTGTAACAGTTCTTTCATACTTTTAAACTCCATTTTTAATTCTTTGGATGACCACCAAAATTTTAATTTTCCTTATTTCTTCTTCTTTAAATTTTCTATAATCCTAACCCAGGTCCAGAGTCTATATCAATATTGCCAATTAGTCCAGCAATCCGTCTTTGTGTATTCAAGCTTTCACTTTCTATAAGTCCTGCGTCTCTTTAAAATGTAGCAACTCAATCCACAAAGGAACAAGATAGTTTTTTCTTTAACTTCCAATTTTTCTCCACAAAGTGGCACTTTCTGCACAGAGTCTTAACCCTTTCCTTTTATTTTGATAATCAAAGTTTTCCGAGCCCCAAACTTAAATTCTTAAGCTGGCTTCTTCCTTTCCGGTTGAAGCCCTTATAGCTGATCAAAAATATTTTACTTATTTTTCTTTCACTTGGAACTTCGCCGCTTCTGTTTCTCTTTTAAAAACTCATCTTTATCTTAATCCGGGTGCCTTGATCTTACCATCCGATACTCGGTTCCTCTGCTGTCGACTTCTCTCTTTCCTCCTGCACCAATCTTAGTCCGTTGAGACCTTCTCTTCGAGGTGGCCATTTTTGACCACCACTTCTGACGTCTTCGGAGGAAAAGACCAGACCAAAAGGGGAGATGCGGCTCCCCTCACTCTGGCTGGATTTCCCTTTCTCCGCCGCCCCCTCTGAGCAGCTTCAGCCCGAACCTTGCAGGATCGGGGCTCTCAGCTGCATAAAAGAGGCTGCGGTGGTGGGCGATCCAAACCGCGCCTGTTCTAGAAAGGCTCAACCGGAAGTCCCAGTCTTTTAATATTGTTAAATGCAGATTGTTCTTTTTCTGTACAGACCCATAGACTTTTTGTCTAATAATCTGTGAGTAGTTCTGTAATGATAACTTATCTGAGGTAGGAACATGATAAAAAGTAATGAAGTCCAGGAAGGCTTTGCAAATCTGTTTTACATTATTTTGGTCTAGAACTTCTTTGATTGCCTGAACCTTGGCATCTTAACCAAATTGAGATGCATGCTTGTCAATCATATAGCCAGGCTTCAACCTTGTCAGTTCTAAAGTGCATTTCTTCCCTTGACTTAACCCCACGCTTTTTTGAATCTGGTTAAGACTTCTCTGAGTCTCTCTTGTAACTGAGTGTCATTTTCAGCAGAGATTAACACATCATCAAAGTAATTACTACCCTGGCAGTCCTTGGAGCATCCTTTCCATAGGCTTTGGAAGATGCCTGGTGCCAGCTTACTCCAAACTGTAACCTTTTACATTTGAAAGCACCTCTATAGTCACAATGGTTTGGGCCTCTGCAGTGGCATCATCAACTGTTAGTTGTTGATATGCTGGGCCAGATCCATTTGGCAAAAGACTGTACCCCTGCCAAGTGAATGTAAGTAAATGATGCACCTGGAACTGGATATAAGCTCTGTTGTAGGCATGGTTCCATATCCCCTTATAGTCTCCACAGATTCTCACTGACCCATCAGCCTTGACTGGTGTGACTATGGGTGTCTCCCACCTGGGTGGTCAGTGGGCTCTAAAACTCCTTGAGCTATTAGTTTATCTAATGTGCATCAATTTTTTCCTTTAAGGCAAATGGGACCCTTCTGGGCTTTAAGTGAATTGGTGGCACCTTGGGATCTAGGTTGAAAGTGATAGGGGTCCCCATATACTTGCCAATGCTTTGAAGACCTCTGAAACTCAGACTTCAAGGCTCCTCCCATTCAGTGTTGCTCACATGATTGATGCCAGTCACCTCGATGCCCAGTGGATTAAACCACTCAAGTCCCAGCAAGCTTGGGCGATCTTTGTCGATGGTCAGGGGCAGCGTTTGGTGTGGCCTTTGAACTTCACGTTGAATTCTCTTGTTCCAACTACTGGAATCTTGTTCCTTTGTAGTCTTTAAGAGTCAATGCTTGCTTCTTGAAATGCTTCTTCTGAATGTTTGGGAGTAGTCTGTGGAATAGTGTCCCATGACACCATGATAAATATGAGCCTGAGTCCACTTCCATTTGGCAAGGCCTTCCTTCAATTAGTACTGCCTTGACATACTTTTCTGTTATTGATGAGAAGAATGACCAATAGTTACTGTCTGATGAGTTTCATTCTTCCTTTTGCTTCTGTGCTAGCCCCATTTTCTCACTGAGGTTGTTGGGCGAATTCTTTGTCAATTCTTCTGTTGGGTGGAGTTCTGGA
>CM019149.1:229956570-229984548 GCA_009733165.1 Naja naja | reverse complement strand
TGACACTCAGCTCAAGAAAGACTCAGAGAAGTCCTTACCAGATCCCGAAAAGCGGGTTTAAAAGCAAGGAAGACAAATGTACACTCAAAACAGACAGAGTTGAGTTTCTGGGTATATGATTGACAAGCATGGCATCCATCCTACTGATGCCAAGGTTAAAGCAATCAATGAAGCCCCTAAACCCGATGCAAGGCAGATTTGCAAGCCTTCCTTGGACTTATTAACTTTTACCACATGTTTTCTACCTCACAAGCATCTATTGCTGAGCCCTTACATCGCTACTTGATAAGAATGCTGTTGGATCTGGGGGCGGAAGGAACAGTCAGCATTTAACAGTATTAAGAGACTAATCACGTCTGATGCTGTGTTGATACAATTCTCTGAGAATTTACCTGTTGTTCTGACTTGTGATGCATCCCTTTTGGAGTGGGGGGGTTTTGAGTCACAGGCTTCCCAATGGCGGAAGCCCCAATTGCATTTTACTCTCGCAGCTGTCCAAAGCAGAGAGGAATTATAGCCAATTGGACAAGGAGGCTTTAGCAGTTGTTGCAGCTGTTAAGAAATTTCATGAATATCTGTATGGCAGGTCATTCACCATTGTTACAGATCACAAACCTTTACTAGGCATTGTGGCAGGAGACAAACCTACACCTAATATCCTGTCACCAAGAATGCTGAGGTGGACTGAATTTCTTGCAGCCTATTCCTACAAACTGATCACAGGCCTGGCAAGGACATTGGACATGCTGATGCACTGAGTCGTTGCCCACTACCTTGCCACAAGGAGGACTTTGAACTTGAAACTCACACTTTTTCCTGGAGACTGTTGCTAAGCTTCCAGTCCATGCTGCTGAGATTGCCAAAGAACTGCCAAAGATGCTGTGTTGGCACCTGTTATGGGCTGGATTAAGAAAGGTTGGCCTCTTCAAGATCTACCCACCTTGCCCAACCTTTTAAGTCAGGCAAACTGAATTATCTGTATTAAGAGGATGTATTTTGTGGGGTAACAGGGTGGTTATTCCTGCAAAACTGCAAAGGGAGGTTTGGAAATGTTACATGAGGGTCATCCTGGGATTGTAAGGATGAAAGGTTTGGCCAGGAGTTATGTATGGTGGCCAGGTATTGACAAAATGGTTGAAACTGGGTAGCATCTTGTCCCAGTTGCCAGATAGTCAGGCCTGCCCCACCTCACGCCCCACACAGGAATGGGAATGTCCTAGGGGCCCATGGTCTAGAATCCACATTGATTTTGCAGGCCCTACAAGAGGGCACACTTTTCTAGTACTAGTAGATGCATACTCTAAATGGCTAGAGGTAATTCCCATGACATCCACTACAACTGAGGCTGTCATCAAGCAGCTCAGAAAATTGTTTGTAACCCATGGATTACCAGATGTCCTTGTTTCTGACAATGGCCCTCAATTCACGTCTAACATTTTGAATCCTTTCTAGCTCAACAGGGCATCAGACATGCCCTCACTGCCCCTGGGCACCCTTCGCCAATGGCCGGGGGCTGAACGCATGGTACGCTTTACCAAGAGAAGCTTCAGCAGCTGGGTCCTGGGGATATCACTGAGAAGCTTGAAAAATCTTAGTGCTCAACACATCACTCTAGCCCATCAACTAACTTGTCCCCAGCAGAGTTGTTAATGGGCAGGAAACTTAGGTCTTCCCTTGACCGACTTCATCCCACTTATGCACCCAATACACCACTGGATTCCACTTCCAAAGTTCGTTCTTTTAGTGTGGGAGATTCTGTCTATGCTAGGAACCTTACAGGTGAACCTTTGTGGATTCCTGCTGAAATAACTCACATCACTGGCCCTCGTTCTTACAGGGTACAAACAGAGGATGGCCTCCTCTGGAGCAGGCACATTGACCAACTTAGATCCAGGTTCCCCAGGAACATCGCCCCTGTCTCTCTCTGGGTCCCTCACCTAATGTCTCTTCTAGGGGAAGGGGAGGAACAGGAGGAAAATCAGCAAACAGGAATCAACCCCATGTGTAACGAGCCATTTGCGACAGGAACCATCCGAACCCTGTCACAATGCCAAGATCCATCCTTAGAAGTAGAGCCATTGCGACAGGAACCATCCCGAACCTGTCACAATGCCAAGGTTCATCCTTAGAAGTGGAAGATTGCACACCACCACCTGACTTGGGTGCTGATATTGGAATGGAGATGGGTTGGGAGGAGAGACCAGATTCTAACAGTCTAACAGGGTCTCCTTCACAGGAAGTCCCAACAGGGAAATGTCAGCAGACACATTTCCCCTCTCACTGGGTGAGAACGTTAAAACTTCTGAACCACGAAGGTCTCAACGTACACGTAAGAGCCCCACCTATTTAAGGAATACATTAGATAGGTTGGGGTTTGGTATGGACTGAACCTAGTGGGGAGGGGTGTTATGTATGTAGGTTTGAATGTTATTGGTTTATTTGAACTGTTCTTGTAAAATGTCAAATGGTATTGGTTTGAATAGTGCGGGAAGAAACCCTGCACTCCCATTGGCTGGCAGCTACGGCTGCAGGCTATAAGAAGCAGCCGTAGCCAAGCCAGGGACGGGTCCATTCGAGCTGTAGTCACTAATAAAGTCTTTGCTGGAACTCCTCTGCGTCTGACTCTTCATGCAAACTTAACAATATTTATAATTGACAAAAGGAAAAAAAAATACCTTGCATTTGTATCAGCCTTCTCAGTTGCTCAGAAAAGGCTTTAGCTAAATGGAGATGTCAAAAGCTGTCTTTGAAGATATAAATTCTTATTTTAAGAAACTCAAAATAGCCATGTTGAATACATGATACAAACTCTTTGGTTTCATAGAGGCTTTATATGGATCTTGATATACAGTACAACACTGACCAGTATTTATTTTGTTTCATGCAGTTGTGTTTTTAATGCACTTGAGTATTGCATGGCTCAGGTGTTTAAATAATTTGATAAATAAATGCCGAAAAAACAATTTGGAGCTATAATGAGTGAGACGGCTTGAAGCAAAAGTTCAGAGTGTTAATAGAGAATAAACATTAGGTACCTACTCATTTTCAAACTATAGCAAAAAATATGAAATATAAAGTTAAATATCCTTACAATTTCATATGGGTTAGGTTAGTGTTTTTAATTGTCTGACAGTAACAGAGTAGTTTTAGAATAACATTTGCATTAGTGCTTAATAACTGATTATAGAAAAAACAAGAATAGCATAAATATTTTGTTCAAATGTTCAGTCAGTTTAAATGAACTGATCTGTTGTCTCGAGTAATTTTTCCCAAACAAGATTTGTGCTGTGTATTGTTAAAAAGCTGTAAAGACAGATATATGTTCTTTTGTTCATTATGTAGGAGCTAAATAGTGAATATTTTTGAAGGACAGTTCCAAAAAGAAAAATTCTAACTTGTTTTCACAGATGTATATCATACCTATCCAGTTATTTTTAGGAATTTCACAGACAGCCTTCACAATACAAAAATGAACATTTAAAAGATACAATTCACCTTATTAAAAGTAACTGCATCGTAAACCAATATCACTCCATTTTTAATTTGGAAAAATATTTTTTTCATTTTTGAAAGAGATTGCCAGATACATCATAATAATAAAGTTCAGATCTGCCATTTTTTTGATGTCCAAATCATGTGTGTATCCAAAGAACCACAGACTAATGTCACAGCCTCAAATATTATGGATAAATGCCAAATGGTAGATTTGAGTTGGTATAATTGAATATGCAGCCTTTTGCTATCCAAAGCTATCCCATTTCAAGTTTTATACACAGCCTGACATTTCCTATCTACATTGGAGATGGAATACAAAACAGCAGAAAAAAAAAGACAAATTCTAATTGCAGGAACCCAAGAGATCATTCGGCTTTCTGAGCCATTTATAATTATGGCTACACATCTAAGATTTTTCTGTCTGTTCCACAAAATAAGTATCCCGTTTTTAATCTCATTATAGAACCCTCATACCCATTTTCCAGACCAAATAGGCCCCTGATTTCTAAGCAATTATTGCAAAAATAAAAACTCTCGAGTACGGTAAAGCTTCCAATCTAAGTATCACATTCATTTATTCAAAACCTACCATTTTCAACACTAACATTTGTTGGCAGTGTAGTAGATTTCATATCTACAGTACTACACTGCCAACATATCAATAACATACCAGCCAAAGTGTTAAGTTTGCATGAAGAGTCAGACGCGAGGAGTTCAGCAAAAGGCTTTATTAATGACAACAGCTCGAATGGACCCGTCCGGGTAAGGCTACGGCTGCTTCTTATAGCCTGCAGCCGTAGCTGCTAGCCAATGGGAGTGCAGGGTTTCTTCCCGCACTATTTAAACCAATACCATTTGACATTTTACAAGACCAGTTCAAATAAACCAATAACATTTAAACCTACATACATAACACCCCTCCCCACTAGGTTCAGTCCATACCAAACCCCAACCTATCTAATATTCTATCTAGTATTCCTTTAAATAGGTGGGGCTCTTACGTGTACGTTGAGACCTTCGTGGTTCAGAATCTTTATTGTTCACCCAGTGAGAGGGGAAATGTGTCTGCTGACATTTCCCTGTTAGGACTTCCTGTGAAAGAAGACCCTGTTAGACTGTTAGAATCTGGTCTCTCCTCCCAACCCATCTCCATTCCAATGTCAACACCCAAGTCAGGTAGTGATGTACAATCTTCCACTTCTAAGGATGGATCTAGGCATTGTGACAGGGTTCGGGATGGTTCCTGTCGTAATGACTCTACTTCTAAGGATGGATCTTGGCATTGTGACAGGGTTCGGGATGGTTCCTGTCGCAATGGCTCGTTACACATAGGGTTGATTCCTGTTTGCTGATATTCCTCCTGTTCCTCCCCTTCCCCTAGAAGAGACATCAGATGAGGGACCTAGAGAGAGACAGGGGCGATGTTCCTGAGGGAACCGGGATCTAAGTTGGTCAATGTGCCTGCTCCAGAGGAGGCCATCCTCTGTTTGAACCCTGTAAGAAAGAGGGCCAGTGATGTGAGTTATTTCAGCAGGAATCCACAAAGGTTCACCTGTAAGGTTCCTAGCATAGACAGAATCTCCCACACTAAAAGAACGAACTTTGGAAGTGGAATCCAGTGGTGTATTGGGTGCATAAGTGGGATGAAGTCGGTCAAGGGAAGACCTAAGTTTCCTGCCCATTAACAACTCTGCTGGGGACAAGTTAGTTGATGGGCTAGGAGTGATGTGCTGAACACTAAGAAGCTTTTCAAGCTTCTCAGTGATGTCCCCGGACCCAGCTGCTGAAGCTTTTCTTTGGTAAAGCGTACCATACGTTCAGCCGGCCGTTGGCGAAGGGTGCCCAGGGGCTGTGAGGGCATGTCTGATGCCCTGTTGAGCTAGAAAGGATTCAAAAATGTTAGAGTGAATTGAGGGCCATTGTCAGAGACAAGGACATCTGGTAACCCATGGGTTACAAAGAGCTTTCTGAGCTGCTTGATAACAGCCTCAGTAGTAGTAGAAGTCATGAGAATAACCTCTAGCCATTTGGAGTATGCATCTACAATTACTAGAAACGTGTGCCCTCTTGTAGGGCCTGCAAAATCAATGTGGATTCTAGACCATGGGCCCCTAGGACATTCCCATTCCTGTGTGGGGGCGTGAGGTGGGGCAGGCCTGACTACCTGGCAATTGGGACAAGAGGCAACCCAGTTTTCAACCATTTTGTCAATACCTGGCCACCATACATAACTCCTGGCCAAACCTTTCATCCTTACAATCCCAGGATGACCCTCATGTAACATTTCCAAAACCTCCCTTTGCAGTTTTGCAGGAATAACCACCCTGTTACCCCACAAAATACATCCTCTTAATACAGATAATTCAGTTTGCCTGGATTTGAAAGGTTGGGCAAAGTGAGGTAGATCTTGAAGAGGCCAACCTTTCTTAATCCAGCCCATAACAGGTGCCAACACAGCATCTTTGGCAGATTCTCTGGCAATCTCAGCAGCATGGACTGGAAGCTTAGCAACGGTCTCCAGGAAAAAGGTGTGAGTCTCAAGTTCAAAGTCCTCCTTGTGGCAAGGTAGTGGGCAACGACTCAGTGCATCAGCATGTCCAATGTCCTTGCCAGGCCTGTGCATCAGTTTGTAGGAGTAGGCTGCAAGAAATTCAGTCCACCTCAGCATTCTTGGTGACAGGATAATAGGTGTAGGTTTGTCTCCTGCCACGATGCCAAGCAAAGGTTTGTGATCTGTAACAATGGTGAATGACCTGCCATACAGATATTCATGAAATTTCTTAACAGCTGCAACAACTGCTAAGGCCTCCTTGTCCAATTGGCTGTAGTTCCTCTCTGCTTTGGACAGCGTGCGAGAGTAAAATGCAATTGGGGCTTCCCGGCATTGGGAAGCCTGTGGCTCAAAAACCCTCCCACTCCAAAAGGGGATGCATCACAAGTCAGAACAACAGGCAAATTCTCAGAGAATTGAATCAACACAGCATCAGGACGTGATTAGTCTCTTAATACTGTTAAATGCTGACTGTTCCTTCCGCCCCCAGATCCAAGCAGCCTTCTTATCAAGTAAACGATGTAAGGGTTCAGCAATATATGCTTTGTGAGGTAGAAACATGTGGTAAAAGTTAATAAGGCCAAGGAAGGCTTGCAGATCTGACTTGCAACGAGGTTTAGGGGCTTCCTTGATCGCTTTAACCTTGGCATCAGTGGGGTGGATGCCCTGTTTATCAATCATGTACCCCAGGAACTCAACTCTGTCTGTTTTGAGAGTGCATTTGTCTTCCTTGACTTTCAAACCTGCTTTTCTGAATCTGGTAAGGACTTCTCTGAGTCTCTCTTGAAGCTGAGTGTCATTCTCAGCAGAGATTAACATCATCAAAATAAGGCACTACCCCTGGCAGTCCTTGCAACATTCTTTCCATAAGACTTTGAAAAATGCCAGGTGCCACGCTTACTCCAAATTGTAGTCTTTACATTTGAAGGCACCTCTATGAGTCACAATTGTTTGTGCCTCTGCAGTGGCATCATCAACTGTTAATTGTTGATATGCCTGAGCTAAGTCCAGTTTAGCAAATACTGTACCCCTGCCAAGGGAATGGGAGATGATGCACAACAGGTACAGGGTATGCGCTCTGCTGCAGCGCATGGTTAAGTGTCCCCTTGTAGTCACCACAGATTCTCACTGACCCATCAGCCTTGACTGGTGTGACTATGGGTGTTTCCCATCTGGAGTGGTCAGTAGGTTCCAAAACCCCTTGGGCGATGAGCTTATCTAATTGTGCATCAATTTTTTCCTTTAAAGCAAATGGAACCCTCCTGGGCTTTAAACGAATTGGGGGCACCTTGGGGTCTAAACTGAAAGCAATAGGGGTCCCCATATACTTGCCCAGTCCTTCGCTGAAGACCTCTGGAAACTCAGACTTCAAGGACTCTTCCCAGTCAGAACTGCTCACGTGATGGATGCCAGTCACCTCGATGCCAAGTGGCTTGAACCACTCAAGTCCCAGCAAACTTGGGCGATCCTTGTCCACGATAGTCAGTGGCAAACGTTTGGTGTGGCCTTTAAACTGCACGTTGAATTCCCTCGCTCCAACTACTGGAATCTTGTTCCCTTGGTAGTCTTTGAGGGTCAGTGCTTGCTTCTGGAAATGTTTTTTCTGAATTTTGGAAAGAGTCTGTGGATAGTGTCCCATGACACCATAGATAAATAAGAGCCTGAGTCCACTTCCATGTGGCACGGTCTCCTTCAATAAACACCTTCACATGTACTTTTCTGCTATTTAAATGTGAAGAATGACCAATGGTTATTGTTTGGTGAGTTTCACTCTTGCCATTTGCTTTTAAATTTCGCCCCATTTTTCCAATTAAATTGTTGGGCTTAAAATCTTCCTCATGAAATTTCTTCCTAAATGGTGGAGTTCTGGATGATTTGCAGACTCTGGCTATATGACCCCGTTTCTCACAACGTAGGCAAATGGAGTCAAAGAACTTGCATTCAGTGTGGGGGTGGCCCCCCCACATCCTCTGCAATAGAATCCTTGCCTGTTTTTCTCAGAGTCTTTTCTTTTCTTCTCCATTCTGAGCTTAAAATCCCCTCTTCTTCCTCACTGCTATCCGAATCAGAGTCTATTTGTTTGCAATGAGTTGTTGAGGATTTTTCCCCATCAGAATGGCTTGAGGCCTGGCTCGAGGCCTTGTTAATCTTTTTCATGGCCGCAGCTGAGGACTTGGTGGCTTCTGCTGAAACAGCCTCTTCAATAGCCTCTTTAAGCGTGATTTTTGGTTTCATTAACAGTTTGCTTTGTAAGATCTTATCTTTAAGGCCCAAAACAAACCGATCACGCATGGCCTCTTCTACGTTGGTAAAGTCACAAGCACCCCCAATGTCCCTTAAGCTTGCCACGAAGTCATTAACACTCTCGCTATCCCCTTGATCCCGACGGTAAAATTCGTGTATCTTAATGAGGCACGATACTTGTGGGGCGTAATGGGCTCTTAAAAGTCTTTCTAATTCGGGCCATTCCATTACCTTCAATTCCGCTGCTCCTGCCAACGCCTTCGCCATTTTGAAGACTGCCGGACCGCAGTGTGTGAGAAAGACCGCCTCTTCCGTCTCTCGGGATGCCGGCGAGATCGTTCCCTTCCAGGAACATGTGGAACCGGTCTGCATACGATTCCCAGTCTTCCGTCGCGGATCGAACGGTGCTGGGGTGTTCAGCGCAGCCATCTCACTCTGTTGCTTGTTCGTCGCGTCGTCTTCTCTTCAGGGAAATCCCATCCTCGCCGCCAGTGTTAAGTTTGCATGAAGAGTCAGACGCGAGGAGTTCAGCAAAAGGCTTTATTAATGACAACAGCTCGAATGGACCCGTCCGGGTAAGGCTACGGCTGCTTCTTATAGCCTGCAGCCGTAGCTGCTAGCCAATGGGAGTGCAGGGTTTCTTCCCGCACTATTTAAACCAATACCATTTGACATTTTACAAGACCAGTTCAAATAAACCAATAACATTTAAACCTACATACATAACACAAAGTAATTATTACTATAGGGAAAAGTGCTATTCCTGTTTTATATCTGAAGATCAGATTTGGTACAATGGCAACCATACCCTGTCCAAACTGATAATTTACAAGTTAAAAGTTGCAGAAAGGAATTTCATAAAAGCAGGTAAAGAGTAGTCTGAGAAACAGAAAAGAATTGTGATATCCCAGAAGGTATCAAGTAAAGAATCTTGCTAAACCTCATAGGGGGAAAAATCTGTTTCCATTAAGTTCGGTGGTGGGATTCAATTTTTTTTTACTACCGGTTCTGTGGGCATGGCTTGGTGGGCATGGCAGGAGAAGGATACTGTAAAATCTCCAGTCAGAGGTGGTATTTGCCGGTTTTCCGAACTACTCAAAATTTCCGCTACCGGTTCTCCAGAACTGGTCAGAACCTGCTGAATACCACCATTAAGTTCCCTTTACCTCTAATTGATGAAACAGAGTAAATTATCAGTGTTTCATTTCTGTGCTTGCTTAGCATGTTGGAAATACATGGTCAAGTTGCCACTGTGCCATAAATAATGCCGTATGCGCTTCCATCAGCTGTCTTGCATGGCAGAGGTGGTATTCAGGAGGTTCTGACCAGTTCTGGAGAACCAGTAACAGAAATTTTGAATAGTTCAGAGAACCAGCAAATATCACCTCTGACCATCTATTCTCTGCCTCCCGCATCCCAGCTGATCAGCTGGGTCTTCTTTTGTTGCTCTGCACAGGAGAACAGAGCTGGAAAGCAGGTTAGTGGGGTGGGGAGGGAATGGGATTTTGCAGTAACCTTCCCCCAGGAGTGGGGAGGGATTTTGCAGTATTCTTCCCTAGCCATGCCCACCAAGCCAGGCCCACCAAGCCACACCCACAGAACCAGTAGTAAAAATTTTTTGAATCCCACCACTGCTGCATGGCAAATATAAAAAAAAATACCATTGATTGAAACACACTGTCCCTATGGCTCAGGAGAGGTGAAGACCATTGGACAAATACTCCTTCAATGCTCTTTTTATAGAGATATTAAAAAAAACAAACCCACCCAATGATCAGTAGGTATCCCAGCCATTCCAGATATTGGAAGAACTATCCAGGTCCAGTTCCAAGCCGAGTCAAAATGGAGGTTGGAGGCTGATTGGAAAGAGGGTCGATATATTGATGAACAAGACCACATGTTTGTGGTTCTAGTGCAGCTGACCACATGGAGTTGAGAATGAAGGCTATATATACCTTCTCTTGGGCTTTGAACTTGAACTTCCTGTTCCTGGGCAAGAATGTGTATTCTATTGGCTGTTGTAGGGATCATAGATGGCTCTGTAGGTTGTCTGAGATAAGTTTGAAGTTTGCTGGGGGTGGTGCAACTGAAATGATGCAATGAAGGAGCGTGTGTTCTGAAAAGATGTTGGGCAATTCCTATTATGGCTGAGGGCTAATCCTACCTTTGTCCAGACCTTGCAGCAGGGAATTTGTTTATGAATAGAACTAGCTATCTCTTTATCTCTTAAGTGCTGACATCTGCTGAGGGCTATTAAGAAAGGTGGGGGCTATTAAGAGTGAGTCTGCTTCCTGCCACTAAATATAATATTCTGCCTTTTTAATATTTCTCAAAATATTTCATTCCTCTAGGAGAGGGGTGGGTGCTAACTTTCTACACAGCACTACCTATCTCCAGTGGCTTTTTAAGGATGAACAGACTGTGATTACAGTTCAGGTAGCTAGATTCTGTGCAGCAGCAGTGGGGTTTTGTCAGAAACATGTGATTAATCCATCATAGCTTGTTTACCCAATTAATTCAGCAAACCCTTTTGCATTATTACTCTTTTGCATTTTAGTATTTAATGACTACAGGTCTCACAGTTTAAACATGGATATTATAGCATAGTCAGGCTGTGCTGTGTTTTGCTCATCTGTAACTGACAGATTGGATACCAAATTGTGATTTTAATACAGCTTTTATCTGTTGTTTCTTATTTTATTCTTGAATTTTTAACTGGATATTCCTTGAGTGTTTTTAACTTATACTCTGGTCTCTGACCTCATGACTGTAATGAACCAGTGATGGTATTCTACCTGTTCGGCCTGGTTCTGACATACCGGTAGTGCCAAAGATCAGCTGGCAGAGAACCGGTTTGCTCCGAGTCTCTCCGACGCTCTGCAGTTGGGCCCATCTGCACACCCCTGCTCCTAAGTCCTTTTTAACCTCTCAGCTGTGTGGCGCAGCAGAGCAGATTGCTTTGCTAAACAGCTGAGAGGTGCAGTAGCTTAGTTTTTACTATTTTAATGTATGTGCAAAGTGCGCGTTTGTTATGCAATCCCACCCCTGCAGCCACACCCACCAAGCCACACCCACAGAACCGGTGGTGGGAACTTTTGAATCCCACCACCGTAATAAACATTGACTTGACCAAAATCATCAGTGTCTGTGTGAGAAAGTTAGATGTGATAAAGTTGTGTATTCAAAATAGAACTGAGGCAGAGGGTGAATTCTTCTTTTAAAAAGAAAAGAGAAGAAAGAGAATGTGTGCAGGTAGGGTAAGCAAGTTAACTGCTATAGGCTTACAGCTATTGAACTGAAGCTGGATCTAACTGAGATTAATCACTTGAAAGGATAATGTACTCCATACATGATTAATGGAAAAACTGGAAATTTCCTTATAACAATACTTCAGTTCCAAACCACCAATGGTCTGGGTGATTTACACTGAACCATTTAAATACACTAAAACACAGTAAATAGATTTAAAAAAATCTCACTTGAAACTTGTTTCCCTCCAGCTGGCCAGTAGGAGGCCTTCAAAAATGTATTCAGTCACTGCTCTGTCTAGACTTCTGGTGATCCTAGCACGACTATAACTTCGGGAAGACGACAAGAGATATACCTCCAGGGTGCCAGAGGGCACCCAGGTCTCAGCCCTATTCTTTGCCAGCCAAATGGTGTCATCAGATGCCTACAATCATGAGTTGGAGAAAGAGAGGATGGAGGGAATAAATTAGTCAGGTTTTCAGTGACTGCTGTAGCCTGGAGACAGACTTGACAGGATGACACATAATCCTTTAACATCAGAACTCACCCTTGATCACCAGAGCTGAGTACCAGATGCAACATTTTAAAGAGATAACCGTTCCCTGCAATCATATTCTTATGGCAAGGTTGCAAAATTTTCTTCCATGATAGCAAAAGGTCCATTGGGAAACAACTGTCTTTCAGTCATAAAGAAAGGGTGGATTCATTTCTGGCTTTTCTTGGGGTTCATCCATTTGAGTCCTAACATATTGGTCTCATTGCTGCAATTTTACTTGATCCAAGAGATCTACTGCTTACCATCCATCCTCCAGCCTTTTAGGATTTTTTTTCCCCCTGAAGGAAGCAGTAAATTTATTTGGTTTCAGAATTGTGTATCACATATCATACTTGGGCACACAGGAGAGTTCATTAGGCAATTTGTCCTGTGAGCTAGAAATATTAGTGATAAAGGACTTCAGAGGAAGCAGTGGAGGATGGAAGACTGATGACCACAGCAATTAAGAGCAGATACCAAAATCACTACACATATACTTTAACTCTGGTCAAATAAATTCACTTCATATTGGTTCCACTTGGAGTGGTGGGGTGGCCTAGAGGGGAAGCTGTTGCCTCACAATCAGAAGCTGTGAGTTCGATCCTAGATAGAGGGAGATATTTCCCTGAGAAATATATCTGCTAAACAGAACTCTGCATTGGTGACAGAAAGGGCATCCGGCCATTAAAACGCTCTGCTAGCTCCATTCAGTTATGGGGTCATTAAAAGACAGTGATTATATTGGTTCCACTTACTTTTAAAAAGCTTGATCTTTAATCCCATCAAATAATGTCCCACAAGTTGGTTTCTTATCATTTTCTCTGAATATTCTTTAGGAACAACTTCAGTAGTATAACATATCTCTGTAAATCCAAGATAAGAACACTTTCCAGATCATTATTCTAATTTTTTCATTTGTATGTCCATTTTAGTTATTAGAACATCAGCCAGTTTCAAATGTCAAGTAATTGTGGCATCTTTTTCCATAACATTCTTGTAGTTCAGTGTTTTTAAATCCATTTTCAAATCCACAACTTTCCCCACATCACTCTTGTAAACTGGGATATTTAAAACATTTTCAAATCTACATTCAAATCAGGCTCGGTGTTTGTTTATCCAGTAAAATCTATTCTTCTTTTATTTCCTCTGTTAAGTTAATCTTTGTGGTCTCAATCTTTTAAGTAATTTCTGAATACATTGTTTCCAAACAGCATTAATTTCTTCTGTAGTCAAATAGTTTTGTTCCATAATATTAATGGGTCTCTTCTTTAACTGTAATTATTAGTTCTGCCTAGTTCCCTTTGGTCAATGTCCCCTCTTATCATATGTTTATCTTCCAATCAACAAAACTTTCCCATGGGAGGATTCGATTAATTTCAAAGTCTTCATATAATCGGTAAATATTATTTCAAGCCCATCTAGACCTTTAAATTTCCTAAATCAATATTCTAGTCTGCTTTTTGCTGTTTTCCAAAAATAAATGTTTTTCTTTTTAATCCTTAAACTTACATAAACTTCTTTCATCCAGAGTAGAAGGAAATTCTCCTGGTGTGAAGGAACTTGCCTTTCAGGAGGTTTGTAAGATGCAGAAAATCAAGAAGAATCTACTTCCTAAAGTATATAAGAGAGGAAGTAAAACCAGTGTCTGTCCTGAAGGTGCCAAACCAGACTTAGGTAAAATGGTTTTTGTTATGTATGCAGGTTTAAAGTCATTGGTTTTGTTTGAACTGTTCTTGTAAAATGTAAGAAATGATTGGTTTAAAAAGTGTGGGAAAACCCTGCACTCTGATTGGCTGGCAACTGCGGCTGCTGGCTATAAGTAGCAGCTGCAGCCCAGCCAAAGTGGGTTCGTTCTGAGCTGTAGTCACTAATAAACAAAGAGCTTGAAGCACTCCACATCTGTCTCTTCATGCAAACTTAACAGTTTTCCCCTGGCTCCATTGGATAAAAACAAAACACTCAGAATCAGGTTCCAACATTTAAGCTGCATTACACTGGGATGCATCATCTATAAGGTTTCATTTCATTTCTAACTAAATTGTTTTCCACTTGCTAGAACATGTAGGTCTTTTCATGAAATGAAACACTTTTTCTCAGATTCTATATTTGTAATTTTAATGTAGAACTTTGCAGCCCCAGTCCATGACATGTTTGTTTTGTTTATTTATTTATTAAGAAAAAAATTATGTCCACTCAGCTCACTCACAGTGACTCCATGCTTATAGAAGTAAAACCCCAAATACAAAACCCTCCAACAACAACAATCAAACAATCCGCGCAATGGACTCTGTATCACCTGCGGTCTGCGGGCAAAAGCATATCTTCAAAAGAGCATTGATGTGGGTCCAATCTTTTTTATTTATTCATTTTATTTTATTTATTTGTGAAACATGTACAACATAACACGTATAGGTATGTGTTAAGCGAAAGCGATGCTCCTGAGGCAATCTGGATCTTAACTGATCAATGTGCCTGCTCCAGAGGACACCATCCTCCGTTTGTACCCTGTAAGACCTGGGGCCTGTGATTTGGGTTATCTCAGCAGGAATCCATAATGGTTCACCCATAAGGTTCTTAGCATAAACAGAATCACCCACAGTGAATGTGCGAATTTTGCTAGTGGAATCTAGTGGTGCATTGGGTGCGTAAGTGGGATGAAGGTGATCAAGGGGAGACCTGAGTTTCCTACCCATCAACAATTCAGCTGGGGACAAATTAGTTGAGGGGTTGGGAGTGATAAGCTGAACACTGAGAAGTTTTTCAACTCTCTCAGTGATATCCCCTGGACCCAATTGCTGAAGTTTTTCCTTGGTAAATTGTACCATACGCTTCAGCCCGCCGTTAGCGAAGGATGCCCAGGGGCTGTCAGGACATGTCTGATACCCTGTTGTGCTAAATAGGATTCAAAAAGGTTGGATGTAAATTGAGGGCCATTGTCAGAAACAAGCACATCAGGTAACCCGTGAGTTACAAAAAGCTTTTTAAGCTGTTTGATGACAGCTTCAGTTGTGGTGGATACCATAGGGATAACCTCCAGCCATTTGGAATCAACTATAATAAGGAAAGTGTGCCCTCTGGTAGGGCCAGCAAAATCAATGTGAATCCTGGACCATGGGCCCCTAGGACATTCCCATTCCTGTATGGGGGTGAGAGGTGGGGCAGGCCTGACTACCTGACAGTTGGGACAAGATGCAACCCAGTTTTCAACCATTTTGTCAATACCTGGCCACCATACATAACTCCTGGCCAATCCCTTCATTCTGACAATACCTGGATGACCCTCATGTAACATTTCCAAAACCTCTTTTTGCAGTTTTGTAGGAATAACCACCCCGTTACCCGACAAAATACATCCTCTTAATACAGATAACTCAGTTTGCCTGGATTTAAAAGGTTGGGCAAGTTGAGGTAGATCTTGAAGAGGGCAATCTTTCTTAATCCAGCCTATAACAGGAGCCAATACAGTGTCTTTGGCAGTCTCTCTGGCAATTTCAGCAGCGTGTACTGGAAGCTTGGCAACAGTTTCTAGGAAAAAGGTGTAAGTCTCAGGAGCAAAGTCCTCAGTGTGAGAAGGAAGTGGGCAGCGACTCAAAGCATCTGCATGCCCAATGTCTTTGCCAGGCCTGTGGATGAGTTTGTATGAATAAGCAGCAAGAAATTCAGTCCACCTCAGCATTCTTGGTGACAGGATAGTGGGCGTAGGTTTGTCTCCTGCCACAATGCCTAACAGAGGTTTGTGATCTGTGACAATGGTAAATGTTCTCCCATATAAATACTCATGGAATTTCTTGACAGCTGCAACAATTGCCAAGGCTTCCTTGTTCAGTTGGCTGTAGTTCCTCTCTGCTTTGGTCAAGGTGCGAGAGTAAAATGCAATAGGAGCTTCCCTCCCGCTGGGAAGCCAGTGGCTCAAAAAAAAAACCCCACTCCAAAAGGGGATGCATCACAAGTCAGTACAACAGGCAAATTCTCAGAGAACTGTATCAGTACAGCATCAGACGTGATTAGTCTTTTAATATTGTTAAATGCAGATTGTTCTTTTCTGTGCCAGACCCACGCAGACTTTTTGTCTAATAATCTGTGCAGTGGTTCTGCAATGGTTGCCTTCTGAGGTAGGAACATGTGATAAAAGTTAATGAGTCCAAGGAAGGCTTGCAAACCTGTTTTACATTTTGGTCTAGGGGCTTCTTTGATTGCTTGAACCTTGGCATCTGTGGGGTGGATACCATGCTTGTCAATCATATAGCCCAAGAACTCAACCTTGTCAGTTCTAAGAGTGCATTTTTCTTCCTTGACTTTTAACCCCGCTTTTTGAATCTGGTAAGGACTTCTCTGAGTCTCTCTTGTAACTGAGTGTCATTTTCAGCAGAGATTAACACATCATCAAAGTAAGGTACTACCCCAGGCAGTCCTTGGAGCATCCTTTCCATAAGGCTTTGGAAGATGCCTGGTGCCACGCTTACTCCAAACTGTAACCTTTTACATTTGAAAGCACCTCTATGAGTCACAATGGTTTGGGCCTCTGCAGTGGCATCATCAACTGTTAATTGTTGATATGCCTGGGCCAGATCCAATTTGGCAAAGACTGTACCCCTGCCAAGTGAATGTAGTAAATGATGCACCACTGGAACTGGATATGCTCTGTTGAAGTGCATGGTTCAATGTCCCCTTATAGTCTCCACAGATTCTCACTGACCCATCAGTCTTGACTGGTGTGACTATGGGCGTCTCCCACCTGGAGTGGTCAGTGGGCTCTAAAACTCCTTGAGCTATTAGTTTATCTAATTGTGCATCAATTTTTTCCTTTAAGGCGAATGAGACCCTTCTGGGTTTTAAGCAAATTGGTGGCACCTTGGGATCTAGATTGAAAGTGATAGGGGTCCCCATATACTTGCCCAATCCGTGCTGAAGACCTCTGGAAACTCAGACTTCAAGGCCTCCTCCCATTCAGTGTTGCTCACATGATTGATGCCAGTCACCTCGATGCCTAGTGGATTGAACCACTCAAGTCCCAGCAAGCTTGGGTGATCTTTGTCCACGATGGTCAGGGGCAAGCGTTTGGTGTGGCCTTTGAACTTCACGTTGAATTCTCTTGTTCCAACTACTGGAATCTTGTTCCCTTTGTAGTCTTTAAGAGTCAGTGCTCGCTTCTTGAAATGATTCTTCTGAATGTTTGGGAGTAGTCTGTGAATAGTGTCCCATGACACCATAGATAAATATGAGCCTGAGTCCACTTCCATTTGGCAAGGCCTTCCTTCAATTAGTACCTTGACATGCACTTTTCTGTTATTGATAGAAGAAGAATGACCAATAGTTACTGTCTGATGAGTTTCATTCTTCCCCTTTGCTTCTGAGTTGCACCCCATTTTCTCACTGAGGTTGTTGGGCTTGAATTCTTTGTCAATTCTTCTGTTGGGTGGAGTTCTGGATGATTTGCAGACTCTTGCTAGGTGTCCTCTTTTTTCACAACGGAGGCAGATGGTATCTAGGAACTTGCATTCAGTGTGGGGGTGGCTTCCCTCACAACCTCTGCAGTAGAAATCTTGCCTCTTTCTTCCCAGGTCTTTCTTTTTCCACTCCATTCTGAGTCTATAAATTCCTTCCTCCACCTCACTACAGTCTGACTCAGAATCTATTTGCTCACAATGAGTTGTTGTGGACTTTTCCACATCAGGATGGCTTGTGGCCTTGTTGATTTTCTTCATGGCTGCTGCTAAGGACCTGGTAGCTTCTGCTGAAGCTCTTCTATTGCTTCCTTCAGCATGATCTTAGGTTTTAGTAATAACTTGCTCTGAAGCACCTTGTCTTTAAGGCCCAGAACAAATCGATTGCTCATGGCCTCTTCTAAATTGTTAAATTCACATGCACCCCCAATGTCTCTTAAACTTGCCATGAAGTCACTTACGTTTTTGCTTTCCCCTTGATCCCGACGATAAAACTCGTGTCTCTTAATGAGGCACGATACTTGTGGGGCGTAATGGGCTCTTAACAACTTTTCTAAGTCAGGCCATTCCATTACCTTCACGTCTGCAGCTCCTGCCAATGCCTTCGCCATCTTGAAAACTGCTGGACCGCAGTGCATGAGGAAGACTGCCCTCTTCCGCTTCTCGGAAATGTCGGCAAGATCGTTTCCTTCCAGATACATTTGGACATGATCTGCATACATCTCCCAGTCTTCTGCCATCGGATCGAACGGGGCTGGGGGGGTGTTCAGCGCAGCCATCTCGCTCTCCTTCTGTTCCGCGTTGCCTTCTTCTTCAGGAATCCCACCTTCGCGCCAGTGTTAAGTTTGCATGAAGAGACAGGCGGAGTGCTTCAAGCTCTTTGTTTATTAGTGACTACAGCTCAGAACGAACCCACTTTGGCTGGGCTGCGGCTGCTACTTATAGCCAGCAGCCGCAGTTGCCAGCCAATCAGAGTGCAGGGTTTTCCTGCACTTTTTAAACCAATCATTTCTTACATTTTACAAGAACAGTTCAAACAAAACCAATGACTTTAAACCTGCATACATAACAGTATGAACATGAACAAAGGAAGTAAATACAGATAAATGGGGACAGTAAGATAGGGATAGTAGGCACGTTGGTGTGCTTATGCACGCCCTCTTTAAGAACCTCTTAGGAATGGGTGAGGTCCATTGTAGACAGTTTGAGGTTGAAGCTCTGAGGGTTTGAGGCTGTAACAACGGAGTTGGGTAGAGCATCTCAGGCATTGACCACTCTGTTGTTAAAGTCGTATTTTCTGCAATCAAGTTTGAAGTGGTTTACCTTGAGTTTGTATTGATTGTTTATTGTAGTTGAAGCTGAAAAAGTTCTGTGGGGATGATGTTCTACAGGGAGGGAGTCACCACAGAGGAGGCCTTCTTCTTGGTTCCACTTGATAGACCTCCTTAAGAGAGCGGACCATAACACACCTTGCCTCCCTGCTCTGGTATGTTATTTCAACTAGGCCTCAGTGTCTGATAGGAATATGGCTCGTACTTGGCTGTGTTTGATTTTCATTCAATGTTTCCCTTCTCAAACTGGGATAAATTTCAAGGCAACTGTATAAGCCTCTTGTATAGCAGAAGTTGCAATTAAGATATTGGAGGGGTATAAATAAAACACCCTTATTTAGTGTGAAAGCAATAGATAATGCAAAGAAGTTGAATGTGGATGTTCTTCTCCCTTGCTGTGAATTTCTCAAAAATATCTAGACAAAGAAGACGAACTGAAATTTTTGCAAGCAAATGGCTGACCTTTCCATCACAGAAAGAAATACCATATTACTAAAATAAGGACACTTAGTACGAAGAAATAACCACCAATCTATGCCTCCATTTGAAGCAGGAACAGTATTTTTCACTTACTAAAGCAACTGTTTGGACCCACTCCAAGGCTATAAAATAATATGTATAAGAACAAATACAGTAAATTGTCACTCTTCCCTCCCACTTATGTATAAATTTAAACCAAATAACAACAACGAGAATGGGCAGCTGGCCTTTTAAGCTGCCAGCTCTGATAATGCCTCCGCAAAATAAAACTTTACTCTCTTCTCTTCCTCCTCCTTACCCAGCTATTTCTCCTCTCCCCTTCCCCAGCTTCGCCCTAGTTTTGTTTTGTTTCTTCCAAGTTCCATTTTCAAGTAAGTGAACCATTTAAAAATGAAACACTGCAATGATGAACGGAGTTGAGCAGAACACAGCAACAAGCCTAGAGCAACACAGAGACTTTTAATTTTTTTCCCCTGGCTCCCATCTCTCTTATGTCTGTCGGTGATGGATGAGATGGCCCAAAAAACCAAAAGGACTGGGGAAGAGGAGGGGAGGGGAAACATTTCTGAATGCTTAAGGAGCTTGTTGTCAGTGAGAAAAACAAAAGAAGAAAAAAAAACCACAGAACAATCTGTATGTATATTGGAGGACTGAAATGTCTAAAGGGGCTCTCTGACTTCCAGCCTTCCATTTTCTTTTTGCTGCCATCATTTTGAAGAAGGAACAAATGGAAGCTGTTCAGTCTGAAATTTGAAAAAGATAGCTCCTCATTTGTAAAGTTGACATGTGTACTGTGCTGTTCCAATTATGTTCCATACCTAATGGGGTGTTTTCGGCCTTTTAATTAATTTATTTATTTTACTTGCTGGAATACTGCATAGAAAACAAGTCAAATGCATACTAGGAGAAGGGGAAATTGGTGTACTTCTCGTATTAGAATAAGAATGGCAGGTTACATTAAAAAAGGCAGGAACATCTTCAGTTGTGATATACAGATGGTCTTTAACTTAAAATTATTCATTAAGTGATGGTTTGAAGTTATAGCGACACTGTAAAAAGTATTTTTAAACCGGTCCACACAATTACGATCAGCACAGTATCTCCATGCTTATGTGATCAAAATTTAAGGGTTTTGGCAACCGGCATTTATTTACAACTAGCTTGATACTTGTACATTATTATTATTATTATTATTATTATTATTATTATTATTATTACTACTACTACTACTACTATTATTATTTAGACTTATATGCCGCCCAATTTCCAAAGGACTCTGGTCAGCTCACAGTAAAAATATAAAGAATTACATTCATAAAAATTTTAAAAGCAATTTAAAAACAGTAGAACGCAGAAGGGTTGGATCTCGATAGATTACAGTCACGAGATCAACAGCCCCATGCCTGTTGGAAAAGCCAGGTTTTGACTGCTTTGCGGAAGGTCAGTAGGGTGGAGGCAGTCCAGACCTCGGGAGGTAGCTGGTTCCAGAGAGCCAGAGCAGCCACAGAGAAGGCCCCCTCCCGCGGGCCCACCAGCCGGCATTGTTTAGCTGACGGAACCCGCAGAAGACCGACTCTGTGGGATCTTACTGGTCACAGGGAGATGCAGGGTAGATTTTATTTTATTTTTATTTTTATTTTTAATTACATTTATATGCAGCCCTTCTCCGAAGACTCAGGGCACAATTCTGGGATACAACCCAGTGTGCTCAGCAATAGCCTTCATTCCATTGTATATGCCTGCTTATTACTAAGCAGCATTTTTTACAAGGTCAGCTAATTGCCCCCAACAATCTTGGGTCCTCAATTTACCTACCCTGAGAGGATGGAAGGCTGAGTCAACCTTGAGCCTGGTGGGATTCGAGCCTACAATAATTGTAGGCAGCTGGATCTTAAGAGCAGGCATTTAATAGCCTGAGCTTCTGGAGATAACCTGGTCCACTACGAAACTATGTGGTCGGGCTTAGTTTTGGGGAGGAAAATAAGGGGGGAAAAACCTGCCTCTGTCTACCAGCATCCATCGGTATTCATCTGGCTAGCATCCTGTCAGTGTGTGAGAGAGTTGAGGGCTGTTTGTGTTATGTATGTAGGTTTGAATGTTATTGGTTTATTTGAACTGTTCTTGTAAAATGTCAAATGGTATTGGTTTAAATAGTGCGAGAAGAAACCCTGCACTCCCATTGGCTGGCAGCTACGGCTGCAGGCTATAAGCAAGCAGCCAAGCCAGGACGGGTCCATTCGAGCTGTAGTCACTAATAAAGTCTTTGCTGGAACTCCTTGCGTCCTGACTCTTCATGCAAACTTAACACTGGCGGCGAGGATGGGATTTCCCTGAAGAAGGGGAGAAGACACGAACGAACAAGCAACGAGCGAGATGGCTGCGCTGAACACCCCCAGCACTGTTCGATCCGGCGACGGAAGACTGGGAATCGTATGCGGATCATTTCCACATGTTCCTGGAGGGAACGATCTCACCGGCATCCCCGAGAGACGGAAGAGGCGTCTTTCTCACGCACTGCGGTCCGGCAGTCTTCAAAATGGTGAAGGCGTTGGCGGAGCAGCAGAGCTGAAGGTAATGGAATGGCCCAATTAGAAAGACTTTTGAGAGCCCATTACGCCCACAAGTATCGTGCCTCATTAAGAGACACGAATTTTACCGTCGGGATCAAGGGGATAGCGAGAATGTTAATGACTTCGTGGCAAGTTTAAGGGACATTGGGGGTGCTTGTGACTTTACCAACTTAGAAGAGGCCATGCGTGATCGGTTTGTTTTAGGCCTTAAGGATAAGGTTTTACAAAGCAAACTATTAATGAAACCTAAGATCACGTTTAAAGAGGCCATTGAAGAAGCTGTTTCAGCGAAGCCACCAAGTCCTCAGCAGCGGCTATGAAAAAGATTAACAAGGCATCAAGCCAGGCCTCAAGCCATTCTGATGGGGAAAATCCACAACAGCTCATTGCGAACAAATAGACTCTGATTCTGATGGCAGTGAGGCAGAGGAGGGGATTTTAAACTCAGAATGGAGAAGAAAAGAAAAGACTCTGGGAAGAACAGGCAAGGGTTCTATTGCAGAGGCTGTGGGGCACCCCCGACTGATTGCAAGTTCTTTGACTCCATTTGCCTACGTTGTGAGAAACGGGTCACATAGCCAGAGTCTGCAAATCATCCAGAACTCCACCAGCTAGGAAGAAATTCCCTGATAGAGACTTTAAGCCCAACAATTGCCTTGAAAAAATGGGGCGAAATTTAGAAGCAAATGGCAAGAATGAAACGCACCAAACAATCACTATTGGTCATTCTTCACCCTTAAATAGCAGAAAAGTACACGTGAAGGTGTTTATTGAAGGAAGGCCTTGCCAAATGGAAGTGGACTCAGGCTCTTATTTATCTATGGTGTCATGGGACACTATCCACAGACTCTTTCCCAAAATTCAGAAAAAGCATTTCCAGAAGCAAGCACTGACTCTCAAAGACTACCAAGGGAACAAGATTCCAGTAGTTGGAGCGAGAGATTTCAACGTGCAGTTTAAAGGCCACACCAAACGTTTGCCCCTGACCATCGTGGACAAGGATCGCCCAAGCTTGCTGGGACTTGAGTGGTTCAAGCCACTTGGCATCGAGGTGACTGGCATCCATCACGTGAGCAGTTCTGACTGGGAAGAGTCCTTGAAGTCTGAGTTTCCAGAGGTCTTCAGCGAAGGACTGGGCAAGTATATGGGGACCCCTATTGCTTTCAGCCTAGACCCCAAGGTGCCCCAATTCGTTTAAAGCCCAGGAGGGTTCCATTTGCTTTAAAGGAAAAAATTGATGCACAATTAGATAAACTCATTGCTCAAGGGGTTTTAGAGCCTACTGACCACTCCAGATGGGAAACACCCATAGTCACACCAGTCAAGGCTGATGGGTCAGTGAGAATCTGTGGTGACTACAAGGGGACACTTAACCATGCGCTGCAGCAGAGCGCATATCCTGTACCAGTTGTGCATCATCTGCTCCATTCCTTGGCAGGGGTACGGTATTTGCTAAACTGGATTTGGCTCAGGCATATCAACAATTAACAGTTGATGATGCTACTGCAGAGCACAAACAATTGTGACTCATAGAGGTGCCTTCAAATGTAAAGACTACAATTTGGAGTAAGCGTGGCACCTGGCATTTTTCAGAGCCTTATGGAAAGAATGTTGCAAGGACTGCCAGGGTAGTGCCTTATTTTGATGATGTTTTAATCTCTGCTGAAAATGACACTCAGCTTCAAGAGAGACTCAGAGAAGTCCTTACCAGATTCAGAAAAGCGGGGTTAAAAGTCAAGGAAGACAAATGTACACTCAAAACAGACAGAGTTGAGTTCCTGGGGTATATGATTGACAAGCAGGGCATCCATCCTACTGATGCCAAGGTTAAAGCAATCAATGAAGCCCCTAAACCTCGATGCAAGGCTGATTTGCAAGCCTTCCTTGGACTTATTAACTTTTATCACATGTTTCTACCTCACAAAGCATCTATTGCTGAGCCCTTACATCGCCTACTTGATAAGAATGCTGTTTGGATCTGGGGCGGAAGGAACAGTCAGCATTTAACAGTATTAAGAGACTAATCACGTCTGATGCTGTGTTGATACAATTCTCTGAGAATTTACCTGTTGTTCTGACTTGTGATGCATCCCCTTTTGGAGTGGGGGGGTTTTGAGTCACAGGCTTCCCAATGGACGGGAGCCCCAATTGCATTTTACTCTCGCGCTGTCCAAAGCAGAGAGGAATTATAGCCAATTGGACAAGGAGGCTTTAGCAGTTGTTGCAGCTGTTAAGAAATTTCATGAATATCTGTATGGCAGGTCATTCACCATTGTTACAGATCACAAACCTTTACTAGGCATTGTGGCAGGAGACAAACCTACACCTAATATCCTGTCACCAAGAATGCTGAGGTGGACTGAATTTCTTGCAGCCTATTCCTACAAACTGATTCACAGGCCTGGCAAGGACATTGGACATGCTGATGCACTGAGTCGTTGCCCACTACCTTGCCACAAGGAGGACTTTGAACTTGAAACTCACACCTTTTCCTGGAGACCGTTGCTAAGCTTCCAGTCCATGCTGCTGAGATTGCCAAAGAAACTGCCAAAGATGCTGTGTTGGCACCTGTTATGGGCTGGATTAAGAAAGGTTGGCCTCTTCAAGATCTACCTCACCTTGCCCAACCTTTTAAGTCCAGGCAAACTGAATTATCTGTATTAAGAGGATGTATTTTGTGGGGTAACAGGGTGGTTATTCCTGCAAAACTGCAAAGGGAGGTTTTGGAAATGTTACATGAGGGTCATCCTGGGATTGTAAGGATGAAAGGTTTGGCCAGGAGTTATGTATGGTGGCCAGGTATTGACAAAATGGTTGAAAACTGGGTAGCCTCTTGTCCCAATTGCCAGGTAGTCAGACCTGCCCCTCACACGCCCCCCACGAGATGGGAATGTCCTAGGGGCCCATGGTCTAGATCCACATTGATTTTGCAGGCCCTACAAGAGGGCACACTTTTCTAGTGATAGTAGATGCATACTCCAAATGGCTAGAGGTAATTCCAATGACATCCACTACTACTGAGGCTGTTATCAAGCAGCTCAGAAAATTGTTTTAACCCATGGGTTACCAGATGTCCTTGTCTCTGACAATGGCCCTCAATTCACATCTAACATTTTGAATCCTTTCTAGCTCAACAGGGCATCAGACATGCCCTCACTGCCCTGGGCACCCGGCCAACGGCCGGGCTAGAAACATGAGTGCGCTTTGCACCAAAGCTTCAGCAGCTGGTCCTGGGGACATCACTGAGAAGCTTGAAAAACTTCTTAGTGTTCAACACATCACTCTAGCCCATCAACTAACTTGTCCCCAGCAGAGTTGTTGATGGGCAGAAACTGAGTCTTCCTTGACAGCCTCATCCCACTTACGCACCAACGCATCACTGGATTCACTTCCAAAGTTCGTTCTTTTAGTGTGGGAGATTCTGTCTATGCTAGGAACCTTCTAGGTGACCCTTTGTGATTCCTGCTGGAAATAACTCACATCACAGGCCCTCGTTCTTGGGGTACAAACAGAGGATGGCCTTCTCTGGAGCAGGCACATTGACCAGCTTAGATCCAGGGTCCCTCAGAACATCTACACCTGTGTCCCTCTGGGTCCCTCACCTGATGTTTCTTCTAGGGGAAGGGGAACGGAGGAAAATCAGCAAACAGAATCAACCCCATGTCTCCCTCTGGGTCCCTCACCTGATGTTTCTTCTAGGGGGAAGGGGAGAACAGGAGGAAAATCAGCAAACAGAATCAACCCCATGTGTAACAGAGCCATTGACAGGAACCATCCGAACCCTGTCACAAAGCCAAGATCCATCCTTAGAAGTGGAAGATTGCACATCACTACCTGACTTGGGTGCTGACATTGGAATGGAGATGGGTTGGGAGGAGACCAGATTCTAACAATTCAACAGTGTCTCCTTTCACAGGAAGTCCCAGGGAAATGTCAGCAGAACATTTCCTCTCTCACTGGGTGAAGCGTTAAAAGCTTCTGAACCACGGTCTCAAGCGTGCCGTAAGAGCCCCACCTATTTAAAGGAATACATTAGATAGGTTGGGGTTTGGGTAATGGACTGAACCTAGTGGGGAGGGGTGTTATATGTATGTAGGTTTGAATGTTATTGGTTTATTTGAACTGTTCTTGTAAAATGTCAAATGGTATTGGTTTAAATAGTGCGGGAAGAATCCTGCACTCCCATTGGCTGGCAGCTACGGCTGCAGGCTATAAAAGCAGTATTAGCCAAGCCAGGACGGGTCCATTCGAGCTGTAGTCACTAATAAAGTCTTTGCTGGAACTCCTGCGTCTGACTCTTCATGCAAACTTAACAGTTTGGAAACTGAGAAGCAGTATTTGCTATGTGAGCAAGAGGAGAAGGCAAGGAGCCTGGGCATGTATCAGTTAGCTCAACTGTTCTGTACTAAGCTGCTCGGTGCTGTGAACCAGGAAACTCCTCTCCTCTGCTTGTGTTTTGCATTTGGGTGATTTCTTTTTCAGGTGGGGAGGGGAGTAGAACTCCTCCAGCATCAGAAATTTTAATAATAATATACAAAATATTAATGCTTTGATTGTCATTTTGAAAAATCCTTTCTTAGTGAGCACCTAAGCCAAGAGGAATACATGCAAATTTCAGTTTGTAGGCTTTATGGTTCTGGAGAGATTTTTGTGATGATGCGTGAGTAGTATTTCGCTTTTATATAGATAAATTATTGCAGGTTTCAGGTAACATGACTGCCATTTGTGACCTTGCTCAGGCTGCTTCTGAAACAAAGTCAATGAGGGAAGCTGGATTCACTTAACAATAGTGTGATTCACTTAAAAAGCTGCAGTTTAACAACTATAGCAAAAAACATGAAATTCAGGCATGATACCTGAACAGCCATCTTGCTTCATCACAAACTCTGGTTCCTATTTCTGGTCATTAATTGAAATTACCTGTACTGTAATTCAACTATCACCATGTGTGTTTGCAGCTGTTCAAAGTTAGTTCTAAAATACTTGGGTAACCATAGGTTATCACCCCAAATGCAAACTAAGGAGTTAACTTCTCCTTGAAAGGTATAGCAACAACAGGGAGCAAATTGATTAACCACTCCATATAAATGTTACTTAGAAAATTGGGAGCTAAGACCATTTCCTGTGCACTTTTTCTTTTCTTTTCTTTTGCAACAAAGATGATTAGGGGACTGGAGGCTAAAAACATATCAAGAGCGGTTACAGATACTGGCATGGCTAATCTAATGAAGAGAGGACTGTTGAATGTTAGGAAGAATATGAGACTCTAGAAAAAAGTGCAGAAAGAAACAGCTAAGAGGATTAGGGACTGGACTAAACATATGAAGAAGCAGTTTGGGAAGTGGGCATGGTCCAGTGAAGAAGGACCAGACATGATAGCAATGTTCCAATACTGAGGGGCTGTCACAGAGAGGAAGAGGTCAACCTATTTTCCAAAAGGACCTGAAGGCCAGATAAGGAATAATGGATGGAAACTGATCAAGGAGGATTCAACCTAGAAACAAGGAAGAATTTTCTGACAGTGAGAACAATCAACCAATGGAACAGCTTGCCTTCAGAAGTTGTGGGAGCTTCATCACTGGAGGCTTTCAGGAAGAGACTGGACTGCCATCTGTCAGAAATGGTGTGGGGTCTCCTGCTTGGGTTGGGGTTGGACTAGATGACCTACAAGGTGCCTTCCAACTCTGTTAATCTGTTAAGAATATATATATTAGTCAGCTTACTCTGATCTATTCTGATTTTTTTGCTATATCTTTTAAGCCTGTTTTGTACCTAAACCAAGCAAGATGGGCAAACTTCTTAAACCAAGACTTAGTGTGCTTATTCAGAAATACCCTGCTGTCCGATTATGATAATGGAGGTACTGCTACCTATTGTTTTCAATTCTGTCTTGGTCTGGTCTGTAATGTTATTCCTTTAGATGTGTTTTGAACTTACTCTCTTTTGAACCACCTAAAAACTCTACATTCCTTATTCATTACACATTCCATCTGTTTGTTTAGAGACTCTCTAGCAAGATAATATAGGATCATTGTGGCGGGTCATACATTTTTGCAATTTTATAGTGGATAGTGATGAT
>CM019149.1:229941949-229955570 GCA_009733165.1 Naja naja | reverse complement strand
GAGGGCTGTTTGTGTTATGTATGTAGGTTTGAATGTTATTGGTTTATTTGAACTGTTCTTGTAAAATGTCAAATGGTATTGGTTTAAATAGTGCGGGAAGAAACCCTGCACTCCCATTGGCTGGCAGCTACGGCTGCAGGCTATAAACAGCCGTAGCCAAGCCAGGGCGGGTCCATTCGAGCTGTAGTCACTAATAAAGTCTTTGCTGGAACTCCTCGCGTCTGACTCTTCATGCAAACTTAACACTGGCGACGAGGATGGGATTTCCCTGAAGAGAAACGACGCGACGAACAAGCAACTGAGCGAGATGGCTGCGCTGAACACCCCAGCACCGTTCGATCCGGCGACGGAAGACTGGGAATCGTATGCGGATCGTTTCCACATGTTCCTGGAGAACGATCTCGCCGGCATCCCGAGAGGCGGAAGAGGCGGTCTTTCTCACGCACTGCGGTCGGCAGTCTTCAAAATGGCGAAGGCGTTGGCGGGAGCAGCAGAGCTGAAGGTAATGGAATGGCCCGATTAGAAAGACTTTTGAGAGCCCATTACGCCCACAAGTATCGTGCCTCATTAAGAGACACGAATTTTACCGTCGGGATCAAGGGGATAGCGAGAATGTTAATGACTTCGTGGCAAGTTTAAGGGACATTGGGGTGCTTGTGACTTTACCAACTTAGAAGAGGCCATGCGTGATCGGTTTGTTTTAGGCCTTAAGGATAAGGTTTTACAAAGCAAACTATTAATGAAACCTAAGATCACGTTTAAAGAGGCCATTGAAGAAGCTGTTTCAGCGGAAGCCACCAAGTCCTCAGCAGCGGCCATGAAAAAGATTAACAAGGCCTCAAGCCAGGCCTCAAGCCATTCTGATGGGGAAAAATCACATCAGCTCATTGCGAACAAATAGACTCTGATTCTGATGGCAGTGAGGCAGAGGAGGGGATTTTAAACTCAGAATGGAGAAGAAAAGACTCTGGGAAGAACAGGCAAGGGTTCTATTGCAGAGGCTGTGGGGGGGGCACCCCGCACTGATTGCAAGTTCTTTGACTCCATTTGCCTACGTTGTGAGAAGGGGTCACATAGCCAGAGTCTGCAAATCATCCAGAACTCCACCAGCTAGGAAGAAATTCCCTGATAGAGACTTTAAGCCCAACAATTGCCTTGAAAAATGGGGCGAAATTTAGAAGCAAATGGCAAGAATGAAACTCACCAAACAATCACTATTGGTCATTCTTCACCCTTAAAAGCAGAAAAGTACATGTGAAGGTGTTTATTGAAGGAAGGCCTTGCCAAATGGAAGTGGACTCAGGCTCTTATTTATCTATGGTGTCATGGGACACTATCCACAGACTCTTTCCCAAAATTCAGAAAAAGCATTTCCAGAAGCAAGCACTGACTCTCAAAGACTACCAAGGGAACAAGATTCCAGTAGTTGGAGCGAGAGATTTCAAGTGCAGTTTAAAGGCCACACCAAGCGTTTGCCCCTGACCATCGTGGACAAGGATCGCCCAAGTTTGCTGGGACTTGAGTGGTTCAAGCCACTTGGCATCGAGGTGACTGGCATCCATCACGTGAGCAGTTCTGACTGGGAAGAGTCCTTGAAGTCTGAGTTTCCAGAGGTCTTCAGCGAAGGACTGGGCAAGTATATGGGGACCCCTATTGCTTTCAGCCTAGACCCCAAGGTGCCCCAATTCGTTTAAAGCCCAGGAGGGTCCCATTTGCTTTAAAGGAAAAAATTGATGCACAATTAGATAAACTCATTGCTCAAGGGGTTTTAGAGCCTACTGACCACTCCAGATGGGAAACACCCATAGTCACACCAGTCAAGGCTGATGGGTCAGTGAGAATCTGTGGTGACTACAAGGGGACACTTAACCATGCGCTGCAGCAGAGCGCATATCCTGTACCAGTTGTGCATCATCTGCTCCATTCCCTTGGCAGGGGTACAGTATTTGCTAAACTGGATTTGGCTCAGGCATATCAACAATTAACAGTTGATGATGCTACTGCAGAGGCACAAACAATTGTGACCCATAGAGGTGCCTTCAAATGTAAAGACTACAATTTGGAGTAAGCGTGGCACCTGGCATTTTTCAGAGCCTTATGGAAAGAATGTTGCAAGGACTGCCAGGGGTAGTGCCTTATTTTGATGATGTTTTAATCTCTGCTGAAAATGACACTCAGCTTCAAGAAGACTCAGAGAAGTCCTTACCAGATTCAGAAAAGCGGGGTTAAAAGTCAAGGAAGACAAATGTACACTCAAAACAGACAGAGTTGAGTTCCTGGGGTATATGATTGACAAGCAGGGCATCCATCCTACTGATGCCAAGGTTAAAGCAATCAATGAAGCCCCTAAACCTCGATGCAAGGCAGATTTGCAAGCCTTCCTTGGACTTATTAACTTTTATCACATGTTTCTACCTCACAAAGCATCTATTGCTGAGCCCTTACATCGCCTACTTGATAAGAATGCTGTTTGGATCTGGGGGCGGAAGGAACAGTCAGCATTTAACAGTATTAAGAGACTAATCACGTCTGATGCTGTGTTGATACAATTCTCTGAGAATTTACCTGTTGTTCTGACTTGTGATGCATCCCCTTTTGGAGTGGGGGGGGTTTGAGTCACAGGCTTCCCAATGGGAGGGAAGCCCCAATTGCATTTTACTCTCGCACGCTGTCCAAAGCAGAGAGGAATTATAGCCAATTGGACAAGGAGGCTTTAGCAGTTGTTGCAGCTGTTAAGAAATTTCATGAATATCTGTATGGCAGGTCATTCACCATTGTTACAGATCACAAACCTTTACTAGGCATTGTGGCAGGAGACAAACCTACACCTAATATCCTGTCACCAAGAATGCTGAGGTGGACTGAATTTCTTGCAGCCTATTCCTACAAACTGATTCACAGGCCTGGCAAGGACATTGGACATGCTGATGCACTGAGTCGTTGCCCACTACCTTGCCACAAGGAGGACTTTGAACTTGAAACTCACACCTTTTCCTGGAGACCGTTGCTAAGCTTCCAGTCCATGCTGCTGAGATTGCCAAAGAAACTGCCAAAGATGCTGTGTTGGCACCTGTTATGGGCTGGATTAAGAAAGGTTGGCCTCTTCAAGATCTACCTCACCTTGCCCAACCTTTTAAGTCCAGGCAAACTGAATTATCTGTATTAAGAGGATGTATTTTGTGGGGTAACAGGGTGGTTATTCCTGCAAAACTGCAAAGGGAGGTTTTGGAAATGTTACATGAGGGTCATCCTGGGATTGTAAGGATGAAAGGTTTGGCCAGGAGTTATGTATGGTGGCCAGGTATTGACAAAATGGTTGAAAACTGGGTAGCCTCTTGTCCCAATTGCCAGGTAGTCAGACCTGCCCCACCTCACGCCCCCACACAGGAATGGGAATGTCCTAGGGGCCCATGGTCTAGAATCCACATTGATTTTGCAGGCCCTACAAGAGGGCACACTTTTCTAGTGATAGTAGATGCATACTCCAAATGGCTAGAGGTAATTCCAATGACATCCACTACTACTGAGGCTGTTATCAAGCAGCTCAGGAAATTGTTTGTAACCCATGGGTTACCAGATGTCCTTGTCTCTGACAATGGCCCTCAATTCACATCTAACATTTTTGAATCCTTTCTAGCTCAACAGGGCATCAGACATGCCCTCACTGCCCCTGGGCACCCTTCGCCAACGGCGGGCTGAACGCATGGTACGCTTTACCAAAGAGAAGCTTCAGCAGCTGGGTCCTGGGGACATCACTGAGAAGCTTGAAAAGCTTCTTAGTGTTCAACACATCACTCCTAGCCCATCAACTAACTTGTCCCCAGCAGAGTTGTTGATGGGCAGGAAACTTAGGTCTTCCCTTGACCGCCTCCATCCCACTTACGCACCCAACGCACCACTGGATTCCACTTCCAAAGTTCGTTCTTTTAGTGTGGGAGATTCTGTCTATGCTAGGAACCTTCTAGGTGACCCTTTGTGGATTCCTGCTGAAATAACTCACATCACAGGCCCTCGTTCTTACAGGGTACAAACAGAGGATGGCCTTCTCTGGAGCAGGCACATTGACCAACTTAGATCCAGGGTCCCTCAAGAACATCGCCCCTGTCTCCCTCTAGGTCCCTCACCTGATGTTTCTTCTAGGGGGGAACAGGAGGAAAATCAGCAAACAGGAATCAACCCCATGTGTAACGAGCCATTGCGACAGGAACCATCCCGAACCCTGTCACAAAGCCAAGATCCATCCTTAGAAGTGGAAGATTGCACATCACTACCTGACTTGGGTGCTGACATTGGAATGGAGATGGGTTGGGAGGAGAGACCAGATTCTAACAATTCAACAGGGTCTCCTTTCACAGGAAGTCCCAACAGGGAAATGTCAGCAGACACATTTCCTCTCTCACTGGGTGAGAACGTTAAAGCTTCTGAACCACGAAGGTCTCAACGTACACGTAAGAGCCCCACCTATTTAAAGGAATACATTAGATAGGTTGGGGTTTGGTATGGACTGAACCTAGTGGGGAGGGGTGTTATGTATGTAGGTTTGAATGTTATTGGTTTATTTGAACTGTTCTTGTAAAATGTCAAATGGTATTGGTTTAAATAGTGCGGGAAGAATCCCTGCACTCCCATTGGCTGGCAGCTACGGCTGCAGGCTATAAGAAGCAGCCGTAGCCAAGCCAGGACGGGTCCATTCGAGCTGTAGTCACTAATAAAGTCTTTGCTGGAACTCCTCGCGTCTGACTCTTCATGCAAACTTAACAGTTTGGAAACTGAAACAGTATTTGCTATGTGAGCAAGAAGGAGAGAGCAAGGAGCCTGGGCATGTCAGTTAGCTCAACTGTTCTGTACTAAAGCTGCTTGGTGCTGTGAAACTGAAACTCCTCTCCTCTGCTTGTGTTTTGCATTTGGAACAGATTTCTTTTCAGGTGGGGAGGGGGAGTAGAACTCCTTCGCATCAGAGCGTGTTAATAATAATATACAAAATATTAATGCTTTGATTGTCATTTTGAAAAATCCTTTCTTAGTGAGCACCTAGAAGCCAAGAGGAACATACATGCCAAATTTCAAGTTTGTAGGCTTTATGGTTCTGGAGATTTTGTGATGATGCGTGAGTAGTATTTCGCTTTTATATAGATAAATTATTGCAGGTTTCCAGGTAACATGACTGCCATTTGTGACCTTGCCAGGCTGCTTCTGAGAAGCAAAGTCAATGAGGGAAGCTGGATTCACTTAACAATAGTGTGATTCACTTAAAAACTGCAGTTTAACAACTATAGCAAAAACATCGTAAATTCAGGCATGATACCTGAACAGCCATCTTGCTTCGCATCACAAACTCTGGTTCCTATTTCTGGTCATTAATTGAGAATTACCTGTACTGTAATTCAACTATCACCATGTGTGTTGTTTGCAGCTGTTCAAAGTTAGTTCTAAAATACTTGGGTAACCATAGGTTATCACCCCAAATGCAAACTAAGGAGTTAACTTCTCCTTGAAAGGTATAGCAGCAACAGGGAGCAGAATTGATTAACCACTCCATATAAATGTTACTTAGAAAATTAAGGGAGCTAAGACCATTTCCTGTGCACTTTTCTTTTCTTTTCTTTTGCAACAAAGATGATTAGGGGACTGGAGGCTAAAACATATCAAGAGCGGTTACAGATACTGGGCATGGCTAATCTAATGAAGAGAAGGACTGTTGAATGTTAGGAAGAATATTGAGACTCTAGAAAAAGTGCAGAAAAGAGCAACTAAGAGGATTAGGGGACTGGAGACTAAAACATATGAAGAACGGTTGCGGGAAGTGGGCATAGCTAGTCCAGTGAAGAGAAGGACCAGACATGATAGCAATGTTCCAATACTTGAGGGGCTGTCACAGAGAGGAAGAGGTCAACCTATTTTCCAAAGGACCTGAAGGCCAGATAAGGAATAATGGATGGAAACTGATCAAGGAGGGATTCAACCTAGAAACAAGGAAGAATTTTCTGACAGTGAGAACAATCAACCAATGGAACAGCTTGCCTTCAGAAGTTGTGGGAGCTTCATCACTGGAGGCTTTCAGGAAGAGACTGGACTGCCATCTGTCAGAAATGGTGTGGGGTCTCCTGCTTGGGTTGGGGGTTGGACTAGATGACCTACAAGGTGCCTTCCAACTCTGTTAATCTGTTAAGAATATATATATTAGTCCGAAGCTTACTCTGATCTATTCTGATTTTTTTTTGCTATATCTTTTAAGCCTGTTTTGTACCTAAACCAAGCAAGATGGGCAAACTTCTTAAACCAAGACTTAGTGTGCTTATTCAGAAATACCCTGCTGTCCGATTATGATAATGGAGGTACTGCTACCTATTGTTTTCAATTCTGTCTTGGTCTGGTCTGTAATGTTATTCCTTTAGATGTGTTTTGAACTTACTCTCTTTTGAACCACCTAAAAACTCTACATTCCTTATTCATTACACATTCCATCTGTTTGTTTAGAGACTCTCTCGCAAGATAATATAGGATCATTGTGGCGGGTCATACATTTTTTGCAATTTTATAGTGGATAGTGATGATGGATCATGTAGAAAACAAACCATAAATTTAACCTCCATTTACCTATTATTTTTCAGTAAAATCTGCACTCATTGTAATTCCCTCCAATACTCAAATTGCAACCAGGCCAAAATGATTGCTCCCTTATTAAAGAAGGCAATAGAGGAGCACTAATTTGGATCAACTTGGAAGAAGCCAATGGCTGGAGTTAAATTAAGTCCCTCTCATTATGCATCATTTGAAAATTGAGTCCATCCTGTCAGGAAACTACTGTGTACAAGAATCTTAACATCATTGTTAAACAGACTGTGTTCTGCCTTCTTTATTTTTTTCTTAACATTCTGAAAGATTTGGCAATCATGTCACCTATTTTTTGCTTCATTCTGCAGGATCTACATTGATTAGACAAACTAACAAATAAGAGAAGAAATAAAAATGCATATTTATGGGCTTATAGCCTTCTATACTCTCATTCATATTCTAAATCATGGAAATTTCAGCTGAACCTTTGATTCGGAGACTCCAGAATATTCATATACCTTTTAAAAGTACTGAAATATCACAGCTTCAAGATAAACCAGGTTTTACCCTCACACTTCAGTTACTTTTTTGATCCTCTATCTTCCATAAAGGCTAGCAAAAGATAAACACAACACCAGGTTTTTGGTTTTGATCCAAAAAGATGATATCTGGGAAAAAGAACATATGAGAAATTTAAATCTTCTAGCTTATTCATATCTAGAACTATGGTTTACCATACAGATTAGAAATAGTGTGATTTGTTAGAATTCATGAATTTTTTTATGTTAGAATAATATAGTTCTGACAATTGTTTCCAGAGCTTTGTGTCACTGTTAATGCAAAATAGATTTCAGCTTAATTGTGCCAATCTTGGAGATAATTAGTAGAATTTGAATATAATAATATATATTCCAAATTTTCCTAAAAAAGCCATATTGTGACAGATATTAATAGGACTTGGGCATTTTTGTAGTAGGCTACTTCATAGCATAAGTGACTTCCTTCCACATCAGTGTTTTCCTGTTTATATTATATGCTGAAGTAATGAATTTAAATCATAATACATAGTGTATTTATGTAATGCAACTTTTTTTTATAAATATATTTCAGATTGGAATATTTGAGAAGCTGGTTCCTCTCTCTCTCTCTCTCTTTCTCTCTCTCTCATGTCGGAAGCACAGTAGGGCTTCCTGGTTGATAGGATTAGCTGGTGAGGTTACCATTGCCCTGGGGACACCTACTTGGGGGCTCCTTTCATGCCCCTTGGCAAGAGCTCAACCCCGGCGAGGGCAGCTCTCAGGTCTTGAAAGTGGGCTTACTAACCTCCTGCTCAGCATCTCAATCACTCAAGCCACCATGCTCACTTCCTGTACCTTGAATCAGACATTTAGAAAAATCAACATTAAAATATCAGCATTGGTTTTGTGTTGGGAAGGGAGAGAATAAAAAGTCAATTCTCACTGTTCGGCTGAAAGGTGAATAAGGCCATGCCATTTAGAAAGACTCCCCAAAGGCAAAATGGTACAACCAGAACTGGTGATATCTAGATTTATTGATTCTGTTTTAATAGCTGAAAGCCTTTTATCTTGCTTCCTTCTGATACAGGTAGTCCTCACATTATACCCATAATTGAGTCCCACAATTATAGTCATAAATCATGGTCATCTTAAAGCAAGTCACCCTGTGACTGGAGTCAATTTTATGACTTTTTTTTCATTAACATGAACAATTATTATTATTATCATTAACAATCATTAATCACCACTGTGGTCATTAAGTGAAGCCATTGTTCATTATGGGCCAGGTTTTGTAAAAAAAAATCAGAAGCAAACACTGGTTTCTAACAAAACTGCCATAAATCATGGATATAAATCATGGTTATGGTCACTGTGGTATTCAGCAGGTTCTGACCAGTTCTGGAGAACCGGTAATGGAGAACCGGCAAATACCACCTCTGACTGGCCATGCCCCCATCTCTTCTCTGCTTCCCGAGTCCTAGCTGATCGGCTGGATCTTCTTTTGTTGCCCTGCACAGGAATATGGAGCTAGAAAGCAGGTTAGTGGGATGTGGAGGGAATGGGGATTTTGCAGTATCCTTCCTCTGCCGTGCCCACCAAGCCACACTGCGCCCACCAAGCTACGCCCACAGAACTGGTAGTAAATTTTTTTGAATCCCCATCACTGTTGCAGAGCACTGCAAACAACCATAAATATGGGCCAGTTGCAGAGCACCCAAAATGCAGTCATATGACTGTTGGAACATCATAACTAGGTTGTAAATAGCTTCTAGTTGTAAGTCAAGGATCACCTGTATGAGATGTGCTTGCCTCTAATCACAAACATAAATTTACTCTATATTTTTTTTCTCATCCATGTTTGTTTATTCAGAGAAAAATCTATGTGGTCCCTAGAGAGTGTGCAATGACTTGATGGTGCATAATCAATCCATGATTGTTTGTGCTATCCTTTTAAGTATAAGCAATTCAAACAGGCACCAAAGCTGGTTTCCCAAAAGTGGAATAATATGATGCAGTTGTATCAGTGGTGGGATTCAATTTTTACTATCGGTTCTGTGGGCTTGGCTTGGTGGCCATGACAGGGAAGGATACTGTAAAATCTCCAGTCAGAGGAGGTATTTGCTGGTTCTCCAAACTACTCAAAATTTCTGCTACCGGTTCACCAGAACCTGCTGAATACCACCTCTGAGTTGTATGAACTCTACATATAAATTGCAAAAACATCCAATAAAACAGCTTTGCCCCAACATCAGGGAAAATTCCAAAGGTCTCTGCTATGGCCTTATTGCAATCTTTTCCACTCCACTCTAGCAATCATTAGAAAATGATCTACACTAATTACAAGTGATTCTCCTGGCACCATAAAAATACTGTCAGCAGTTTGGCCCTAAGTATCTCTTAAGAGAAGCAGACTCAAATAGTTATCGGTCTCGAAATTCTCAACGTATTTGAGCTTTGTTAAAACAGTTGACTTGAATGACTGCTATGCCTAATCATCTTGCCTCGTTTATTATATGGTAGCAAAGAGCTGTCATTTGTGACCTGGATGCAGAGAGCAATTTGCTAGGGAACATTTGAGTGCACAACATGATCTACATAAACATATGCAACCGTTTAAAAAAAAATGCTCATAGGCTGGAGGATATGTTTTGTCCTCAGTGCAAGCAATGCAAGCAGGTTGAGCACTTTATTTCTTCCTCACGCTGCAGGAGTGAATGACAACCATTAGTGGAGATGGATGAAATAAATGGATGCACTCAGGGCTACCATTGGGATGCTAATGAAAACTGTTTCTTGCCCCTAGGAATTCCAGCCATTGGTAATCAAGCCTGATTCTACTTGTGTAGCCATTTTTTTTATTATTTTCATCATACTATTCCATTATTTATTTATTAGTTTGTGCTTACAATGCTCATTCACCAAAAGATCATGACACAGAAGAAGAAACAAAATATGAACATAAACAGGATATATATCCTGTTTATGTTCATATTTAGATAAATTCCTCTGATTAGTAGCTTAGCTACTGAAACCTTCCCAACTGAAGTTTCCAGATGCTATTCAAGACAAGTACTACATAGAAACATTTCAATTTACTACTCTTATTACTTTATTATTACCCATGCCGGATTTAACGCTCTGGTTTTTTTTTTAATGTTACTGAAAGTAATATTCCTCTCTATGCCTCTGCCTGACTACCAGAGGAAATAAAGACTATATCACACCTGCTTTTACTGCCCTTTTATGGCAGACTAATCTAATAATGTCCCTTCTAAACAACAGGCCTGATAATTTAGAACAGGAAAATACTGTCTCCCTTTTTTAGCTGATAGATCCTCTGAAGAAGAGTTACTAAGCACTGTTAAACCATTGGAGTTTGTTATTTAATATTATAGTTACTCTGTGGCTGTCTTAATTAGGGCATTTTTGAGTTATGCTTATATCCATTGTTTTATTTCTCTGAATTTACATTGTTCTAATTATCTGCGGTCTTTTATGGTAATGAAGAATAACCTCAACAGCCGAAATCACATACAATCAAGTGTCTGCTCTCCAAACAGATCCTAGCACTTTAGTAAATAAGTAACTGGCTTATTGATTAACTGACTGACCATATCAGAATACATCACAGTATCAACTACCAAAAGAATATCACTATGGGAAAGACTGAAGAACCTTTAGCAGAGTCCTTGATGTTTTGAGGTTACAACCCCTTCAAAATGCTATCTTGCAGTCAGTAAGAAAGAAGTCAGCATAATATGTTAGCCATCCTATGTCATTTGCCATCATCAATGCCTGATGCCATCCTGTAGAAAAACTTGTTTTCTTTTTTTCTTGGCTGCCCTTACACCACGAAATAATTTTTAACTAAACTCTCTTCTGTGTGGGATTCTTTCTCTCAAATTTCCTTTGATATATATTTCTTTTTAATTAGTCTTCAAAATGGCGGCGGCGCTGGCGGAGCAGAGCTGAAGGTAATGGAATGGCCCGATTTAGAGAAACTTTTAAGAGCCCATTTCAAGTATCGCCTCATTAAGAGACACTAATTTTACCGGGATCAAGGGATAGCGAATGTTAATGACTTCGTGGCAAGTTTAAGGACATTGGGGTGCTTGTGACTTTACCAACTTAGAAGAGGCCATGCGGATCGGTTTGTTTTAGGCCTAAAAGATAAGGTCTTACAAAGCAAACTATTAATGAAACCTAAGATCACGCTTAAAGAGGCCATTGAAGAAGCTGTTTCAGCGAAGCCACCAAGTCCTCAGCAGCGCCATGAAAAGATTAACAAGGCCTCAAGCCAGGCCTCAAGCCATTCTGATGGGGAAATCCACAACACCATTGCTAACAAATAGACTCTGATTCTGATGGCAGTGAGGCAGAGGAGGGATTTTAGACTCAGAATGGAGAAGAAGAGAAAAGACTCTGGGAAAAACAGGCAAGGATTCTATTGCAGAGGCTGTGGGGCCACCCCCGACTGAATGCAAGTTCTTTGACTCCATTTGCCTACGTTGTGAGAAACGGGTCACATAGCCAGAGTCTGCAAATCATCCAGAACTCCACCAGTAGGAAAAATTTCCTGATAAAGACTTTAAGCCCAACAATTTCCTTGAAAAGATGGGGCTAAATTTAAGCAAATGGCAAGAATGAAACTCACCAAACAATCACTATTGGTCATTCTTCACCCTTAAAAGCAGAAAAGTACACGAAGAAGGTGTTTATTGAAGGAAGGCCTTGCCAAATGGAAGTGGACTCAGGCTCTTATTTATCTATGGTGTCATGGGACACTATCCACAGACTTTCCTAAAATTCAGAAGAAGCATTTCCAGAAGCAAGCACTGACTCTTAAAGACTACCAAGGGAACAAGATTCCAGTAGTTGGAGCAAGAGATTTCAACGTGCAGTTTAAAGGCCACACCAAACGTTTGCCCCTGACCATCGTGGACAAGGATCGCCCAAGTTTGCTGGGACTTGAGTGGTTCAAGCCACTAGGCATCGAGGTGACTGGCATCAATCACGTGAGCAGCTCTGAATGGGAGGAGTCCTTGAAGTCTGAGTTTCCAGAGGTCTTCAGCGAAGGACTGGGCAAGTATATGGGGACCCCTATTGCTTTCAGCCTAGACCCCAAGGTGCCCCCATTGCTTAAAGCCCAGGAGGGTTCCATTTGCTTTAAAGGAAAAAATTGATGCACAATTAGATAAGCTCATTGCTCAAGGGGTTTTAGAGCCTACTGACCACTCCAGATGGGAAACACCCATAGTCACACCAGTCAAGGCTGATGGGTCAGTGAGAATCTGTGGTGACTATAAGGGGACACTTAACCATGCGCTGCAGCAGAGCGCATACCCAGTACCAGTTGTGCATCATCTGCTCCATTCCCTTGGCAGGGGTACAGTATTTGCCAAACTGGACTTGGCTCAGGCATATCAACAATTAACAGTTGATGATGCCACTGCAGAGGCACAAACAATTGTGACTCATAGAGGTGCCTTCAAATGTAAAAGACTACAATTTGGAGTAAGCGGCACCTGGCATTTTTCAAAGCCTTATGGAAAGAATGTTGCAAGGACTGCCAGGGGTAGTGCCTTATTTTGATGATGTGTTAATCTCTGCTGAAAATGACACTCAGCTTCAAGAGAGACTCAGAGAAGTCCTTACCAGATTCAGAAAAGCGGGTTTAAAAGTCAAGGAAGACAAATGTACACTCAAAACAGACAGAGTTGAGTTCCTGGGGTACATGATTGACAAGCATGGCATCCACCCTACTGATGCCAAGGTTAAAGCAATCAAGGAAGCCCCTAAACCTAGATGCAAGACAGATTTGCAAGCCTTCCTTGGACTTATTAACTTTTACCACATGTTTCTACCTCACAAAGCAACTATTGCTGAGCCTTTACATCACGCCTGCTTGATAAGAAAGCTGTTTGGATGGGGGAGGAAGGAACAGTCAGCATTTAACAGTATTAAGAGACTAATCACGACTGATGCTGTGTTGATACAGTTCTCTGAGAATTTGCCTGTTGTTCTGACTTGTGATGCCCCTTTGGAGTGGGGGGTTTGAGTCACAGGCTTCCCAGTGGAAGGAAGCCCCAATTGCATTTTACTCTCGCACTTTGTCCAAAGCAGAGAGGAATTATAGCCAATTGGACAAGGAGGCTTTAGCAGTTGTTGCAGCTGTTAAGAAATTTCATGAATATCTGTATGGCAGGTCATTCACCATTGTTACAGATCACAAACCTTTATTAGGCATTGTGGCAGGAGACAAACCTACACCTAATATCCTGTCACCAAGAATGCTGAGGTGGACTGAATTTCTTGCAGCCTATTCATACAAACTGATTCACAGGCCTGGCAAGGACATTGGACATGCTGATGCACTGAGTCGTTGCCCACTACCTTGCCACAAGGAGGACTTTGAACTTGAAACTCACACCTTTTTCCTGGAGACCGCTAAGCTTCCAGTCCATGCTGCTGAGATTGCTGAGAGAGTCTGAACTGCCAAAGATGCTGTGTTGGCACCTGTTATGGGCTGGATTAAGAAAGGTTGGCCT
>CM019149.1:229838254-229940949 GCA_009733165.1 Naja naja | reverse complement strand
TTTTCTCCACAAAGTGGCACTTTCTGCACAGAGTCTTAACCTTTTCTTTTATTTTGATAATCAAAGTTTTCCGAGCCCCAAACTTAAATTCTTACGCTGGTTTCTCCTTTCCGGTTCGAAGCTCCTTATAGCTGTCAAAATATTTTACTTATTTTTTCTTCACTTGAACTGCGCCGCTTGTTTCTCTTTTTAAAACTCATCTTTATCTTAATCCCGGTGCCTTGATCTTACCATCCGATACTCCCGTTCCTCTGTTGCTCGACTCTCTTTCCTCCTGACCAATCTTAGTCCTTGAGATCTCTTGGTGGCCATTTTGACCACCGCTTGACGTTTTCGAGGGAAAAGACCAGACCAAAGGGGGAGATGCGCCCCTCACTCTGGCTGGCAGATTTCCTTTCTCCCCGCCCCTACGCAGCTTCAGCCTCAACCTGCAGGATCGCCTCCCGGACAAGAAGAGCCAGGCTGCGTCGGGACGATCACAAACCGCCTGTTCTCGAAGGCTCAACCCGAAGTCCCAGTCTTTTAATATTGTTAAATGCAGATTGTTCTTTCTGTGCCAGACCCACCCAGACTTTTTGTCTAATAATCTGCAGTGGTTCTGCAATGGTAGCCTTCTGAGGTAGGAACATGTGATAAAAGTTAATGAGTCCAAGGAAGGCTTGCAAATCTGTTTTACATTTTGGTCTAGGGGCTTCTTTGATTGCCTGAACCTTGGCATCTGTGGGGTGGATACCATGCTTGTCAATCATATAGCCCAAGAACTCAACCTTGTCAGTTCTAAGAGTGCATTTTCTTCCTTGACTTTTAACCCCGCTTTTTGAATCTGGTAAGGACTTCTGGAGTCTCTTGTAACTGAGTGTCATTTTCAGCAGAGATTAACACATCATCAAAGTAAGGTACTACCCCTGGCAGTCCTTGGAGCATCCTTTCCATAAGGCTTTGGAAGATGCCTGGTGCCACGCTTACTCCAAACTGTAACCTTTACATTTGAAAGCACCTCTATGAGTCACAATGGCCTTCTGCAGTGGCATCATCAACTGTTAGTTGTTGATATGCCTGGGCAGATCCATTTGGCAAAGACTGTACCCCTGCCAAGTGAATGTAGTAAATGATGCACCACTGGAACTGGATATGCCTCTGTTGAAGCATGGTTCAATGTCCCTTATAGTCTCCACAGATTCTCACTGACCCATCAGTCTTGACTGGTGTGACTATGGGTGTCTCCACCTGGAGTGGTCAGTGGGCTCTAAAACTCCTTGAGCTATTAGTTTATCTAATTGTGCATCAATTTTTCCTTTAAGGCAAATGGGACCCTTCTGGGCTTTAGGTGGGTGGCACCTTGGGATCTAGATTGAAAGTGATAGGGGTCCCATATACTTGCCCAATCCATTGCTGAAGACCTCTGGAAACTCAGACTTCAAGGCCTCCTCCCATTCAGTGTTGCTCACATTGATGCCAGTCACCTCGATGCCTAGTGGATTAAACCACTCAAGTCCCAGCAAGCTTGGGTGATCTTTGTCCACGATGGTCAGGGGCAAGCGTTTGGTGTGGCCTTTGAACTTCACGTTGAATTTCTTGTTCCAACTACTGGAATCTTGTTCCCTTGTAGTCTTTAAGAGTCAGTGCTCACTTCTTGAAATGCTTCTTCTGAATGTTTGGGAGTTCTGAATAGTGTCCCATGACACCATAGATAAATATGAGCCTGAGTCCACTTCCATTTGGCAAGGCCTTCCTTCAATTAGTACCTTGACATGCACTTTTCTGTTATTGATAGAAGAAGAATGACCAATAGTTACTGTCTGATGAGTTTCATTCTTCCCCTTTGCTTCTGTGCTGCCCCATTTTCTCACTGAGGTTGTTGGGCTTGAATTCTTTGTCAATTCTTCTGTTGGGTGGAGTTCTGATGATTTGCAGACTCTGCTAGGTGTCCTCTTTTTCACAACGGATGGTATAGGAACTTGCATTCAGTGTGGGGTGGCTTCCCTCACAACCTCTGCAGTAGAAATCTTGCCTCTTTCTTCCCAGGTCTTTTTCCACTCCATTCTGAGTCTATAAATTCCTTCCTCCACCTCACTACAGTCTGACTCAGAATCTATTTGCTCACAATGAGTTGTTGTGGACTTTTCCACATCAGGATGGCTTGTGGCCTTGTTGATTTTCTTCATGGCTGCTGCTGAGGACTTGTAGCTTCTGCTGGCCTCTTCTATTGCTTCCTTCAGCGTGATCTTAGGTTTTAGTAATAACTTGCTCTGAAGCACCTTGTCTTTAAGGCCCAGAACAAATCGATCGCAAGATGGCCTCTTCTAAATTGTTAAATTCACATGCACCCCAATGTCTCTTAAACTTGCCATGAAGTCACTTACGTTTTGCTTTCCCCTTGATCCCCGACGATAAAACTTGTGTCTCTTAATGAGGCACGATACTTGTGGGGCATAATGGGCTCTAACAACTTTTTCTAAGTCAGGCCATTCTATTACCTTCACGCCTGCAGCTCCCGCCAATGCCTTCGCCATCTTGAAAACTGCCAGTCCAGAGTGCATGAGGAAGACTGCCCTCTTCGCTTCGGAATGTCGGCAAGATCGTTTCCTTCCAGATACATTTGGACACGATCTATACATCTCCCAGTCTTCGCCATTGGATCGAACGGGGCTGGGGGTGTTCGCAGCCATCTCGCCTTCTCCTTCATCCGCTGTCTTCTTCAGGGAAATCCCACCTTCGCCGCCAGTATTAAGTTTGCATGAAGAGACAGATGTGGAGTGCTTCAAGCTCTTTGTTTATTAGTGACTACAGCTCAACGAACCCACTTTGGCTGGGCTGGCTGCTACTTATAGCCAGCAGCCGCAGTTGCCAGCCAATCAGAGTAGGGTTTTCCTGCACTTTTAAACCAATCATTTCTTACATTTTACAAGAACAGTTCAAACAAAACCAATGACTTTAAACCTGCAGTATGAACATGAACAAAGGAAGTAAATACAGATAAATGGGGACAGTAAGATAGGGACAGTAGGCACGTTGGTGTGCTTATGCACGCCCTCTTTAAGAACCTCTTAGGAATGGGTGAGGTCCACTGTAGACAGTTTGAGGTTGAAGCTCTGAGGGTTTGAGGCTGTAACAACGGAGTTGGGTAGAGCATCTCAGGCATTGACCACTCTGTTGTTAAAGTCGTATTTTCTGCAATCAAGTTTGAAGTGGTTTACCTTGAGTTTGTATTGATTGTTTATTGTAGTTGAAGCTGAAAAAGTTCTGTGGGGATGATGTTCTACAGGAGGGAGTCACCACAGAGGAGGCCTTCTTGGTTCCACTTGATAGACCTCCTAAGAGAGCGGACCATAACACACCTTGCCTCCCTGCTCTGGTATGTTATTTCAACTAGGCCTCAGTGTCTGATAGGAATATGGCTCAGACTTGGCTGTGTTTGATTTTCATTCAATGTTTCCCTTCTCAAACTGGGATAAATTTCAAGGCAACTGTATAAGCCTCTTGTATAGCAGAAGTTGCAATTAAGATATTGGAGGGTATAAATAAACACCCTTATTTAGTGTGAAAGCAATAGATAATGCAAAGAAGTTGAATGTGGATGTTCTTGTCCCTGCTGTGAATTTCTCAAAAATATCTAGACAAAGAAGACGAACTGAAATTTTTGCAAGCAAATGGCTGACCTTTCCATCACAGAAAGAAATACCATATTACTAAAATAAGGACACTTAGTAACAAGAAATAACCACCAATCTATGCCTCCATTTGAAGCAGGAACAGTATTTTCACTTACTAAAGCAACTGTTTGGACCCACTCCAAGGCTATAAAATAATATGTATAAGAACAAATACAGTAAATTGTCACTCTTCCTCCCACTTATGTATAAATTTAAACCAAATAACAACAACGAGAATGGGCAGCTGGCCTTTTGCCAGCTCTGATAATGCCTCCAGAAAATAAAACTTTACTCTCTTCTTCCTCCTCCTTACCCAGCTATTTCTCCTCTCCCCCCAGCTTCTCTAGTTTTGTTTTGTTTCTTCCAAGTTCCATTTTCAAGTAAGTGAACCATTTAAAATGAAACACTGCAATGATGAACGGAGTTGAGCAGAACACAGCAACAAGCCTAGAGCAACACAGAGACTTTTAATTTTTTTTCCCTGGCTCCCATCTCTTATGTCTGTCGGTGATGGATGAGATGGCCCAAAAACCAAAAGGACTGGGGAAGAGGAGGAGGGAAACATTTCTGAATGCTTAAGGAGCTTGTTGTCAGTGAGAAAAAAACAAAAGAAGAAAAAAAAACCACAGAACAATCTGTATGTATATTGGAGGACTGAAATGTCTAAAGGGGCTCTCTGACTTCCAGCCTTCCATTTTCTTTTGCTGCCATCATTTTGAAGAAGGAACAAATGGAAGCTGTTCAGTCTGAAATTTGAAAAAGATAGCTCCTCATTTGTAAAGTTGACATGTGTACTGTGCTGTTCCAATTATGTTCCATACCTAATGGGGTGTTTTCGCCTTTAATTAATTTATTTACTTTATTTGCTGGAATACTGCATAGAAAACAAGTCAAATGCATACTAGAAAAGGGAAATTGGTGTACTTCTCAGATAGAATAAGAATGGCAGGTTACATTAAAAAGGCAGGAACATCTTCAGTTGTGATATACAGATGGTCTTTAACTTAAAATTATTCATTAAGTGATGGTTTGAAGTTATAGCGACACTGTAAAAAGTATTTTTAAACCGGTCCACACACTTACGATCAGCACAGTATCTTCATGCTTATGTGATCAAAATTTAAGGGTTTTGGCAACCGGCATTTATTTACAACTAGCTTGATACTTGTACTTTATTATTATTATTATTATTATTATTATTATTATTATTATTACTATTATTATTATTATTATTTAGACTTATATGCCGCCCAACTTCCAAAGGACTCTGGTCAGCTCACAGTAAAAATATAAAGAATTACATTCATAAAAAATTTAAAAGCAATTTAAAAACAGTAGACCGCAGAAGGGTCGGATCTCGATAGATCACAGTCGTGAGATCAACAGCCCCATGCCTGTTGGAAAAGCCAGGTTTTGACTGCTTTGCGGAAGGTCAGTAGGGTGGAGGCAGTCCAGACCTCGGGAGGTAGCTGGTTCCAGAGAGCCGGAGCAGCCACAGAGAAGGCCCTTCCTCGGGCCCGCCACGGCATTGTTTAGCTGACGGAACCCGGAGAAGACCGACTCTGTGGGATCTTACTGGTCACAGGGAGATGCAGGGTAGGAGATAACCTGGTCCACTACGAAACTATGTGGTCGGGCTTAGTTTTGGGGAGGAAAATAAGGGGGGGAAAACCTGCCTCTGTCTACCAGCATCCATCGGTATTCATCTGGCTAGCATCCTGTCAGTGTGTGAGAGAGTTGAGGGCTGTTTGGAAACTGAAACAGTATTTGCTATGTGAGCAAGAAGGAGAGAGCAAGGAGCCTGGGCATGTCAATTAGCTCAACTGTTCTGTACTAAAGCTGCTTGGTGCTGTGAAACTGAAACTCCTCTCCTCTGCTTATGTTTTGCATTTGGAACAGATTTCTTTTCAGGTGGGAGGGGAGTAGAACTCCTTCATCAGAGCGTGTTAATAATAATATACAAAATATTAATGCTCTGATTGTCATTTTGAAAAATCCTTTCTTAGTGAGCACCTAGAAGCCAAGAGGAACATACATGCCAATTTCAAGTTTGTAGGCTTTATGGTTCTGGAGATTTTGATGATGATGAGTAGTATTTCGCTTTTATATAGATAAATTATTGCAGGTTTCCAGGTAACATGACTGCCATTTGTGACCTTGCCAGGCTGCTTCTGAGAAGCAAAGTCAATGAGGGAAGCTGGATTCACTTAACAATAGTGTGATTCACTTAAAAACTGCAGTTTAACAACTATAGCAAAAACATCGAATTCAGGCATGATACCTGAACAGCCATCTTGCTTCGATCACAAACTCTGGTTCCTATTTCTGGTCATTAATTGAGAATTACCTGTACTGTAATTCAACTATCACCATGTGTGTTGTTTGCAGCCATTCAAAGTTAGTTCTAAAATACTTGGGGAACCATAGGTTATCACCCCAAATGCAAACTAAGGAGTTAACTTCTCCTTGAAAGGTATAGCAGCAACAGGGAGCAGAATTGATTAACCACTCCATATAAATGTTACTTAGAAAATTAAGGGAGCTAAGACCATTTCCTGTGCACTTTTCTTTTCTTTTGCAACAAAGATGATTAGGGGACTGGAGGCTAAAACATATCAAGAGCGGTTACAGATACTGGGCATGGCTAATCTAATGAAGAGAAGGACTGTTGAATGTTAGGAAGAATTGAGACTCTAGAAAAAGTGCAGAGAAGAGCAACTAAGAGGATTAGGGGACTGGAGACCAAAACATATGAAGAACGGTTGCAGGAAGTGGGCATAGCTAGTCCAGTGAAGAGAAGGACCAGACATGATAGCAATGTTCCAATACTTGAGGGGCTGTCACAGAGAGGAAGAGGTCAACCTATTTTCCAAAGGACCTGAAGGCCAGATAAGGAATAATGGATGGAAACTGATCAAGGAGGGATTCAACCTAGAAACAAGGAAGAATTTTCTGACATTGAGAACAATCAACCAATGGAATAGCTTGCTTTCAGAAGTTGTGGGAGCTTCATCACTGGAGGCTTTCAGGAAGAGACTGGACTGCCATCTGTCAGAAATGGTGTGGGGTCTCCTGCTTGGGTTGGGGTTGGACTAGATGACCTACAAGGTGCCTTCCAACTCTGTTAATCTGTTAAGAATATATATATTAGTCCGAAGCTTACTCTGATCTATTCTGATTTTTTTTGCTATATCTTTTAAGCCTGTTTTGTACCTAAACCAAGCAAGATGGGCAAACTTCTTAAACCAAGACTTAGTGTGCTTATTCAGAAATACCCTGCTGTCCGATTATGATAATGGAGGTACTGCTACCTATTGTTTTCAATTCTGTCTTGGTCTGGTCTGTAATGTTATTCCTTTAGATGTGTTTTGAACTTACTCTCTTTTGAACCACCTAAAAAAACTCTACATTCCTTATTCATTACACATTCCATCTGTTTGTTTAGAGACTCTCTTGCAAGATAATATAGGATCATTGTGGCGGGTCATACATTTTTTGCAATTTTATAGTGGATAGTGATGATGGATCATGTAGAAAACAAACCATAAATTTAACCTCCATTTACCTGTTATTTTTCAGTAAAATCTGCACTCATTGTAATTCCCTCCAATACTCAAATTGCAACCAGGCCAAAATGATTGCTCCTTATTAAAGAAGGCAATAGAGGAGCACTAATTTGGATCAACTTGGAAGAAGCCAATGGCTGGAGTTAAATTAAGTCCCTCTCATTATGCATCATTTGAAAATTGAGTCCATCCTGTCAGGAAACTACTGTGTACAAGAATCTTAACATCATTGTTAAACAGACTGTGTTCTGCCTTCTTTATTTTTTTTCTTAACATTCTGAAAGAGTTGGCAATCATGTCACCTATTTTTTGCTTCATTCTGCAGGATCTACATTGATTAGACAAACTAACAAATAAGAGAAGGAATAAAAATGCATATTTATGGGCTTATAGCCTTCTATACTCTCATTCATATTCTAAATCATGGAAATTTCAGCTGAACCTTTGATTCGAGACTCCAGAATATTCATATACCTTTTAAAAGTACTGAAATATCACAGCTTCAAGGTAAACCAGGTTTTACCCTCACACTTCAGTTACTTTTTTGATCCTCATATCTTCCATAAAGGCTAGCAAAAGATAAACACAAACCAGGTTTTGGTTTTGATCCAAAAGATGATATCTGGGAAAAAGAACATATGAGAAATTTAAATCTTCTAGCTTATTCATATCTAGAACTATGGTTTATCATACAGATTAGAAATAGTGTGATTTGTTAGAATTCATGAATTTTTTTATGTTAGAATAATATAGTTCTGACAATTGTTTCCAGAGCTTTGTGTCACTGTTAATGCAAAATAGATTTCAGCTTAATTGTGCCAATCTTGGAGATAATTAGTAGAATTTGAATATAATAATATATATTCCAAATTTTCCTAAAAAAGCCATATTGTGACAGATATTAATAGGACTTTGGGCATTTTTGTCGTAGGCTACTTCATAGCATAAGTGACTTCCTTCCACATCAGTGTTTTCCTGTTTATATTATATGCTGAAGTAATGAATTTAAATCATAATACATAGTGTATTTATGTAATGCAACTTTTTTTATAAATATATTTCAGATTGGAATATTTGAGAAGCTGGTTCTCTCTCTCTCTCTTTCTCTCTCTCTCATGTCGGAAGCACAGTAGGGCTTCCTGGTTGATAGGATTAGCTAGTGAGGTTACCATTGCCCTGGGGACACCTACTTGGGGCTCCTTTCATGCCCCTTGGCAAGAGCTCAACCCCGGCGAGGGCAGCTCTCAGGTCTTGAAAGTGGGCTTACTAACCTCCTGCTCAGCATCTCAATCACTCAAGCCACCATGCTCACTTCCTGTACCTTGAATCAGACATTTAGAAAATCAACATTAAAATATCAGCATTGGTTTTGTGTTGGGAAGGAGAGAATAAAAAGTCAATTCTCACTGTTCGGCTGAAAGGTGAATAAGGCCATGCCATTTAGAAAGACTCCCCAAAGGCAAAATGGTACAACCAGAACTGGTGATATCTAGATTTATTGATTCTGTTTTAATAGCTGAAAGCCTTTTATCTTGCTTCCTTCTGATACAGGTAGTCCTCACATTATACCCATAATTGAGTCCCACAATTATAGTCATAAATCATGGTCATCTTAAAGCAAGTCACCCTGTGACTGGAGTCAATTTTATGACTTTTTTCATTAACATGAACAATTATTATTATTATCATTAACAATCATTAATCACCACTGTGGTCATTAAGTGAAGCCATTGTTCATTATGGGCCAGGTTTTGTAAAAAAATCAGAAGCAAACACTGGTTTCTAACAAAACTGCCATAAATCATGGATATAAGTCATGGTTATGGTCACTGTGGTATTCAGCAGGTTCTGACCAGTTCTGGAGAACGGTAATGGAGAACCGCAAATACCACCTCTGACTGGCCATGCCCCCATCTCTTCTCTGCTTCCCGAGTCCTAGCTGATCGGCTGGATCTTCTTTTGTTGCCCTGCACAGGAATATGGAGCTAGAAAGCAGGTTAGTGGGATGTGGAGGGAATGGGATTTTGCAGTATCCTTCCTCTGCGCCGTGCCCACCAAGCCACACTCGCCACGCCCACAGAACTGGTAGTAAATTTTTGAATCCCCATCACTGTTGCAGAGCACTGCAAACAACCATAAATATGGGCCAGTTGCAGAGCACCCAAAATGCAGTCATATGACTGTTGGAACATCATAACTAGGTTGTAAATAGCTTCTAGTTGTAAGTCAAGGATCACCTGTATGAGATGTGCTTGCCTCTAATCACAAACATAAATTTACTCTATATTTTTTTTCTCATCCATGTTTGTTTATTCAGAGAGAAAATCTATGTGGTCCCTAGGAGTATGCAATGACTTGATGGTGCATAATCAATCCATGATTGTTTGTGCTATCCTTTTAAGTATAAGCAAATTCCAAACAGGCACCAAAGCTGGTTTCCCAAAAAGTGGAATAATATGATGCAGTTGTATCAGTGGTGGGATTCAATTTTTTTTTACTATCGGTTCTGTGGGCTTGGCTTGGTGGCCATGACAGGGGAAGGATACTGTAAAATCTCCAGTCAGAGGAGGTATTTGCTGGTTCTCCAAACTACTCAAAATTTCTGCTACCGGTTCACCAGAACCTGCTGAATACCACCTCTGAGTTGTATGAACTCTACATATAAATTGCAAAAAACATCCAATAAAACAGCTTTGCCCCAACATCAGGGAAAATTCCAAAGGTCTCTGCTATGGCCTTATTGCAATTTTTTCCACTCCACTCTAGCAATCATTAGAAAATGATCTACACTAATTACAAGTGATTCTCCTGGCACCATAAAAATACTGTCAGCAGTTTGGCCCTAAGTATCTCTTAAGAGAAGCAGACTCAAATAGTTATCGGTCTCGAAATTCTCAACGTATTTGAGCTTTGTTAAAAACAGTTGACTTGAATGACTGCTATGCCTAATCATCTTGCCTCGTTTTATTATATGGTAGCAAAAGAGCTGTCATTTGTGACCTGGATGCAGAGAGCAATTTTGCTAGGGAACATTTGAGTGCACAACATGATCTACATAAACATATGCAACCGTTTAAAAAAAAATGCTCATAGGCTGGAGGATATGTTTTGTCCTCAGTGCAAGCAATGCAAGCAGGTTGAGCACTTTATTTCTTCCTCACGCTGCAGGAGTGAATGACAACCATTAGTGGAGATGGATGAAATAAATGGATGCACTCAGGGCTACCATTGGGATGCTAATGAAAACTGTTTCTTGCCCCTAGGAATTCCAGCCATTGGTAATCAAGCCTGATTCTACTTGTGTAGCCATTTTTTATTATTTTCATCATACTATTCCATTATTTATTTATTAGTTTGTGCTTACAATGCTCATTCACCAAAAGATCATGACACAGAAGAAGAAAAAATATGAACATAAACAGGATATATATCCTGTTTATGTTCATATTTAGATAAATTTGTTCCTCTGATTAGTAGCTTAGCTACTGAAACCTTCCCAAATGAAGTTTCCAGATGCTATTCAAGACAAGTACTACATAGAAACATTTCAATTTACTACTCTTATTACTTTATTATTACCCATGCCGGATTTAACGCTCTGGTTTTTTTTTTAATGTTACTGAAAGTAATATTCCTCTACTATGCCTCTGCCTGACTACCAGAGGAAATAAAGACTATATCACACCTGCTTTTTACTGCCCTTTTTATGGCAGACTAATCTAATAATGTCCCTTCTAAACAACAGGCCTGATAATTTAGAACAGGAAAATACTGTCTCCCTTTTTTAGCTGATAGATCCTCTGAAGAAGAGTTACTAAGCACTGTTAAACCATTGGAGTTTGTTATTTAATATTATAGTTACTCTGTGGCTGTCTTAATTAGGGGCATTTTTGAGTTATGCTTATATCCATTGTTTTATTTCTCTGAATTTACATTGTTCTAATTATCTGCGGTCTTTTATGGTAATGAAGAATAACCTCAACAGCCGAAATCACATACAATCAAGTGTCTGCTCTCCAAACAGATCCTAGCACTTTAGTAAATAAGTAACTGGCTTATTGATTAACTGACTGACCATATCAGAATACATCACAGTATCAACTACCAAAAGAATATCACTATGGGAAAGACTGAAGAACCTTTAGCAGAGTCCTTGATGTTTTTGAGGTTACAACCCCTTCAAAATGCTATCTTGCAGTCAGTAGAAAAGAAGTCAGCATAATATGTAGCCATCCTATGTCATTTGCCATCATCAATGCCTGATGCCATCCTGTAGAAAAAACTTGTTTTCTTTTTTTCTTGGCTGCCCTTACACCACGAAATAATTTTTTAACTAAACTCTCTTCTGTGTGGGATTCCTTTCTCACTCAAATTTCCTTTTGATATATATTTCTTTTTAATTAGTGTTTGCAAAATAAATTCTCTGAATAAGAAACAATATTGGACAACAATCCATAAAGTCATAGCCCAGCCATTTTTACATTCAACTAGCGTGCTCCATTATAAAATGATATTTCCAGTTTTATAGATACCTGGAAGTATGTTCTGCCTAAAAATATCCGATCCCTGAAGTCTGCCTCAAGCTGAATTATTTCTGAAACGTTTCACAAAAATATTCCCATCGTTTAAAAAAAAAATATTAAAGACAAAATAAGTTGTTTTGCTTCTGTTAATAAATTATTAACTACTGTTTGTCATGAATGCAAACACCACTGCACTTTGAAGAGAAGGCTTCTTATAAAAAGCTGTTTTTTGTGTCCAGAGGTTAGTTACTTAACGTTCTAAATTATATTTGCATGAGATGTTATGATCATCAAGTGATGGTCATACTCTACACAAAACCGTCTAAATTGGTGTCAGTGGTGCAATGCTAATTACTCAAAATTGCCTGATTTAAACGCTTGATCTTATACCCTTAGTACATTAACCTTGGCTTATGGATTATAAACATTTCTTTCTTGGTTATAACATTTCTGCAGAATAGAAGGATAATAATATATTGTTACTAATGGAAACATTAGGTGCAATAGCTCACTTCCAGTATCTGTGAAATTATAAGCTAAAACATTAGCTTATTCTTTAATCAACAAATAGACCCAAGAACACATTATATTTTTTCAGATAAATTCATCTGTTCTGAGGCATGCTAAAAAGCAGTTCATTGATGCCAGCTACCAGAGAGAAAACAGACAGGTTTTGCTATTTTCATTTTTCTCTCTCCTTCTTCTAGACCTTTTCTTTGAGTTTCTCAAAGTGAGGCTACAGTGATGGTTACCACTGAGATTGACTCTAAATAAACAATTCCAAATTTATCAGAATGCCACTGTTGCTCCTTACCTCAGTATAACTAAATGTCTATGCATTTCCATTTTCTATGCTATTATAAATAAAAATAAACATCCACCCTTCATGTTTACACTATTTCATTTATCACATCAACAGTGAAATTCAATGTCATGAGCAGGAAAAAAAACCCAACCAGCCCTCATTCTTCTGGTCTATTTTTAATCAGGGCACACTTCACTAAATGAAAGCATTGCAAATCTTTTCTGAAGATGGCTTTCACACAATAATCATTCGATTGCTACTCAACTGCACAATTATTTAGCTATTCCCCAGTAAGACTATCCCCTCTGCTGGCAATCGTGACTTGCTATTTAGCTGTTTTTTTGTTTTTTGTTTTTTACATTTTTAAAATGCTCTCCTCATTTCCATGGCAGCAGATGCTTCAATGCTTCTCCATTTCTCCATCAAAATGTACTATTTCTCAACAAGGGTCTGTATGAACAAGAACTTATTAGGTCACAAGAGGCTGATGAACAGTGATTAACATAATGAATTCATGCTGCAGGTAAATCCAAAATGCAGAAACAGAGCTGATGTTGGGTACCATCTGCTGAAATCTAACATTCCAATCTATACCTATTTATATGCAACCTATTTAGGGGTCTAAAGAAGGGGTGGGATTCTACCAGTTTGCACCTAATCGCTAGAACTGGTTGTTAACATTCTAAGCAGTTCGGAGAACTGGTTGTTAGAAGAAATTACTGGCCTAATCCTGTAAGGAAGGCAGGAAGGAAACATTCTGGTGTTGCTTACAGAAACTGCCTCTCTGTTAACCCTTATTACATTCTTGGCAGAACTAGACTTCCTGTCTCAGGAACTTCTCTGGAGTTTCCCCCCCCCCCTCCTTTGCTGGTACTTTGCTTGTGTGGAGTGAGCATTTAAAGTTACAATGGCACTGAAAAAAGTGACTTATGATCATTTTTCACACTTAAACTGTTGCAGCATCCCCACAGTCATGAGAGGCCAGACGAGGAGATGTGTGCCTCGATGTGAGTGATATTGAGTTGGCCACGCCCAGCCAATAACATGACCACCAAGCCATGCCCACCAACTAAGCCACGCCCACAGAACCAGTTGTTAAAAAATTTGAATCTCACCCCTGGTCTAAAGGAGTTGAATAATTGTCTATTTTAGGTTGAATTGTTTTCTGGTCCAACGTACCAAGCCAGATATGTATTGGCATAATTAAAGTTATGCCACAACTTTGGCTAACTAATATATTACAGTGCTTCTTAAAGCAAACATATTGAGGTATGCACACAGAAATGTGCAAATAAATAAATGTAGAGATAAAATGTAGTTCCCATCAATATGCAAATTGTCATGCAGACTATTTAAACAATACAGATTGCCACATTGGAATGGATTGGTCAAGGGGATTTGAGCTTCAAAGTCAGAGCCCCATAAACACATTAACAAAAGAAGATTCTTTTGGCTGGTCTGTGACCATAATAGAGTTTGATTGATTGGTTGATTGAGTGATTGACAAGATTATGAAAGGGGAAACCTCCACAGAACAGACTGAATGCCATTTCCACTGGCATTTTTGGAAAGATGGGACATATCCAAGTGACAAGATTCAAGTGTAGTAGAGCAATCCAAACTCTGCCCATTATGTTTAGGGATTGGTCTTGCATCAATTGACTGATCTTGCATCAATATTTAAAAGGGCAGGGATTTGATCAAACTTCCTCAGCTACCACTTTCCTTGTTTTGACTCTGTCTTGTAACAACACTGATGACGTCTTAAAATGGATGTAATCTATCCATATTTGGTCCCGAGAGTGCTAGAGATTTGTGGCTATCACATTTATTGATAATTTCAGACATCAATTTAATATTTCCATCATATCAACTAAGTTCTCTTTTAGGGAGATAAATGGTTCAATAAATAAAAATCAAGTAAAGAAATAAATAAATAAATATAAGGACATCAGATTTTAAAAAGAGGTTTGGTTTACAACCTGACTCCAGATAACTTTATTTAATGTCTTTATGAAAATAAGAGAAAAATGCCAAAGAAGTTGGAGGCCAGATGATTTTCAGGCCATTAAGCAGTGATATCCTAGTTCTACTATTTTAATGTCTTGCAGGAAGAAATGAAGCCACTGAAACATAGTTTCCCATGTCCAGAAAAGAAATCCTTTATTGATGGTATTGAAGTATCCTGAGAAATTGAAGGCAGTGAACAACACTACATTTTTCTTGTCCTTTTCTACTCACAAAGAAATTATCCACAATACTAATGCTTGCTGGTACTAAGGATACAGATCTAGGGAACCCAAGTGCATTATTAACATTCATTAACTCAAGCATCCCAAGAAAAGAAATATTAGCTGACAGTTAATGAAGTATAGAAATCCAGGACAAATTGTTCAGTTGTGCCAATATGGTTTTGCTGCTTCTTTTGCCCTTAAAACTACAACCAAGATGTCTGCACGATTAAGCTATGGCTATCATGGGGTTGTCTGCATTGCCAAGTGTCAGTATCATGTTTTTTAATGTGCTCCAGGTCGGCCATCTTTTATCAGGTGATGAGTTGACACAATAAGAAAATGCTAGTATGGTAGTGAACACATGCTCCCATTGGGTTGCTACAATTCTGTCACATAGGAATGCCAAACCTAATCTCTTGATTGATTATGTGAATTGATGCTGTGTCTAAATGGGAAAAGGAGCACTAAATTGCACTAATTGAAGCTAAAGTCAGGTGCAGTTGGAAGGCCTGATTCCCTTCTGTTGCCTGTTGATTCATTGACTTACCTGTGTTAACTTGCTGTTGCCAAGTTGACTTGCAGAATGCTAATGTTTCCTCTCCTGCTGCTCTCTCCATCTGTTGGCTGGCCAGTTTTTTCCTCCAATTTCCCAGTTCTTTTCTTAGAAAGTATTACCACCTCTGATCTCGTCTTTGATCAAATCATAGCATGCTTCTTCCCATGGCAGCGTTTAATAATGTAGTAATTCTTACAATATAGGAAATATGTAGAAAAAGATATGTCCTTCATACTGTTTTTGGTAGAAAAACAGCCTCCCACATATGTATTGACTCTGAACACCTATGCTGTGAATCTTGAGAAAAAAGGACTCATTCTTATTTATTAGACATTCATACTTAAAAGGAAAACTATTATTTCTTTATCGAATTTTAAAAGTGCCCATCTCTCTCACAGAGGAACTCTGGGCAGTGTACAAATAAAACATTAAAAACATGAAAACAGTGTATCGACTTTAAAAAGAGGCAAGCGATGTCAAAAATTAATTTAAAGGCAGAGAGAATGATTTCAAGATGCCAACCAGCCAGTGGTGGGATTCAAATTTTTTTACTACCGGTTCTGTGGGCGTGGCTTGGTGGGCGTGGCAGAGGAAGGATACTGTAAAATCTCCAGTCAGAAGTGGGATTTGCCGGTTCTCCGAACTGGTCAAAATTTCCGCTGCTGGTTTCCAGAACTGGTCAGAACCTGCTGAATGCCATCTCTGCCACCAGCCCCATGACTGCATGTTCCTCCGTACACCACAAGCAAGGCCGCAGAGCCATATTTTCACAAAATGAAGATTGGCCTTCTATTGCCAACTCAAAGAACAGCAAGGGAGGGCAGATTTTTATTACTCAGGTAATTCACAACCACTACATAAATTTCTAGCTGTACACACAAAAATCAGAGCCTCAGAACTGCATGTCTAAAGAAAGACTGGCCCTTTTGCATACTGTACCATTTACTCTGCACATTTTTGCAGTAAACCCAGGGGTGGGCTGCTTGGGGTTCGGGAGAGCCCCTAGCTAAGATTCTTTGCAGTTTGGAGAACCCTCAAATCCCACTCCTGGCTGGCCCTGCCTACCCTGCCCCTCCCCTCCCAGGGATCCCCATGCAGCCTGTTTTGAATGCAGATAAGAGCAGAGCACGTGTGGAGGCTCGGGGAGGGTGAAAAACGTGCCTCCCAGAAGTTCAGGCAGGCCGGAAATGGGCCCGTTTCTGGCTTTCAGAGAGCCTCCGGAGCCTGGGGAGGCTGTTTTCGCCTTTCTGGAGGCTCGAGGAAAGCGTCCAGAGTCCAGAGGGCAAAAATGCACCCCCACACTGTGGTGCAGGAGGGTGACTAGGCCATGCCCATGATGGCCACGCCCACCCAGCAACTTGTCAGAGAAGCCTTTGCTAAAATTTTTGAAGCCCATCCCTGAGTAAACTCTTTATTTATTGGGAACGGAGAGAGAAAATGGAGAGGAATGGGACATTTAGATTAGCTGTTGTGTTTCTTTATGGGGGAAAAAATCAGCCTGGGTTTGAAACTACATAGAAATTGGTGATCAGGTTTGCTGATTAAAGTTGTCCATTTAGAAGAGAGCATCCTTCAAGCAGGAGAGGCAGGATGAGACAATGGTTCCTTCAAGGGGTGAAATAGCCTGGCCCCCAAATCTATGTAGTATCAGCTATTGATAAGGTCTGCTACTGCTGCTTGATGAGCTAGGAAAAGATTACCTTGACTGTCTGGGAATGTAGTGTTGAAGAGCCAATCAGTAGAAATGTTGCATGGGAAGAAAGAGCACGGAGTTATGACTCGTCTTCTAATTATGCCTTGTCTATTTATCGTAATGTGATGATCAAGTGGTGACAACATAAAAGATTAGCCAAGTGAAACTCCATCAAGCATGTAAGTTCGTTCTGACTGAAATCATATATAGATTGACCAGACAGTCCCTCTCGATTTTCTCAGTGTACCACAGTGTTTGCAATTTACCAACTGAACTACAAAACAGATGTTGGTGTATGCCAAGATTCTAACTGAAACCAATAAAGAAATGCTTGAGCAAAATAACAGTTACTTCAGTGTAGGTTTTCATGAAATTCCTTTGTCTTTGATAGAGTGCTACATGAATAAAGTATGAAGTCATATCTTATTCTTGAATGACCCATGCAGATGTTTGCAACAATCTAGCTGAAAAAGAATGTCAGAGACATGAGATATATCTAGATTTTTTCTTCCTTTGCTAAACAACATGAAAAAGTAGTTTGTAGCAATTTGCACTCCTATCTGTTTGAGTAATCCAGGTAGCATTCCTATAAACAAACAAGGCATTATGTACAGAGTCTTCTATTTTTAAATATAATTTTATTGAATACATTTTAGTAAGACAAAAATAGTACAAATATTAGAAAAGAAACAAAGACAATAATGAAGAATAAAAATAAGAAAGAAAATAGAACAAGAAAAAAAACAGAAAAGAAAGAATATAAAGAGGTGACTCCTGATCTTTTTGATAGTTATATTTTACCCTCCAAGTTTATATCAAAATTTCCTTCTTTCTGTAAGTTACTTTTCTGATTTTCAAAAACATAAAGTTCATGTGTTTCTCTTTTTTTCAGTAAAAAGTCCATAAAGGATTTCCAGTCAGTGATAAACATAATTGTTGGTCTTTCTCTAATCAAACTAGTTATTTTTGCTATCTCTGCTAATTCTGTCATCTTTAGCAACCATTCCTCTGTTGTAGGTATTTCAGGGTCTTTACATTTTTGTGCATAAATAACCTCACAGTAGTAATCATATATAAAAATAATCTCTCATAGCTCTAATTGATCGTCAATTAATTCCAGAAAGAATAAGTTTTAGTTTTACAGTAAAATAACTGTTCTGGTGTAACATACATATTAGTCATAGATATCCAAGTATTTCATTTTTCTTTCAATTTTAAAACCATTTTTTCCCTATCACTTCCATTTGCTTTCCATTTTTTCATTCTTTCTTAATATTTTTGTTTTTTATTTATTATTTTCAAAACAAGCCAACTCTCCAGAATCCTCAAGTTTTTTCATTAATATTTGTATTCTTTTCAGAGAGTCTTCCAAAATTATCATGAGATCATTAACAAACGCCCTGGTCACACAGTGGTTAAAATGCAGTACTGAAAGTAAACTCTACCCATAGCCTGGAATTCAATCCTAACAGGGCTCAAAGTTGACTCAGCCTGCCATCCATCTGAAGTTGGTAAAATGAGGAGCCAGATGGTTGGGAACAATATATAAATAATGCTTCTACATTGTAAACTGCCCAGAGACTGCTGTAGAGTGCTATGGGGTGATATATAAGTCTAAATGCTACTGTTATATGTTTGTCTTTAAATCTTCACTTTAGTAATTATCTCATCTTATGTGGTGGAATGTAGTCTGGATTCGTAGGAGGGAAGGGCGGCTTTTCAGAGGGCAAAGATATTGCAGAGCTTGGAAAGTTTGGTTGGATGCAGGACAATAAAGGAATCTAGTCTAAAGTAAAATCCTAACAGGGCTCAAAGTTGACTCAATCTTCCATCCTTCTGAGCATGGTAAATGAAGAACAATAAAGGAAACTATTCTAAAATAATTTTATATGCGGTTTCTTGGTTCTTAGGGCATGACATCATGTCTTATATCTCTGTTCAATGCTTCAACAGCTAAAATACATAGCAATGGTGACAAGGGACATCCTTGGCTATTCTTACAGAGTCTTTTTAAAAGAAAACCTGGTTGGTGAAGTCAGATGAATCTCAAAATCTCAGAGAAATGGGACATTTTGTCTTGATATCTTACTCTAAGGTGTTTTAAATTTTGCAGAGACAATCTAGTTCAGGGCTGTGAAACTCCTGGCCTGTGGGCTGGATGTGTCACATGCTGGCCACCATGTTTAGTGAAGGGAGAAAAAGTCCCAATATGTCATATAATGCCGCCATGATGGTGTGAGTTTGACATCCCTGATATAGTCCAATTCATTTCAACCTGATTTCCATTAGATGCAATGGAATTCCCATTAAACACAATGGCCATGAGACTTGGGAATTCTTGTAAATTTAAACCCAGCACATGTGAAGATGGGGGAAGGTTGTGCTAATCCTTCAGGTACTTTCTCTTTTCCAATGGCCAATCAAATGTAGGTGCAAACTGCTGGCCTAAGGTAGGCCAAAAATCCATAACAAGCTATGCTAAAGAAATGTGAGCTCATTCTGATTCAGCTAGCTAACCCTTTATTCTCTACTTAAATCAAATGCATCAGGGGGGTCTGGAAAAGAAAGATTTTTATAATCTTTGTATAATCTTCGTTTGCAGCAAAGCAAACCTCAGGAAAGATAAATAGCAGAAAGAAGTTTGGCTGCTCTCTACTAGTCCAATACATATATGGGAATGCAGATGCCCCAATCCCAGGATACAGAGAATTAAGAAGCTATTTTATGAGAAGTCAAGTCATTTATCAATTTAGCATTATTTTGCATAGCCTGTTTTTTTATCAGTTCTTTTGGTTTTCAAATGATTTCACTATAGCTGGAAATACCAGCATGGGTAAATCTAGGAATTTCTGTTATTGAGCCATAATTCTTTTTTTCTTCTTTCTATTAGATAATTTCCATGAAGGAAAATATCCTGCCCTGACTAAATGCTAGGCTCATCTCTTCCTATGCATTTCATCCCCTCTATGTGAGAAACAAAAGCTATTTAATCAACTGGAATCTCAAAGAGGTCCAAGCTCACAGAATAACATTGAATCCAGACTCCTGCAATCAAAAGTTAAACATGGTCTTCCAGCCTCTGCAGTGAACAGGGATGAAGTCAATTGTAATCCAAAGAAGTGGGAGCATTTCAGCTTGGAGGTGGCTGTTCTTGAATGTCAACACATGAATATTTTATTTTGCATCAATTGCTTACTTAGTCAAACTTCACCCTATAACTTCTGTTGCACCTAACCTATGGGATATAAGGGTGCACAGTTGCCCCCAGTGGGAAAATTCAGACAGATTGCTTTTTGTTATACCTTTGCTAATGTTGTTTTTTCACTGGAATATTAGATATCAATTGAATATCAATCGTAGAGTATGTGTGATTCATATAAGCAACTGTTTAATCATTTGCCATAATGCAACACTAGTTCCAGTACACAGAAAAATTGTAAGTCTTGACAGTCTCACGGAAACTCATGAATACATTCTGATAATCACTTTAGAAAATATGGAGCTATACTGATTATGTTCTACTAAAACTATGTAAAAAATACTCATCAGACTCATTTTCTAGATTTTATATGGTGAAATTTAATGTTAACTATTTTAAAATTTTAAATTGGCTGCCCATCTCTAAGAGTGTACAAAATTAAAGCAACAACATACCCACAGTCTACAATGTCCAACTTTCAAACAATAATCCCAATTTATCAAAACCAACTTTGTTCAATATAGCTCATGTCATCCTCCAACCCAAACATCTGAGGTTCTAGCCAGATACTCAGTGTCTTATGAGAGGCTATCAGAATTTTGGATGTTCAGTGGGATGTTCTTCCATAGGGCAGGTGCTCCCCCAGAGAAAGTACAACTGTTGGGTGGAACAAGGTGGCATTGTTTAACAGAAGGGACCCATGTCTCTGCAGACTCTAATGGGGCATAATGAAACAAGGAGAATCAGATGGACCTGGAAATTATATTATCAGTGAAATCCTTTATAATATGTGTCATAAAATATTTCTATGGTCTTTTTAGAGTTGCCAACAGAAAAGGAGGGGGGAAAGGGGTTTGAAAGAGCAGTGCAGCAGTTTGGAAATCAGAAGTACATTCCATAAATAGTTTTTCAAAGATGGTAACTAGGTGACTGTAGTTTCTGCCATGCAAATATCTAGCTGGAGAACATGATTAATGATTCTTGGCTATGGATGTGTCTCATTGGAGAATATGAATTATGATACACCCAGGGGGTGGGGGATCAAGGGTGACAATGAATTATGAGTCAGCTACACCCAGGCAGAGCCGGGCATGTTAACTCCCAATAAATCCTTTTGAAGTTTTGGAAGTTTGGCTCAAGACTCATGATTTAATTGGAGTAACTGCCGGAATCCTGACAACGTGTATCCTACAGAAATTATACCATCTCTACACTATTTAGGAATCAGTCAACATTTATAGTTGCATAAGAAAATATTAAGATATTTCTGCAAGTGTTGTCTAGACCGTTTCCCCCCACCTGTCTGCTTCTCTAAAATAAGGCTGATAATTCTTTTAGTCTGCAAAGGCTATGTATCCAGGAGAAATTGATATATTACCTTCACAAACGTACAAATGAAAAACCTTTGAAAATTCACCTACCTAGCATTTTAGATATCCCACTAACAGTTTATATATTAAGTATTCTTTATGGTTTGGTTTTCTCTTTACCTTCTTGCCTTTTATTAGATATAATGCATAATACAAACTTCTAATACCAATCACTTTGATACTTCACACGGAAAGTAGTAGATGACCAGAGTAATAAATAACATCTTCAAATAATAATGTAAAAAATACCCTGAAGGTTATAATAGTCTTCCCTAAGGCAGTTTTTAGCTCTACCAGTGAGTGTTTTCATAATAATAAGGGGGAAAAAAGTATCCTTCTCATAAGCTATCTTTCTTTCCTGATGCTTGTTATAGCATGAGTTTAAAACAAGATAAACTCCTCCTCTTCTGATATTAAAGAAACATTTGTCAGAATAGAATGGAAAATCATTTCAATCTTCAGCTATCATGGACAGATAAATTCCTAATAAAAATTTTAAAAGCATCAGTAGACCCCAGTCTGGCACCCATATTGACATTTTTCAGGATTTCTCTTTGTCTTTCGCATTTGGAGCTGACAAGGAGCCTTTAAGAATAAACAATTGGAAAAGACATTCCCTAAAGGTAGCTATCAAGTACAATAAGGCTCAAGTGATACGGCCTAGCTGTCACAGTAAAATACAGCAAATCTACTTTCTTGTGGAGAAAAAAAGTAATGCTAACCAGTTTCTCGAAGCAGTTTTTTTTCTAAATAGCACCAGCATTAAAACCAAATTAACAAAGAAAATGAGTTTACTGCTAGGGTTGGGATTCTTGATTTGGTTTTCATACTTTGATGCTCTCCCTGCATTCAAATGCTGAAAGACCAGTGAAATCTCACAGTGGGAAAACTGGACATATGTACGCTAGGTCCCTAGGTTGTAGTAATCTGACCTTCTGAGCTGTGGATTTAAATGTGTTCATCTCAGAGCTCATATTAGGATCTACTTTTGTTTGTATACTGGGAAGCTTACGTTGAATATACAGTATAAAGCTTAATATTAAGATTGCAGCTAGGATGACAACTAAATGATCTGGAACTGCGCCGTCTGCGGTTCGATCTAAGCATAGTACACAAATGGTCTGTTATAACGTCTTACCTGTCAACAACTTCTTCAGCCTCAATCACAATACTACATGGCAGTGGTGGGACTCAAATATTTTTACTACCGGTTCTGTGGGCATGGCTTGGTGGCCGTGGCAGGGAAAGGTACTGTAAAATCTCCAGTCAGAGGTGGTATTTGCTGGTTCTCCGAACTACTCAAATTTTCTGCTACCGCTTCTCCAGAGCTGATCAGAACCTTCTGAACACCACCTCTGATACACGGACAAAGAACCAGTACAAACTCAAGGTAAACCGCTTCAAACTCAATGGCAGAAAATACGACTTCAGCAACAGAGTGGTCAATGCCTGGAATGCTCTACCCAACTCCACATTGTTACAGCCTCAAACCCTCACAGCTTCAACTTTGAACTGTCTACCATGGACCTCATCCCATTCCTAAGAGGTCCTTAAAGGGGGCGTGCATAAGCGCACCAGTGTGCCTACTGTCCCTGTCTTACTGTCCCATTTATCTGTATTTACTTCCTTTTTTATGTTTATGTTCATACTTATACTTGTTATCTTGTACATGTTTGACAAACAAATAAAATATAAAAATAAATAAACAAGGAAGAAGAGGGATCTGCAAAAAATGTGGAAGAATGTCTCGGAGGACTTAGAATATGAAATGTTCAGGGATATCCCCCAGCCTTGTCACATACATTGGACTTAATACATATATGCATATTCAGGTATGTATGCAGAAAGACTTCCTGTCTATAACCATAACTCGGGAAAGCACAGCTAATTTTTTTTTAAATTACATTTATATGCTGCCCTTCTCCGAAGACTCAGGGTGGCTTACAATTTTTGGGATACAACCCAGTGTGCTCAGCAATAGCCTTCATTCCATTGTATATGCCTGCTTATTACTAAGCGGCATTTTTACAAAGTCAGCTTATTGCCCCCAACAATCTTGGGTCCTCAATTTACCTACCCCGAGAGGATGGAAGTCAACCTTGAGCCTGGTGGGATTCGAGCCTACAGTAATTGTAGGCAGCTGGAACTTAAATGCAGGCATTTAACAGCCTGAGCCACCAAGGCCCAGTGAGTGATTGTGCACCGTAATGCCTAACTAACACTACTCTAGGCTCACGTATGGCTTTCAATGGCTTTCTTCCAAAATTTAATTACATTCAAATATAAATTTAAGTACATTTGTGATTTGCCTTTGCCCACCGGGTTACTTACTAGAATCCATTACAAAAAAATTACCTGTTCAAAAATCTTGTGCAATCTACAACATATCCCTGTCATTAATATACCGTGTTTCCCCGAAAGTAAGACCTAGCACTATTTCTAAACCTGCCCTAATATAAGACCTACCCCGAAAATAAGACCTAGTGTAAATCTCCAGTTCCAGGAAGACTTTTCACGGAGCAACCGTGCACCCGCAAAACACCCCCTACAATCACACCCACTATTTGGCACCATAAATATATAAGACCTACCCCGAAAATAAGACCTAGTGTGTTTTTGGGAGCCAAAAAAAATATAAGACAGTGTCTTATTTTCGGGGAAACATGGTATATCCTATCTCCAAGAATAATAAGTAGATTCCTAGAATCATAGGGATTGAAAGGACCATGGAAGTATTCTAGTCCAATCGCCTGCCCAGAACAGGAGTCCTTATTCCATCCTGATGAATGGCTGTCCAATCTCTTCTTTAAAACCTTCAGTGTTGGAGCACCCACAACTCTGGGGGCCAACTGTTCCATTCTCACTGTCAGGAAATTCCTCCTTATTTCCAGGCTGGATTTCCCTCTGATGACCTTCCAACCATAGCTTCTTGTCTTTCCCTCAGGAGATTTGGAGAATAAATTGACGCTCTTCCTGTGATAGTCCTTCAAGTATTGGAAGATTGCAAACATATCTCCTCTAAACCTTCTCTTCATTAGGCCAACATACCTAGTTCCCTTAACCTTTCATCATGAAATTTAGCTTCCATACCCCTTATTATCTTGCTGTTCCATGCACACTTTCTAGGGAGTCAGTTTTGGGGTTTTTGGGGGAGAGAATACTATCATGGTGGCCAGAACTAGAAGCATTGTTCTAAATGTGGACTCAGTAGTGCAGTATTGTTGTTGTTACTGGCGAAGTCGCGTCCAACCCATTGCACCCAATGGACGTTCCTCCAGGCCTTCCTGTCCTCTACCATCCCCTGGAGTCCATTTAAGCTCACAGTGCTATATAGAGTGGTGCTATCATTTCCCATGATCTTGATGCTATCCATCTGTTGAAAATGGAGCCTCAACAACCACGAGCTGGCCACACCCACTCACCCATGCCCACCCCAGCCCCCCAAGGTCAAACACAAAATATGTAGATGATTCTGTCCAAAAGCAAATTACAGTTGTTTCAATTAGCACCAAATAGTATTAATTTGAGACATTTAATTTATCTAAACTTTGTTGTAGAAGAATAACTTTTAGAAAATTCTAATCTGTCTTTGCTCTTCTAGAAGGTACAGAAAGGTACAAAGAGATAGTTATCTTTGATTTGATTATAATCAGTTCTGAAGACTTAATAATATAAAGGGAAGCTTGAGGGAATATAGATGTGTGATATACAGTATGATGCTGAAATTCCTGATACCGGGAATATCAAAGCCAAATAAAGTCAAATGCACGCTTTCTTGGCTTTCAGGAAAGTAGATTTGAATAAATTCAGAATAAAGAATAGCATTCCAAGACAGAAAAAAATATTGGGAAAGGAAACTATAATATTGGAAGTTCCCCAAAAAGGAGATACATAAAGCATAGTTGTAAATAATTCCAATAAAAAAGGACACCAGAAGAAAGCCAAATGTACCTGCACAAAAAGCTTAGCAAAAAATGAAAATAAAAGATAGAAGAGGAAGTGCCAAGAGGAACAAGTCATCAAAGAAGGGTACATTAAGGAACACAGAATTGTGGATGATGACAGGATGGCAAAATATCAGACTGAGATGAAGGATGTATAGACAGTAAATGAGCCTCTTCAAAATAAAATCAAAAGAAAGGAAAGATGATACCAGGTGATCAGCAAAGATGGCAAAAGGGTAACAATAACAAAAGCAAGAACTGTTCAGCTCCAATTTTGGCTCAATCTTCTCTGAGAAGACAGTGTATGTCTGTCTCACTGTGTAATTGTGAAGAGCTAACCTGAAAGAGCCAAAATCCAGCTCAAGCTTGTAAGAGATATTATCTGGAATGTATTCATATTTTGAGTGCTAGATAGATTGCATCTAGGTACTGAAAGAAGGGAACAATCCATTATCTTTGAAGTGTGTTGTAGGATATGAGAAGTACAAGATGACAGGAGGAAAGTATGAGTAGTCCCTAGCTTCAAGGAAAGGGGAAAAGAAGGATCCATGGACCAATAGTCAATCTGACATCAATATTTGTAGAGGTTCTAGGGCAGATTGTCCAACAACTGATATTGAAGTTGTTAAATACAATTAATTGATTTCTATTATAATTTAAAATTTATTTGTCAAGAACAAGTCTTGTTAGCTGAATCTTATTGATCTTTATTTATCGATCTCTAAAAACAAGCTTTGCTGGACTGTTTTTTAAATTGTGTATCTTCCAAAAATTGTGGAAATGCTGTGAGCATTGTTGTTGTTAGTTGCGAAGTCATGTCCAACCCACTACGACCCCATGAACAATGTTCTTCCAGGCCTTCCTGTTTCTACCATCTTCTGGAGTCCATTTAAGCTCACACCTACTGCTTCATTGACTCCAGCCAGCCACCTCATTCTCTGTCATCCCTTTCTTCTATTGCCCTCAATCTTTCCCAGCATTAGGCTCTTCTGCATTTTAACTTCATCAAGGCATTTAACAAAAAGTCCCATGATGTGTGATTAACAAACCAATTATGTGTGGGCTGGATGCCAATACCATTAGTTTGTCCCACAAATGGGTTTTAAAAAGTATACAGAGTGATATGAGGTATCATTCTGGTACCCTGCAAGATTTTGGTAAATGGTTGAGAAGATGCTCTATTGTTTTTCACCTGAACCATCAAAATTCCTTAGGATTGGATTAGTTTTAGTGAAGACCTGGTCCCCCAAATTCTGAGAGCTATACAATTTCTCTAGGTATTCAAAAGCAAAATAGCTGATCCAAAGGAGTTATTTTAGAATGATATCACCTATATCAACAATTCTTCAGACTAATTAAGAAGTACATTTAACAAAATGGATCTGCATAGGGGAACAACTTCTGACCTCCTTCCTATGATAACCAGCATTTAGTTGAAAACTTGAATTTTTCACTGAAAAATTAAGTTATTTTATTGAAGGGATCTTCTTACAATTTAATAATTCAACATTAGTGTTGCCTTTTATGGTTTGCAAAAAGGATTAATATTTATATGAAAAGAAGTTCCAAGTTTCTTAATTATGCTGTATACATTGTAGAAAGTTATCAACAGATCCTGTAATTAACACACATAGAAGCATATTAAAAACAAAAAAGAAATATTCGCATGACTGAGAGGGAGATCTGACTATACTATAACCCATGAGACTTGTAAATTGGACCCAAATTTAAAGCCAAGAAATCACTCCCCCAGAAGTTCTCATCAATAATATCTTCCAGCCATTGTAAGGAGAAAGATGCAATCAAGAAAAGAGCTGTCATTGGCAAATATACCTGAGTGTATATTTCTACCTTTGGTTTGAATATACATTCAGGTATCACCCCATTTGCCTTGTCAGTATGGTGAGTAAATATATGATAGACACTTGTATCTCAAACTTCTGGATTGGGTTGTAACTGAGAACTCTTGGCTGATGAGTGGCCAAGGCTTCAGAGAAGACCATTCAATTTTGACCACATTTTAACTCTTCAACATCTACTTGAGAAATATTCCTCCAGAACTTGTTATCACTCTATATACCGTGTTTCCCCGAAAATAAGACACTGTGTTATATTTTTTTTGGCTCCCAAAAACACACTAGGTCTTATTTTCGGGGTAGGTCTTATATATTTATGGTGCCAAATAGTGGGTGTGAGTGTGTAGGGGGGGGTGTTTCATGGGTGCACGGTTGCTCCCTGAAAAGTCTTCCTGGAACTGGAGATTTACACTAGGTCTTATTTTCGGGGTAGGTCTTATATTAGGGCAGGTTTAGAAAATAGTGCTAGGTCTTACTTTCGGGGTAGGTCTTATTTTCGGGGAAACACGGTAGTGTTTATCAATCTTATATGTGTTTTTGATCTCATTTCTAGATCCAAGCTATGGGAGAAACTGAACGCTTCCTCAATTGATAAAAGATTACTTGTTCTTATATACAAGTGATATGAAAATTTCCAGAGAGAAAGGTGTGATGTAATGTGCAAGGAAATTTTTGTCAAGAGTTGAGTAAGACAAGAATATATTCAGCTTAATGGTGGGATTCAAATTTTTTTACTACCGGTTCTGTGGGCGTGGCTTGGTGGGCATGGCAGGGGAAGGATACTGTAAAATCTCCAGTCAGAGGAGGTATTTGCCAGTTCTCTGAAGTACTAAAATTTCTGCTACCGGTTCTCCAGAACTGGTCAGAACCTGCTGAATACCACCTCTGATTCAGTTCCCTTTCTTTTTAATCTATACATTAACTCCCATGTAATCAAATTAAATAGTCCATCTCTTCATCTGCCAAAATTGGGATATAGGATTCTGTTCTTTTATTTGCAGACAATGTTGTATTATTTTTAGAGACAGATTGGATTGAAACAGGCCCTTCATATATTTGCTTAGCACTGTCAAGAAGAATAAGTAGAAATTAATTACTCCTAAACCAAGATCAGGGTTTTTGATAAGCACCCTAAGGCACATATCTGGAGGTTAAATAATCATTCAATACAGCAGGTCATGACCTTTAAATATCTAGGGGGCTGTTTTCTATGCTACAGGCAGCGGTAAATTTAATGCTGATTACGTTACTTTAAATGTACAAAATCCAGCATGAGCTTTATAATTTTTTAATTTCTCCAAAGGAGCCCAACCAGTGGTAGGATTCAAATTTTTTTACTACAGGTTCTGTAGGCATGCCTTGGTGGGTATGGCAGAGGAAGGATACTGTAAAATCCCCATTCCCTCCCCACACCAGGGGGAAGGTTACCGCAAAATCCCCATTCCCCCACCCCCACCCCACTAACCTACTTTCCAGCTCCATTCTCCTATGCAGGGCAACAAAAGAAGACCCAGCTGATCAGCTGGGACTCAGGAGGCAGAGAATAGATGGGGGTGGGGTCAGTCAGAGGTGGCATTTGCCGGTTCTCCAAATTACTCAAAATTTCTGCTACCGATTCTCTAGAATTGGTCAGAACCTGCTGAATATCACCTCTGGAGCCCAACATATCCTTACAGCATTTGAAGTGTTCTTGGCTAAAATCTGAGCCTAGCTCCTTTTTGGGGAGTTCATTTGGGCCCCTACAGGTCATTCCTTTTTTCTTGTCCCCCAAAAAATTCAATCCAAGTTTTGAGATCAATTTTCCAAGTAGTATACTTTGCTTCATCTTGAAGCTGGCCTGCTTAAAATAGAAACTTCTGCCTGGGTTTCATTTTTTCCCCTACTTGCTTTAGCTCTTCTCTTTTTTTAGGTGGCTAGGTCTCTTTAATTATGACCAATGACTTTTAGTCTTCTTGGTGCTAGGCAATACATGCCAAACTGCAACTTGATAGCTTTTCATGGACAGCCATCACCCTGATGAGCTATGAACATGCACTAACTGATCCCAAGCAGCAGACCACTGTTTCAGAGTTGCAAGCAGATCTACCTAGGACATCTTTTTGAGCCACTCTGCACACCTTCTCCAACCAGCCACGTACCATAGTTGCATAACAATTCCAAAATTTAGAAGGCCAGATTCATTGCCCTCCCAACAGCCTGTATTGTTCCAATTTGAACAGAGATTGCATTCATACAGTGGAGTAATACTTGAAATGATGGAATATGTTATTTTGTATTGTCCCCTCTACCCAGATGTTCACCAGGAATTATTATCTCTATTCTTTATTAAGCATTCTGGCCATCCTGATTTGTTTTATTTGAAGTCGTTATTATCAGATCAGTTTGATTTTACATCTTTTATTACAGCTTAAATGCTGTTCCACAGTTTGTATAGTTCATTGTAGATTCTTTTCAAATATTTCTTAACTATTTTAGAAACTTTTATTCTTTTTTCCTATATTAGTTGCAATTTTCATGTTTTATTTGCTAGCCTATGACCAAATAAAAATGGATGGGTCAATATTCAAACCCATGTGATACAGAGGGAAATCTAAAACTTAGTTCTTTAATGTGAGGGAAACCAGGTTCTTAGGGGGTTTTTTGTCAGCTTTTGACAGGCCATTGTCAGATTGTAGGCTCTGGGTGAGAAAATCCATGTATTTCCATCACTAGGGATGGTGGTGTGCACATTTGAGTGTGTGAAGATGGATTGCTGTAACTTCAGACACACACAACTGCCCTGTCTTTAGAAACACTTATTTTTCCAGGACTTCCATTTCTGGAATAGAGAAATTCACCTGTGGTGAAGGTCAGAGTTCTGCAACATATTCATACCTGTTGAAATTTTCCTGTATGTACATCTGACATTAATTGTGTTTATTGCTGACCAAGTAGATTAGCAGGAGTGGAAGGCATGATGAATCTCAGATGTTCTAGTTTCTGCTGTTGCAAATGAACAATAGACATTGTCATAGGATCTGTTATAGTAGAAGCAGTTTTTAAGTAGTTTTAACTGAAAGAAAAAACTTCAGTTACAACCTAAATTTTGCAAAGCAGTCTAAACTCACTGTATCATTTGAAGTGACAAGGAACAGTCTGTAAATAAAACAAGATGTGGAATGACTCTCCACCACACAACTGAATAATCAAGTACCTGGAACTAACAGGAATCAGTAGAAACATCAGAAGGTTTGGGGAAAGACTAATCATACAATGGAAGACACAATTGCTGGTCAGTGGTGATAGGCTGGCAGAGGTTAATATCAGGAAAGCAATCTTTTAAGGAGACTCACGATCACCACCACTGTCAGTCATTGCACTGTTTTCTGTCAGTAATACTGAATAAGTCAGGCCATAGCTATCAATTATCAAAAACATGCCAGTTTACATAGGCGATCTGAAGCTATATGGGAAAACATCTGAAATAGATCCCTGCATATCACTGTCTGAATATACAGCCAAGATATTTCAATAGGGTTTAGACTGGACAAATGTGCTACCATCAAGATGGGGAAATATTGAAAACTAAAGGAATCAAGATGTGCGATAGAAATAACATTAAAAACTCTGGATTAAGAAGATCATTACATATACCTGGGCATCTTTCAGGTTGACAACATCAAGCATGCTGAACTCAAGAGGTGGTTAGTAGTGACTATATCATGAGAGCGAGAAAGATCTTAAAATACAACTCAGTGGAAGCAATAGCAACAAGGCTATTGCTACCTGAGTGATTCCAGTCATTAGACCCAGAGCTGGACTAGTGGTCTGGACTCAAGCAGAACTAAAAGACCTGGATAGGAAACCCAGAAAAAATAATGAGAATGAGTCATGACGTTCATTCACGCAGTGATGTTGACATATTCTGTTTACCAAGGGAAATGGATGGGTGTAGAATGTTGTAAGTTACACAAATTGAAGAAGAAAAGGCATTGGAAAATATATAAAGGACAGAAAAGAAGATGCATTGAAGTTAGTACACCATACTATACTGAATTCACATACTAAATATCAAAGAAACCAGGCTGGCCTGTAAGAAAGACTAAGTGAAGAATAGAAAAGAGACATGGCAAGTCAATGCATTACATGGCCAATACATAAAAGTAACTAGCAGGCAAAGTAGATAACAAAAAGACCTAGCAAAAGAAAGCAAAGGTATTAACAATAATAATAGGTGCCTTGGATGCAATCCTAAGACATCTGGACCACCACTGGCATTGATGAATTCCCCCTTCAGTCAATCACAAAAGGGAGCTTTACTAGTAACAGCACCAATACCTTCAATATTATTAAACAAATTTGCTTACAACATTGGTAAGAACTATGGATGAATAAAAAGATCTGATCCAGTTTAAACTATTGGCTGACTGCATGATCAATCATAATAATAATAAGACTACACTGTGCTTGAATTCACACATATACTATAATGATACATGATGACATCCAAGGTTCATGGGAAAAGCTGAATGTGTATGATGGCTCACACCAGCAGCTATGACTTAAAAATTGTTGTGAACAGATAATAATAATCCAAAAGGGCCTGCTGCGACTGTTCTGGTTTGCCCTCACAACTAAAACTGATATTTTAAGATATTTTATGACATACATTTTAATTTAAGCTATTAACCCATCACCAAACTCTGCAAAACAGGTGTTGTAGTGAACAGAGGAGGCTAAAATCTGAATATATGTTCGGTGACAAGTTAGCCTTAAATTCTCTAAAACGAATAAGGAAATTGCTGAAGTTGATTGCAGGAAATATGACTTCAGCAACAGAGTGGTCAATGTCTGGAATACTCTACCTGACTCTGTGGTTTCTTCCCCAAACCCCAAAAACTTTAACCTTAGACTGTCTACTATTGACCTCACCTCTTTCCTAAGAGGTCTGTAGGGGGCGTGCATAAGTGCACTAACATGCCTACTGTCCCTGTCCTATTGTTTCTTTTATTTTTCTTATATGTATTCATTTCATGCATTCACAACTATGTTTATCCTTATACTTATTATCTTGTAAGCGATTGACAAATAAATAAATAAATAAAAATAAATAAGTTTAACTCCTTGTTGGTGTGACCAGTCAAACCTAGGCAAATAAAATATACAATTATTTGAGAGGAAATAAGAGGATTAGAGCTTTTACTTTCTGGCAAGTGAATTTTTCCTTATTGTTGCTTTTTTGTTTTAGCTTGTGCAGTCGTGATGCACAATGCAAGAACAAAGATCACAGAAGCAAAATCATTATAAAATAACCCTGCTGTCACTGAGTTCTGTTTGATCCTACATCCAAAGTAGATCTGAGACTTGGCTCTGATCAATTGTAGTATATTTCAATAGACAAGATCAATTGTACTGCATTTTTCTTCCTGAACCTCCTCATATGTTATTTCCAAGCTATGCTTTTAAATCAGCAGTACATGAAACAGCCAAGTCCACCAGAATAGACTTACAACACTTGTTATTTTTAACATTCCTTTGTTGCGAATTCTTACTACTGGAGGCTATTGTTTAATGTTCTAGATTGCTATTCAATTTAATTTTTTGTACCAAATCTAGTACCTGAAAACATGTTGGAATTTTATCTGATCAAATTATTAACCTCTGTCTGATTGCTGTTGGGATTAAAAACTACATTGTTCTCAGTTTTTGAATCCGATTCTAGATGGATGACAAAAGGTGGCTGATGATGTTCTGTGGGTTATTTCCAAAATCTGTATTGAAACAATGCTTTTATTCTTCCACTTTCTTTTTTTCCCCCTTATTTTAGTTCCCAATCTGAAATGCATGTTTAAGTGGCATATTGTTTGTATTATTGTTTCATAAACTGACAGCTTTCGACAAGCAAGGCGTTATACTGTATCCCTTTTAAGCCATTATTGTTCGTTCTACATGACCTTATCAACATTCAAGTGAATAATTCCATGTATCATGTGTTTCCTACACATCAACAGACAAATATTGTTTTTTCTACTTTCCAAATACAGCTTCTTGGGCCACCATTTCCCCCTATCAATGTATCTCCCAGTTATAAATTCTGATGTTTTTTTTCAAATCTTTCTTAATATCCATGTTTTCTTCTGTATACTGGATCTCATTATTCCTACTAAAATTTTAAATAATCAATTTTAGAACCATCTTGGTCTGTTCTAATGACAGACTTCTAGCACAATGATTATTACTGCATGGAATGATGCATTGAACATGAAAATTTACAAAGAAATTTAGTGATTCTCCTTGGCTAGGAAAGGGTGAATGTTCTAATAAGAGGTCAGGCCTTAGCCAGAATCTAAAAGTTCCCCAGCTAAAATAGATAGAACATAAGATTGTGAGTGAACTAAGGGACACAGGTGCTAAGACGCTGAGCTTGTCGATCAGAAACGTCAGCAGTTTGGCAGTTCGAATCCCTAGCACTGCATAATGGAATTTATTTATTTATTTATTTATTTATTTATTTATTTATTTATTTATTTATTTATTTATTCGACTTGTATGCCACCCTATTCCCTAAGGACTCAGGGGGCTTAACATTAAAACAGAGAAAAATTTACAATAAAACAGAATTAAACAACTAAACAAGCCAAATAAAGTTAAAATAAAACCCCCCCCGGTCATTCGAGGCCGCCCGTTGAAACAACCAAGTCTTCAGGTCCCGCGGAAGGAGCGGAGGTCAGGGGCCAAACGGAGATCCACGGGAGCTGATTCCAAAGGGCAGGTGCTCCCACAGAGAAGGCCCTAGCCCTGGGGACCGCCAGCCCACAATGTCTGACTGATGGCACCCCAAGGAGGCCCTCCTATGAGAGCGAACAGGGCGATCGGAGAGTGATGCTGGCAGGAGGCGTTCCCAAGTACCCTGGACCCAAGCCATTAAGGGCTTTATAAGTTGTAACTAATACCTTGAAGGCGACCCGGGAGGCAACCGGCAACCAATGCAAGCGCAGAGAGGGTGTAACATGGGAGTATCGGGATACCCCCATCACAGCCCGCGGCTGCATTCTGCACCAGCTGAAGCCTCCGGACCGTCGCAAGGGAAGCCCCATGTAGAGAGCATTGCAGTAGTCAATTCTAGAGGTGACGCGCATGAGTAACCGTTCAAGGGCATCTCGGTCCAAATAAGGGCGAAGCTGGCAAACCAGCCGAACCTGGGCAAAGCCCCCTGGCCACAGCTCCCACATGCTCCTCCAAACCGAGCTGTGAGTCCAGGAGGACACCCAGGTTTCCTATCCATGGGGCAACACCTCTCCCCCCATGACCAAAGATGGTACATCCAATAAAGACTGAGATGCCGGTAAGAACAGCCACTCCGTCTTGGTGGGGTTGAGCTGAAGCCTGTTACTACCCATCCAGACCCGCACGCCTCCAGGCACCGGGACATCACGGAGAGAGCATCACTTATCTGGTCTGGGGTGGAAATGTAAAGCTGGGTATCATCAGCATACTGATGATACCTCACCCCCAAACCTTGGATGATCTCACCCAGCGGTTTCATGTAGATATTGAACAGGAGAGGTGAGAGGACAGACCCCTGAGGCACCCCACAAGTGAGGGGTCTCCCACCTCTGCCCCCTGCCAACACCAACTGAAGCGGCCCGAGAGGAAGGAGGAGAACCAACGCAAAATGGTTCCCCCCACCCCCAATCCTCTAAGCCGCTGCAGAAGGGTACCATGGTCGATGGTATCGAAAGCCGCTGAGAGATCTAAAAGGACTAGGACAGAGGAAAAACCCCTGTCCCGAGCCCTCCAGAGATCATCCATCAGTGCGACTAATGCTGTCTCCGTGCTGTGTCTGGCCCTGAAGCCCGATTGATACGGATCTCCCGTTACTTGTCTCAGCTTCTGCCAACCTAGCAGTTCGGAAGCATGTAAAAATGCAAGTAGAAAAATAGGGACTACTTTGATGGGAAGGTTCCATGGTCATGTGGCTGGCATGACTAAATGCTAAAGGTGCATTCCATGCACCTTTAGCATTTAGTCATGCCAGCCACATGACCATGGAGATATCTTCAGACAGCGCTGGCTCTTCAGCTTTGTAACATAAAATGAGCAGAGTAATGCCCTAGAGCCAGAAATGACTAGCACGTATGTGCGAGGAGAACCTTTACCTAGCTAGGAGACTAAGTCTGTGTGTTCTTTTTCCCCCAGTATTATTTGGAATCATTACATTGCATAGTTGCAAAGCTTTGTGGTATCTTTGTATGTCATCCTTCTGCAGTAATTAGTTTGTTTATTTTTGGCAGGGTTAACCATTTAACTTAAATTACCCAGTTAATGTCCTGGAAAAACTAAAATGTTTTGGCCCGGATGCAAAAGGCCTACTCATGCTTGTTTTATCTGTAGCTTATTTCTGCCGTAAACATCAGTTCTGAAATGATAATGATATATAAAGGCAAATGGGCAATAGCATATTCTGCAGATTGCTGACTATCTGAATTAGGAAGGGTACTTTGCCACATCTTGAAATGACAGCCTGACTAGAAATGACATATGACCTATGAGCCAGAAACTATAAATGAAATTGTGTTTGTCTGCAATGAATTTGATATTTACCTAGAGATAAACTACTCGGAATCTAGTGAAATATCATTTTGAACAAGTATTTCCTACAATTATGTTGTTAATATATGGCCCTATATACGCAAAGCAAACTTCCAGAATGCAATAAAAACATTCTCTTAAATGTTAGTATGTTTACTAACTTTTAAATCATTAGAATTCATCATATTTGCTTATACATTCGCATACCTTAACTTTCCTGGATGAACATGTTTTCACTTTTGCCAAGTACAAATGCCTTTCCCAACATTTTTTTTAAGATTGTAGGGTTTTTTTAAATTATCAAGTAATATTATGTGTTTATATGTCAAGACAATATTTTAGTTTTACATAGATATGTAGTTATCTTTCTATAAATGAAATTGCATAAGCACTCCAACACTTTCAATTCTTTGAATTTACAAGCTGCAAATGTGCTATTGCTGATACATGGGATTACAATGGTGTTAAGTTTGCATGAAGAGTCAGACGCGAGGAGTTCCAGCAAAAGACTTTATTAGTGACTCCAGCTCGAATAGACCCGTTCTGGCTTGGCTACGGCTGCTTCTTATAGCCTGCAGCTGTAGCTGCCAGCCAATGGGAGTGCAGGGATTCTTCCCGCACTATTTAAACCAATACCATTTGACATTTTACAAGAACAGTTCAAATAAACCAATAACATTCAAACCTACATACATAACAAATGGGATCTTAAATATACAGCTCGGACTTTCAGTGTTACTAAGATTATTAAAATTCAAGGAGTAATTGTGTGAAATCATTTGAGGCCTAGGATCTAACTACTATTTTGTTCAGACTAGCTGAAGAAAAAGGAATTTCCAAATTTTAATAGGTTGTATAGACAGTGAAGGCTTATCTGTGAATTTTCTCAGAAAAAAACACCTCTATATTTTCTTCCTCCATTTCCCCTCCCACTATAGTTTAATACTACAAGCAACTCTTATTCATATTCCTTACAAATATCAAGATAAAAATATAGGCAATATGTATAAAGCCAACTGGAAAACCAATAATTCTGTAAGGTTATATGTGATCTTCAAAACAACATCTTATAAAAGATTAGTATTACAGATTGAAAGAAATCATCTACATCTTCTAAGGGTTTACAATGAACATAAACCAAAAGAGAGGATGTTTCTGTTCAGACTGTCATTTTGGTTATCTTAACTGACTCCTTTTTAAACTTCCTAATTAAAAGAACAACCATTGCTTCTTGTTGTGCCTCCAGGTGCTTTGGAGAATAGCTTGACTCCCACTTTTTTGTGGCAACTCCTGAGATATTGGAACACTGCTATCATGTCACCCCTAGTCCTTCTTTTCATTAAACTAGACATACCCAACTGTTCTTTATATGTTTTAGCCTCCAGTCCCCTAATCATCTTTGTTGCTCATCTCTGCACTCTTTCTAGAATCTCAACATCTTTTTTACATCATGGCGACCAAAACTGGATGCAATATTCCAAGTGTGGTCTTTCCAAGACATTACAAAGTGGTATTAACACTTCACGTAGTCATGGTGCTGGAGAAAAAAAAATCCATCTGAACTTGTATAGAACAAGATGGATATTCAACTAAAGAAAGAGGCAGAAAAAAGTCAGGTATTTTGTGGGCAGTTGTAAAACTTTATTATTTTTATCAGAGGCAAACCAGTAGTTATTTCATTTACCATAAGTAACTGGTCTGGTACCTATAAACATCTAATAGGACAAATTAAACCATTTATATAAACAGTATTCCAGTTTATATTTTTTTTCTATGTCAGTCATTTACTCCTACAGATTGTTTACCAGTAACAAAAGTCAATTTCATCCCCAGCCTCTTCAGCTGCAGTAAGCTCTTATTTAAAAAAAAAAGACCTCAAAAACGCTCTCTTTTTCTTTATCCATGATCTCAGGGTAAAGGATTTTCTATGCTAAAAAAGAATCTAAATTGCATAGAAAAGAGGCCTAATTTCTGTGCTAGGAACAAATTATGTAAATTACACTTTTTGCAAATAAGATTTAATTTGAATCATTTGCTATTATTGTTATGTTGGATGTTCAGGCATTTCTGGATATTTTGACAAGAGTGCTGATGACAACTGATGAGGAAGTAAGATGTGGGTGAGGGAAGCGAAATGAGGAAAACATGAGCTAACAACCGCAAGAAGAAATAAACAAGGCCTGGTCTAGAAGATCCTAGGGCTTATTTGGCTTCCTGAGATGACCAGTTCTTCCAAATACTGTTGAATTTATAGCAGGCCTAAAGTTGTGAAATTCTATAGCTTGAGGGGATGGCCAGGGTTGCCAGGCAGAAAAAGAATATTGGCCCATGTTGTGATAGCAAGAAAAGTGTAATTTACAGGTAGTTCTTGTAAATTACAATTTTAACGGTCACTAAATGACCATTAAAATTTAGTTAGTGACTGTTGAAAATCACAACGGCACTGAAAATGTGAATTTTGTTTTTCACATTTATGACCATTGCAGTATCCCTATGGTCACATGATCAAAATTTGGACACTTGGCAACTGGCATGTATTTATTACAGTTGAAGTAACTCTGGGTCATGTGATCATCTTTTGCAACCCAAAGGTGCTTTTTCAAGAGGCAACTGGATTTTCTGGAGGCAACTGGACTTTCTTCAGCTTCCTGGATGAGAAGCGAAACGTCTTCAAAGAAAACCAGAAATTCCAGTTGCCTCTTGAAAAAGCACCTTTGGGACAACCATGATCTGGATGACTGAGAATCTCCATAGACATCTTTTGCAATCTTCTGACAAGCAAAGTTAATGGGGAATCCACTTAACACTCGTCTTTACTAACTTAACAAGTACAGCGATTCACTTGACAAGACCGTGTGTAAAATGGGACAAAACAGAGTGTAAAATGGGACAAAGGCACTTAAAGGCTGTCTTGTTTAGCAATGAAAATTTTAGGCTCAAACTTGGTTGTAAGTGGAGGACTACCTCTAGATTTCTCGTATTCTGCATGGTATTTGGAGCCCCTCATTCTGGATCCTTGAACCTTCCCAGACTGATTTTTCAGCTGGCTTGCAGGGAAGTACACAAGGTACCTCAGTCTATTAAATTCATTGAACACATTGAAGACCTCCGAGCTCTCCTAGACAATTTTTCCATTAATTTTCAAAGGAGAGGCAGCCCCATGCCAGCAAAAGAATTGGGGAAAGGGAAAGAAGATTAATAACTTCTTCAAGCTTTCTGTCACTTATCTGCTAAAACCAGCTTTTCCTCCACAACAAAATAATGGAGTCTCAACTGCTGTTGCTCTCGGACATTCCTTTTGTAAGCCACAGACTGGTTAGGATAATCATTATTACCAACACTGAGGCTTAACTCCCCAGCACACATCATTTCCAAAAGGAAAAGGTCAACAGAGGATGTCTTTTTTCTTTCTTTCGTCCTTTCTGCAATTGTCATCTGGCAGAAGCTAACAGAAATCTATTTAATTTTTGAATTGTTTCAGCCCCACCCCGTTCCAGAGTTCATTAAGTATCTGTTTCATCTGCTGCATGGATATTGTACGGGTATATTCCTTTCAGCTTTATCTATGACATTTCTTTCTGATGGTATATTATTACAGGGGTGGAATTTGTCTTTCAGTTCTGAGTGGTAATTTATTTGGAACATGCTGGCGTCTTACTTTTTTTCCACACAGGAAAACTAATATCCTTTGCTAAATTGGGAGGAGGAAGGGATCTGCTTAAGAAGATGTATAATTATAATTTAATTGAAATATAGTGAATGAAAATGACTGAGATTGTGCTTATGAAAACAAATAATGCTGAAATAAAACATTGTTTCCTGCTCTTCATATATTAAGTAGACTTCCCGTGGCTTTCAGTAGACTTCCAGAGCACACATATGAAAGCAAGCTTTATTTTGTTTTATTCAATTTATTTAGGATGGAATCCAAACTGTGCTACCCTTATTTAGAAACTACCTGGTGCCCTCTAAATTCTGTAATCTCCCAGCAAATGTATCAATTTATCCAAAAGATTATATACTGCAAACCATGTAGCTCAATACAGAATGCCAAACATGGTTGAAATTCCTATTAGAATTTTAAAAAAATCAATCCATCAATCAAAAGCATAACTGCTACTTAAACTCCTAAGCTACTGTAGGATCTGAACTACTCTTTGTTGAACCCCGAAATTGCAATGTTGCTTATTGCCTTTAAATGCTCTACATGGGGCAACCCTCGAAAAGTATCCAGAAGCTGCAGATGGTACAGATGGCTGTGACCCAAGCAGTTTGGGGCATTCCTAGAGTTGTGCATATAACACCTCTGCTACAATTAGTGCATTGCTGTAATCAATACAAGACATGACTAGGGCATGTGTCAGATCTGCCAGGTCGGAGGGGGGTTGGGAGATCACAGGTATTGTGTCATTAAAAAAAGAAGGGGGAGGAGAAGGATGGAAGAAGGAAAGATGACAGGGCAATAAGGCTTTGTGTGTAAGTGATAGGAAATTGGGAGGGAGGAATGACAGGTGAGGAGGACCAGAGCAATGTGTTGTACCAGAGGTGGTATTCAGCAGGTTCTGATCAGTTCTGGAGAACCAGTAGCGGAAATTTTGAGTCGTTCAGAGAACTGGCAAATACCACCTCTGACTGGCCCCACCCCCAACTATTCTCTGCCTCCTGAGTCGCAGCTGATCGGCTGGTCTTCTTTTGCTGCCCTGCACAGAACGGAGCTGGAAAGCAGGTTAGTGGGGTGGGGAGGGAATGGGATTTTGCAGTAACCTCCCCTCAGGAGAGGGGAGGGAATGGAGATTTTACAGTATCCTTCCACAAAGCCACTCCCACCAAGCAACACCACACCCACTAAACCATGCCCACAGAACCAGTAGTAAAAAAATTTAATCCCATCACTGGTTTGTACCACAGCATCTCATGACCTGGCACCCTGAGAAATGTGCAGACTACCCCCAAACACCTCAGAGTTCTCAAAACATCTTGGCAAGCTCCAGTTGGCTGGAAACGGACTGGTCACTGGGGGTGAGGAGAAGGGATGGGCTGGGGGCAAACCTACACCTTATTCTAGTATCCAGCGAGTGAGGTACTTTCAGAGCTGGCTTGACAGAGTGACCGCAAGCATCACTCTTAGTAAAAGAATCCTTTGCTTTAACCAAATGAAATCGAAGGCTTTTCTTTCCTAAGGGATCAGATTGGGGCAGATCTGACAGCATGAGTGGCTGAAAGAAGAGCCTCTTGATTCAGAAAGGGGCATAACTGATGTGCAACTTGAAGGTGAACAAAGACTGTCTTAGCCACTACTACCAGCTGCTCCTCAAACAGGAGTCATGAATCTGGGATGACTCCCAGATGTCACACTGTCTGAGACAGTACAATCCCATCTAGGACCGAAGTTGGCAATAATAACACTGCTTTGAACAACAGCATTGTAAAATGAAAGCAGATCTCAATGCATTTTTGTTAGTCATTTGTCATTACATTTTATAATATTTGGTAGAAGAAACAAGTATATATATATATAAAAACTATAACTCTCCCAAAGTTTATATTACTACAAACTTTTAGTAAGTTCAATCAGTCCTTGCTGATCAAAGCTCCCTTCCAGCTGTCAGACATGATGGAAATGCACATTCTGGAAATCAATAGGCCTTTGTTCAAAGAAACCTAGAGGCATCCAGTCCTTTAAGAAGTTATAATACTATTGCTGCTGCTTGTTGTGGGCACATTCATTTCCCCTCCCTCTACTATATCTATCTGGTCAAATGGCTTTTTCACACATGAAGAATAATTTTTGGAGCAAGTCTTGAGAAATGGGAATGTAGTTTTTTTGATAGGGCAAAGGGGATGGGGCGGGAATGTGGAGTCAATGAAACCAGCAGAGATTAGTAGAGATTACATTCCCGAAATCTCATTCTGAGAAAAGGGATTTCTCATATGAGGCATGGGTTGATCATTTGTTACAAGTCCTATTAATGATTTTGAATGATCTAGAAATGAAATGATAGTTTGGAAAGTTTTGAGGAGGAAGTCAGTCATTTATCCAATGAGGAGCAGAAAACATCTTGCAGGGAATAATTTGAGACAATCTAAAAGTCAGATAATCAATGTTGGAAGGAAAATCCATCTGGTTCAGTTCTAAGCTGGGAGAAAGACACTGGAAATAACATGGAGGCAGAACCAACCAACCAACACACACACACACACACACACACACACACAGAGCATGTGGTTTTGGCTTAGCTGACAAAATGAAGTTGAGAGCAGGGTGGGTTTTTATACCTTTTTTATTTTTATGGGATAATGTAGAGATCATGGCTGGCTCTATAGGTAAAAGGGGAAATGTAAATCCTAGGTATTTGTCTGACCTAATCTTGCCTAATTGTGCTGCTTATCTGGAGTTTCTGTCTGACCTAGTCTTTCTGAATGGATTACCAAATCTGCATTTCTGTAATCTGGCCTCCTCAGTTTCTGCTTAGGGCAGGGAGACTGGAGCTGGTTTCTGCCTCTCTTAAGATTTTTCCCCGTTTCTCTTTTAGGTGAAATATTCTATCCTGCCTTTTTAATATTCCTCAAAATATTTCATTCTCTAGGAGGTGGGTGGGTGCTGACTTTCTACACCAATGTGAGTGTGCACATAACAAATATGAATGAAAAGATAAAGAATGTCAGCAGGTGATTTTTAGTCATACTAATATGAACAAGCAAAAATGAAAACTTTAGGCCAGGTCTCCTATAAGTATAGCATAGCTTTCTGGAAATGAACAAGAGGAAAGAAATTTGTTTTCAATTTATATCTGTGTATATGAATATAAGAAGTTGGGGCTTATTCAGTGCAAATCAGATCACAAATCTATCAAAGGATTTGAAAATGTGGTTTGTAGTAGTTCAGATTTAATCCTGGGTTTAAATCTAAGCAAGATTCATTGTCTTATAGCAATTGTAATGAAACAGAGTAAGCAATAGGACAAACCTGCTGTGGAACAGCCATTAGTATTTCTCATGATGGGTGATAGTGAACATGTGAATTGTTGCAACAGGTAGTACATCTGTGCTTTTATTTTAATCACAATGAACCACTTATTGCAGCATGGCAGAAAGACATTTCTCAAATGTCACAGAAGTTGTAGTGAGTTTTAAAATGTTTCATAATTTAGAAGTTATCATTCCAGAAGATTGCATCTGAACAGGTTTAACCCATTATAAAGAATTATAACAAAACCAGAAAAGAAATGAGGGCAGGGAGAGCATTTTATGGATTTCATATACTCTAGTCTAGGCCTTAATTTTTTGGTCAGTAAAAGCAAAGATTGAAGAACATGATACCGATGTACACAACATCCAAGCGATAGCAATATTCACACAGGGAATAAGTTACGAATTTCTTTGTTTTCAGAGAGGCTTGGCTTGAGTGATCTGTGGGAATAAGTACCCAAAGAAAGATTTCTTGAGTTTGGACAATTTAGGTACAATATCCTTAGCCCTGGAGAACTGGATTCATCAAGTGAAGTTTTGGGAAAAAATAAACTTAGTTGCATTAGGAACACTTATTTTCAATTCACTGTTGTTCGTTCAGTAGCAGGCAATTTTATCTTTGCTGCAATCCTCCACCTATATATCTATTAGATTGGTCAGACAGCTTAGAGTTGTAGAGATTTAGAAAGATTACCTTGAAGGAGGTATGCAAGCTCCATTACCAAAGGCAACAAGGGATAAAACATTTGTTAAAATTTAAAATATCTAGATTATGTTTGAAAGAGGCTCAGACAGACATTAATTGAACTATAAGAAGGAGGACAAAGTACAGTACAATAAGGTTGGAAGATTTGGTTATTATTGGCCCTATCAATAAAAATAGTTTTAGTCTTTCTATGGAGTTTGTTTGTTTCTTTATTAGTTCAGTTTCTATAGCTCCTCCCCACCATCTCAATCAATATCTTTGGGTGGCTTATAATTCAAAAATATATATCGCAATGAAAATACTAAAAACATTTTAAAACACCAGAAATCAATAAAAACCCATAAAAACATCTGAAACGAATATGATTGAAATCAACTGAGGTGATTGCTTAATGTGATCCAGCTAGTATAGTGATGGCAAACCTTTTGAGCTTGGTGTGTCAAACATTTGGAAATGCCTAAGTTCTCTGCTCTCTCTTTCTCTTTCTCTCCCTCTCTCTCTCCCCCCCTCTCTCCCTCTCCCTCCCTCTCTGAAATAGCTTCAGAGATTGTTCTCCTGTGTCCTCTGCAGCCTCTGAAAACTGCATATGAGCACAAACCCATCCTCATGCAACTTCTTGAGAGTCTGGTGGCTAGGTGAAAGCATATCCCATTCTCACGTGGCATACAAAACTTGTGCAAGAGCTTTTGAGAACAGTTTTTGTTAAGAATTGGTGAATGTTTGTGTGTCATTCAAGATATCATGGTGTGTCAGCTTTGACACCCATGTCTTAGATTCACCATAACTGTCTTAGCAGTTCTGATGAGTTTAGTGAGTGTTAGCTTTGGTCATAAAGCTAATTACATTTTTTTTATTGTTTTTTTATTGGGTTTTGGTCTATCTCTTGTTTAAAATGACTTTTGCGTATCATATGGTATACAAAAGATAATCAGCATACAGAATAGCCCTTTCCAACTAATACAATGTTGAATTCCCAGATAACAAAACGATGGACTGGAGATTGTAGGGGATGTATGTCTAGAATATTTGGTCTGTAATGCTAAAAGAAGGTTGATACAGGATTTCACAAGAAGCATTAGCTAATTGGTATTTCTGATCTTCACATGAAATTGAAATTAAATAGTTTAGTATTGCTTTAATTTCCTTTGCCTTTTTATTGTTGTTAGCTGTATTCATTAAAATATTAAAATTAATCAGTTGTTACCAACAGCCTCAGGAAAAATCCAATTAATTTCACAAACAAACATTCATGTTTTCAGTAACACAGCAGCAATAGAAGCAGAACCCCGAGAAATTTAAAATGCCTATACCAGATGCTGAACCCCTCCAATATTGACAGAATTGGTATACTTGGCAGCTAAGCATTAATGGAGACACCTGACTGATTTTCTCAATAAATTATTAACTGAAAGGAGTTGGAGAATTTGCTGTGTTTTCCCAGCATGCATCTTCATAAATATAATGAAGGAGCTAGGAAAAGTCCTTTAAGACCTGTGAACTTCAATTCCTATAGAATTCTGGGACTTGAAGTCCACACAAGTTGCCAAGGTTGAGAAATACTGATTTAGAGAATTCTTGTAGAAAAAGCATAGGTGTTTTCAGGGAATTTATGTCATTTTAAGAAATAAAGCCTTAAGCCTTCATGATGAGAGCCCAAATACCTTCCTCTCTGCCTCATGTGTGCCTAAATTTTACAGCAAAAATGCAATTGATACAAAGAATTATGAAAACACTAGCATTTGAAAATGCATGCTTTTAAATGAATGATGAGACAGGAGAAATTTGAAAAAAAAATATGTGCATGCCATGTGAATATGTCCCAAGTAATGAGAACTGAAGAAGCTTCTTGGATGAGAAACTAAACGTTTAGTTTAGTTTAGTTTAGTTGGACTTATAGGCTGCCCTCCCAAAGGACTCAGGGCGGCGTACATAAAAACGAACAATACAAAAATTAAAACAATTTTAAAAATATTAAATTACAGCCAAATAAACATTCCAAGTTAAAACTCCAATCCCCTGTCAGTCCAGGCCAGATTGTGAAAATAACCATGTTTTAAGGTCACGGCGGAAGGAGAGGAGATCAGGGGCCAGGCGCAATTCCAGGGGTAACTGGTTCCACAGGGTGGGCACTTCCACAGAGAAGGCCCTCCCACTAGGGGCCACCAGCCTACAATGTTTATCTGACGGTACCCCCAGGAGGCTCCATCTGTGGGAGCGCACTGGGCGATTGGTGTTCATCGGCGGCAGGAGACGTTCTTGCAAGTACCCCGGACCCAAGCCATATAGGGCTTTATAGGTCTTCAAGGAAAGAACCAAGTCCAGTTATCTTTTGAAAAGCACCTTTGGGACAATCATGACCTGGATGACTGAAAATCTCCATAGACATACGTCCAAAGTAATATTTTCTTTTAGCTAAGAAGATAAACTGGACTGTCCCCTTGAATTTGTGGATGTTTTGATAACATTTTTCAATGGCAATAAAACTAGCATGAAATGCCTAAGTGGATGTGGGGAGTCTTTGGTATGTGTCATTTTTTTTTCTTTGCAAGCTTGGCCTTTTTACAAGGCAAAGTCAAATGCATTTATTTTTTGGCAAACTTCTACATGTGTTGGAACTTTTGAAATATATGATGAACCCCAAAGTAACTTGCTGAGAAATAGTTAGTGATGATAGGAAAGGTAACTGCGATCAAAAGAGTAATAGAAATAGTGCCTATTTCAGCTTCGTAAACTGCAAGCATAAAATATGTAGTATATATAGGATGAAACCTTGTTGACTTCAGAAACAGAGCCAACATTTGGAATTCCTTCTAGAAGCCTGATGAATTTGTATGCACAACAGGATTATGCAGAATTCATAAACTTCGCCATTTTTGCTAGAGATATGCACGGCAGTCTGCTTTCTCTCACATAGTCAGGTTTACTGACACCTAGCTCCAGGCAGCATTAAAATGTCTAATTATCTCCCAAGTCAATGGTAGCAATTTTCTGTTTTACAATCTTCCTAAATTTCCCCTTTCAATTTTGACTAGTGCTGAATGCTGCCTTAACTCAGCTAGAAAAGTGGCGATGTCTGTTTACTTAATTGACTTGCTTACCCAATCCTCAATCTGCACAGCTAGGCTGTTGTCCTAAGGATAGGACAAATTGGGTTTGCGTAGTTTTACTGATTGTATTGAGGATGGAACATATTATGAAATATCCCATGGCTCCTACCATATCATACTTCCAAGATTCTTGGGGTTTTTTGTGTATGTGTTTTTGACAAAAATTCTCATTTCATATATCTATAAATTGTCATCAATGAATATGTTAAAAAAAAAGTTGATCTGAGGAAAGATGGGGTTTTATTTCTTCTAAGCCAATAATGAAGTTGGCAATGGATCTGTTTTCTTTCTTCTAAGATTCACATTTAGTATATATGCCTTCTATACCTGGATGCCGTGTTGTGGGGCTTTAGTGAAGCTGGGAAGTTGAGCTGATTAATGAATGGCTTCGGTTCAGTTTTGCAGAACATAGTTTACATTCCCGTGGATATCTGCAGCTCTCAGCCTAGCCCCAAAGCCCTTTGCCAACCACTGATTCATTTGTTTGCTAAAGCAATTTGGTTCTACCTTATGGGGAAAGGGGAGAGAAAGAAGACAGCATTCAAAAATTGGATGGGGAAAAAATTAGATGGAAAAAATGCTTTTTTAAAGACAGTTCACCAAAAAAAACCCTAAACCATGTTTAATTGATCTTGTAGTCCACTAAAATATGCCTCAGAAACTGTGCCAATTGGTCTAAGCCCTCCATTTAAAAAAATACTAGAGAAGAATCACAAAGACATGATGCAGCTCAAAGGTCTAGAAGAATGAGATGGTTCTAATACATATATACAGGTTGGACTTTAATTTTGTCACAAATAATTGATTGTATTGCTATAAACACTATCTGGAATTCAAAAGAAAAAAGACAGGATCCTGCTAACTCTGACTTTCTTGATGTAATTTTCAGATGCAAAGTGAACTATTTTTGGATAGTGCAGGTATTCAGAGAACTCTGGAGTCAAAATCAACCATCCAGATGCAAATTATAAACAATGAATTCTTTAGAATTCAGTGGTATTTACTTTTGAGTAACCATGCTTAGGATTCTGCTGAATGTAACTATATATAATTGGATGCATCAGCTCTATCATTTGCTTTCAGAATGCACCTAAAATCAAACAAATAGCACAGCCTGAAGCTAGTGAATTATTTGAAAAAAATATGCATGAGATTTGATCCATTTATATGTTTTATCAAACAACCATCTATCAAGAATAAAAACACCTTATTTTTACCAGTAGGAAACATTCTCAAGTGTAAACATTTACAAAATGACCTATGAAGACAAAGGAATTAACACTCAAAACATTTCAAAGAACCATTTAATTTGCATTTAAAAGGCAGTTATTGTGAGTAATTATAAACTAATTAAATATTGATTATTACAAGAGCCCCATTGTGATTCAGGTTGTATGAGCTATAGGAATAAATCCTATTATAACCTAATTCAAATTACACCAGTAACAAATATGCAATTATATATTATTATTAAAATTTGTTTTTTTTATTTATTTCCAAGGAACATTAAATAAATTAGAGATAATATGTAGTAAATATGTAAAACACAAAAATTATCAGTTCTCTAACTTAGCGGCTACAGAAAATGAGATAGCAACTCCTTTCTTTTTTGTATGATATTTATTTTCAGCTGGTTTAATCCTACATAAAATAACTTCTTTACTTCATAAATCTTTTAAAAATGCCAAAAAAAAAATTCTTAAGGCATGACATACAATCTTGAGACACACCAGCAATTGGCTCTTATTATTTGGAAGTGCCATGCAAACTTCCTGATCACAGGCCAAATATTGTCAATCAGTGTCTCCCAATTAGTTCACAAGCTTCTATCCCACTCATGCCCTCCTTCCTCCAGTTTGAGAAGAGAAAGTTAATTCCAATCATCAGAGTTTTGCCTCAGTTTGTAAGGCCTTAAATAATATCTACTGATTTCCATGAAAACTACTTTAAATCTTAATTGCCATATAGGGAGATTTTTTTAAAGAGAGTTCACTACAAGGAAAGGAAGGGCTATCTCACCCTAATACTATAAATCCCTTTTCCTTTAAAAATATTGTCCACTTTCCTGCAAAGAAACCTTGAAATAGCTTCATTAATATCAATCAATTGATTTTTTTAGCTTAGTTAACGACACTGGAGGGAAACACCCATCTCCCCAATTCTGTGATTCTTTTCTTGAAAAATAGTCCTTGTGACACAGACTCTGTGTAAATAGAGGCCTAATTTTCACATATGACAGTTGAGGCAGGTTTGAGAGAGTACATGTATGTATGTGTAGAAATCAAATCTATAGATGTGTGTATGTGGTGTATTTGGTATTGTGCGCATACACAATCATTTGACTACATCAGGGGTGTCAAACTCACGTCGTCATGGCGGCTTCACGTGATGTATCGAGGCTTTTTTTCCCTTCACTAAACCGGGCATGGGTGTGGCCAGCATGTGCCTGTGGGCCACAAGTTTGACAGCCCTGGGCGACATGGTCAAATTCTAATGGTTCCATTTTGGCTTCTGCCTATTTCACTCTTAGTTGTGAGTTCCCAGTTCAGCAGGAGAAAAAAAACATAGGAAAAAATATTTTTCCCTTTACACATATCATACTCCTGAACCACTCCTATCCCAACTAGATGAAACCACATGAAAGGAGAACTCCCTCTGTATGGTGCGCATAATCCATGCAGCTGATACAAAAGGTATTGAAACCTACTGAAAGTTAATGAAGCACATTAGATGATCGCACTGATCCCAACCCACCCTTTGCAACAAGGTCATCTAGAAATACAACCAAAGCTGTCATATCAGGTGATATCAAATTCACAAAAACTGAGTTCTTCAAGCCTTTTAAAAATGAACTCATAATATACTTGGGCTTTTTTATCAAATAGATTTTCTTTGTGGTGTATTCAGACCACATCTTAGTTATCAAGCAGCAACCAGCATTAGCTATTTCATTCTGATTCTTATTTTTATTCAAGGTCAGCAAGACACACCTACCACAACTAGTCCCCTGTTCATTAAAGGCACTGGGAATGGAGGATGCTGACTCATCATTTGTTTGATCTCTAGGACTGATGGACTCACAGCAACGCAATCTATTTTTGTGTTGTAGCCAGATGAGTGCTTTTCACATATTCACAAAGCTGGATGCTAGTCTTTAAAGTCCTTTATGTCCCCTGGGGAATATAGAGTTAGGAGGAAGAGGGATGACACAGCATAACTAGGAATTAACTTACCCAGGGTCCCTAGCCCCACTAATCAAGGTTTATAAGGCTAAGGTTACCACAATGCTCTTGTATGGAGCAGAAATTTGGGGTCTTTACTCAACCACAGTCTTAGAACAAACACAGTCCCAACATTTGAGATGTATTTTGGGTGTAGATCCAAGAACATCTGCTGCAGCAGTTAGAGCTGAATTGGGAATTCATACAATTCAGGCATTATCTAAAATTAGAGCTTATAACTACTGGTGCAAAGTTAATGAAATGGAGACTGATAGACTACCCAAATTATGCCTACTAGAGCAAATGAAACTACAATCACAAAGCTCCTGGATCACCAAACTAACAAATTTTGTAAGAAGCTGTGGCCTTTCTGTCTCTTGTGTAACAGGAGAACAATCTAAAAAAAGAGTTGCCCAAAGAATTAAGGATATAGAAGCACAAACTGACATAGCTATCCTTAGTAAGGTGGGTAACTTGAAATGGCTGAGTAAATACAAACGTACTTTTCAAGTAGACAGTTACTTGAAGTCACAACTCCCAAAACAGCTTAGGGAGATATTTAAAAGAGCGAGATGTGAACAGCTTGACACAATGGTCAGATACGGGAGATTTCATGCTATACCGTACAATGAGCATCTCTGCATTTGCGGAGTGGTGGAGTTAGAGGACCTGGCTCACATCCTATTTGACTCACATCCTGGCTCACCCTATAAGAGGGTGAGAGACAGGTATCTTGGTCTATATACCAGATGAATGACCCATTGGGATCCCCATATCAAAATAACTTATGTCCGGCCAGAACTTGAAAATAACATTTAACGTAGCACAGTACTTAAACAAAATGATCCGGCTGAGATCTGCATATGTGGGACTGATTGGGGTGGATTGCAGGGCGACTCAGTATGATGCTGTCATATTTTATCTATATCTTAAATTATTCTACATTATTACAACTTCATTTTAGATTGTATTTTATTATTATTTTATCTAAATTGTATTTTATTCTGATTCCATTTTAAATTGTATTTTATCCAATTCCATTTTAAATTGTATTTTACCAAATTCCATTTTGAATTGTTTTTATCAAATTTTAACAACAATTTATTGCTGGAACTTTGCATTTTGATATGGCCCAAGGGCTAATCAATAAAGACTATATTGTATTGTAGGAATTAACTTTGCTTGGATATGTCTGCAAGTACAAATATAAGGAAGCACACACACACACACACACACACAAATAAACTCGGTACATATTTTATTTCATATACTAGGTTCTAACAGAGAAAGGGATTACATACCTGTGCCAATGTGTATTATATGCACAAATGTGGGGAGACTAAAGTCATGATAACAGACAGGACAGAAAAAGATCCAAGTACAGTAGGATTGCTCTTGGGTCATCTTGGGTACATCTCTCAATGTAAAGGTTCAGATAAAAATATAACAGTTATTATTCTATTGTAGAAGAATTTAAGAGTCAGTTATAATTAAACATATGTATGAATACTGTGTGTGTTTATTTTGTCTCATTTAGAGTAACTTAGATGCTCTAAGACAGGGCATCTACAAAGCACATTTCAGGTACAGACTTTTCAACTTGGCATGTTAAATACTTTTTTTCAAAGTATATTAATCTCTGTAAGCTTCTTCCTTATTAATATGCTGGAAGCTCCAAAGTATTGTTTTCTCTTCACAGAGCTCAGCACTAGGGAGGCACTTGCCCTTGTCTAATCACATCTGTAAATAAGCAAATATTGGCGAGAACTCATAAAACCTTATTATCCCTTCAGACAAATTATGTCCAATTCAGTGGTCACTGTTCCCATTTATAAATATGAATCACAAATCACACATACACATTGCTTTGGGGTATACTGAACAGACTTTCTCCTAAAATGTAAGTCAACTACTTACCCTGCACAGGGAACTAGCATAATGTAAGGATTCAGGAAGGAACTGTTTTAAAGAGTTTTCCAGAAAAAGCTTAACGTGTCCACAGAGATGTATTCACAATGCTATAATATTGCAAGACAAGAAATATCATTATAAATCTGAGGGTGAGGTATTTGGGTGCTATCTTGCAAAAAAAAAACAATTATGGGGCAACAGTGACTGAAATGGAAGGGTGTGACAGACTTTCCATCCAAACAGCACAAATAAAGGCATATCTACAAGAAAGAGAATATCTAAAGGTTTTAAAAAAAACACCTTCAATCAATCAATTCCAACTTGTCAGGCAAAAAAAAAGATTTCACGAAGTTGGAAATAATTGATTGAACCTTTTTCTTTAGTTCCACAAACTTTTGTTTCCCTGCACACGATGGTGAGAAACGTGACAGAGAAATGTGATGAAGATGGAAATCAGGTAGGCAAAGAAATGCTTGGAGGAAGTGAGGGCATCTGGGGCGCCAGGCACTGAAACGGGCCCATCTCTCTCCAGCAGTTGCCCAAGCCCACCGGCAGGAAGGCTGGCATCTACTGGCACTTAAACATGGCAGCATTCCAGCTCTGGAATGCCCACTCAGTTCAGCATCCTTCCCAGCCCTCTGGTGTTCCTCTGGTGCTTTAACCCTGGGCTGCCACTTATGCACAGGCCCCGCCCCTGCCACCTGAGACAGTTTTTGTCTGATTTCTGAATTTTGGGTAAGAAAAGTGGCGGGGGGGGCATGTCTTATAGATGGAAAAATATGGTATGTAAGAGCAGGGATCTCTCACATGCCCTATAGACACAATGGAATGTAACTTGTACTAACATTACCAGCACTCTGGCAAAACTCACAGATCAAATGAAAGCTTTATCTATTTTGTGGGCCAATAGAGTCCCAACCAATTTTGTTAAAAATAGATGTAAAGCCTATTCATGTATTTTAATGTTTTTAATAATTATCAATTATTTTAGAATGTATTATTTGTTGTATGCAACCGAAAGTCACTTCTTTGTAAGATCGGAGGCTATGTAGATTAGAAAATTAAATGAAACTATTCTAATTGTTTTAGATAAAATTATTCAAGGAACAGAGAAAACGATGATATCCAAATTATACAATTTTCTTTTGAGCTTTAAAATGGAAGAAGAGGTAGTCAAAGAAACGATGATAGCTTGGGTGAAAAATGTAGGACATAATATAGAATTGGAATATTGGGAAAGAATGTGTGGAGGAAATTATAGATTAACGCTATCTACAGCATATAAAGAAAATATGTACAAAATGTTTTATAAGTGGCACTTACTCCCCACCAGATTGGCAAAGATTTTTTTAAACCAAAACCTAGAATGCTGGAAATGTAAGAACAAACAGGGTACATACTTTCACATGTGATGGACTGGCTTGGAAGCAAAAAAATATTGGAGCAAGATCTGAAAGTGGTTAGAAGAAATAGTAAGACAAAAATTTAAATTTCAACCAGAACTGTTCCTACTAGGCACAATTAAAGGAGAATAGAGTAAAACAGACAGATATATTATTTTACATATGACAACTGCTGCTAGGGTTACATACGCACAGCACTGGAAACAGGGAGATATACCACAAGAGGGAGCAGTGATAAGAAAAATTCTAGACTGCGCAGAAATGGACAGGCTGACTCTAGAGTTAAAAGATAGAGAAGAATCGATGTATTATTCAGTCTGGGACGCCTGGTATATATGGATTGAGAATAGAAAGAAAAGTAATAATGTAATTAATTAAAGAATATGAAGCTATATGTACTGAATGTAGAATTAACAGAAAATGTACTATGTAACAAGTGGTATAAGCAAGGAGTAAGAAATAGAGAATTAATAGAAAAGGTAATATGTAATAATTGCAATGTAATAGAAAATTAAGTATAAAATATGATTAAGAAATGTAAATGATGTCTTCAATGTTGATGCAATTGTTTTTTATGTTTTTAAATCATTGGAAAAATTGAAGAAAGTTTATTTTTTAAAAAAACTATTCTAATTGTTGTAGTAGGCTGAGACTTTAGATAACTATTTCTTACCAGCTGATTGCAGGCAATAACATCTTACCTTATAGTGACTGAAAGTTACTTTAAAAATGCAGATAAAGTAGAATTTTTGAATCAAGATATTCTTCAAAAATAAGACACTAAAATACATGTAAACAAAGATACATCATTATTGATCTGTTCTGCATCCAGAGATTATGCTATTAGGAATGCAATTTACTTCCCAGTACCCAAATATTATATGAATGCTATGATAGGAGGAAGACACCAGAGTTATACAGCCAAACAAATGAAGTTGTTTAAGGGTTTGTAAATAGCATATTTCTTCATTGCAATGGTACCTTTCCTATTAATACTTAGTTTAATAGGATTACTTTCAGTTGGAAAATTATGAGCAAAAATAAAATGCTAATGGTTCTTATTTTGCCTTCTTCCAATTGTTGCACTCAAATTAACCTTTGTTAAAAAGGTTATGGAAACATATCCATCTGCTTAGTTTTCAAAGATAAATTAATGGAGTGACAGATTGAAGCTGATATTATTTTGCAAAAAAAAATTAGCTGAATGCCCATCACTTATTCAACATTTCAGTACTACATGTGTTCAAGAGTATAAACACTGGAACATCAAATTTCTTTCATTTGATATCCATTTTCCCTGATTGGTATCACTGAATTTAGTTATTAAAATCAGGCTCTGCTCTGAATTTTGCTTCCAAAGAGATTACATGTTTTTCTGTCCCTAAAATTTTGCCTATTATAATGATTGAGTTGACTCCCAAGGTAACTAGAAAACTTTCTATGAACTTGAGGTTTATACAATATGGGTTTGCCATTATGGATACAGGGAAGAATAGAGTCCCTAGATGATTTCTTGTTTTATGCTCTACTTATTAATTTTTGTCAGATCAAATCACAAAGGCATTAGATGATAGGAAAGTACAGGAAAATGCAAGTCTAATATAATCAAATGTTTCCAATGGGAATCTGATCCATATCTGTCCCTATTAAAACTATGCTAAGGAAAAAATGAAAGGATATACATACAAGAATGATATGGAAACTATTTCATTTTGTTTTTACTGAATCAAAGGGGCTGTCAGAAAAAGAAAAGTTATATCTATAAATTTATTTAAAACTAACATTTATGTATAAAAGGGAAATGAAAACAATGAGCTAAATTAAAGCAAAAAATAATAATAATCCCATATTTATTTTTGAAGTTGAATGGACAGCACTAAAAGAAGGCCTTTTAACATCCAAGATATGGCATATAGATAAAAATGTTTATTTGAGAAAGAGAGTACACGGCATAATATCTGTAAAGATATACCGAGGTGAATGACACACAGCATTCAGTGATTTTCCTTGCAGAATTTAGAAAATAGGTGTGCATAATTTTCATTTGGTGATATCAGAGTGATTTCAAAAGACTAACCTGAGGCAATTTATAACTGCTTTCACATCAAAACAGAATGAAAGGATGCAGTCATATTTCAAGTATGCCAAATAGATTCACACAAAAGAGAATCAAAATAATAGCAACTTGAAGCTGCATCTTCAAGGATCATTTCCTTCTTGCCCTCTATTCAAACGATGGCTTTCTTATTCTCTTTCAGTTCTGTGAGAGGGAGGGAGGGAGGGAGGCAGGCAGGCAGGCAGGCAGGCAGGCAGGCAGGCAGGCAGGCATAAAGTAATGGTAGAAATAATATGCCAGCAGCAATGCAAGCAACAAAGCAAAGCAAAGTATCAAAAAGCTTGTGCATATTGCAGATTATTTTTCAAAACAAGTTCCATCTATGTTTGGCAATGTACCTTTTTAATAGAACGCATCAGGTCCCACAATGCTCTAGTGCCTTTTCAGGAATCACTTGCAGTAAGGATGAACCCTGTACTCGTACAGCATAGTGCACACCAAAGTGCATATAACAGATTTTTTTAAAAAAATTTCCAAACAGAAAGTTAGAAAATAACAGAAATTTTCCTAAATTGAGACATATTGCTTGCCTTGGTGGTGCAGGCTGTTAATAGCCTAGCACTTAGCTCCAGCTGCCTGTAATTATTGCAGGCTCGAATCCCACCAGGCTCAAGGTTGACTCAGCCTTCCATCCTCTTGGGGTAGGTAAAGTGAGGACCCAAGATTGTTGGGGGCAATAAGCTGACTTTGTAAAAAAAATGCTGCTTAGTAATAAGCAGGCATATACAATGGAATGAAGGCTATTGCTGAGCACATTGGGTTGTATCCCAAAAACTGTAAGCCGCCCAGAGTCTCCAGAGAAGGGCGGGATATAAATATGAATAAAAATAAAAATAAAAAAAATAAAAGTATTCTTGCAATCTCTAATCTTTCCAGAGTAAGGAAGGTGTTGGTTACATCAAAAGAATTATGTGGGCTTTGTCTGTGGGCTGGTTTGCAGTGGTCTGTCTTTCTGCAGCTAGTTCGCTGGTTTTTGAAAAAGCCCTGTTTTTATAAGTGCTGGGCAGAAGCTACAGTATCTAACTCTTTGCCTTCTACACTGGGCACATTTTCCTTCAAGTCCTAGTACTTGTAGAGTGTATATCAGGGTAGACAAAGCATTTGATACTTTGACATGGGCTTTTTCCTGCAAGCTATAGCCACCATGCAGGAAATGCTAGAAAATCTAACGTGTAAATTCTGTTCCAAGAGGACTGGTTCAGGTTGCACTTATGGAACTTTCCAAAAAAAATCATCAATAGCTCTAGGATATTTTCCATCCCTAGCTTCCAAGTTCATAGAATTTTCTGGCATGCCAAGACTTCCAGGGAAGAAATGACAAACTGAAGAAGGGTTTGTGAAAAGCAGAACACAACTATAGCAGAATGAAGAGCCTGCAAGTGGACTGGCTCTTCGTAATTCATCTCTGGACAAGGCGAGAACTTGAGATTGCCACAAGTGTTTCAGACAGTTGCTCCTCATGAGGAGGCCACAATACAGTGGTTTTTGGTGGGTTCAGAGCTCTGGGTGATGAAGAAAGAGCAGTCTTGCTGAAACTGTGGTTGATGCCTTTAAAGGGGCATTGGATTCAAATACCACCTTTTCTAATTATTTTCAGATATTGCTTGTTAATTGCTTTTCAGCTATTAGGAACTTTTGAATAAAGCTGATTTGCAGCAATGGTTGAGTTCCTTAGTTCTTAGCAATATCAGTTTTAAATACAAGTTTAAGGACTAAAAAACTGGAACAAGTAAATATAATATGTAAATCTGCATGAGTAAAACTTTGACTTTAGAAAGTTACAAATGGACTAAGGATAACTAAGATAAATGTAAAATAAGATTTTGGAATTAATTATAAAGAATGAATCCTTACCATGAGAAAATGCTTTTGTTACAAATTCTTATTAAAAAAAACATAATAAGATAAAGAGTTTAAAAAATGGACACTAGAGAGAACTAGAAAGAACTAAAGGTTGCGATTAAGGGAGAAGAATACTCAAACTCAACTTACTAATACAAAATGAAGGAAAATATTTTAACATTGGACATATTAAAGGACATTTTTGAACAATGGACCCAGAGATTAATTTTAAGAGTGTCTGCCACTATGTTTAAAATAAGCTATGGAAGAAGAACAAGTATTACCTGACCTGACTGAGACAGATTTGGAACTATATTAAAAGGCTATAAGAATAACATGGAAAAAGATGTTGCAGTGGACATACAAAAGAAACCAGATAATGTCTTAATAATTAAAAGGATATACAAATAACAACCAAGATAGTGACCTGGATAGTTTTCCTATATTGGACTGGAAGAGACATATTAAAGCTTTGAATAATTTTGTGTGAAAGGACAGAGAAAAAATAAAAACAAATCAAATTCTAGGATGTTACTTGAAGATACTAAAGATCAAGATTGTTAAAAGTAAAAGGAAAAAAGTAAAGATGGCTTATTTGATCAAGTTTTTGTTATCTTTTGTAACAAGGCACTTTCGCTGGCATTAGGACTGATGATGAGGTTTATTGATTTATTTATATATGAAATATGAGAAGAAGTGCTCATTTGTTATATTTAAAGTGGAAGTGGTAAGTTATTAAAATTGTTTATAGTTATGATGAAGGGAGAAACCAATTCTTCATATATTTCCTATTTATTGTATCTTGGTTTCTCTTTCTTTTCTAGTTTTCTATTTCTTTCTAGTTTTTTTCTTTTCTGGACTTTCCATTTTTTCTTTTTTTCTTTTCTTTTCTTTTTATTTCTATTAGTCTTTCTTGTAAATTTTAATTTTTAGTAAAATAACTGATCAAGAACTTTCTTGGATGAGAGAAGGGAAAATGCAAGGGCATATATGAGTTTTTGTGAACCCAAATCCCCACTCATCATTATATATTTGGTCACTTTTGCTGTGAGGAACCACTGAATGGAACTGGGTTTATTTCATGTTCCTCAGTGTGCTTGTTTTTATTCTTATTTTTTCCTATTTAAAACTGTTTTGTACATTCAATTGTTAAACAGAATACTTATTTCAACCAATTAATCACAATTTTTTAGAAATATGATTAGGTTTGTAATTGTTTAGCAGAATAAGGTTGAAGCTTTCCATTTCCCTAACATTTCCCATTTGATGATCAAGTCCGTCAGCACATTTAGTTTCATTCCAATTTCCAAACTGCCAAGATGTACCTTAAAGTTATAAATAATAAAATATTTATTTTTGAGGGCAATGTTAAATTTATTCTGGTAACATTATGCACAGATCATGTGGAATACCACATAATCTTTCTCCTGTCTTCTAAATGAACTGAATTCTGCCAAGAAAATCAACCAAAATATAATTCATGTACAGTATCAAAAAGTACATCAATTTTAATGGTTCTATGCACTGTGCTGAAGTCATGAGGATTCATCCTGCTTTTTAAATTGTCAAGCTGTAATTTCTGTGTTCACAAAACTATTATTTGGGCCACTGAAGAAATTTGTGTAGCCATTCTTTTTTTTTCTTTTAGTTCAAGGCTAATTCTTTTTTGTTTTTACATTTATACAAAATAAATATAAATATATAGTTATTTTAAAATGTTGCCCATTGGTCTTAAACAATGCATTGAAATGACTTTTGCAAGACCAGTTGAAATCTATGAAAAAAATCTGTTCCAGTCCTGCTAACAGATTTTTTGAGATGGAGAGACTAAAGAGCAATAAGACCTTGGAACAGCAAGTTTGTAGCCTATTTACTTATGGTAACTCCTTGTGCTGTTTGGCAGAAAAACAAGCTCTTTCATTATGAGTAAATAAATAAAAAATGAGGAAAAACAATCTCAGTCCTAATGAGAAGAATGTTTGCAAGGTTAGTGACCCCAATTCCAAACAAAACATAATGAGGGCAAAAGCTCAAAATCCTTATTCACTTTATGAGATCAATTCAAATCAGGCCCAGGTTCCCACATAACATTATAGGAAAACTGTACTGATACAGTCACATGCTATCTATAAAAAGTAGCAAGTAGTTTACATTTAAGTTTAAATATCCTGAATACTGTGCTGGTTCTCACTGAAAAGACACTTAGAACAGACAATATTTGCATTTGTGTGAAGTGCAAAGCTATTATTGATACCCTGTCTGATTTCATTTCAGACGAGGGCATAAGCTTCCTTGAATAAGATGGGACTTGAATTCCCATGAGCTGATATTTAAATCAGAGTGAACCAATTTATTGGTTATAAGTAGAAAGAATTTCTCCAACTTTCTAGCTTATTATTTGAATCCTTCCTTCCTTCCTTCCTTCCTTCCTTCCTTCCTTCCTTCCTTCCTTCCTTCCTTCCTTCCTTCCTTCCCTGCCTCCCTCCCTGCCTCCCTCCCTTACTTACTTAGCTTAAATCTGCAGAAGAATCTTACAAGCAATTTTATTACTCTTGATGAGAACAAAAAGAAAAACTCAGAGGCTTAGGAAAAGTGGATAAACTTTACAAGAGTCGAGTCAAGCAGCCAAAAGAGTTTAATTTGAGAGCCCTACATTTCCTTGTCCAGCACAACAAGTGGAAGCATTGATCCTTGAGATTAGTTTCCCCCCAATTTAAATCAGTTAAATACATGCAAAGTAGGGTGTTTTATAGTACAAGTGCTAATAAACTTAACAACAAACAAAACTGTCTAGGAGAGGAAAACTTTCATTTAGGTAATAATTGAAGTCAGATAGATGACACAGTTGCTAAAACTAAGGAAAAATGAGTTTTTGATTAAGAGATTGGACAACCATTTGTCTGAAATGATATAGGGTTTCCTGCCAAAGCAGGGGATTGGACTAGAAGACCTCCAAGATCCCTTCCAGGTCTGTTCTGTTCTGTCCTGTCCTATCCTATCCTAAAATCTGCTTTTGTGCTTTCTTGTTTCTGAGGTGCTTTGAGTATAATCCATGCATAGGCCATTGCCTAGGCACAAGCATGATTTGTTGCTAACGCATCCTTCCTCAATTAATAAAATCATGCCCTGTTATTAAGCCAAGATAAATGTGTATGTTTACTTGAGAGCAGGATTTGGCCTTTTTAGTATGGGAAATTAACCAGCTTTATCAAAGAATGCTTTTTCTATAATACATGTTGACTGACAGAATTCTCTTTGCTAGTGTGGATTTATTCTTGAGCCCGAACGTTATTTGAATGCATTTAATTAACTAGAGTAGCTGCATGGGATCTTTGCCATTATCATTTTTTATAGCACCACACTCTAACAGACCTGATGGTCATTATAGCTACTTCCTGAGATCACTGCAATTTATTTCTGGGCTCCAAGTTAATCACATGGAAAATCCAATCAGTAAATTGATTAGGTATTAAATTATGTTCTTTGTTAATATTCTATATTCCTTCCCTTACAGTTCAAAGATGCTATTAACTTTCTCCTTTCCCCTTTTAACCCTGCTTGGTTTTTTTGTTATTGCAGCAGTTTTTCAATTCAAAGATTTGGCTGAGGCACCCCTAAACAGGAGGGTTAGTGTCCTGACACAGTTTAGTCACTAGGTGGCAATGGACTTAATTGTATCTTCAAAAGAACAATCTCAAGCTATCTTAGTAGAAGAGGAAGGAGAAAGAGGGGATTTTCATTCTGCTTTGCTTTTGAGCTGTGTATTCTGTGTGTGTGCATAGAGATAGATAGATAGATAGATAGATAGATAGATAGATAGATAGATAGATGGATGGATGGATGGATGGATGGATGGATGGATGGATGGATGGATGGATGGATGGATGGCAGGCAGGCAGGCAGGCAGAGGGATGGAGAGATGAACAGATAGATGGATGAAGAGATAGAGAGTTAGATATTGTGATGACCCAGGGCAGAGGCAATACAGTCAGCTGCTAGTTGCTTTATTGCTCCAACTTTCCCCCAAAGGCTCCCACTTTTCTGGCAAGTCCCAGAGCAAAGTGATCATACACGCCTGTGGCTGAAAGTAGTCCAGCACAATGCTGTGAGCACAACAGCTGCAAAGCAAGTAATCCAGCAGGGCAAGGGAATAAGTCCAGGAAGCAAAGGAACATGGTAATTAATCCAGGAAGCAAGAAAGAAAGCAAGGAGTCAGGAAACTTCAAACTTCGGCAATGGCACACAACACTCCATGAATTCAGAGTTTGTTCTTGACAAACACCACACCCACAGCATTCTCCTTAAATCTCAGTCCCCAGGTGTGCCTTGTGAAGAGGAGCAGGGTGCTCTCCTCCCAAGTTGTCAGGTCAGCCTGTGCTGTTCCCGCCTTCTCTCCACTCTCCATTCTCGAGGATCAGGAGCGGGTAGTCCTTGTTTATTGCCTGAGCTCTGTCTTTCATGTTCACTGCTTAGCCTCTCTTGGTCATCCTGTCTCCCCTTCCTCCCTGCCTACAAGCTGTTGCAATCCTGAAAGGCCCTGGCCGGACTTGGCCTGCTCATTCCTCCCAAGCCAACAAAGCTGCCCCCTTCATCTCCATCAGCTCCAGTTCCGGCTCATCTTCCTCCACAGATTCAGGCTGCGACAGGAGCATAACAGATATGCATTTTTTTGAGGGACATATCCCACTTTTCTGCTAATAGAGCTTGACTATATATGTTTCTATGTATGAATTTGCTTTATCCAGGACCAGAGGCCTTCTGAAGATAACCTCCCTGCCAGAAACTGAGCTGATACCTTTTCCTGTGTGGTTCCTATGCTATGGAAGGCAGACCCAATGTGGCTTCAGTCTCACTTTCCCAGGGTTAGAGTTAAGGTTGGGCTAGTGGCAGAAGCTTCTCTCTTTTGCTAAAGTGATCGATTGTTCTAGTTTGGATATTGCATGTTTTAATGAAGAATATTATGAAGTTTTAGTCTGGTATGTCTTTACTGGTATGTCCTTGAAATTTGTTTGTGATATAACATTTGAATCTCTATGTATGTTCTTCTTTCTTTTAGAATATGCTGCTATGGAGTGATAATATGTTGACTTGTTAACATGATTTGCTTAGGCAATTATACAAACTTTCTTTCCCTCCATGAACAGGAAGGTAAATTATGTGTGTCTCTGTACAATTCTGAATCCTGGAAAATGTTTTAAATTATATGAGAAGCTGTTAGAAGCAGACAAAAGGTTTTTACAGACAACTTCTGGCTTGTGAAAGGCAATAGAGATTGGGTCAGAGATGGACGAAATGAAGAATCACTACAGCTATTGAGGCAAGAAACCCAGGGCCATATAATGTGAATATAATATAATATTCATAATATCATATCCATATAATATGAATGTACATGATTTAAAATTCACTCAAAAAAAAGCAAAGGGGTGGATTATCGTCATAGGTAGGCTTTAATTTCCTCTTGCAAAGGTAGCAGCTACAACATATTTCTTAATTATTTCGCTCACTTGAGCATGCCACTCAGCCCTAATACTAATCATTGTCAATGTTAGCTTGCAACACATCAATGGGGGCAGGAAAAGGCGAAAGTTAGCAGCATATTGATTGGCTTCAACCTGGATGCCACTGATAACACCAGGCAGTAGCTCAGTTGTTTTGGCTTGTTTTATCTAGAATGCTGAATTTGAAATTGAAAGTAATGATGTATAGCATTGTAATGCAACAAAACAAAACAATAACTTTCTCCATTTTTTTTGGCGCTGAGAAGATTTCACTATCGTGCATCAGATTTCTACACATTTCATTCTTAATGTTGGGATTAATGTTACGAGTGGACAAAATGAATAATTCAAAATTAGCAGCTGCTTATTCACCGGCCAATTTTTAATTTGGATGCTGTGAATTGTGTTATTCCACAAGTCAGTTTTTGCCTGGATTTATGCAGGGTTACAAGAGAAAGGATTTCCATGCTTGAAAAGAAGTTTGGTTTTTGTTGTTTCTCTTCTGACTGTCTCTATCACATTATTTACAGATCCTGAATGAAGGATATTATTTTCATTTTACCTTTAAACAGCACCCTACATCATTATAATGTTTTGTTGCTTACTTTCATTTCAATGTCATAGGTTTCACAAATAATAGGATGTTACGAATACAGTAGTATTGTGCCTGGGTTATTCTCAACTGATTTTTGTAAGTAGAAATTTGAAGTGGTCTACTTGCCTTTTGTGCGTGGTATTTCTTTTCAGTACAATCCAGCATGTTTTTCAAAAACCACACACACACACACACACACATACAAACAAAAACAAAAACACTGTGGATTTAGATTGAAACCTTCCCTTTCTGTAATATTTGAGGATGCCATTCAGTTAGAAGGGCCAAACTATTTTTATATTGTTATATATAATGCCTTTACTTCCTATATATTGCAAACCTTTCCCTTCCTATGTCTTACCTGTTTGCAAAGGTTTTTGAATTCTACAGAACAGTCCTTTTCTCTTCATTGACATACTGTCATAACTGAATGTGTGCACCAAATGGATTATTAAGTCCATCAGGCACAGGAAAAAAAAAGTTAAATCCAGTCACTGTAAGATCTTTCGCTCACAGAATTCCTTGCTAAACAGGACACTAGAGATAAATTCTGCATCCATTTATCTCTCCAGTTGAACATTACATTTGCCTCTATTTAACGTCAGCACAGCGAGCTCTTATCTGTGGGTTTGCTACAGCTAGCACATTTCCACCAAGTTGGTGTCAAAATGCAAAATTAGCAATTAATATAACAAAGCCAGCAAAAAAAAAGAGAACTGTAAGTGAGTGAAAGTGATGGGCATGATATATGAATATCATTAGTGCTTTCTCAAAGAATGTGGATGTGGTTCTATACATGCCACAAGGCTATGCAGTATTTCAGTATTTCACTCGTCACTGGAATGCTCTGAAGCAGATGGACTGTGTGACTGATGATTCAATAATTGCTCTCATTAAAAATGTTCACGCTTTTAATTTTTTTCCCCTTCACATTCTGTGACGAGCCAGGGAATGAAATGGTTCTGTCATTGTCAGCAGATAGATAATTGAGTTTGCTTTGATTTCCTGGGGTGCCCAATCCCTACCCCGCATTGACGGTTGACAACTACTGACATGAAGTGCAACATTTAAATAGTTTCTGCCTATCTGAAAGAAGAGAAATATCATAGAAAAATATCCTCACACTTCCTCCTTTCTTGCTCCAGAGTGTGTAGCCAGTAATCCACCTGGCCCAGGAGATGGAAATAAATTGGCTTTTTTTTCTGCAAAATTCAAGAAGGGGAAAATGGGCAGAGATTTGAACATAGGCTGAATACTGAATACTGATTATTGCTACATGTACTTTGTTTGAAAGGCAGAAGTTTTGGATTTTGGGAACTATCATATGGTTCTGCAAAAGAATGGATTCATCTTATTCTTTTTTAAAAATGAATATTATTTATTATGATTGATTGATTAGTGTCAACTTTTAGGAGCTGCATAGATAGGTTTTCTGCATGATGATCTATCCGTAACCTGAGTTTTTTCAGCTTTTCTGAGGATGCATTTATTGTTAGTATGATCAAGTCCCTCTACTTTTCTGCTGAACATCCGTTCCTTCCATCTTTCCCAGCATCACAGCCTTCTCCAGCATATTTCTCCAAATCAGGATAATTCAATCCTGGTGCCTGGTGCTTTTGAGTCTTAAGTGTAAACCCTGGGTTAATTTGTTCAATGATTCATCCATATCTTGGCTATTGATAGTAATTTCAGGAGTTTTTCTTCAATACCATAGTTCAATCGAGTCACTACTCTTTCCATCCTGTATCTTCAAAGTCCATATGGATAGGACATATAAAATGGTTGACAGATATGAGATCATTAAACATTTCCTGTAGCATATGTTCCTTGGGTCCCTAATTCTATCTGGATTTTTTTTTGTCCCTTTGGGACATGATTTAAATCCTTAGGTTCTAAGATTGGATTCTTTAGTTTTGCCATAGAAAATATGAGTTAAATGTATGTGGAATTTCTGTGAATGTGGCTTAAAAATACGTAAATATGAATGACCCAGCCCTTCCATTTTGTATTTGATAGATTAGGGTTAAAATAAATAATGGTAATGGTTATAATACAATGATAAAATGATGGTGACTGTTAGCTATTAGGTCTTTAGTTCAGGGTACTTGTAAATAAGATATAACTGCATTTAGAATTCAGATCTAAAAAGAAAATATTTCTATCTGGTTCAGCATTGTTTCATAGAAGGAAATCATTGCAACTTCCATCCTGGATTGTAATGAGTAGGGATTATTGAGAACCATGGACAAATGATGTAACCAACACTATGCTGATTATGGGACCTGGTGATCTTTGCTTTTTATTCACATTAAAGTATAAGTTAATGCCCTTACAGAGAAAAAGTCATGAGATATAAATTCCCTAGACAGCAAGAAAGAAATATTTACTTCTTTTTAGCAAGAGATTGACAAAAATGACCATAAATACGCCAATAAAGTACTGAAATCAATATGGTAACTAGTGAGCCTACCATTTTATAAATTCTAAGTCTGAAATTTCAGTATAATCCTACCATGACAATATGCATAACCTTACCCAGTTAAGAATGTGGAGAGATTGAGAAAGATGTTACATTCTGTCTGGGGATGGTTTTCATACTTTGGGTTTGTTGTACTTCACATATGAACACATGGCATATATGAGTCTACAGTAGAACTCTGGTCGTGAACGCTTCCGTTCACAACCAAATTGGGTGACCATCAAACTTTCTTACCTCTGGTTGTGAACAAATACTCGGGTGCGACTAAACACAACTGCACCGATTTGCCCTTCCATGCCAATTAGCCCTTTTGCATCATGTCGTATATTTTTTACACACGTACTTCCGTCATGTCCGAATCGGGTGACGACTGAATTCATGGAATGAATTACGGTTGTCACCTGAGGTTCTACTGTATTTCAGAAATACTTCCTTACAGACATAATAGTGGAAACAAATTTCAAGCACTACAATAGAGGGTCTGCCCAAAGTATTCTTGATTTGAGCCAGGTTATCACCCAATATATTTGTTTTAATGTAGTTTAATTTCTGGGTACATCTAGCATGTAAATTGCAGGTGTAACTATCAGTGATACAACCTGGTTTCATGAAAGGATGTCAAATCTCTGATAATATTGGATTACTAGTGGATATTTTAGCAATGCAGTCAGAATCTTGAAACACTTGTAGAGGCTTAGGTGGATTTGGAGAAAGCTTTTGATATGATACAGATTAAGGTTTTGGAACATGTTATGAAAAAAAATGATTTCTTTAACTTTTATTTCCCAGATCAAAATGTAAGTCCTTTTGCTTGAGTTATTACAGATCACATTATTTTCCCACCAGTTATGATCAAGGATGTCTTTGGATTGTTCTTCTAAATAATTCAGCATTGGAATATCTTTCTTATTCGACACATTAGAGACATTCAAAGTATATCTATGTCTGAAATAGAACAGAGATTATAATTGTATGCAGATCAAATTTTACACTTATTAAAAATGGTCCAAGCTCTTTACTTTTTAAAACTATTTTTATCCCACCTTTATTCTTTTTATAAATAATGCAAGGCAGTGATCATACCTCATAATTCCTTACATTTGTGAATGTTTTGCAATAATATAGCAATTTTTCTGGATAACAATCCAGAAATAAAAACAAACTGAATACATTTCACTGCCTGAGATAGGCAGATGTTGTTTCATGGTATTAAAGATATTGTCATGGGATGTAAGCTTTCCAAGTAAACTTGCCTTTTGCAATTGACAGATAATGTTGTCAATGCCAATGATGTTCCAGTGGTGCTTCAGATGTTTTGGGATTGCACCCAAGTACTATTGGTACATCTTTGCTTTCTTTTGCCACAGTTGTTCTACTTCTATTTTACTGGCTTTTATATTTTCTGATTTTCTCCAGTTCTTTCTCTTCTATTTTGCTGTCTCTAGGTACTGCAATATCCACTATCTAGGCTTTTTTTTGTCTCTCTACCAATAGTTGTTTGATCTGGAATGTTTATGGCAGATGCTTGTTTGTTTGAATTCTAAAGTCCATGAACAAATTGATTTCTTCATTTTCGAGTACTTTCTCTAAGTCCCACCAGTTCTTGCTTGCAAGGAAGGTGGTATTTCTTGCAGATATCCCAATGCAACATTGCTGCTACATTGTCATACTATTGTTTGCAATCAGTCTGTATGATCTTCTTGCAGCAGCTAACTAGGTGATCTACTTTTTCTTCATCTTCTTTGCAGAAATGCCATTTGCTGCCCGTTGCTGGTTTTATTTGCATTTGTTTTTAAGGCTTAATCTTGTGCAGACAGAATTTGACCCTCTGTCTTTTTCTTCAACTTTCTTGGTCTAAACATTTTAGGTCTTCATGCTACCTGGTTTGCCTGCTATTTTTTATGTACTGGCTGTTATGTATGTAGGTTTGAAGTCATTGGTTTAGTTTGAACTGTTCTTGTAAAATGTTGGAAATGATTGGTTTAAAAAGTACGGGAAAACCTTGCACTCTGATTGGCTGGCAACTGCGGCTGCTGGCTATAAGTAGCAGCCGCAGCCCAGCCAAATTGGGTCCGTTCTGAGCTGTAGTCACTAATAAACTAAGAGCTTGAAGCACTCCGCGTCTGTCTCTTCATGCAAACTTAACACTGGCGACGAAGGTGGGATTCCCCTGAAGAAGACGGCAACGCGGAACAGAAGGAGAGCGAGATGGCTACACTGAACACCCCCCCAGCCCCATTCAATCCGACGGCAGAAGACTGGGAGTCGTATGCAGATCGTTTCCAAATGTATCTGGAGGGAAACAATCTTGCCGACATTTCCAAGAAGCGGAAGAGGGCGGTCTTTCTCACGCACTGTGGTCCGGCAGTTTTCAAGATGGCGAAGGCATTGGTGGGAGCTGCAGACGTGAAAGTAATGGACTGGCCTGACTTAGAAAAACTGTTAAGAGCCCATTACATGCCACAAGTATCGTGCCTCATTAAGAGACACGAGTTTTACCGTCGTGATCAAGGGAAAGCGTAAACAACTTCTGGCAAGTTTAAGAGACATTGGGGTGCATGCGAATTTAACAATTTAGAAGAGGCCATGCGCGATCGATTTGTTCTGGGCCTTAAAGACAAGGTGCTACAGAGCAAGTTATTACTGAAACCTAAGATCACGCTGAAGGAAGCAATAGAAGAGGCCTCTTCAGCAGAAGCTACCAAGTCCTCAGCAGCAGCCATGAAGAAAATCAACAAGGCCACAAGCCATCCTGATGTGGAAAAGTCCACAACAACTCATTGTGAGCAAATAGATTCTGAGTCAGACTGTAGTGAGGTGGAGGAAGGAATTTACAGACTCAGAATGGAGCAGAAAAAGAAAGACCTGGGAAGAAAGAGGCAAGATTTCTACTGCAGAGGTTGTGGGGGAAGCCACCCCCACACTGAATGCAAGTTTTTAGACACCATTTGCCTCCGTTGTGATAAAAGAGGACACCTAGCAAGAGTCTGCAAATCATCCAGAGCTCCACCCAACAGAAAAAAGTTTGCTACAAGCAAAGACAAAGAATTCAGGCCCAACAATCTCAGTGAGAAAATGGGGGCAGCACAGAAGCAAATGGGAAGAATGAAACTCATCAAACAGTAACTATTGTTCATTCATCACCTTTAAGAAGCAGAAAAGTGCATGTCAAGGTACTTATTGAAGGAAGGCCTTGCCAAATGGAAGTGGACTCAGGCTCATACCTATCTATGGTGTCATGGGACACTATTCACAGACTTCTTCCCAACATCCAGAAGAAGCACTTCAAGAAGCAAGCATTGACTCTTAAAGACTACTAAGGGAACAAGATTCCAGTAGTTGGAACAAGAGAATTCAACGTGAAATTCAAGGGCCACACCAACGCCTACCACTGACCATCGTGGACAAGGACTGCCCAAGTCTGCTGGGCCTTGAGTGGTTCAACCCGTTGGGCATCGAGGTGACTGGCATCAATCACGTGAGCAACACTGAGTGGGAAGAGGCCTTGAAGTCTGAGTTTCCAGAGGTCTTCAGCGATGGATTAGGCAAGTACTTGGGAACCCCCATCACATTTAACCTAGATCCCAAGGTGCCCCCAATCCGTTTAAAACCCAGAAGGGTCCCATTTGCCTTAAAGGAAAAAATTGATGCACAATTAGATAAACTAATAGCCCAAGGGGTTTTAGAGCCCACTGATCACTCCAGGTGGGAGACACCCATAGTCACACCAGTCAAGGCTGATGGGTCTGTGAGAATCTGCGGAGACTACAAGGGGACATTGAACCATGCGCTACAACAGAGTGCATATCCAGTTCCAGTAGTGCATCATTTATTACACTCTCTAGGAGGGGGCAGTTTTGGCCAAGTTGGACCTGGCACAGGCATATCAACAATTAACAGTTGATGATGCCACTGCTGAAGCCCAAACCATTGTGACCCATAGAGGTGCCTTCAAATGCAAAAGATTGCAATTTGGAGTAAGCGTGGCACCAGGCATCTTCCAAAGCCTTATGGAAAGAATGTTACAAGGGTTGCCAGGGGTGGTGCCCTATTTTGATGATGTTTTAATTTCTGCTGAAAATGACACTCCATTACACGAGAGACTCAGGGAAGTCTTAACTAGATTCAAAAAAGCAGGGTTAAAAGTCAAAGAAGAAAAATGCACACTTAGAACAGATAAAGTGGAATTCTTGGGTTACATGATTGATAAACATGGCATCCACCCCACAGAGGCAAAGGTTCAGGCAATCAAAGAAGCCCCAGGCCAAAATGCAAAACAGATTTGCAAGCATTCTTGGGACTCATTAACTTCTATCATATGTTTCTACCTCAGAAGGCAACCATTGCAGAACCCTACATAGGTTGCTGGACAAAAATCTGCTTGGGTCTGGGGAGGAAGGAACAAGCTGCATTTAACAATATCAAGAAACTAATCATGTCTGATGCTGTGCTGATACAGTTCTCTGAAAACTTTCCTGTTGTTCTGACTTGTGATGCCTCCCCTTTTGGAGTGGGGGGGGTTGAGCCACATGCTTCCCAGCGGGAGGGAAGCCCCTATTGCATTTTACTCTCGCACTTTGACTAAAGCAGAGAGAAATTACAGCCAACTGGACAAGGAAGCTTTGGCAATTGTAGCAGCTGTCAAGAAATTCCATGAATATCTATATGGGAGAACATCTACTGTTGTCACAGATCACAAACCTCTTTTAGGCATTGTGGCAGGGGACAAACCAACGCCCACAATCCTGTCACCAAGAATGCTGAGATGGACTGAATTTCTTGCTGCTTATTCATACAAACTCATCCACAGACCTGGTAAAGACATTGGGCATGCAGATGCTTTGAGTCACTGCCCACTTCCTTCACACATTGAGGACCCTGTTCCTGAGACTCACACTTTTTCTAGAAACTGTTGCCAAACTTCCAGTACATGCTGCTCAAATTGCCAGAGAGACTGCCAAAGACACTTTATTGGCTCCTGTCATAGGCTGGATTAAGAAAGGTTGGCCTCTTCAAGATCTACCTCAACTCGCCCAACCTTTTAAATCCAGGCAAACTGAATTATCTGTATTAAGAGGATGTATTTTGTGGGGTAACAGGGTGGTTATTCCTGCAAAACTACAAAAGAGGTTTTGGAAATGTTACATGAGGGTCATCCGGGAATTGTCAGAATGAAGGGATTGGCCAGGAGTTACGTATGGTGGCCAGGTATTGACAAAATGGTTGAAAACTGGGTTGCATCTTGTCCCAACTGTCAGGTAGTCAGGCCTGCCCCACCTCTCGCCCCCACACAGGAATGGGAATGTCCTAGGGCCCCATGGTCCAGGATTCACATTGATTTTGCTGGCCCTACCAGAGGGCACATTTTCCTTATTATAGTTGATGCATATTCCAAATGGCTAGAGGTTATCCCTATGGCATCCACCACAACTGAAGCTGTCATCAAACAGCTTAAAAGCTTTTGTAACTCACGGGTTACCTGATGTGCTTGTTTCTGACAATGGCCCTCAATTTACATCCAACCTTTTTGAATCATATCTAACACAACAGGGTATCAGACAGCCCCTGGGCATCCTTCGGCTAATGGCTGGGCTGAACGTATGGTACGATTTACCAAGGAAAAACTTCAGCAATTGGGTCCAGGGGATATCACTGAGAGAGTTGAAAAACTTCTCAGTGTTCAGCATATCACTCCCAACCCCTCAACTAATTTAACCCCAGCTGAATTGTTGATGGGTGGGAAACTCAGGTCTCCCCTTGACCGCCTCCATCCCACTTACACACCCAATGACCACTAGATTCCACTAGTAAAATTCGCACTTTCACTGTGGGTGATTCTGTTTATGCTAAGAACCTCATGGGTGAACCATTATGGATTCCTGCTGAGATAACCCAAATCACAGGCCCCAGGTCTTACAGGGTACAAACGGAGGATGGTGTCCTCTGGAGCAGGCACGTTGATCAGTTAAGATCCAGATTGCCTCAGGAGCATCGCTTTTGCTCCTCTCTGGTTCCCATACCTACGGCCTCTTCTAGGGGGGAAGGGGAGGATTATGAGAGTAATCAGCAAGTAAGAGTCAACCCCATGTGTAATGAGCTAACACGACAGGAACCTTCCCAAAACCTGTCACAATACCAACAACCATTTTCACAAATGGAAGATTGCACATCACTACCTGATTTAGGTGCTGACATTGGGTTGGAGATGGATTGGGAGGAGAGACCAGGTTGTAGTAACCAAACAGGTTCTACCATTACTACAAGTCCAAGTAAGGAAATGTCAGCAGACACATTTCCTCTCTCACAAGGTGAGAACCTTAAAACATCTGAACCACGTAGGTCTCAACGTACACTTAAGAGCCCCACCTATTTAAAAGAATACATTAGATAGGTTGGGGTTTGAGTATGGACTGAACCTAGTGGGGAGGGGTGTTATGTATGCAGGTTTGAAGTCATTGGTTTAGTTTGAACTGTTCTTGTAAAATGTTGGAAATGATTGGTTTAAAAAGTACGGGAAAACCTTGCACTCTGATTGGCTGGCAACTGCGGCTGCTGGCTATAAGTAGCAGCCGCAGCCCAGCCAAATTGGGTCCGTTCTGAGCTGTAGTCACTAATAAACTAAGAGTTTGAAGCACTCCGCGTCTGTCTCTTCATGCAAACTTAACACTGGCCATATAATACTTTGCCTTTTCTGTTCTTTATTTGTTATTTCTTAAAAGCCAGTTTGGTCTCTCTGGTATTCAATAAGCCTTCATGGCTTATTCATACTAGCTTCTGTGAATCTTCTTCACTTTCCTTCAGTTATTTCCTCAATGGCCTTTTCTTCTTTTTCAACTTCTTGATGTATTTGCAACATTTCACACAAACCTATTTTCCTTGCTAAGTAGTCAACATTGCTGCATGGATGACTCCAAACTCCACTGCAGCACATTCACTGTATAATTGAATAGCGTTGAACGATGTTTTATGTGCAGAATAATCAGTACAAGGACAAACAATAGTGATGGCAGTGAAGCTTCTTGATAGATTCCTCTCTTGATGTTAATCTCTCCTATTCTATTCCCATCAACTATCATCCATACCTTCCATTGTGCCATTGATCTTTGCACAAAACTTCTGATGTTTCTACTGACTCCTGTTACTTCTAGGCACTTGATTATCCATTATGTGGCAGGGTTTGAATTCCAGTTTGTAACCCATTCAAACCACATTCAAGTTGGTCTTTCTTCTCTTACAGTTTTCCCAAATCTTCTTGTCAAGTCATTGTCATGTGATGTATTGTTTAACAACTGGTCCCAGTCTTGATCATTAACCTGTGTTGCTATGAAATAATATTTGTTTTGTCCAATTGCCATTTACATTTGGATAATAGGCAAACAACAAGTAGAGCTTTATATCCAATAATTGAAATAGAGTTTTCTAAACTAACTGCTTTGAATTAAAGGGCTTCCTATTCCCAAGAGAAGGTGAAGGGACAAGACATTGTAGATTCCACAAAGTAAACTCCCCAAGTTCACACAGATAGTTTGTGCTATTGCACAGAGTATCAACTTTATCATTTAGGAAAAGATTCTCACAGAGTCTCACACAGCAGACAAACTATAGGAGGAAAGCTAAATTTTCTGAGTGTACAATGGTGGGTAGACAAGAATAATAAAACATGTCTTTCATGCTTTCTGGCTGCTGCCTTGGCTGGATCACTCTGAATAACTTTTCAGGAAACAGAACATCTCAAATACTCCAATTCTAGAAATGAAAAGGACATTTCATGTACAAATTGCAGTCATGAATGCATTAAAGAACTACTTGAACAGCATGGCACACAGGGTGCTTCAGAATAAGTCAGCAAATGGCCTAAATAAACAATCAAAAACTTGGTCAGAAAAACAAGGAAAATATGATTCATAATGAAAGACCAGTGGGCTACTTGCTAATCTTTAGGGTACTACTTTGTATTCAAACTTCCCATAGTGAGAATCAAAGCCAGATAAATTATCATGACCCTCTCTTTTGGCAATCAAACTGTATGAGCTTTTGAGGTCCAATTTGTAAAAATACTACCCTGTAGTTAGGACAGTTCTTAGAAATGCATCTCTAAATCGTTCTCAATTTCCGGGTGCTAAGCCCCTGAATCCTTGTTGGCAGCTGGGACAGCTTTATTTGTCAAAAACAAAAACCAAACCCCCCCCAAATGTCAAGTATTTATGCAACTGCTTGTAAAAGATCCCTCTTTCTTACATTCATGGCAGCATATATTTGTCAGGCAATGAAGGATATCTGATGTCAGAAAGCTCTAGCCTTGAAAAGCTAAGATTTATTCCCAGGACTGGGGGTGGGTTGTTAGGTAATCTAGATCTATATATTGAATGGGATATGTTCAGGGGTGGGATTCAAATTTCTTAACAACCAGTTCTATGAGTGTGGCCTAATTTGTGGGTGTGGCTTGGTGGCCATGTGACTGGGTGGGAGGACTTCCTGACTGGGCATGGCTAGGTGGTCATGTGACTGGGGTGGGCATAGCTAGGTGGCCATGTGACTGGCAAACCAAATATAAGTGGTCCTCGCTTAATGGCCAGGTGCTTAGCAAGTATTCTAATTTACGACTGACCTCCCCAGAGCTACTTGACCTGTTTTTGGTGTTTTGACAGCCATACACACACATACACACACTTATGACCAGTTACATCATCCTACACAGTCTTGTGACTGAGGTTTTCTATGTTTTTTGCCAGTTTCCAACAATTTCTTCTGGTTTCCGGTTAAAAATGCCCATTGGGGAAAATAGACTGGTTTAACAACCAGTGTTTGCTTATTGACCACAAGGTTCACTTAACGACCATGGTGTTTGCCTAACCCAGGGGTCTGCAACCTTAAACACTCAAAGAGCCATTTTTTCTACTTTCTTTTAAACAGGTATCTCTGTCTCTGTCTTTCTTTCTCCCTCTCTCTTTCTCATCTCTCTCTCTTTCATCTCTTTCTCTTTCTTCCTCATCTCTCTTTCTCTTTCTCCCTCTGTTTCTCATTTCTCTCTCTCTCATCTATAACTGCTAAGATTGGAAGCTGTTTTTTTATAATCCTATTTCTTTGCAGTTTTTTTCACACACATTTGTGTATATGTATCCAATATTCTTTCTTCCTTTCCGCTTTGTATTCAAACTGGGCAATGATTTTATGTGTGTGTGTAGAATGTGTATATGTGTGTTATGTATATGTATGTATGTGTATATATTTCACTCTTAATGTGTGCCAGTGTACTTACAGTAAAAAAATGACAATAAAAGTTATCTTATCCTATTTTCCTTCTTTCCTTCCCAACCCAATTCCTCCCCACACCCTATTTTGTGTTGGCTTCCCAGCCAAGTACTTACCAGGTCTGATCCTGTTTAGCTTTCTAAAATCAGTCTACTGGAATAAATACCAAACTGCCCAATAATTTACCTACCATCACTATCTTGCACCTGATTTCAATGTAATCAGCCAATCTGCAGTATTGCTAAATTTTGCTAGGCATCTGCTGCATCTTTATAATCTAGTCCAGAGGCCCCCAAGTTTGGCAACTTTAAGACTTGTGGACTTCAACTCCCAGAATTCTCTAGCCAGCAAAGCTGATCTAGTCTTAGCTGGGCAAAACAGTCTGGAGTCACTGACAACAGCAGCTCAGCGCAGAGAAAAGTTGTGCATCTCCCCATATTCCTCATCCCCTCCTCCTCATTTGTGAAGCATGCTAAGTTTAAAGGTGCTTCTCATGGAGAGAGGAATATGGGGAGACTCACGACTTTTCTCCATACCAAGAAGGCTGCTATTTCTCTCTTGCCCCCACTCTTGGCACAGAAAACAGTCAGTGGGATCAGCAGTTGAGGCGGTCGGTTACCTGTCCTGGCCTGGGGCTCACGCTCACCATACATGCAGGAGTGGGGGATGCAGCAGCAGCGAGGTGGCAATGGTGATTCCAGCAGCTTCGGGGCTTCAGGGACCAGTCCCCACACCATCCATACAGCTGCACATGTGGTGCATCGGGGCTTCCAGGCTCTGCTCCCCGCAGCTGCTGTCAGCTATCCCAGACTCAATCAAAGGATGCCTTGCTGACACGAGCCTCCCTACGTGTTCTTTCCTGTTGCTGTTTTTGGGAGAGCAAGAGTTTCCCAGCACAGTGGAAAGCTTCTGAATCCTTCCCCCATTGGAAATGGCTCCCAGGCAAGCAGAGAGAAGCAGGATTCAACCTGGCTTGCTTCTCTGCTTGCCCAGGAGCCGTTTCTTATGGGGACTTGGAAGCTTTCCGCTGTGCAGCAGCAGGTGAGAGAAGAAGCTGCTGACCTGGCCAGAGCCTATATGAGCCTCTCCACGTGTTCCCTGGCAGAAGGCAAGTGGTGGGGGAAAGGCAACCGGCGGTGGCGGCAAAAGGCAAGAGGGGGGAAGGCGACTGGTGGCAGCAGCAGCAAAAGGCAAGTGGAGGGAAAAGGTGACCGGTGACGGTGGCAAAAGGCAAATGGGGGGGAAGGCAACCAGCAGCGGCAGCAAAAGGCTAGTATGGGGGGAAGGCGACCAGGGCTTGCAGAGCCTCACTCACCTAGGAAGATCAGTAAAGGCAGGGCTGCAGTGGAAGGCAGGCAGCAATAACTGGCCTGGCGGGCACGCAAGAGCAGGCAGCAGTGTTGCGCATGTGTGCAATTCCTGTATGCATGATAAGGACTGGCAGGCAGGCAGTGGAGACGCAGGTGGAGAGGGGCAGGGCCAGCCAGAGGCCCAATTTACCGGTTCTCTGAACCACGGAGAATCATCACAACCGGTTTGACCGATCTGGTCTGAACTGGTAGAATCCCACCCCTGGATATGTTGTTTCTGTGATCTTCAACTGTATATAACAGTGCTATAACAGTGTCTAGAGTGCTTTGCTGTCATTGGGGATGGGTGGGTTGTATTTTCAATGTATTCTTATCTGTACAATTGTGTTATTTGGGCCATTTTATAAAGAAAAAAAATGTGCCACTTGAACTTATGGAGTAGAAAGTCCTCTAATAAATTTAACACTCATAAATTTTCAGGTTTAAATCTGATATCATAGAGAAAGCTACCTCACACCCTAGGTTATTTTAGAAAACGGTCCCCCAATAAGCAGTTTTGCCTTCACGGTCTAATTCTGCAGCAAAGGGTGTCAGGACAAAGGAGCATTTATTCCATGGGGTACAGTAAAAGATCAGTTGGTTTTGACTCCTTTTCTAATTATCTAACCTTTGTAGTTAATTTTTTATCAGGCTACTGAAATGTCCTGCTGGTTCACAGGTTTAATATGCTTTCATACCTCTCATTTTTTCCCCAATGGAATCATGTATTTTAAATTAAAAACTGAGGATAAACTCAATTTTTAAAAAATTGATCCATAAGCTGAAGCTGAGGTAAAAGTGATTCAAATAAAATTTATTTATTTTACCAATCTTGCTACTCTTTCAACAAGATAAGCTTATGTATTTGACTTCCATTGCCATTTTATCTACAAAACAATTTAGGCTGAGAAATGCAGATCAGTCCAAAATCAGCCAAAGCTTTAACTTCAGATTTCCCTGATGTAAGTCCAGCACTGGATGCCTAAGCAGGTGTAATGTCTAACACACATAAAATATTACTGTGCAGAGATGTGCCATTCCAGCCTAAAGGGGCCAATAGGCACCATGCTGTTCCTATCTACTCTGAATCACTTGATCGTTTCACTTCCAAATAAATGATGAAATGCATCAGATTTTATTCACACTAGAAACTGCCCTAAAGTGCTGTAGGCCTAAGGGGAAAAACATATTATTTTAAAATTGGAACAGCTAAAAGTAAATTAAATTTCTTTCATACGTGGTTTGGAGATATGGCAAAATGAAGAGTTGACACAATATGTTCATACTGTGAGAAGTTCTAAGTGAAGGAAAGATTCTTCGACACTACAAATTTCTGCTTATGTGGCAGCAACAATTTTCACAGAACAAACCTGTAAGATTATTTTGGGAAAGAGATGCGCTCAAGTTGCTCTTAGATGCCCGTTTGTATGTGTGTCTGTTTTTCAGGGCATTTTCTCCTTTTGTGATGCAGGAACATATCTTCCTCTCTCTTTCTGCAGTGCTGTTTAGTAGATTTTTCAGTTACCTATTTCTTTAGGATGGTAATATACTTGCAGAATAACCTTGCCTCAGGATACTACAGTAGTTTAAAAAGGAAAAACAGGAAGAGAAAGCTATATATTTGTTGCCAATTTTGAGAAGACAGCAATTTCTTTACGGCTGGTCTATGATGTAGATAGCTGCTTCTTTTTTAATCACTTTGACTGAAACAAATTTTTGTTGCTGTAACAGCCAGCAAATAGAGAAAGTCTAATTTGTATATAGATGTTGAAATAGGTAACTCTGTGTTTCTCTGAGGGAATTTGTGTTGTTCATACTGTATGTGTATAGAATCTGGCACTGTATTGCCCATCTTGTAATAAGACTGAAATTGAAACTTTGGGAAAACTTTGCTTCAAAGGTAACAATGCCTTCTTAAAATATTAATTTAAAAATGAAAATAAATAAAAGGCCAGAAGCAAAGTAGATTGAACACATTTCCAGAGGGTGAAGGATAGCAACAGGAGAGCAGTATAAAACAGCCATGGGCAAATGCAGATATACCCACCTTGGCATTTATTATTTAAGTTAACCTTAGTGGAAATGTTGGGATAGATCCATTACAGAATAAATGATTAGATATTGATGTAAAGATGTTGTTCAGAAGTTGTTAGGAAGAGTATTTGAAATGATAAGGTCATTTCAAATCAATGTCAACTCTTAGAAGCACATTGAGAAACTCCTGCAGGATTATCTATCTCCAATCTAGCACTTCAGATTTTCCAATGGGACATCCATAACCACTATAGTCAAACCCATCTATCTTGCTGTTCTTCCTCTTTTACATATTTTGAGCTTCTCAAGAGAGCCAGGCCTTTGCATAACTTGACCTAAATATGATAACTTTATCCTGGTCATTTTTGTATCAAGTTAGAACTTTGGAGTCTAAAATGCCTAAAATGACACATACTAAATTTATTAAAAAATCAAGGCTGCATTGAACAGAGGTGAAAAGAAATTGAACTGGCATAAGGAGGACAAAATGAGAAAGTATTCAGAAAATGAAAACTGTATTCTCATAGTAATCTTGCTCACTTATTCAGATCTTTTAAATGAGAAATTATTAAAAATTTATTGGTGCCTATAAATTTGGATTTAACAAATAATATTAGTTGTTTCTAACCTGACACCCTCTATATATGTTTGGATTTTTATTTCTAGAATTCTAAGTGCAAATTCTGGAAATTGAAATCCATCTAACTCAGAGAGTTCTACTTGAGAAAAGTCAGATCTTATTACCCATATTATTGGTTAATTTTATTCCTAGCCCTTCATATCAGGAACCTTAAGTTACTTCAATAGCTAGCATCCATAATGGAACTGGATGCAAGGTATTGGGGTAACTTAGGATTCCTGATATGAGCATCGAAAAAATTGAAACTATAAATGTTCCAAAGTATAATGGGAGGGGGGAGGATTTACAATTTCATATACATACTTTATACCAAAAATAAAGATGGAAGGAGAAATGTTCATATTACAATGAAATTCCTTCAAGAAACTCACATGTTCAACACAGTCAAAAACCATTAGCCAATCCTCCTATGGCTTTTTGTTAATAATACACATTTAGATGTTTTGGACTCTATTAAGAAACAAATAATTGCCGAGCAGTTATGTACACACAAACATGTGTAATATCTACTACCCTGCACAGAAGCAAATCAGAAATTACCTCAGGATTAAAATAGCACTATTTAGCACATATACTGCTATTATATAATGAAAGGCCATTGTACATGCTAGGTAAAGATATTAGAAACATAAGACTCAGATATAACAAATTGTAATTGTATGGTATCTTGCATGGGAGTAGCAATGACTAATATCTCAGTGGTTAGTCCTTGATAATACTTCTAGACTTTTTAAAGTAAATTAGCACAACTCAATGAAATACTGAGCATAAGTAGTAGTAGAAATTTCTGCTAAAACAATCAATCATTGTCTTCAAATGAACTGCTTGAAGAATTTTAATACTAAACCAATTTAGAGAGAAAAAACAATCATTTCAATAAGTACCGAACACCTGAAATGTATACTTCTGAGTAGTTTGCAGAAGACAACATGGTACCAATTCTTTAAGTAATATTTATACCATTGTTCAGTATCATTATGTGTTCTCATACTTCTGATGTTATTCTTCAGCTTATTGAACTAGATGATCTTTCAAATGCAACCCTTCCATTCTGCAATTCTGTGAATACAGCTAAGCAAAAGTTACCTTCCACAACCACAATTAATGGAGTGTATGATTATATCTATATAATCACTGGGACAAAGTTTTCCTTTAATTGCCCAACCATTATAGAGATGGAACAAAAGGATTATCCCAAAGACTATTGCTACCCTTGTGGACTACATATATGGGTATGTACATATGTGTGTATGTGTGTTTATAGATACATATATGGCAATAGGTTAAAAGATTTATTTTGCTAGGATTTACTGTCTAAATAACAAATGGCTAAATATGTGTAGCACTAAATCTCTTTCTCTCACAGATACGGAGGAATATCTTTTCTTAACTTGAATATCTTGCACTGACAAATTTATCATTAGCTTTGTGATTAGCACAACAACTCTCAATTATAAGGCATCATGCAGATTTTAAAAGGGATGTTTGTCTCATCTCATTCAAAAGAAATTCATAGTTACCATGTTCTGTCTGCTCTAGAATACTACAAGTTTTTAAAAGGTTTGCAAAAGTTTACCTGGAGGAGGTGCTTCTATTTTTAAAACAGATGATGAAATGAAATAGCTGACCAGCTGCTGTAAGGCTGTAAACCAAGATGATGAACTGAGGATGAGTCAACAGAGTACTGCCGCTTTAAGAAGCTGTCTATATAAGGGAGGCCATGTGAGGGCATCTTTCTCCTTGTGTTCTATCTGCATTGAAGTTCTCCATGTATAGTTGAAGATTGTTTGCTTGCTTGGTATTTGCCTAACACGTGTATGTATGTATATAGCAGTCTTGTATACAAACCACTGTTGAATGACAAAACCTCTGTGTCCTGTGTTTTGCTCCTGGGTTATCTCACACTAGTAGTCCTGCTGAAAAAACACTCTGACAGACTGCATACATAAATTAAGAATCACCACCAAATACCAAATGTTCTATTTCAATACATTTCTGACTGGTTGTTGTCCAGTCTCAATATCAATTTAGCGCTTAACTTCAATGTATTCCTCAAATTTTAAAATCCCCAGGCTTGTGTATCAATCTGGAGGAGGGTGAAATCCCTTTTCCCTACACAGACTTGTTTAATTTATGGTGATTAAGCCTGATGAGAACTCAGCGGTTCTTTTCTTCTGAAGGACAAATTTGTTACTGCCATTTTGCTTACAGAGTGACTGATGTTCGCTTAGTGTTCAAGGGTTGTGGGTATATGGCAACAATATATTCATATGGTGGCAAGCACTGTGGTGGTATCCTACTCTCATCTCAGAATGTAAGAAGTTCAAGCTGGGGACAGATATGATTTTCATTTGCCCCAAACTGCCACACCTGTAGCATGGCATAGACATCAAAGTTAAGGAATCACTGCAGTGGTGAGTCTAGACTTTGGTCAGGGAACCTGTTTCTTTCTGGAATGACCTAAAGTTCTTCCACTGTGCACAATACAAGAGAATAAACCCATCAGGACAGGATCCAGCAGTTCATTTGCATCTGAAAGGCAAGGGTCACTCTTTTGAAGACAGCAAAGTCCACATTCTGAACAGAGAGGACCACTGGTTTGAAAGAGCAGCCAAAGCGACTATCTATATTAAAATTAAACAGCCTTCTCTCAACAGAGGAGAAGGGATACAACATCACCCAATTCCTGTTTACAATGCAATCCTTTCAGCAGTCCCAAGAAAGTTCCATGCCCATTTGTACTCTGATTCAGGTGACTCTAAGGATATAGATCAGAGGTCTCCAAATTTGGCAACTTTAAGACTTATGCTGGCTGTAGAATTCTGAGAGTTGAAGTCCACAAGTCTTAAAGTTGCCAAGTTTGGGGACCCCAATATAGATCAAGGGTCTTTAAACTTGGCAACTTTAAGACTTGTGGACTTCAACTCCCAGAATCCCTGAGCTAACACGACTGGAGGAGGAATTCTGGGAGTTGAAGTCTACAACCCCAATATAGATAAACCTCCAAATCAGTGGTGTGATTCAAATTGTTTTACCACCGGTTTGCTGGGTGTGGCTTGGTGGGCGAGGCTTGGTTGGGGTGCTTTGCCTAATGCCGGCGTGCAGCTTTCCTCACACCAGCTGAGACCTGCAGTGCCAATCAGCTGAGAGGATAAAGAGAAAAGCGCAAGGGTCGGTGGGTGGGCCAATCCTGTGCTTTTCTCCTCTTTTTCTTCTCAGCTGATTGTCGGAGGATTTTTTCCTCCTCTCAGTTGATTGTCAGCTTTTTTTTTACTACTGGTTCAGCTGAACCAGTCCAAACTGGTAGCATAACATCACTGCTCCAAATGGCCTTAATGACACTCAGTGCTAATAACCTGCTGACTGCAAAGAATATAAATCCTTCTGTTCTTCAAAAGTCAGTTACAACCAAAATAAGCGTCTTGGATGAGAAGTGAAAAAATTTCAAAGGGGAAAAAAAAACCAAGAAAGTTCACTTGCCTTTTGAAAAAGCATCTTTGGGACACAAAATGAGAAAGTTCTTTCCATGCAAAAGTGGACAAATCAGCAAGAAGTTGGGAATATTCCACTGGTCACTTTTGCTATTAGGTCAAAATAAATGCAATCCACAAGTAGCTAACATTGTATCAGAGATAGTATATTTGCATGTCTAAAATCTGACATGTCTCCCACACACATGAGCATAACTGAAGTGGGCGGGTGGGGGCGGGAAACAATACTTACTGCTGTTTAGAAAAAGACAAGTACTGTGAATTTTGCCACTTTTAGTCACATTATGGGAGGCAAAAATGATCAAATTCTCGTTCTCTCTATTGTAAAATTATGACTACTTTTTTTAAAGCAGAGCTGGAACAAACATCAGGCTTGTATTTCAAGCCTGAAACTTGGCACAGATATACGTAGCCTTGATGAAAAGGCTTTGTTAAATTTGGAAGGAAAATTATAAGCAATACATTGTAATCTATTGAGAAAACCCACTTTGAGGATTCATTTAGATTCCATGCCAAAAAAATAAATAAAATCCCTAAATACAGATAGCTTGGGTATCTGCTTAGAATTAAAAGGGCTTAATGATACCCAGTCTCATTTCTCTGACTCTGCTCAACCTTGTGTGGGTTGCTTCTTCTCTTCTTAAGCGATGCTTCCCTTTCTCTTTGTGTGGTGGATGAGGTAAAGGCTACAGCACACGTTATAAATGAATATGTCATTTGAATGATCATCATTGCCACAAAATAAAACAAACTGAGCAGGAGGATGAATTTGAGGTCTGGGTGGTCAGTGGAGCTCTAAAACCCATGAGCTATTAATTTGTCTAATTGTGCATCAATTTTTCCTTTAAAAGCAAATGGGACCCTTCTGGGCTTTAAACAGGTGGGGGCACCTTAGGGTCTGGGTTGAAAGTGATAGGGGTCCCATATGCTTGCCCAATCCTTGGCTGAAGACCTCTGGAAACTCAGACTTCTAGGCCTCTCCCATTCAGAGTTGCTTGCGTGATTGATGCCAGTCACCTCGATGCCTAGTGGATTGAACCTCAAGTCCCAGAAAGCTTGGGCTGATCCTTGTCCACATAGTCAGGGGCAAACGTTTGGTGTGGCCTTTGAACTACGTTGAATTCTCTTGTTCCAACTACTGGAATCTTGTTCCCTTGGTAGTCTTTAAGAGTCAGTGCTTGCTTCTGGAAATGTTTCTTCTGAATGTTGGGAAGTAGCCTGTGAATAGTGTCCCATGACACCATAGATAAATAGGAGCCTGAGTCCACTTCCATTTGTAAGCCTTCCTTCAATGAATACCTTCACATGTACTTTCTGCTTCGCTTCTTAAGGGTGAAATGACCATGGTGACTGTTTGATGAGTTTCATTCTTCCCATTTGCTTCTGAGTTCTGCCCCATTTTCTCACTGATTGTTATGCTTGAATTCTTTCTCAGGAATTTCTTCCCTACTAGGTGGAGTTCTGGATGATTTGCAGACTCTTGCTAGGTGACCTCTTTCCTCACAACGTGAGCAGATGGTGTTTAAAAACTTGCATTCAGTGCAGGGGGTGCCCCCATAGCCTCTGCACAATAAAATTCTTGCCTCTTTCTTCCAAGGTCTTTCCTTTTCTTCTCCATTCTGAGTCTATAAATTCCTTCCTCCATCACCTCTATAGTCTGACTTAGAATCTATTTGCTCTGTGGGTTGCTGTGGACTTTTCCACATCAGAATGGCTTGAGGCCTTGTTAATTTTCTTCATGGCTGCTGCTGAGGACTTGGTTGCTTCCATTTGAAACAGCTTCCTCTGGCCTCCTTAGTGATCTTAGGTTTCATTAGTAATTTGCTCTGTAAGACCTTATCTTCAAGGCCTATATAAACCCGATCATGCATGGCCTCTTCTAGTTGGTAAACTCACAAGCACCCCCAATGTCCAAATGCCCTGCAGTCATTAACATTTTAAACTTTCCCCTTGATCCTGGCCGATAAATTAGGTGTCTTAATGAGGCACAATATTTGTAATAAGCGTAATGGGCTCTTAAAAGCTTTTCTAAATCAGGCCATTCCATTACCTTCAGAGTCTGCAGCTCCCAACAATGCCTTCACCATCTTGAGGAACTGCGGACCTCAGTGCGTGAAATACCGCCCTCTTCGCTTCTGGGGATGTGCGGGGGTTTCCTTCCAAATACACTTGGAAGAGATCTGCATACGATTCCCAGTCTTCTGCCGGCCTCGAATGGGGCTGGAAGTGTTCAGCGCAGCCATCTAAACTCTTCTGCTTGCTCTTCCGTGTGGAGTCTCTTCTTCAGAATCCACCTTCGCATGCCAGTGTTATGTTTGCATGAAGAGTCGAGCGAGCTTCAGTGAAAGAGTTTATTAAGTGACTCACAGCTCGAATAGACCCACTTGGCTGGGCTATGGCCTTTTTATAGCCAGCAGCCATGGTGCCAGCTAATCAGAATGCAGTTTTCCCGCGACTATTAAACCAATCCTATTTGACATTTTACAAGAACAATTCAAACTAAACCAATGACATTCAAACCTACATACATAACAGATAGCATACATTGTAATGCTGCAAAGTGGCTTTTTTGTTGTTTATCTTTCTCCAGATTTGAATGTTTTTAATTTCCTGTAGGCCGCTGAGACAGTCTGAAATGATACAGTGAAGAAATCTTTAATACATGTAAATAAATAAATATACTGTGTGTTGTTTGTTTGTTTATTTATTTATGCTATCATACTCATCTATCTATGGCCAAATTAAAGCCTAAAAATCTTCCTTTGGTGCATTTCCTACAGACAATTGCTTTCTCTGAAGGGGGAAATAAGCCTTTGCTGCATTTACCTTAATGAAGTGTGAATTTCCAAGTTGAACTGAGACTATTTAAATACCATCAGCACAAAAGTTCAGTTCCCTGCAGCAACATTAACTTGACCAATTTGCATTGAACAGCTCCTTTCATTTTCTGGTTAAATGGTATGATTCCAAAGTGTGAGCACCTAGCTTTTGTTTTCTAGCCACAAAAGTGAATTGTCCGTGGAAATTGGAATCTTTCCATGTTAATGCATAGCACAGTCAGTGTAACCTCATACTGTGTCTCCCAATTTCTCCAGCTTGAGCCTTAGCAATAGACAGACATCCATGTAAAGGTTGTATTCTAATATGCACAGTATTTAGAAATATGTCTGAGTGATGTTCAATACATCCGTTGTCAGTTGTCTGAATCAAAGAGGTGTCAACAGCATACCAACTCCACTCTGAAGCAATTTTGTCAATGCTCTGAATAACCTTTTCAGCCTCAGATCAGCAGTGCTTCACACCCCTAGCAAGGTCTAGTTTATGACTTGGCCTATCTCAGTTGCTGACAACAGCATAATTTGCTGCAGAACAGGTATTCCTTGAGTTACAACAGTTCATTTAGTGACCATTCAAAATTAATATTCCCCCCCAAAAACTATTTATGACCTGGTCCCAAAGTTACATATGTTATAATACCACAGCGATTGTTCACCCTTGTGACCCCAGAGATGGTGCAACATCCCCCTGCCTATTTCCCCTCCCCATCCTGCCCTGCCAGGTCTCCACAGGCCCTGGGCCTGCTTTGCTAGTCTCCTGGATTTCACTTGCTCCTCCCCACCCCATTTCTGATTGCTCACTTATCTTTTGAAGATCTGAGTTCCAGAACAGGCTGAACCACGTGGCAGAAAAGCGGCCATCTTTTAATTTACTGTTTCTCTTAGATCCCACATCCTTACCACTTCACCAGCATCTAAGTAAAAGACTGCTGCTTTTCTGCCACAAGGTCAGCATCCTTGCATACCTCGTTTGGTCCTGGCTTGGGCAGCACCGCAGCAGCCTCCAGCTTACCACTGAATGGCTGGTTTGAATGAACAGCTTCAGGGACAGCAGAAGCAGCCAATCAATGTGGGGCTTGCAATTCAGCCCAATGAGACAAAGGAAACAAGCTCCATGTTGATTGGCTGCTACCATATGAGATATCTCAGAGGGAGGCCTTGGGTGGTTGGAAGCAGGTGGCCTGATCCAGCATTAGGTCCCCCATGGTCTTCCCCACATTGAGATACCTCATGTGCACTCAACAACCTGTGCATTTGATTAACAAATGCATTGGGGAAAGCAGGGAGGGATCATGTTCATTTAATGTGATCCAAATAATGAATCCTTGGGTTACGAATGTAATTGGCAGGCTCTGTTACATTCATAACTCAAGGATTACCTGTATAGAGATGTAAAATACATGATGTACTAGTATATATAAACTGTAATCAAGGATAACTGTACATTCTCTCCCAAACCCAACTCTACCAATGTATCTGAAGCTGCCTCTCCTACATAGGTTCCCCCAAAATTAAATTATCATCCCATATTATTGGGATTCTTCTTGCTTATTTTGGTGAAAATTTACTGATTTGCAATTGAGGCAACTTTAGCATTTAATATTTCCTCAATCATAGTTACAACTCTGGATGGGTGTAAAATATAACAGTGAGAGCTAAAGCAGCCATTAAAAGTGAGGAAAAGCTAGCTGGCAGGTGGCAATAAAACCCCTAAGTGCTTATATTAGGAAGACCAACACAACCAGTTAGAAAAAGTGTGTGCAACATATATCAAGAAGCTGGATCACAAACCACCCTTGCCACTAAAAAGCAAAGGTCTTCAAGTTAAAGAGAAAAAACACTACAGGGTCAGAGCCATACAGATTTCAAAGGTTTCTTTCAAAAGGCAGATACAGAAAAGACCTGTCCCCAAAGTTCAGCAGGTTGCCACTGTTTCACCACTGAGACCTGAAGTGAGCCAACTGTGCCAAATTTTATTTTTATAGGCAGAACCAATCAGAGAGAGGCAGTCCTGTAGATGTCTAGCTCATAAGCCACAAAGGTTTTATACTGTATATGTGACAACCAGTACCTTGAATTGCATCCAGAAGATAGTTGGTAACTAGTACAGCTTGTGAAGTGGTGTTACTGTGCATGGATGAAACAAAATGTGTTATGTATGTAGGTTTGAATGTCATTGGTTTAGTTTGAATTGTTCTTGTAAAATGTCAAATAGGATTGGTTTAAAAAGTGTGGGAAAACCCTGCACTCTGATTGGCTGGCAACTACAGCTGCTGGCTATAAGTAGCAGCCGTAGCCCAGCCAAGTTGGGTCCATTCGAACTGTAGTCACTAAATAAACTCTTCACTGAAGCTCTTCGCGTCTGACTCTTCATGCAAACATAACAAAATGCATACACAACTATTTGTGCTTCTGCATTATCAAATAGCTACAGCTTATGTCTTCTTCCTCCTCCTCTTCTTCTCCTCCTTCTCCTTCCTCTTCCTCCTCTTCTCCTCTTCCTCTTCCTGCTCCTCTTTTTCTCCCTTCCTCCATCTTCCTTGTCCTCTTCCTCCTCCTTCCTTCCTCCTCCTCTTTGGGTGTCCAGTGAGATACAAAGTTCTGGTTCTTCGTCTTCTGGTGGCCTCAACCACTGTTATTTGACACTGTTATAGTGTGTCTTTTATGTTGTCTCTCCATCTCTCCTGGGTCTGCCTCATGTTCTTTGACCTCCTCTTTATGTATATATCATGCATAGTATGAAATCTCAAGACATCCTCATATAAAGATGTCACTATAGTCTAAGTGGGAGATGACTACTGCATGAGTAAAAATGAGATGGACCTTCTGTTCTAGGAAAGGTTATAACTATTATAACAGATCAATCTGGTTCCTAGTCCTGAGTGTACAAACGGAAGTACAAGTAGTTACAGTAGAATTCTGGCACGTGATCCATCGTTATTTTTCTTTCCACCATCTCCATCATCAACTTGGCTATTTTACTTTCCAATAATAGAATACACATACAAGCCAAGTTATTCAGAAAGATACAGATGGTTGGAAGTCTGTAAAAGAAGCATTCAATTGACACTGGCCTTCTACTAGAAGCAATGTGCTGGAATGACTAGCTGAGTTACACTCATACACATATAGTTTAGGACGAATTGGAAAGAGAAGGGTAAGCAATACAAACCTCTGCTGAAATTATGTTATCATTTGAAAACAACTTAACAAAAGGCAGGGAGAACTTGGGATCTTCTCCCAAGTTTCTATTTTGTATGAAGAGGAAGAAAGAAGGGAGGGAGATGTTTGAGAAGTTAAGAACACCTATTTATGATTATTCTATCATAATGATTCACTAAAGGTAAAAGTAGAAATATTATTATTTTCATGAAATGTCTGCCCTTGCTGGATTGCTCAAGTCATAAACCATGGAACAGTAGGTTCTTAATCACAGGAGGAGACACTATGCACCTTCTCAGTTATTCCAGTGCAAAGATGCTGAGATGGTGGATCCCATAAGGACATACCAATTGGGTGGGCCATCGAATGCCAACCGCCCTGTGCGAGCACATAGGCAAGGACTCCTTGGGGTCCCGTCGGCCGGCCAGTGCCGGCTGGTGGTCCCCCGACAACGAGCCTACTCTGTCGCGGCCCCCGACCTCTGGAACCAACTCCCCTGACCTCCGCACCTTCTGCCATGATTTGAAGACCTGGTTGTTCGACCAACCCGGGCTGTGACCCTTTTTGGGTGGGGGTGGTTTTATTTTTTTAGTATTTAATTGTCTTTTTGGGCTTGTTAGTTTAATCTTTTCTTAATTCACTATTGTTGTATTTATTGTTTTAGCTGTGAGCCGCCCCGCCCCGAGTCTTCGGAGATGGGGCGGCATACAAGTCCCCAAAATAAATAAATAAATAATAAATACTTCATACCTATTTATTTATTACATTTATACACCCATCATCAATAAGGTGACTCTGGCAGGCTTAAGGTCATAAAAGATAAAGTTAAAAATTTAAAAATTTTAAGACAATGTGAATTAAAAATGTATAACTATGCAAAAAATAATAATAATAAACCAAGAGACAGACTATTATGTATGCAGAGTTTAAAATGACTGGTTATTGTTGTAAAGTGTTTGAATTCATTGGTTGGAAAAGTGCGGGAAAACCCTGCACTCTGATTGGCTGGCAGCTGCTGCAGCCGGCTATAAATAGCTGCCGCGGCTGAGCCATTCGGGTCCGTTCTGAGCTGAAGTCACAATAAACTTTGAGCTGAAGCACTCCACGTCCTGCCTCTCTATGCGAACTTAACACAGACGATACTTCTTGCTCCTATAGAGTTCAGTTATTGCTTATGTGGGGTAGAAAAGTACTAAGAAATAAGACCAACCTTATTAATTATCTAATAGAGTTTTTAATGCATTTTGTTTTATGGCAGTTTATATTTTTATATTTGACAATCCTGCATGTGTATAAGAATATATATAATATATTCTGTTATACACAATAAACTTTAAGAAGATGGAATTCTTCATATTTCTCTTTCATACCTATAGTTTTTAGATATACGTTTTAAGCAAACTGCTATGAAAGTGCATTTTGCAAGTTTCGTGGTTACGTCACCTTTTATTTTACTAATGCTGCACATCAAAAAGTGTGTGACCTAGAAATATCAAGTCTGTTTTATCTAATTGGCTTCAATGTGGATTGATTCTTTTTTTAAAGGTCATCCACAGTGCAATCCTATGCTGTACACGTAACTTCCAATAAGCTGAGTGGAATGTATTCCTGGATAAGTATATATGGGACCTGAAACCTTAATATTTTTACGTAAAAAATTAATCCTGATTGTGAAACTAACTTCATTCCACCTGTTGTCATTCAGCCTGTCTATGCACGGAAAAGCCTTATATAGTATTTCTCATATAAATCATAATAGCAATCCTTATAAATAGTCATATTCAACAAGATTATGAATTAACAGGCCAAACAATACTTTAATGTGCTATAATGTGATCTGAAATGTTAGCATCTTGAATGTTTAATACCTGAATTGTTTCCTGCACTGTGTGATTAGTAATAATTGCAGTCAGAGTTTCCCCATGGTGAGCAAACTTTGACAGCATCAGGTACACATTACAATAGTTGTGGCTCCACACTCCTGCAACAGAGTGCAGGGAGCTACTTTCAATGTCTTCTAATTCCTCCAGGTTACTTATTATCCCTTCCCTTCCCTGTTTCAAGTCTGTCTTTCTTTCCCAATCACTTGAGACTGGATTTTATCAGGAAAATTCATGGCAGGTGTGCCTGACACACAAATGAACGAATGACTTCTTTATTACTGTATGGCCAAAGGCTAGCCGCATAAAATAACCTATAAGCACTAAAATGTCTAGACAGCAATAAAATACTTAAGTCAAACAAACAGTAACCGAAATGCAATGAGAAATTATATGCTACAGCTGCTGGAAAAGGATTACCAGTTTTACTGGCGATGCCAGGTTATCTGTTGTTGCATTCTATATGATACTGCACAAAATTAATATTGCCTGACAAATGAGGAGCTAAATGCTACCAAAATGTTATGCCTTACAGGAAAATCCAGCTTGGTAAAATGCTGTCTTCATTTAACTCTGTTCCTAATATATCTTATTTATGTTCTTTTTAAAACTGTCTAACTGCCTATATATATCAACTTAAGGCAACTGCTATTTTTTAAAACCATGTTCATGATCCCCAAGAACTTGAATGAAATCCCTGTAGTCTTTCCAATTTAGAGAAAGGATATTAACATCTCCTTTGACCCAAAACAGGCAATAAAATAGTATTCCTGCTTAATATTAAGTCTCCAAATGCTTACAAACTGCCCAGAAGGCATGATTTGGCGTTATATTACGTAGATGAGTCAAAGAAAGAGACTTTGATGGCTGGATGCTAAAACTGAACCATATTTTTTACCTAAGACCTCTAGTTTCCTCCTCCTCCTCCTCGTGTCAAGGGATTCCTTTCTAGTATAGTATAGAATAGTAGAGTTGGAAGGGACCTTGGAGGTCTTCTAGTCCAACCCCTTGCTTAGGCAGGAAACCCTATACCGTTTCAGACAAATGGTTGTCTAATATTTTCTTTAAAACTTCCAGTGGTGGAGCATTTACAACTTCTGGAGGCATACTTTATTTCTTGATTTCTGAAACTGATCTCAGACACTCTGAAAACAGAATATATAATAAAAACAATAGTTCATAGCTATGGCATTACACGAAATATTTCTTTTTTTCCCCCTGTCTGGAAGTTCACTTCCAGATTATATAAAGTATATATTTTGAGACTCTGAGAAAAACCATATATACATAAAAATGTCTGTTGATTACTCTCCAGATATACTAGGATTCTAACGCTCAGCATTGCAGCTAGCACAATTTGATCCTTATATAAGGGACTTAAGGGCAAGGAAGTATAAAGAAGATCAGGCTAACAATTGTTTTGACAAGTGTTGGGGTAATGATCAGGTGCCCAGGAAATTGGTTCTTTTGGATTCTGTGACAATAAGACACCAGTGAATAACAAAATCTTAAGCTTTGTTATTAATTCAAGCAAACAGATTTAAAAACACAACATAAAAACATACATAACAGGCAAGATATTATCCAAATCTCATGTCAGGAGCTCCTTAATAACAACAGCAAAGGTACCCCAATGGTGGTCAATTTTTAGAGTACCTAAAACTAGGTTCTGTGCAGAAGCTCCCAGCTTAATAATCAGCACCAAGTTTTTTTATTAGTGTTGTCAAAATTGAACTGCTTTGCTTCTTTCAAACCCTATTGCTATTCAACTTGCCAATAAACTGTTGGGAGGGAAGGGTGGAGTGGAATGCTGAGAAGTTGTGCACAGATCGTGAGAGCCTGGAAACCATCAAGGTCCCACTGCAGGTGCTTCTGAAGGAGAAGGACTGTTCCCATAACAAAAGGACATTTCATAATTAGACAATGTGATCATCCAGGAATGGGGAGAAAGGAAAGCTACAGTATTAAGCAAGCATTTGTGCGTGAAAAGCATTTACTTTTGGGAATTCAAAGCTCCCAAGAATGTTTCCTTATTTTGGGTTTACTAGTCAGACAGTTGACACTGGCACCATGACATCATGACTCTGCTTCTAAGGTCATGAGACTGCAAGACCTGACTTTCACCAGGTGACCCATCACTCTGGAATGGGAACTACTATTCTGAGGCTTTCACAGGTAAGAAAATCATAGCAGATATGTGAAGATTTCCCCCTCCTCTCTTTTATTCAATAATTGAGGGTAAAAATCCAGTTAGCTCAAAATAAGCTCTAAACTTTTACACTTTTTTAATATGAAGAAATCAAAACATGCCATTAAACTCCTTGGAATAAAAACGGTCTCCCATATTGTCACTACAACAATTAACTGTTGTTTAATATCTCCTGAATTAAAGGCAGCATACCATAAATGTTTAATAAATCAGAATCAATCAGAATAGAGCTGGAAGGGACTTAGGAGGTCTTCTTTTTTTATTATTCATATTTATATGCTGCCCTTCTCCGGAGACTCAGAGCGGCTTACAATGTTTGGAGCACAACCCAATGCACTCAGCAATAGCCTTCATTCCATTGTATATGCCTGCTTATTACTAAGTGGAATTTTTACAAAGTCAGCTTATTGCCCCCCAACAATCTTGGGTCCTCAATTTACCTACCCCGAGAGGATGGAAGGCTGAGTCTGGTGGGATTGAGCCTGGTGGGATTCGAGCCTGCACTAATTGCAGGCAGCTGGAACTAAGTGCTAGGCATTTAACAGCCTGCACCACCAAGGCTCTTGTTCTAGTCCAACCCCCTGCTCAAGATGGCTGTCCAGTCTTTTCTTAAAAACCTTCAGTGATGGAGCATCTACAACTTCTGAAGGCAAGCTGTTCCACTGGTTAATTGTTCTCACTGTTAGGAAGTTTCTCCTAATTCCGGTTGCTTCTCTCCTTTTGTTTGCATCCATTATTTCTTGTCCTGCCTTCTGGTGCTTTGGAAAATAAATTGACCCCCTCTTCTTTGTGGCAGCCCCTCAAATAATGGAATACTAGCATCATGTCACCCCTAGTCCCTCTTTTCTCTAGAGTGGCCATAGCCAAATCCTGCAACTGTTTTCATATATTTTTATTTTCAGGCCCTTAAACATCTTAGTTGCACTTCTCCGCATTTTTTCCAAAGTCACAACTTCTTTTTTGTAATGTGGTGACCAAAACAGGATGCAGTATTCCAGGTGTGGTCTTACCAATAAAGCAATACTGATACTTCACATGATTTTGATTCTATGCCTCTGTACAACCAAGGATTGTAGTAGCTTTTTGGTTGCTCTTGCACATTGATGGTTCATGCTTAAGTGATCGTCCACTAGGGCTCCAATGTCCCTTTCACAGTTACTGTTTTTGAGCCAGGTTTTGCCTAATCAGTACTTGTTCTTTTGTTTTTGCCTGCCTAGGTATAAAAGCTTGCTTTTCTCCACATTAAATTTCTCCACATTAAAGTTGTTGGATAGGACCCATTATTCAAGTCTGTCAAGATCTTTTTGGATCCCAAGCTTATCTTCTAAGTTGTTGGCTATTCCTACCAGCTTAGTGTCATCTAAAAATTTGATCCCTTTCTATTCCATCATCTCTAAGTCATTTATGAAGATACTGAAGAGTACTGGGCTGAAGATGGAACCTTGTGGTACCTCACTACTTACTTCCGCCATGTAGATATACTGTCATATCATTAAGGACTATTCGTTGAGTACGATTTAACAGCCAGTTACAAATCCATCTGCTAGCGATAGCAATCTATCCCACATTTTTCGACTTTACCAAGAAGTAGGTTGTGGTCTGCTTTGTCAAATGCCTTGCTGAAGTCTAAGTATACTATGTCTACCTAAGCCTAACCCTAACCATAACAATACAAGAGCACACAATAGATACAAACTCAAGGTTAACTGCACCAAACTTGGTTGCAGGAAATACGACTTCAGCAACAGAGTGTTCAATGTCTGGAATATTCTACTTGACTCTGTGGTTTCTTCCCCAAACCCCAAAAACTTTAACCTTAGACTGTCTACTATTGACCTCACCCCTTTCCTAAGCCGTCTGTAGCGGGCGTGCATAAGCGCACCAACATGCCTACCATCCCTGTCCTATTGTTTCTTTTATTTTTCTTATATGTATTCATTTCATGTATTCACAACTATGTTTATCCTTATACTTATTATCTTGTAAGCGATTGACAAAATAAATAAATAAATAAATAAATAAATAAATAAATAAAGTATTCATTGACAGGTAGGACATTGCAATGTATGATTTTATATACTATATTTAGATTCGTTTACAGTTAGAAAGAATAATATAGCAAACTAAAGAGGAAAGTGGAAACAGGAGGAAACACAATGAATATGTTATTTTAGTTACATAAATATAGGACTTGTTGCATCACGACATAGGAGATCAGGGACTGAGCCAAAGGATTTGTGGGAAAGGAGGATTAAAGTCTTTGCATGCAAAATCCCCTACTAACTTCCAAAGCAAGCAGGTGGATGGTACTTTTGTAAATTGACTCTACCCTACATTTTTATCAACAACACTCCATTAATGATACTTGAGATATGATAAATTGATGTTACACAGTATACAGGTCATTGGATAATTAGAAGAATATTTTGAAAAATGCAGTCTGAATAACAGCAAGGGATTATGTAAGGATTTATTTTAATCTTCAAAGGATCAAATAAAAAATAATAATCTATAGACTGCCTGCAGTTAACCTTACATAAAATATGAAAGTAGGTTCTACTCTTGCTTTTGCTAAAAATAGAGAGGATCCAAGTAAAGTGAATGTTTCCAAATACATTGTGACCCACATTTTCACAACAATTTAAAAAAAATAAAACCTTGGGCATGAAAATGTTGCATCTGACTAGCTAAGTCTGCAGTTTTCTACTAGCATGGTTAGATCCCTCCCTGCAGGAACACTATCTAATACAGATTAAAATGTCATTGGTTTCCCCACAGGATCTCATGAAATCTGCAAAGATTCTTCCTGCAGGGAATTTTACTCATCACTGGTCACCATGGTACATCAGACTGAAGTTTTCCTTCTGTGCTCTTTAATTAAACCTAATTTCACAAGTTAAGAAACAAATGGTTCTCCCCATCAATCCTTTGATGTCCTTTTTAACCCTTATTAAACTCAGTGCCCTACTACTGAAAATAACCAGAGGTAGCACTGAAGTCTCTTTAAAAGGATAATAGGAAGCAAAGCTGGAAGGAAAATTCCCAGGCCAGGCTTAAAATGGCACAAGATAGGGTCACATCTCTTAACAGACAGATAATCACAATGTTAATTATGAATATATAAATAAATGGCTGTTTTCAATTGCTGCTCCTCTTGATGTTCTTGCTTTTCCTAGAGATTCCTGAAAATAAATTATTTTGGGAATTCCCACGCACATTGTCTTAAATCATTCTCACAGCCAGGTCAAACTACAGTAGCTAACCTTTTTGGGTTCCCATGCCAGTAATTGTGCACACACTTGCCTGTTCATGTTCGCGTGCCATCACCCAGAAGGCAATACGTGCAGGTCCCCCCCATGCCTCCTGTGCATGCGCGCGACCTCTCACGCATGCTACGCACTTCTACTCATGCACAAGTGTCTCCTGCGTGCCACTGCACCTCTGTGCATGCGCGCCAGATACCCGACAATCAGCTATTGGGTGGGTGGCGCACATGCATGCTCAGTAGACCTTTTCTGGGCAAGTGCTCGCATGCCGGCAGTAATGGCTCTGCGTGCCACTTCCGGCACATGTGCCATAGGTTCGCCACCACGGAACTAGAGTATCTCAATATTTCTGCCAAATAGGAATAATCTGATGACATTGTAACTATCTACAATAGGGCATCACACCTTCTTCTACATTTAAATTTCTCTGCTTCTCATGTTGTTTCATTCTCAGTACATTTTTCGGGCTGAATTATAAATGATATCATTTAAATTTTAGTTAATTCTAAATATAATTGACATAATGTGTTCTTCCAAATGTTTCATTGTTTAAATGATTTTAACTGAAGAGGGAGGGATTCTTGGGCTAATGCATCTGCTGCTCCCATGAATCAGGGATATAACTGCAGCCCCAAGTTAGATAAATTCCCATCCATTTTAGTGTCTACATTAAGTAAACTAGCATTCTAATCTTTTGAGGATTTTTGTTTTGTTTTCCAGATTTTTTCTTAAAGATCTGTCAATAAATTTTTTTATCTGTCATAGTTTCAGTTTTCTCTGTTGTATATAATACAAGTTTAACACAAATCTCTGACATATTTTTTAACATAAAACATTAATAAAGTTTTAATATAAACATAAACCCAATGTAGGGTTTAACGTAAATTGAAATGTGTTTGAATATTAATAGCTCAGGTTGGTAGGCTGTTGGTTTGAGCTCCGAGCTTGGCAATTTGGTTGCAAACATTTCATCACCATTCGAGGCAATTCAGTTCAATTCAATTCCAAACGCACTGGCAATGCCTCCTCGAATTTCCCAAATGTAAACTCTTTTTTCAAACACAATTATTCTATTTCTTATGAGAGGTTCAGAAACCTCTTGCTCTTTTCAAACACATATTCTACAAATCATTTTGGGAGGGGGGGCAGGAAAGTATTGTGCTCAATTTTGACTGGTCAAAAGCAGAGTTCATTTTAAGCATCATTAAAACATGGAGACAAATTGTTAGTATTTTGAAATGCTACATTTTTTCCCCTTTGCACTTGGTTACCCTACATTTCTTATAATCTGGCATTTGTCTCTTTAAAATCTTGCAAATTCAAAGGTTTCCCAAACAGATATGCCTATCTTTAAATGTGCTCTTTTAATTACGATTCATTCCATTTATCCAAAATCATTTTTAAACAAAGAATAAACAAGAAGGATCTAAAACAAGCAACACAAACCATCTCATCCAACTGACTCCAAGCTTCTTTCAGTGACAGAAGATATCAGACCTCTGTCCATTATCCTGACATTGTGTTCTATTGTGAACCCTCCGCACTTATTAAATGTGTCATCTTAGTTTAAAGACAAGGCTTTGTGCCTTCCAAACATTTTTACAATAAGACTAACAAAGAAAAAAAATGATATTATAGAGAATATAAAGCAAATGGCTACGAAGATATTTGGGAAGGTGAAAAGAAAGAGGAAAAACTCCATCCCATCATATTTATGATCCTGTAGGTTGGAAATTTGCAAAGCGCTGAAGCTGTAAGAAAGAAGACTGCTCATCAGCATCTGTGTTTCCAATTTGCATAAGTAATTGGTAAGTGATTAGGAGCACACACTGACAAAAACAAGCCCAGCATGCAGCAGAAAATGGATAATTTTCATGGTTCAAATTATCTGAAACTCAAAAATATTCAAGAAAAAATAGAATATGTATATTAAGACAAAGGAAAATCCTACCTCTCCTTAGCGATAAATACTCTTAATTTGGCTAGATTATAATGGCTATCATCCGGTATGTGAAATGCTATCCTAATGTCCTTGAGTTCAGCTCCATTCCTGCCAGCTGTCTCCATGCATTCTTCTTGTAACAGAATTTACATTATATTGCTCTATATGTATATATCAATCGATTGTTATCTTCAATGTGTTAATGATGCCATCAGGACAAGATTTTTGAACAAAAATTCAGGCATGCACAGCAGAATAGGTAGGTCAAACATAACAGAATTGGTAACTGCCTATTGAAGCAAGGCTGCAATATGCATTACAATCTAAACCAGGCAGAATAATTTACAGAATGGTTCTTGATCTTGGTTTAAAAATTGAATGGATCAGCTGCTATTGCTTGATTTAATAGGTGTGGTATGGTTTTACAATGGTTCTTTCTTTCTGTAAACTATGGATTTTAATAATATCTGTTTATTTCATTAAATTAGAGCTGCATTTGCCCAGAATTAAGAGCCGACTCTCACAAATGGAAGTCTGGAGTCAGTACCAAAATGCCAATTTTGAGTATTCCCAAATATCTGAACCATTGTCAGTTAATACTGCTTGGCAGTACATGTAGGACAAATCTACTATCTTAAATTTCAAGACAAGTTTGTTTTCTCCTCTTCTGAACTAAAGCATTATAGATTCTATATAGCCTACAGATTCTCCTGTTTCTGTTTTCTCCCCCAGGGCTGCTCCCACAGAGCAGCACTTAACATCAGAAATAGATCAAAGTGTCTTGTTTAGGTGGATACAAAGTTTAGTCAATCATGTAATTTTCCATAATGGCATTCTATCTTTTTTGCTGTGTTCAGTCAAGATTCAGAAGTGCCTGCTCAAAAGGTATGAAAGAGCTACTTTTCCTTTATAATCCATGTAATCAAAATTAACAATCTCTCTAATGTCTCTAGCCTATTGCACATAATTAGCAATTACCAGAACTGTGCAAGATGCAGTGATTTCATTTCAGAAGCAGGAAGAAGATGAAGGAATTAATTCTTCATTTTGAACTGATCACAAGCACTTGGACATGAATTTGGCCCAGTAATCCTCTATGAAAGTGCGTAAGAATAGTCCGTTTGGATTTAGAAAACTGTACTTAAATTCCCATTTAATCCACAATCAAACTGAAGTTGCAGTACACTTCACATCTTGCCCATAGTTTGTTTGCTTTGAAAGGACCCCATTGAGAGGGGCAATTGGTGGTGCAGCTAATTAATTTAAACTCTAGATTGAATGGTTGTGTGATGCCCAAGTGCCTGGGAAAACAGCCTGGTGTCAAATGCCTTACTAAAGGCTAACAGATTCAGGGCTAGCCAGATTTCAAGAGAGATGCTGTTCCACAGAGCAACCTTTGCCAGACCAAAAAAAAGGCATACTCCTGAGTCCAACAAAATGACATTATTTAATGGCAGAAACCCAGAAGATAGGGGTCAAGTCTACAACACTCCTGAAGGTGGCCTGAACCGGATTCATATGCAATTGGTTAATATTTAAGAAAATAAATGAAACATGTAGCATAGATAATATTACACTTAACACTAAATAATAATACCCTTTAGTCACCAATCATGCTAAGCAGGAGCACCATGAGACAGGAGCTCCTTCCAAACCTGTGCTGCTGCAATGAAGCTCAGTGTTGGAAGAAAAAATCCAGTCTGGTTCCAAGCTGGGAGAAAGACACTGGAAATAAAATGGAGGCTGATTGGAAAAAAGGACCCTGTTTATTGATGAGCAGAACCAACAACAGCAGGTAGTTCTGGGACAGCTGACAAATTGGTTTGATGAGTACATAGATTTTTATAGGGTTCTGAGATGCTGCAGGGGGTTGTGCAATGTAGTGAGCCTTGTGCCTTTTGCTACTCTAATTCCTATTATGTCCTGAAAGTCATGTCCTGTCCTCTTAATTCCATCATCTGGAGCTGAAGGTGTTTTGTCTGTGAATAGATGGGACCAGTCTTTCTTAATGGGCACAAAATATCCATCTCTAAAGACTTCAGGCACCTGCTGGAGGCTGTTGGGGCTGCTTTCTGCCTTTGTTAACATTTTTCTCTTTGGGAAATATAATATTCTACTTCTTTTAATATTCCCCAAAATATTTCATTCTCTGGGGGGTTGGGGCTTCCTACATCAGGCAGCTAGCTTATAACATTTCCTTGGATAGGAGGAAGATGGCCTTGCACTGGTAGCTGACTGTTCCACATCTCTAAAATAGACCTTTCTCCAAAATAGATTGAATCGATTTCTCCTTTCTTATCCCAAAAAGTTTATTTTCTCTTCTCTCTCCAAAAGAGATTCAATTTCTCTCTTCCGTCCCCCCAAGAAAGACTGGATTCATTCCTCTTCTTCCTCCCCCAAAAAGTTTAATTAATATATAGCAATAGCACTTAGACTTATAGAGCTTTATAGTGCTTTACAGTCCTCTCTAAGCAGTTTACAGAGCAGTTTATTGCCCCCAACAATCTGGGTCCTCATTTTACCCACCTCGGAAGGATGGAAGGCTGAATCAACCTTGAGCCTAATGGGATTTGAACTGCCAAATTGTAGGCAGCTGGCTGCAGCAGAAGTAGCTTGCAGTACTGCACTCTAACCACTGCGCCACAGAGGCTCCTATTTATATGTCGGTTTTCAGGTTGATGTTCATTGTTAACTTTATAAAACTGGCTCCCATTTAGTGCCTCATCCCATTTCTGTCTGACACCACAGATCTAGTATATGATGCCTATAGAGAGTAAGGAAGATGATCTTGATATGCAGGGATTTAGAAGAAGGTCAGGCAGATGCTTCTCTAATGCACTTAATTAGGAGGAGGAGGAGGAGGATACCCAGACTTGCACAATTTCTGTATTGAAGTCAATCTCAATAAAAGTAGTTTTAGCCTTCCTGTGATGATCTCGCCTGCCTAGCAGGAGTAGCAATGCCTTTTTGCTGGTAGGGAGACAGGCAGTTCTGCAAATAATGTGCTCCAGGATTTTATGGGAGATAATAAGCAGCACCTTGAATGGAACCTGTAACCAGTGATTTTAGGCAGGTGTAAATGGCAGTGCCAAAAACTCCTCATGTTACCGCATTCTGGAGCTGCAGGAACTTCCAAATGTTCTTCAAGGCAATCCCCATACAGAGTCTATTATAACAATCTAGCAATCCAAATGGGAAGTGATTAAAGCATGAGTCATCTTGAGCAAAGCTTCCCAGTCCAGAAAAGAGTGCAATTAGTGCATGCGCATGTGCACACACACACACACCCTGGGAAAAAATTATCCTAGCAATATCTGCCACTTGCTCTTCAAGTAGAAGCTATGAGTCCAGAAGGACACCCATGGTATTCACTAACTTTGGAGAAGGGCACACCAGGCAGAGTTACAGATGCAAAATCTCCAGATTTGGAGAGCCTCAAAACCCACATCTACTTAGTCTTGATGAGGTAAGACTCCAGGATTGAATCAAAGCCTATTTTCTCCCATCCAAACCACCACAGGCTCCAGGACCTGGGAATGAACTCGGCAACATAACCAGATTAATCCAGCTGCATATCATCAAAGTACTTATCTGTGTCACAGATGACTTAATCCTGAAGTTTCATGTAGATGTTAAATAGGAATAGGGAGAGAGAAGAATCCTGGGGATAGTCCACAAAGCAGGGGCCACTAGCTCGACATTTTCCTCCTCCCTTGCCAATACCAACTGGAGAAAGAAGTAAAACCAGTGCAGTACCATGTTTCTACTTCTGACTTCCCAAGCTGGCAGAAAATAATACTACAATTGATGTTACTGAGGGCCTCTAAGAGATCAAAGAAGAGCAGGATGGATGCCAAAGATAATCAAAAAATAATGCTGTCTCAGAATGACAGCAAGGTCTGAATCCTGATTGAAAGGAGTTCAAAAAATCTTATGGCATTTTCCTGGGCCCTCTACAGCTGAACAGTGACCACCTTCTCTACAAACTTCCTTAAAAATTAAGGGTTAGAGACTGAAGGAAAATTGTACAGATTTGTTAGGTTGGTGACAGCCTCTTAAGGAAGAGGTAGACAACAATTTCTTTCAAGCTGAATAGAACTGTTAAGTTTGCATGAAGAGTCAGACGCGGAGTGCTTCAGTGAAGAGTTTATTAGTGACCACAGCTCATAACGGACCCGATTTGGCTGGGCTGTGGCTGCTACTTATAGCCAGCAGCCCATGCAGCAGCCAATCAGAGTGCAGGGTTTTCCCTTTTAAACCAATCATTTCCAACATTTTACAAGAACAGTTCAAACTAAACCAATGACATTCAAACCTGCATACATAACACCCCTCCCACTAGGTTCAGTCCATACTCAAACCCCAACCTATCTAATGTATTCTTTTAAATAGGTGGGGCTCTTACGTGTACGTTGAGAACTTCGTGGTTCAGAAGTTTTAATGTTCTCACTCAGTGAGAGAGGAAATGTGTCTGTTGACATTTCCCTACTTGGGCTTCCAGTGAAAGAAGACCCTGTTTGATTGTTACAATCTGGTCTCTCCTCCCAACCCATCTCCAGCCCAATGTCAACACCCAAGTCAGGTAGTGATGTGCAATCTTCCACTTGTAAGGATGGATTTTGGCATTGTGACAGGTTTTGGGATGGTTCCTGTCGTAATGGCTCATTACACATGGGATTAATTCTTGCTTGCTGATTATCCTCATGCTCCTCTCCTTCCCCCCTAGAAAAGGCATTAGGTATGGGAACTAGAGAGAACAATTGGTGTTCTGAGGTAATCTGGATCTAAGCTGATCAATGTGCTGCTTCAGAGG
>CM019149.1:229574921-229837254 GCA_009733165.1 Naja naja | reverse complement strand
CCAGTGCCCATGCCTGTTCTTGTGCTACTATGATCCGTGCCTCTTTGCTGTCTTTTAGTCCAGCCCTTTTCAGCCACTGTTTGGTTTTCCCAGTGTCTGCTACCTCAGTTAAGGTCTCAATGGTACATCCCAGGCAAGATCTAATTTTACCATGGTATGGTAGTGGCACAGTGGTTAGAATGCAGTACTGCAGGCTACTTCTGCTGACTGCTGGCTGCCTGCAATTTGGCAATTTGAATCTCACCAGGCTTGAGGTTGACTCAGCCTTCCATCTTTCCAAGATTGGTAAAATGAGGACCTAGATTGTTGGGGGCAATATTCTTAGAAATGGCTGTAAAGCACTGTGAAGTGCTATATAAGTCTAAGTGCTATTGCTATTGCTTGATCTTCCTCCCATATCAGCATTCTCTCAGCAGCTCATCTTTGGGTGTGTCTTACTGATGCACTCCTGGATGCTTTTGAGTTGCATCCAGGACAGTGGCTTTGATACTTACCAGATCTCACCTACCCTCTTTAAGGCTGGTGTACAGTCTCTGGGTATTGGACTTGTGATGGAAACTCCATACATTGTGAAGAGCGTGTGGGTTTTCACAACATCAGTCTCTATGTCTGTTCACTATACTGGCAGGTTTCTGATAACTGGCAAGACATATATGTTGAGGGCATGGAACTTATTCTTCGTGTTAAGCTGGCATTTCTTGTCTTATTCTCTTATTCTTTGGGAATATTTAGATATTGCTGTCTTCCTTACCTTCTCCTTATGGTTCCCATATGATTGTGGGACACCAAGGTCCTAATAGCTGATCTGAATATCTACTACATGGTCCACGGGTACTTCCACTGCATCTGTCTTAATTAATTTCTCACTATTTACTATCATACGCCAACACATCTCTAGTCCAAATGACATCTCAATCTCCTCACGGTAGATCTGTGTCAGGTGGATCAGTGGCTCGACATCTTGTTCACTCTTAGCATACAACTAGATATCATTCATAAACAGGAGGTAGTTCCATTCTGTCAGTTTTCTTGGCAAGATTTCAGAAGTGTTTTGCCATTACCTGCTGCAGCTGAGAGAGAGTGAGTGGACCAAGGTCACCCACTTAGCTTTCTGCCTAAGATGGGACTACAACTCTCCACTCTTGGCTAGATCTTTGTACAATAACTGATTTTTTTTAAAGAAATGGAGTGAACAGTAATTATATTTTCCCAGCAGCCATACAGAAGGGATTTTTTAGAAATGGTATAATCCTCTTTTCTTTTCAGAACACTTAAAAATACATCACAGAATATGCCAGCACAGGTTTAATCTCTGCTTTCAACATTTTAGTATTTGGATCTATTAAGCACATTTTTGTTCAAGATCACATTATAGTATTTATCCTTCAAGGAACATAAAGGGATCTACATATGTGATATTTTCCTGTTATATTTTTGGTTTAAGCTGTAGTATTCTTTATCTTATTTTTACAAACTGTTGTTAGACACTTTATGTGTCAAAAGGCAGAATATGTACCTTTAAATATCAATAAAAATGCAGAATACATATGCCATATTTTATACGTACATAATGATCTTTGAAAATTACATTATCTGTCTTGTTTTCAATATCATATACAACTAACAAATTAACTGAAATTGAGTCATTGTGTACTCAACACTTTGTGTACATGCAATTATATTTTTCAATCTATGCTTATGTATAACCAGATAAAGATTTCCTCTTTGAAACGTAGACTGTAGGATTCTGGCTTTTTCTTTGTAAAACAGAAGATTAAACTGCAGCATAGAACAATAGCGACAATAGTGAAGATGTTACCATCTCCAAGTGCTGTGTGTAAGTCATAATATGTTCTTGGCACTAAGTTTGCAAGGTTGTTGGAGACTAACAAAATCTCTTTTGCTGTTTAACTTTGAGCTAACTATGATTGGAGAGACTGTGATTTATTTAACTATTACTAGTAGCAAGAAGAGCTAAGAAAAAATATCAGTTTTTTAAATGCTAGTTTTTACACTGCAATTTTAGAAGCCCACTTGGAAAACATTTGCTCTGAAACACATTATATGGTTTTAAAATAAATAGAAAATAAAATTAATACAAAACCAGACAACATTCTTCCTTGAATTCCATGAAGCCTAATTGACTCTGAAGCATAAATCAGCCACTGAGTTAAAGCAGAAAAATAATTATTGTAAAATGTAATATAAATTATTATCTGTGTTGGAACAGCTCACAGCTGAAAATATTCTAAATACTAAAAAGCAGTTGAAATTAGACACATACATTGTGTAATGTAGGTGTCAGCAGAGATATGCAAACCCCTTAGGTAATTCCTGCCACTTAGTGGTTGTTAAGATTTTTGTAGCATATATATGGTATCCCTACTTTGGATATAGTAATTATTAGGGAGCACCCTATCATTTGTTTTATTGTTTTTCAAATAACAATATTAAGATTACAATTGAAAAAGTAAATCTAATATAAATGACAAAAATAAAGAAAAATAGAAAGTTCAGGAAAAAATAATAAAGTCAAAAATACAAATTAAAACAGAATAAAGTAACTTCCTCCTTCATCAAAACAAATATAATCCATTTTAGTAAATCATCACCATTTCTTATGATACAACAAATGCAGTCTTCTTCCCATGACTCATTTCCTGGAAATAAGGAGAAACTTTCTGACAGTGAGAACAATCAACCAATGGAACAGCTTGCCCTTGGAAGTTGTGGAAATGCCATCACTTGAGACTTTCAAGAAGAGATTGGACTGCCATTTGTCAGAAATGGTGTAGGGTCTCCCACTTGGGTGGGGGTGGGTGGGACTAAATGACCTACAAGGTCCCTTCCAATTCTGATTATCTGTTATCTGTTATTTCTTAAGTAAGGTATTTATTTATTTATTTATTTATTTATTTATTTATTTATTTGTGGGATTGTATGCCGCCCCATCTCGAAGACTCGGGTGGCTCACAATTAAAACAACGACAACAATAAATAATTAAAAAGAATCAAACTAAGCAAGCCCCAAAGAATATAATTACAAAATACAGAAATAAGAACCACCCCACCCAAAGGGTCACAGCCCGGATTGGTTAAACAACCAGGTCTTCAAGTCATGGCAGAAGGTGCAGAGGTCAGGGGCCAGGCGGATCTCCAAGGGAAGTTGGTTCCAGAGGTCAGGGGCCGTGACAGAATAGGCTCATCATCAGGGGACCGCCAACCGGCATTGCCCGGCCGACAGGACCCCAAGGAGTCCTTGTCTATGTGCTCACACAGGGCGGTTAGTACTCGATGTCGGCAGGAAACTCTCCCTTAAATAATAAGGACCCATGCCATGAAGGACTTTGTATGTTAAAGTTAAAACCTTGAATCTCACCCGGAGTGCAACCGGCAGGCAGCGCAGGAGGGGGGTAACATGGGAGAACCGGGAAACTCCCATCACCACCCACGCCGCCGTGTTCTGCACCAGCTGCAATCTCCGGATGGTATGCAAGGGCAGTCCTAAATAGAGAGCGTTGCAGTAGTCGAGTCGCGAAGTAACAAGGGCATGAGTGACTGTACACAGGGTGACTGTATGCATGAGTGACTGTACGCAGGGCATCTCGGTCCAGAAACGGGCGAAGCTGGCGAACCAGCCGGACCTGGGCAAAGGCCCTCCTGGTGATGGTCCCCACCTGCTCCTCCAGCCGGAGCCGTGCATCCAGGAGGACCCCCCAGGTTCCTCGCCCTATCCACAGGGGGCAACACCACTCCCCCTATGGTCAACAGTGGACATTCCTGACTGGACCGAGATGCCGGTATGCACAGCCACTCCGTCTTGGCTGGGTTGAGCTGAAGCATGTTTCCATCCATCCAGATCCGTATCGCATCCAGACAGCGAGTCATCACGGAGAGGGCATCACTGATCTGGTTTGGGGTAGAGATATATAACTGGGTATCATCAGCGTATTGATGATACCTCACCCCAAAACCACGAATGATCTCACCCAGCGGTTTCATGTAGATATTAAATAACAATATTAAGTATTATTATACAATATTAATATTAATATTTATATTTAAAGCCTTATTTATTTATATAATATATATTTATATTTAAAGCCTTATATATTAATATTTAAAGCCTTATTATTCATTCTTAGCAAAGTTCATTAATGGCTACCAAAAATAACTGCATAACTATTTTAACCTTGATCACATAAGCCAACTCTATATTCCATCCCACACTTTTAACAATATTAGGTTTTAATCTGTTGAAATAATGTACTTGAGCTTGATTTTTTTTATCTTCTTTTTGTCTTATCTCAGAAAGCCTTAATAGATCTCTTTTGTAAATCCAGTTTTAAAAAACCAAATCACTCTTCTGATTTAATATTTCAAATCTTTTTCAAATATCAAGACATCAATCAGTTTCATTTGTATATCCACTGTGTCATGTTGTTACATATCATTCTTATAGAGTGTCATATTTAAAACCATATTTGAGTTTCAGTCTTATCTGGTATAGTTTGTTTTTCTTCTGTAACAGTAACTATATTTCAAAAACAGTACAAATAATTCCAAAGGTGATTAAAGAGATGTGGGTTGGTAGACTCTTTTTTTCATAAAAAGACAGCATTATGATTGTGAGCCAGGATGGAATCCTTAACTCCAAGTCACTCAACTCAGAAGCCAACCTCAAAAACTTGTGTTCCTGCAATCTATTCAAAAGGAATAGTTGTATGGAGTATGCATGAGTTATTTCATGATCTCTCCTTGCTCCAGAGAGATTCTATAGGTTCAGATCATGTATTCAGCTTTGATCTCCACTACAAACACTGTCCTGTTCAAAGAGTGACATCTAGCTCACCATGAATCCTCATTGGAAATTCATATCATGTGTTTTAGGGATAAATTAGAAATAGTGGTATAGGCTGCTAACCTTACACCTTCCCAAATCTTTATTTACAGTGGCCAACTGTTTCAATATCTCATTCTACAGGCTCTCAAGATGTTTTTCTGCTCCAAAGAACCACAGCAATGCACTGAAACTATCTCTCTTCTCAAATGAGAAGTAAACAGCTGGATGGAAATTGACTATGCCTTACAAATAATACTGTAGGCAGATTCTACCTGGTTCAATGCTTGAATCGTAAGGAAGCAAGAGGGACACTTCTACTTTCTTACATTTTAAAGCACCATTTTAGCTATTGACAGCATTTTTTACAGTCTCCCATTTTCTCCATTTGCTCTGCACTGGCTTTGCTTATTCAATTCTATACAAGATGTACTTAAGTACAATAAAGTGAATTACAGAGAGCCTTTTCCCTCAATTAGTTTAAATAAGGTTTGTGATAGGCTCAGCATGATATAGCTAAATTTGGGAAGAATCACGAGTATGTCCTGTAGTGTATGCTACATATTTGCATGTCTTTTCAGAGAAAGTAAAAAGAAAAAAGAAAAGTTCTACTTGTTATGCATGAAATCTAGCTGCAGATGGTCTAAATTTTGTGTAGGAGTAAAGAAAAGAAAATCAACTGATATGTACAAAATAATTTTAAATAATAGAAAAATGTTTCATAGCTACAACTTTTTTTGTTAAATGCATTTTTAGTGTCCATAAATAATATTATATTGAATTTTCAAAAGCCGTGTTTTCTTAGTCTGCACTGCATTCCTTCTTGGTTTTGGTCCATCACATAGAAAGAATACAATTACATGAGACCAAGGATCTATATAATCAATGTTCTATTTGCACATCAACCAATCAGATCCCCTAAGAAAGTCTAGTACCTTCAGATAGATATTAAATAGGTTTTGGGTTAGATTCTCCCTCCATAACAATAGTCATAGAAATTAGCTTGGAGAAAAGGTGGAGAAACTAGAATTTTAAAAAAGGAATATAACGTATCAGTTGATCAATGGGAAAATATGTGAGTAAAGGGACTGAAATTTATGTTATGCTTTAACCTCAAAGAGAACTACAAAATGATGTATAGATCAGAAGTCCTCAATCTCTGGGCCGCAGCCTACTAGTGGGCTGTGAGTTGTTTGCAACTGGCCTTGGAAACAACGAACGAGTGCATGCATGCGCATCCTCAATTGCAGGAGCTGCTGGTGAGTGCATGCATGTGTGCTCCGGTTGCATGAGCAGCAGGCACGCACGCACGGATGCTTTCCATGAAAATGGATCTGTGGTGTGCGTGTTTGTCAGCCATTTGCATGGAACGATCCCCCCTTCCCTGCTCCTGTCACTCCGCAAAGCTGGAAAGGTTGGGCTACTCTGGTATAGATGGTATTTATGCCCAGATAATATGAATTCCCAAATAGTTTCTGGAAATGTAAAACTCAGATAGGAACCGTTTACCACAGGGGTGTCAAACTTGTGGCCTGTGGGCTGGATGCATCACACGCTGGCCATGTTCACCCCCATTTTAGCAAAGGGGAAAAATGACACAACGTGATACTGCAAGTTTGACACCCCTGGTTTACCACCTTTGGTGGACTTGCAAAAGAGCTAAGCAATATTGGATGAAAATTAATAATGTAATTCAAAACATTTAGAAAATTAATGTCCAATTTGGACTGGAAACTCTTTTGTTAGGGTTTATGGATAAAGCATTGGAAAAACTACATAGGGTGTTATTGTTATATATGATAATAACAGCATGACTTTTATACTATATACTTAGTGTTGGAAAGATCCTATGATACCGACAGTAGAGGAATGGTTAATAAAGATGACCGAAATGGCAATGATGGTAAGTTAATGCCCTTGTGAAAGAAAAATCACTGAAGAAATTCATCTATAATTGAAAGCCTTTTGCGGACTTTTCAGGAGATGCAGAAAAATCAAATTTTAACATGTGGATTTGATAATTGTTAAAATTTAAAAAGGAAAAAGTTGTAGTAAGTAGTAGTAGTAAGCAATATTCAAACCAAATAGTGCAAAAATAAGTAGATTTGTTCCCATCTTTGCCACGAAGAGGGTTGAGTGTAGGCTCAAACATCTTAAGGTCATATTCACACTTCTTCCTTTTCTGCTGGAAGTCTAGATATCCCTTCTGCTGCTTCATTTTCCAGAGCTTTCCAGGGTAATCAGTGCATGGAGAAAGGATGCTCGGAAGCAATCATACTTAAGGTTGCCTCTCATGCCCACCTCACCCATTGATTAAGAATAAGTTGATGTGCCCATAAAAGCCTCAGGATACTTCTGAAATACCCTCTGTAAATTAACTGGATTCAGCAGGCACATAGGGCAGACTGATTGAATAGATTTTGTTTCCCTAAAGTAGGGAGCAGCACCAGAGTGTTCTGCAGAAATTAAACAGTACACATCTATATGTGTATATAATAATGCTTTGGAAAAGTATGACTATCAAAGCAAAGATCCCCTCTTACCTTATTTTGTATTCTCACAGCATGGCCAAATGCTCAGCAAGGCTAAGTGCCTCCTGGAAGTGAGGGTTGGAGGATCATTTTTCTCCAAACCTTTCCCAAACAATAAATCAATGTCTGGAGGCATGTGTAACTTACCATTGTTCATCTGCTGGCTCGAGGCTCATGAATTAATTAAGGCATCCATCGGAACACTGACATTGGTTTTGGAAGCAGTAAACTAGAGTGAAGTGTGTGTGTGTGTGTGTGTGTGTGTGTGTGTTAGGGCAGGGGTGGGATTCAAATTGTTTAACAACTGGTTTTGTGAGGTGGGCATGGCCATGTGACTGGGTGGGCATGGCTTCTTTTTCTTCTTTTTTTTGAAGCACCTCTCCCCCCTCCTTTTTTTGCCTCCTGGGCCTCAGGGAAGCCTCCTGGGGAAGGCATTTTTGCTCCCAGAAGGCTTCCTGGATCCAAGAAGGCAAAAAATGGAGCATGGGGGGGCTGTGCAGCTCTCCCCCATGCTCCATTTTTGGGCCTCCTGGTCCTTAGGGAAGCCCCCTGGGTGAAGCACTAAGACAGCAAGGGGGATCCCGGCACAGCCGATCATCCGAACAGCTGATCGTTGGGAGGGGAAAAAAGAAATACCTTAAGGAGAGACTGGGTGTGGGAGAACCCAGTCAACGATGTCTGGCATGCGCACAATGTTGCGCATGCATGATAAAGACTGACTGGGCAGGGAAGGGAGGGGTGGGCAGAGAGGGGTGGGGCCAGCCAGGGGCACAATTTGCTGGTTCTCCAAACTGCACAGAATCATAACAACCAGTTCTATAGAACCAGTCTGATCCGGTAGAATCCTACCCCTGTATTAGGGGTAAAAGTATGTTTGCTGTGCACATTCAGATTACAAAAGGAATCTGGGCTAATACTCTCATAGGTTCAGAATCCCTGCCCAGTTCATGGATTGAGCTGTTGATATGAGGTAATACTTGCAGTTTCTTTCTAAACCATTTCTAGTAGTTGCACATTAGGTTTATGGAGACCAGTTTTTAAAAAAAGGCTGAATTTTAATGCCTACTTCAACTTGTGATCTAGATATTTCAAAGATTTGCCTCCCCTGACCCCATTCCATGTGCACATTTTTTTCAATTTACTCTGGTCAAGATCCCACAAGTAAACTAAACCCACATTATGATGACCATAAACACATTCTCAGTGGCAGTTCTCTTTCATGAGACCCTTTCTAAGACATATTTGGCTGGCCCTATAAAACATGAGCATTACTCAGATGTTTAAGGTTAACTATTACTTCAGGATTAGATAATCTAGAAATTTATCTAAAGTCAGATTATCTGCCTATAGGAGCCTCTGTGGCACAGTGGATATAGTGCAGTACTACTGCTGAAGCCAGCTGCCTACAATTTGGTAGTTCAAATCCCACAGGCTAAAGATTGACTCAGCCTTCCATCCTTCTGAGGTGGGTAAAATGAAGACTCAGATTGTTGGGGACAATATGCTGACTCTGTAAACCATTTAGAGAGGGCTGTAAAGCACCATAAAGCGGTATATAAGTATCTAAGTGCTATTGCTATGGCCACAGGTGCCTCCTCCTCCTCATTTTGAAGTATGCTTCATATGATTTTAAGCAAAGTTGGTTCATTGTGATGATTTTATATAAGACTTTAAAAAAAATTACTAACTATATCTTACATCGTAACATTTATTCCTACAGGTTTCTAATTTTTAAATCCACAGAATAATTGCAGATCATTAAGTACTTTATTCAGACTATGTGATAACATAAGGGCTGGGTTCATTTGTCTACTATTATCTTCTTAATTTTCAAACGCTTATCTTCTTACAGCAGTATATAACTTTGGTAAAGAGCATGTCTTTTCTACATTTCCTGAGTTGTCTGCATAGACAAGAAATGTTACATGAAACCACATCAATTTCCAAAAAACCTATTGGACAAGACAACTTTTGCACAAAGTGCCCCCATTTCTTACAAGGACACATCACTTTTAAAGGTTAAAAATATACAGAAGCCCCTATTACATGAACTCTTTGCCTTCCCGTTGATTTTTTTTCAGGGGAAGTAAAACACTAAACCGATGTTTTTTAGTGTTAGTATTTATACAGACATAGATTCTGTTGGAGGAAGTTGTGGGCTGCAAATTTTTTAACAACTGGTTCTCTGGCTGGGTAGGTGTTGCCAGTTGGTCGTGTGACTGGGTGAGTGATGACGCTCATCATACCCAGCCCTGCCTCCCAGCCACTCACCTCAAAGGAACAGGTAGGATTCAGTTGGTTGGGGCTAATCCCATCACTGACTGGCCCCACCTCCACCCATTTTTGGCCTGTTTTTGGGCCATTTTCAGAGCATTTGGGGGGCATTTTCAGGCTGTTTTCAGGCCATTGGGCTGTTTTCAGGCTGAGTTTGGCCAGAAAAATGCCCTGAAAACACCCTGAAAAACACCTGAAAAATACCCCAAAACTGCCTGTTTTCCAGGCTGTTTTCAGCCCAAAAAACAGCCAAAAATGGCCCAAAAAACAGGCAGGAGCAGGGCCAGCCGGTGGTCCGATTTACCGGTTCTCCGAACCTCACAGAATCGGAACAAGGGATTCGGGCAAACCCGTCTGAACCTGCAGCATCCCACCTCTGGTTGGAGGTGAAATTAGCCCTACTGGATCTGAGCTACAAATTCCAACCAACCTCCAGATAAATCTAACTCTAATCCTAGTAATATATCAAAATATGTTTCCACCACAAACCAGAATAGAATTCTTTGACTGTAAGCTACAGGCAGGATACATTTCTCTCTGTTAAATGTTCCATCTCTTTTTAAAAGCAATGAACATCAAACAGAAGAATGTTTGAAAAATACCTGATGTTCGCCTATAATGCCAGCATGATTAGAATATGCATTTTAGCAAGTATCCCTAAACATACATGCTAAGATGTAGACTTTGTTGTTAAAGAGTAGAGCTTATTTTTGTGTAAACATGCACAGAATTTCATTGTTAATCTCTCCAACTGGATACTGGCCAAGTACTTAACATTCTCCCAAACAGACTTGTAGGCTGTTTTAACAGGTTGATGTATGCATGCATCAAGAGTAATAGTGCCATGTGTTGGAAACAACAACTGTCATTTTTATATACGAGTTCCCTTAATGAATAAATTCCTTTTCAAAGCACTTACTTCAGCTGTGTTTCAAAAGGATTGATATTTTTTTCTTGTAGTTTTTGTAAGCATATGGTTAATTACAATATTCTATTGTATTTGCATATTTTCTTTTTTCTTCCCCATCCCATTTTCCTTCTGCATTGTGGCTTTTTATATTGAAAGCCTGAGGACAAGGACTGTGCAAAACATTTGCACAGCCCTACTGTTTGGCTTTAATTATCAAATAGGTTGCCCTGAGACACTTTCTGGCTCAAGGATCTTAATAAGAGCACATTAAATAAGGAAAATAAAAATAAATACTGTTTACAGAATTACTATTCCAGAGCAAACCCTTAGAATAACACATTACTGTAATTTTGCAAATCCCAACAATTAGCCTGCCTGCTACTAATATCTCACTACTGTGTTTGTGGCTGTTTGACACACAAAGAGTTAACACATCACACTGAGCCATAAAGTAATTGGCTGGATTGTGGCTTAGCATTTTGTGTAAATTCAAGATAGCTCTGGCTTATTCAATAACCTATGGTTAAGCAACTGATGATTTACTGCTATATTTGAATATAGTTCAATAACTGTAGATGACTGCCAGAGTGCCATTCTTAATTTTTAACAAATGAGCAGGGGACCACAAATGGACCACAAAGATACTGCACTAGATTTGAAATAAAAATATATTTTCTAAAAATTGTCTTTTTTTCTTTCTTTTTTTCAAATCCCACAATATTTTGCCATTCCTATTCAAAGAATACACCAATAGGATTTTGGTCACTTTGCAAGTTGTTAGCTATCTCAATTTAAAAAAAAAATAATAATTTTGAGCTCCTCTGAGCACCATCAGATGGGAAGAGATCTACTTATGCAGCATCTTCAAACACTTGCAGTTATAAAGAAAAAGCTTAGGAAGAAAATGTAGATGGTTTTCTAGATTACCATCACAATATTCAACAGCTTGTATATGTATGTGTAATGCAAAATAAAACAGCTGTTTTTCCCAGAGGTGATTGTTTTATGAAAAGTGACACTATTATTAGAAGAATAGTCAATAAACAGAACTGCAAACATAGGGAATAAGTATAAAAGAAATATTTTCACACTAAGAAAATTCCGAAATGGAATTACTAAAAGGCGGGGGTATCCTTACAAATGTAGCATCATGTTTGGCTGTATCTCAGATCTCTGCCACTTTTCTGAAAGCTCTTCCTTAAAAGCCCTGGATATTTTTTTCCCTGTTTTCTGCACAAAGTCTGCCTTACTCCAAATTACAAAATAAATACAGGGTTGACTACAGTAAGTGACTGAAAAAGCCCCAAGTTGATACCATTACCTGCTCATCTGCTTTCAAAACAGACACTTCAGTTATCATACATACACATTTATGTTGATATGGGTAGTCCTCACTTAATGACCACTAGCTCAGCAACCATTTAAGTTACAAAAGCACTGAACAAATGGTGGTTATGAGCCAGTCCTTGAAGTTTTGGCCATTCTCAGTCGCCTGACTGCGATCTGGCTTGCATTTTCAATTGGTTGCAGTCCTACAAAAGTCTGTAGAGTCCCTCAGTCATCCCGGTCATGGTTGTCTCAAAGGTGCTTTTCTTCAGGAGGCAACTGGACTTCCTTGGTTTTTCTTTGAAGATGTTTCACTTCTCATCCAAGAAGCTTCTTCAGCTCTGACTGGATGGTGGGGAATGGAAGGATTTATATTCCTTACAGACAGCTGGTCATTTGCATCCTTTTAGAGAAACATTCAGACTATCCGGAGGTTTATCTGTGTCCTCAGGGTCACCTGAGTAGTGCTCCTGGTCCTGTAGTTTTTTTTCCCTCTGGAAATCCATTCCTACTCTCACACCACTCAAAGGGTGTCCATCTCAAATTGTATAGCTAAAAGTCTGTAAAGATTTTCAGTCATCCAGGTCATGGATGTCCCAAAGGTGCTTTTTTTTGTTTTAGGGGGCAACTGGATTTTTTTGTGGTTATATAATTCCAATTTGTGACTTTTCCTGCTGGCTTCCCATAAGAAAAATCAATAAGAAAGTCAGGGAAGTTCACAACTTGATCCCCATTTGCACACCCTCCCTGCCCCTGTTGTGCTTGCACCACCCCTTTCCCCGCCATTTGTGCCACCTCCCTCATTTGATAGCAGCCCTCCCAGGCACCACCACATTCTCACTGTGGCCCCCTCACCCACTTGGCAGCAGTCACTGATTTGCCTACTGTCTGGCTTACAAGCCAACTGGGACTTGCAACTTCCTACCAGCTTTCCCGATTGCTGGAAGCTGGCAAGAAGTTGCAGGGGGAGTCCGGGATTAATGACTCACAATCCTCACTGCACAACAGCAAGGGTGCCTGCAGGCATTGTTGCCATTAAGCAATACAGTCATGTGATGTCGTGCTTTACAATCACATTGCTTAGGGATGGAAATTCTTTTTTCAATTTAATTTTTTTAAGTGTTTAAACATTTTAAAGGTTACAGAATAAAACACAAAATACAAAAGTAAATAGGAAGACAGTGGGGGCACGGGGGAGAAGGGAAAGAGAAGTGAAGAAGGGCTGAGGAAAAGAAAAAAAAGTGTTGACTTCCAACTTCCTCTGTTGCAGTAAAATAAAGCATTAATATCAAATCAAACTTTTTGCTTTTCCATAACAATATAAACTAGCCATTTCTATAAACACATATCAATCTAATCGGTAAAACCCAAAATCAACGTTTGATTTTTTTCCATCTCAAGCACAAAATTCAGAAGCAGTTTCCATGTGGCAACAAAAGTACTTATATTCTTTTCTTTAATCAAAACGGTCAATTTAGCCATTTCTGCCAACTTCATTGGCTTCTGTAGCTGTTCGTCCTTCCATTTTTGGGCGTACAGTAGTCTTGCTGCTATCAACATATATAAGATGAATGTTCCAATTTTTTTTGTCCAAGTCTTTTTCCATTAAACCCAAAAGAAAAGTTTCTGGTTTCATCCTGATAAAATTTTCTGTATTAAAATATGAATTTTACTCCAATTTTTTTTTTTTTGCTTTATCACATGTCCACCATAAATAGTAAAAAGTTTAGTGATGGAAATTCTGACCCCAACTGCCATTGTAATTCAAGGACAATCTGTATCTCTTTAGAAATGGCCGTGCTTTAACTCAGGCAGTATATATATATATATATATATATATATATATATATATATTGTTTTCGTAGATTTGGGTAAGGTATGTAGGTCTTGGTGTATTCGGGTCTTGTCCCGTGTAGGATATATATATATATGTGTGTGTTATATATATATATATATATATATATATATATATATACACATATATATACATACCGGTATGTGTGTGTGTATGTACACATACACACACACACATATATATCCATATCCATATGCACATAGATAGATAGATAGATAGATAGATAGATAGATAGATAGATAGATGGATAGATATCCCAGAGCAAGGTTTGTTATCCCAAAATTTTTACCAGTTACCTGACATCCCCTCTAATCTCTGTTTCCAGTCATGGTTTCTTTCCAACATTTATTGCACTTAATTTTACGTAATTTGAGGTTGTCCTTAGACTTTGTTGAAATAAGATGGGGAAACTTGTTCAATCACCCATACAGCAAAGGACAACATAAGGTAGTCACATCCGTGAATTTGAGTAAAAGAAAAACAACATCATGGAAATATAACAGGAAAAAAAGTTTGTCAAGGAATATGCTTGCCATGGTTACATGAAAATGGGAAAAGAGCCTGCATTGCTCTGTCACCAGTCCACCATGGATGAGTCACTGGGTCTTTCAAATTCGGATGCAGTGACCACAACAGTAGGACTACTAAAGGCTTTATTCCAAGGCAGTATGTATAAGAAAATACCATAGTAGCATAAACATGAGATGGCAATCAAAGAATATCCAGGAGTACCAAATAATTTAATAAGACAAAAAAAAACTCCCTTCGGTTAGTTAGGGAACCTCAAAGAGAAAACAGTAGTGGACTCTTTCAAAGCTATTGTATACACAGAATCTTCATAGTTAGGTCTGTATCAAATTTCCAATCCTAGGAGAATTTGACTAGCTTATAAAGGCTCTGACCCATAATTACATACACTTGCTTTTCAATGGTCTCATCTGACTGGATTTTACCAGGACAAGGAAGATAGGTCTATCTCACCTTGGAATGCTTTAGCTTGCTGCCAAGAATGAGTCCATCAAGATTCATGGTGGAGGATTCCTGACAAGAATTGACTATCAAAGCTAAGGAGTCATTTTTTATACCAGCTGGCGATAAGAACACTTCAAAATTAAGGAGTATCTTTTCTCAAGATTAATTGAATTGAAGATGAGAAAGGTCATTTCACTCTACATGGATGTCCCATTAAGAACAGGGCAAAATAACAACCCTAGAATGACCCTTTAGTGACTAAAATAAATGCCTGCTTAATTTTGTATTACAATACTGAATATTACATAAAATTATAAAAATAAATAGATTTTGTATAACATACACGTAAGGCAAAGATATTTTTATTTTTTTATTTATTTATTTTGTCAATCACTTACAAGATAATAAGTACAAGGATAAACATAGTTGTGAATACATGAAATGAATACATATAAGAAAAATAAAAGAAACAATAGGACAGGGACGGTAGGCACGTTAGTGCGCTTATGCACCCCCCCTACAGACCTCTTAGGAAAGGGGTGAGGTCCCCTTTCCTCAGTCTAAGGTTAAATTGTTTGGGGTTTGGGGAAGAAACCACAGAGTCAGGTAGAGTATTCCAGACATTGACCACTCTGTTGCTGAAGTTGTATTTCCTGCAATCAAGATTGGTGTGGTTAACTTTGAGTTTGTATCTATTGTGTGCTCTTGTATTGTTATGGTTGAAGCTGAAGTATTCATTGACTGGAAGGACATTGCAATGTATGATTTTATATACTATACTTAGATCGGACCAAAGGCAGTATACTTCTAGGTTTTCTAGGTCTGGAATTTCAAGTCTGGTGGCATAAGGTATTCTGCAACGAGTAGAGGAGTGGAGAACTCTTCTTGTGAAATATTTCTAGACTTTCTCAACTGTGTTAATATCAGATATGTGATGTGGGTTCCAGACTGATGAGCTGTATTTGAGTATTGGTCTAGCAAATGTTTTGTATGCCCTAGTTAGTAGTGTGATATTACCAGAGAAAAAGCTACGTAGGATTAGGTTAACAACTCTTAATGCCTTTTTGGCTATGTAGTTACAGTGGCCACTGTAACTACATAGAGATGAGTATTCCAAGGTCCTTGACAGAGTTTGGATCATCAACAAGGTCTTGAATATTCAGCTTGTATTTTATTTTCTGATTTTTTTTTGCCAATATGCAAGACAGAGCATTTATTTGTTGTGATTTGAAGTTGCCATTTGTTTGACAATTCTGATACATAGTCAAGGTCTTTTGGAAGAGTAGCAGTATTGTCTGTGCTGTTGAATAGCTTTACATCATCAGCGAAGAGAATGCAGTTGCTCTTAATATGATCACAGAGGTCATTTATGTAGAGTATGAACAGAGTTGGTCCTAGAACGCTGCCTTGGGGGACACCACTATTGACAGGTACAGAATTTGATAAGATGCTCCCAATTTTGACCATTTGTTGTCTGTTTGACAGGAATGCTTCTATCCAGTTATGCAGTTGTCCAGAGATACCATAAGATTTTAGTTTTAGTAGTAGTTTGTCATGTACCACTGAATCAAAGGCTTTACAGAAGTCTATGTAGATTGCATCTATTGCTTTGCCCTGATCGAGTTGTGTAGTCCATATGTTTTTGCAGTGTAAGAGTTGCAGATTACAGGATAGTTTTTCTGAAACCATATTGTTTGTTAGAGAGTAGGTTGTTTGTCTCTAAGTGGAGGATAATGGATTGGTTAATAATTGATTCCATGACTTTACAGGTGACACAGCATAAAGAGATTGGTCTGTAATTTTCAAATAGACTGGGGTCTCCCTTTTTGAAGATGGGGATGACCATGGCTTGTGACCATAGGTTTGGCAAGAAGCTGGTCCTGAAAGATTTTTAAAAGATTATGCTTAGAGGTTCAGCTATGGCAGTGGATAGCTTTTTTAAAAGTAGACACATATTCCATCCGGTCCAGGAGATAGAGATGGTTTTAGATTGTGTAGTGCTTTTTCAACATTGTCTTCTGTAAAATCGATATGTATTAGATCATTGTAGTTGTCTGTGGTTCAACTAGGAAATACTGGGCATGATCCATTGCTGTTTACAAATACTGAGCCAAAGAATGTGTTAAAGAGGTTGGCTTTAATGGTGTCATCATTGCAGTCTGTACCATTAGGTCCTTTCAGGGGTGGTATATGGATCTTGAGTCTTTTAGTTTGTTGTTTACAAAATTGTAGAAAGCACAGGTGGAATTGGTGAGTAGAAGGTTTTCCTCTTGTTTAATGTGATAATGGGTGCATTCAGTCTTTCTCTGGTGGCATAAATTTTTGTATCAGCTTTTGAAGTTGGCAGCGTGACCAGATTTGTTTTTCCACCAAAGTGATCTTATTGTTATGGGTAATCTGTTTTTTCTGGTTTTGGGAGTTGTTATTGATACATATAATTTGATGACTCTTTGGATTTCAAGTAAAAATACGTTGTAATGGTCTTCAACAGTATTGCATCCAGTGAATAGAGATTGCCAATCAAGGGATGAGAGATCATTGTCTATAAGATCATAGTTGCCTTTTTTGAAGTTATAATTGGGGATCACATTGTTGTGATAATTTTTGTGCAGACTTATGTTGAGACAAAAGTCAATCATGTTGTGGTCGCTGTTGGAAAAGGGTTCTTTAATTTGTATTCCATAAATTGAATTCAAACTATTGCAGAAGATGAGATCGAGGCAGTTGTTAAGTCTAGTATTGTTGGTTACTAGTTGTTCCAGTCCTAGATTTGTTACAGCATTGTAGAAGGTTGCATGTATGGGTTCAGTATTACATTCGTTTAGGGTCCACTTAATATGAGGTAGATTGAAGTCACCAAGAAATATAAAAGTATGTGGGCAGGATGATGCCCATGTTAGTAGTGAATTTAGCTTGTTCCATGTTCTATGTCATAATCAGGAGCTCTGTAACATAGTAAGAATCAAAATGTGATATTTACGGACAGTTCACAGATGATGGTCTCAGGAAGAGCAAGCTTCTGGGTGACTTGGATGTTTTTTAGATGTAACAACTTTTTATAGAAGATAACAACACCACCTCCTCTACGGATTTCACGATCTGATTGGTAAACATGATAGTCTCTTACTGTGGTAATGGAGTCAGGGAGAGATGCTTTGAGCCATGTTTCACAGACAAAAATGATGTCAAATTTAGACATATTTAGTAAGAGGAGGAATTCAGGTATTTTGTTCACAAGGCTTCTTGCACTGAGTAGCTTGCATTTAAGGCCACTTGTAGTTGGAATTGAGGTAGTTAGGGGCGTGCGTGCCTAGTCTTGGGTGATGGTGGATTGGTTGGTGTAGGGTTGGATGCTGAGTTGTGGGTTGTATGACTTACTTTTGATACAGTCAGCATGGTAGTCTATGTACAGGTCCTTCTCTCCATTGTCTAGAAGTTTTTTGAGTTCTATATGTACTGCGATCCAATTTCTCCTTACCAATTCTTCACAGGAACCACCTATTTGTCCAGGGCCTCTTTTTATTCATTTCTTATTTTCTAAGAAACATTCAATAATGACACTTGTCCAGATGATGGACAAATCAATTTAAAACACAAGAATAAAATTATAAAAATGGATATCAAGATAAAACCAACAATGGTGATGATAGTACCAGGGGTTTTCTTTTAAGCTTCTCAAAACATTGGTAGCATTTGGTAAATGCTTTACACACCTATAAGAAATGCTATTAGCTGACATGTTGGACCAGATTTACATATATAAATTGCAATAGCATTTTCTATGGGATGTGGAAGAATTTCATTTTTCCCCATGACTCTTTAAAAAACCACTGTATTATTCTTTACTAGGCTGAGCAGTGCTTGAGATTTGAAGACCAAAAACTGCTTTGGATTGATACATAAACAGTACCTATCTACAACTCCTTAAACTAAATTACCGTTTTTCTAGGATAGCACAGCAGCTGTATAATTCTGGGAACTGGTACAGTTGCTGACAAGTGCAATATGAGTACTCCTTTATATTCCAAAGCATCTTTTCAGCTCTAATCTGAAGCACTGCATAGTTCCTTCCACTCTTCATCACTGCTATGAAACTATGCTTGATTTTGCCAGTTTTTGAGAAAAAGTCACCTGGGATTTCAGTTTAATGTTGAGTAATATATGACCATGATAGCAAAAGGCAAGCTTCAGAGGGACTATTAAATCATCACATAGACAATTTCTTTTCTTCCTATAGTAACAAAGCTCCATAAGTTCAAGTGGGAAATCCATGAACCAGCACAACTTTCCACACCCTTTGAATGTGTAGGGAGTATATTACTTGAGACTTTCAGGGGAAGACCAGCATAGCAATTGAGAAGTGAAAAAACTAAAATTAATATATTTCAAAAATTAAAAGTACAAGTTAAAAATATAAAGAAGGAAAAGAAAAAAGAAAAAAATCTAATATTTTAAACTCACTGGTTTACTAATGAATTCAGCACTATATTATGAACAATATAAGATATTAATATAAAGTACTTTATCACAAAATCTTTCATAGAAACACATATTGCTGCATACTTTGATTAGTAGAAAATATTGCCTTTTTGAAAACAAATAGATTTATACATTTCCAATATCCATTCCTTGACATCCGGAATAATATCACTTTTCCAATTTCTTAATATAATTCTTTTACCTGCCTCCTATGCTGAACGAACCATAATTCCTGATAAGCAGTCAAATTTCAAAGCTTTAATATATGATTGAACATTACATTAACACTTTAATTTTTAAATAGTTTTCTATAAATCTGCTTATATACAGTAATACACTATCCCCAAAACATACTAAATGATCTCATGGTCCTATCATATAGTTCAACAATCCTTCAACTTTTTTTACAACACAAGAATAAAATATCTGATGTCCATCCTTTCAATTACATTCACTTGGACTCCAAGTACATTTTTAATGAATCAACATTCTCAAATCTGTAGATACCATTTTAACATTTTTAAGAACATGACACTATTGTAAGTGGCTGTTGCTAGTTGTGGGAGGGAGCAAGGGATTGCAAGACTGGCTGGGAAACAGTTATGGAATTTTAAAAATGAAGCTCACCTGACCACAGCAGAAGCTCAGCAATGCAGCAGCATCTAGTAGCACTAAAGCAGACACAACCTTCCCAAATTTCATTTCCTTGGGAGCCATGGGTCCCAGATTTTGGTCACATTCTGTAAGGTAGTCCCTTTGAGGTATTTTGGCTCAAAAATTGTTGTCCTAGTCTTTTGCCCAGTTAAAGGTCATGACCACAAACATTTTAGTAGGATATAGTTTTTTTAAACTACAGTGGGATCTGCAATTCCATTATTTCTTGATCATTTCCAGTGGTACCTTGAAACTCAACTGCTTTGAAACCCATCGAATTTGGTACCGAATGTGTTTTGATGCAAAAAATTGCCCGATACTCATCATTTGTTTGGTACTCAAGTCACAAGCTAGAATTTGTCGGTGTTGGCTGCCTTGTGACTCGTTACATTATTCCTTATGGCAATGGTTCTCAGACTATGGTCCACCGACCTCTGGGTTGACAATGTCATCCCAGGGGATTCATAAATGCTTGAAGAAATGTTATGATTTAAATCTTGAGTTAAGATGGTCCATGGTTATGGTCTGTAGCCACAAAAGTTAATTAAAGGGGTCTGTGGTGAAAAAAAGTTGAGAAACACTACCTTATGGGAAAATTTGTTTGGCATTCATTGCAAGTCTTGTTACATGATTTCTCACTTAATAATTGTGGGTGATTCACTTAAAAGCCACTTGGAGTCTCCTCATGGTGAGACAGATAACAAATATTTTAAATACATACATACATACACACTGTACATACGTACATACATGCACACTACATACATACTTTTGTGGAAGTATAGTCATAAGCTGTCATGGTCACATGATGTCTTGCTTAATTACTGCCTCACTTAGCAATGGAATTGCCAGGCTCAACTGTGGATGCTAAGCAAGGACTTACTCTATATACCATCTCACATTTTAATCTGCTTTACCCTTTACAAGCTGCCATCCATATAGCAAAACATATGGAAGTTACCATGTTATTTATTTCATTCAATTTCAGGACACTTAACCATCTAATCTGAAGGTTAGAAAAAAGCCAATCCATTGAAACTATGGGGCAATTTGCTATATGCAGAACCTAACAGCTGGATGTTGAAATGAACACTGCCATAAGATCAGAAGAATGAGCAAGAATTTCACCGCTACTATCCAATCTGTGATGCCTCATTGACGGATTGATTTTAAATCATCCCCTATCTCTTCTCATTTGCATCATTCGCCTGAAGCAATGGGCAATACTAAAATGCAAATATGGGTGGAGGTAAGACATGCCATTGGATAGAGCTACACTGTTCCCAGGTCAGGGACAATAACACCTGTTCTTAAAGGGAGGCAGAAGTAACTGCATAGACGTTCTTTGTGTTTCTTGTTTTATCATACTATTTGCAACACTTTACCATGATCTGGACCTTTGGCCATTGAATTAAGGCAGCGGTAGCATTCAAAAAATTTACTACTGGTTCTGTGGGTGTGGCTTGGTGGGCATGGCAGGGGAAGGATACTATAAAATCTCCATTCCCTCCCCACTCCAGGGGGAATGTTACTGCAAAATCCCCATTCCCTCCCCACCCCACTAAGCTGCTTTCCAGCCCCATTCTCCTGTGCAGGGCAACAAAAGAAGACTCCTGATCAACTGAAACTCAGCAGGCAGAGAATAGATGTGGCAGGGCCAGTCAGAGGTGGTATTTGCCGGTTCTCCGAACTACTCAAAATTTCTACTACCGATTCTCCTGAACTGGTCAGAATCTGCTGAATACCACCTCTGGATTAAGGTGGCAAAATATGCTGTTGAGGCTGTGCATAATAATTGGGGGAAAGATATGGCATTTGGGACTAAAGTTAGGGCAGTGCAACTTTGGGAAACATGTTTTAACTCAGAGAAAAGAGGTGGCTTCATGGTTTCCTGGACACCTGGCCCTTTGCAACAACAGTCTTCTAATTCTTCCCTTTCCCTTGCAAAGGATCTTTCAAATGATGAGCTGAGGCAGAGTGGATTTAAGAGCCAAGACGTCTTAGGTGGACAATTCTCTGTTCCAAATAACTTCCTGCAGGGGACAGGCCATAGGTCAATAGCCCAATACTTGTTTTGTATGCAGATAATTCCACATTTTATTTTCTGCTTTGTTAATTAAAATAGCTTCAGATAACAGATAATAGATCGACCTCTGCCTGAGATTCACGAGATCGTCATCTAGTCAATAGAAAAACACTGAACTAAAAGGATGGATAGCGAATGTTAGTTTAATTAAACTTCCTATATTCTTTTTGGAAGGCACTTTTCCTGGAATAAATTTTTTTTGCTCTGTTGCTACTGGGGTAGCTAGTGCAATGGTACAACAAGAATAGTGTTGTATCACAAAACTTGGATCATGTACAGTTTTTTTTCTCTGCTTTTTGGGTAGGGAGTATTGGGGAATTTACTTATTTATTCACAAATGCTTATCTATGCATAACTCCAGGACGCTGGGTAAAGAAAACATAAACAAAAGAAGATAAAAGACAGGACAAAGGACCTGTCTGTCCGCCCATCATCTAATCTGTCTGTCTGTCTGTCTGTCTGTCTATCTATCTATGTGATCTACCTACCTACCTACCCTACCTGCCTACCTACCTACCTACCTATCTATCTATGTGATCTATATTAAAAACATACTACAAAGTTCTTTTTAAGTACAATCTTAATAATCTGAAGATTCCTCCATGTGGAGATTTAGAAGTATAATTTTTACGTTTTTAGTGTTTCAAGATTTATGCAACTCTTTGTTTCCTGCACTAAAAATGAGGAAAATAAGGAATGCTGGTGGCACAGTTAGAAATAGCTTCAGGGGGACATAAAGATGGCTTGGGGCTCATATCCCAGCTGTAGGAAAAGTGTTTCCTAAAACTGTCTTGCCAACAATTGGTGCTTATGCTAAGAGGTATTCAGTGATTTCTTCCTAAGTGTACAGTGACAGTTTTCTGTTATGTTGCCTCAAATACTGCAATATTTTCATTCCCCCAAAAGCTTTTATACGGAAGGCAGCAGATGGCAAAGGCTGTTAGAGAGCTCTCTGCAAATTGATTGGCCCTGCCTCAATTTCTTTGTTATACAAAGGGCACTTTGTACATTGTCATTGCAAAGTTATATCCCGATTTGATGGGGAAATGATTGTTCAATAAAATATTATTTCAGTTATCAAGTATTATGTTTAGTTTTTCTTCCTTTTATTCTTAAATCAGGGTAGACTGACACATTGCAGGTTACCATAACAGCATGATTGCACTGGTAGCAGCGCACCCATTAGGCCTCTGGAGTGCTTCAAATCCTAAAGCGAAACAGGGCTTCGGAGCATATACGGTGGGCATACAGCACACGCATGCAAATCCTTACACATATCTCTTCCTGGATCATGCTTCAATTGCAGATAACAGCAATGCCTTCCCTAGAAAAGATGTAGTTGCTTTAAAGTATCATAAACAGATATTATGTAAGCATCTCCTTGCACCTCAACATATGTTTCCATCTTAGAATCTGAAGCACCATAGAACTCAAATATCAACTTTTTAGACTGTGGTTTTTCCCCATAAATTTAGGCTCTGTATGCTAGTTCTCTGTATATAATATAGTATCAATGAGAATGGGTGGGCTATGAAGAGAAGAGAAGAGAAGAGAAGAGAAGAGAAGAGAAGAGAAGAGAAGAGAAGGATGGGATCTTGGAGGTCTTCTAGTCCAGGGGTCTCCAACCTTGACAACTTTAAGACTTGTGGACTTCAACTTCCAGAATTCCTCAGCCAGCAAAGCTGAGTTCTAGTCCATATGAGGAGCCTCTATATTCTGATTGAGAAGTGTATTTATTTCCAATCACTTCCTGTTGGATATTTAAGCCTTACCCTTAACATTCTCTGTCACTGCTTTTTAGTTTTCTCCTTATTCTCCATCTTTTGTAGCACATCCTAGAGCTCATGTACCTATGCAGTCCCTGCACTCTTTTTTGTAATTTCTAGAGTAACTAAAATTTAGTAACAATTTTCCATACCTGGAGAAATGATTTCCCCCTTGATTTTAAGGGGAAAATGGCTGTAGAATGTTAGCTGGGCTGAACACATACTTATATATATATATATTTTTTAAAAAAACCTCTGCCCTCTTTATTTCCAGCCCCACATGCTTTTCTTTATTATACTTCAAATATATTTAATTAACTTCATTATCACTGTTACATTATGTTATTACTATTATCATTGTTTCTGTGGGTTTCTTTTGCACTTTGATTACTACATTGGTTATTTGTGTTTTATTTTATACTTTACTGTGGCTGTCTCACTTTTAATACCATTGTGTGGCAGTTTTTATTACTGATTATTATTGCATTAATTTGTAGCTGAATCATTGGCATAGAGGAGGAATAAAAATAAATGCATACATTTGCAGTATTTCTATACCCACCCACATCAACAGTTTCTGGGCAGTTTACATAAACATAAATTCAACCCCTATAATAAAACATCTTAACCTTCCCTACATGAAGCGAACTGAGCTCCTAAAAGCATATAAAAGACAAGCAGCAGTAGCTCAATTACCATTAACCTTTGAAGGTTCACTCAAATGAAATTGTTTTTAAGTCTTGAAAAATCTAAATAATGAGGGCCCAGATAACCTTCTGAGGTATCAAGTTATCCACAGCATTTCTGGCTTGCCATTAAACAGCTGAATATTCAATACAGTGAAAGTACCTTACCAAACAGAAGACCTTTCCCACAGTTTCACATTGATGATGGATAGCCTGGGGAAAGGTCCAAATTCTGTAGCCATCCACACTGAAATAACTATGTGTAATGTATGCAGGTTTAAAGTCATTGGTTTAGTTTGAACTGTTCTTGTAAAATGTAAGAAATGATTGGTTTAAAAAGTGCGGGAAAACCCTGCACTCTGATTGACTGGCAACTGCGGCTGCTGGCTATAAGTAGCAGCTGCAGCCCAGCCAAAGTGGGTTCGTTCTGAGCTGTAGTCACTAATAAACAAAGAGCTTGAAGCACTCCGCGTCTGTCTCTTCATGCAAACTTAACACTATGAGTTCAGGCTTTGCTCTGCCTAGAATCCATTCACCCACTCAGGTAGGAATGGAAGCAATGTTCCTGTTAGAAAATTGCCAGCTTGACTGGAAAGAGGAGTCAAGCAGGGACCCAATTTGGAATTGTTACACAGCTCTGAGCGGCATAAGCTTGATCTTCCCCAAGATCCATGAAGCCTTATCTGGTTGTTCCTAGGGGAAGGCAAGCAGTCTGGGGAGATTCTTGTAATGTAGGTGGAAGACAATAAAGTGGTTTCCTTAAGCTATTTACAAGTGTCTCTGTTTGCTTGCACCTGACATTTCCCACCATTTGTTTTAGATTTTATTATTCTGCCTTTATTATTTTTTATAAATAACCAAGGTGAGCAACAAGATAAGGAACCTGATATTCCTTTCTCCTCCTATTTTCCCCACAAATCTGTGAAGCCATTTGGGCTGAGAGAGAGTGACTCTCCCAAGGTTACCCAGATAGCTTTTATACCTAAGGGGTAGGGGGGACTAGAACTCATAATTCCCTGGTTTCTGAGCCAGCACCCTAGCCACTGTACCAAATTGGTTGTCTCCACGGAAAGTGGTTGAGGAGGATGCTATGCTCAATGGTACAAAATTCTGCTAAATAGAGGAGGTAGAAGATGGACTTTGCACCATTCAGGTCCTAACAAAGATTACACAGAGAATCAGATAATATATTTGATCTTTTCTGTAGAAAGGCGATTCCTCACCACTTTCTTCAGAATCTTCCCTCACAAAGTGGCCTTCTCCATTGTTCAAGTCACACATTTCTCAGTAATTTATTTGCTTTCTGAGTTTTGTGTTATCAAAGTTATTTACAGAACTTTGCATATTTATTCAAAATATGAGTTACAGCAGTACTTGGTTATTGAAAGTGTCAAATTTTTTGACAGCCAAAAAAATGTAGTGTCTTAATTACTGCCATTAAGCACTAGTCATTCTGGAAAGAGAAGATCCTGGCAGACTATAGAAAATCAAATAAAAAATAAAATGGGTGTCTGATTCTATTTCCAAGTTTCAATTGCTCAGTTCACTTTACTTTCCTCTTTCGTTAGGTCAACTAATTTTTTCTGCCCTTTTTCTCATTTGAGTCGAGCTGATTGATCTGACATTTTGGGTGAACTCAGTCTTAATAAATTTCTTCTCTGGAAGCTTAAATTTAAAAAATCTGGAAGAGTTAACCCAGGAGAAGAAAAAAGGAGCAACATATTGCTTTGGTTGAACTGTAATATCCTGGCTTTTCTCCAACCTTTTTTGTTGATAAGAATATGAGCATAATGCAGGTATAACTGTGCTCTTGGAGTTCAGAAAGACAGTGTAAAGGGACTGGTCTCCTGATATGACATTCTGAATTAATCAGTTGGTATCTAATGAAGGAGTTAAAAAATCATAGGTCTCACAAGGTTTCTCAATTTCAACCATAGAAAACCTTCCCTCACTGAGACTCAACTCTGCTAGCTGGGAATTCTGGGAGTTGAAGTTCACAAGTCTTAAAGTTGCCAAAGTTGAACAACTCCCACACTCATTGATAAAAGTTGAAGGGTGAGGAGCAGGCTTCTTAAGATTCTTGAAATAATTGCTCCCTCATAATAGTGACTGCATAAACTAAGAAAGAAGTGGTATATGTGTGCATGAATGCTGAATCCATGTGGGTGTGTGATATCCAGTGGTGTGTGTGCTACACACAAATAGAATGTGTGTGTAGCCTGGATGTAATTGGAACACATATGTATACATCAAGGGTAGGGGAAGTATGCATGAAATATGTCTAGGTGGATTTGGCACATTTATTTTAACTGGGAGGAAAGAGTGATTTCAAACCTCCTGCAATACTCTCTCCTCCAATTGTTCCTCAATACAAAAATATTTACTATAAAATGAACCTTCTGATGTGTCCTAATTTACCTGGATGGGGAATTATCTGTCCTACAGAAAAGAGAAAGGAAGAGCTATACATAGAATTGTTAAACTTATTATTAAGTTTAATAATTATTAAGGAATTGTGTTTTGCAGCTTTATGTTATTCCTGAAACTCTAACTGTAATTGTAGATATATGTGGAAAACCTTTTTAAACATATTTTTTTCCAATTGTCAGGGAAAGGGAAATGTAGGAATGATGTCATACACAGATTTATAAATTAAATATATACTATCTACCTAACCTAAACTGACCTGTAATAATTTGAAGTCATTTACTACTATCCTGTTATTGCAGCAACATCTCACCTTAATATGGAGGTTGCATGTTTCACAGCACACAGGACAGCTCTCTTAAAAACTTAAGATTAAAAGTAATAGGTTCCTGTTGGGTAGAAGCCTGTCCACTGCATGCAACTACATAATGTGTTCAAAAATATATTAAAATGTGGATATTCATTGTGTTACTTTTAATGGTCGAACAGTGGCACTTTAAAAAATCCTAATGGCATTTTGTTACTTTTACTGGGGAATATCCAACCAGTTTCCTCTATCGTTAATTGAATATTTAAAATTAGCTATTTAGTTAGGATTTAAAAAAACACCCTGTAAGACTCCAACCTCACCCCAGAGTTAGCACAGCTGACCCTGCTTCTTTCCTTGGCCACCTGCATACAAACTAGGATCATCTTTTTTTTTTAAAGTTGAAAGTTGCTGTTCATTTTTCTTTGGGTAATTACAAGAGAAAGAGTTACATTTGTGCATGCAAGGGTGAAGAGTTTTTTTCCCACCCTTTTCATTTTTTAAGGAGCAACATCCCAAATCTCATTAATCATCACCAATAGGCTGTGAAACCTCCATGGATGCTGTTATCCTGCACAGCCACTCTCTGACAGATTCCTAATGGCTACCTGCTGAACGTGACTGGCTGTGCTGATAGTGGTACTCTGCAGAAGCTGCACATTTTCTTCTAGTGCCCTCCAATTTCATTCATGGAACAGAGACAAACACACTCCAATTCTCCTCTCTGGAATTTAAGGTGCCAAGACCTGCAGAAAAGACAGCGCTACTTGCACAGCATTTTTATATGTTTTGAATGCACTATAAAGATTAACTAATTGATCTACAGGATACCATGGTGAGAGAGGAAATGAAGAATGGCACACACACTGTGTATAATGAAGTAATTTGAGTATGCCTAAAGGTATCAATATAAGTCTTATTCATTAAACCAATTCCCTAAATTAGTTTGTTCAGATTCACTCCAAGTTTTCATTGCAGTTTTTTTCCCTCTATTGGTTGGTTGACTTAGATAATCCCCATCTGGATGTTTTCTTACTGTTTACGACAGAGGGACACACAGACATTCTATTGTTTCATTGCATTTATTTTTAGAACTTTATTTTCGTGTTTTAAAATCCGTACAGCATAAACCAAGGGTCTTCAAACTTGACAACTTTAAGACTTGTGGACTACAACTTCCTGAACTAACATGACTGGAGGAGAAATTCTGGAGTCCACAAGTCTTAAAGCTATCAAGTTTGAAGACCTCTGGCATAAACAAAGGGAGTAGCTTAAAGAAGTGTTACTTTACCTATCTAATTAGTCATCAAGATAGAAAATAGATAGCTTTAGCTAATGATAGATTGAGGTTTAATGGTTTACATCCGTATCAGTCATGAAGTTTCCTTTTTAAAAAGAAACCCGCTTTTTTCAAAGGTATAAAATGAGATAATATCTGAATATTGTCTTCTCATTAGAATTAAAGTCAGGTACAAATGTTGTATTTTCTGTTTTTAATGGCAAGACCTTGAAGAGACTCTGAGATAAATTAAATGTGTTTTACCCACCTTCAAGTATTTTGACAGTTATGTTTAGTCTGAACCTTCTATTTTCAAAACTGGAAACAAACTAGATACAATTTAAATACATAGTAAAGCATTGGTCTATGCCATAAAAATAATAAAATGTGATAGCAAAACAAAACTTAATTTCTAATGCTTGAGGGTGGGTGGATTTTCCACTGGCAGCAGCTTCTATCTGTCCCCACTTCCTAGTTCCTTGGTATTTCCCTTCTTATTCCAGAAACCGCCATGTCACCACAGCACTTTAATATCTCCAGGGACGGAGATTTCAAGCTGCACACTGGAAATCAATTTTAGTCATTCCACATTAATCAGTACCGATTGGCCCTTCCTCAGTTTTTGTAACACTGCCTTGTTGTTGACTAGTAACATTGGGTGTGTACTGCTGCTCTTAGAATAAATTACTAGTATAAAGTGATGTGCCTGAATATCTCTTTTCATTTTATCTCTTGGAAAGTAAGTTGGATTAAGAAGAGTCACCTAGTAAGTTTTCATGACTAAGGATGGAGTTGAATCAAAATCTCCTAATCCATCACCTTAACTATCACTTCATAGTTTGATTTTCAGCTTCTCAAATGCACCTATAAAGTGATACAATTGCATAAGATTAATAAAGTCAGCTCTCCAAAACTGGGAAAATTTAACAAAGATGCTTCAGTGGATTTATTTTTATGGAAAAGCTTCTGCTATATTTTTGTGGGAAATATGGAACAGTTATTTGGTATTTTGCTGTATAATTTTCCCCTTGTGGAAGCTGACCGTAAATCTTCAAAAGCAGAACAGCTTGACCTTATATACACAAGGTAAACCTCAGATAAAATTCTAATAATTATTAAAAAAAGAGATGACTATGATTTTTTTTAATCTATATAATATTTCTCTGGTTTTATTTGTATATAAAAGTATAAATGGAAAGGAGTTGTATATGGAATACTTCACGAGGAGCAATTTAACAGCATTGGACCATAACTTTACATTATTTCTAAAACCTCTAAGCTAAACTCACAAAAAGTATAGGGGGGAATTAGAGTCTTTTCAATTACTTGCTAGTCCCCTGGCTCGCCCTGAGACTCACCCCAAAGCTTGGAATGTTGTTGCTGGAGGCCATGCAGGCTGTGGACACTCTGGGCCGCAGAGGCTGTGGTAGTTGTAGGAGCGATCGCTGCAGGGCACAAAAACTGGCAAGGGCTGCAGAGGCCACCAAGAGTGGGATCTGAGGTGGCTGTGGAGGCTACAAAAGTCATATTACAGGGATTCAAGTTGGCAGAGGTTATGGAACTTTCAGAGACTGGAGACCACAATGATGTAGAAGGTGCATAGGCTGCAAAGAACACATTAGTAATCTTGTAGGCCCAGAAAATCATAGTAGTGGCCCAGATGCTTGGGAAAGTCACAGAGGCCCAGGGGGCGCCATGTGAAAGTTTGACCCAGGAGAACATTTTACCTCCCCCAATATCTGACCTATAGAATCATGCTTAACCTAGAAATTGTTGGGTGGGGTGGACATCCTTGGTTGCTGACTCTCTAGGCCATTTTCAACTTAGGGAGTGATGGTCCCATTACTGGTGAGGTGAGTGGGACTGGGGTATTTTCTCTCTTTTTTTTCCTCTGCAGGAGCTTTCCCCTCACCCACCCCAAATACATTGGCAGTGCAGCTAGAGGGGATTGAGTGTCCTATGGGCTGGGGAGGGTGAGCTGCCAGGATTCTGTGTTTAATTTATGTGTAAGTGTTTCTGTGTGATGATAAGGTGAGAATGAATACATTCCTTTGGATGGGAGGAGGATATGAGGGGTGGAAGTGGCATGCTGAACCACCTTGATAGTGATAGGCAGAAAATGAGTGATATGGCACAAATTTAAGGGTAGGTGACACTTGGGGGCACCAGGTCCACTGTTTGAAGGTGATCCCACTGTCCAGTTGTCAGTTTCTACCCTCTGTACCTGGCAACTGGAACCTTGGTGGCCCCAGTCTTCATTTCTGATTGCCAGACTGGTATGTAACAAAACTTCCCTCATCTTAACAGTTACAACCACATAACATCCATTTTGTGGACAGTGCATTAGTTACCTGTAACTTTCCAGGCTTGTTTTTAACTTTAAAAAATCTTATATGGTTTGGCTTGGCTTAATTCTCATGTATCTTTGGGACTGTCTCTTTTGGGCTGAATTTGCCCATCATGTTTAGTCAATTCAGAAGGGAATGCTAGACAGCTGGAAAAGCCTTCTATATTTCTGAAACATGTTAAAAATAGGGCTTTTAGTGCCTAATGACAATTGAATGGGGACTGACAGCTGAGGAGTATTCATTTTGGCACTCTTACAGTGTTTTGAATCACTTTTATAACTGTGGTGGTGTTTTAAAGTAGACTGTATGGAATGAAAAGTCTTAAGTTCACACATCTTGATACAAAAACAGGCGAGCTACATTGTGGCTTTGGGTAATGTGTTTGGTACCTTCACCTAGATTGTTGGGAACAAACAGAAGTTATTCCCACATCTTATATACACCAAAGAGGATAACTTGGGGGTTTGCAATTGCCAAATTTAGCCAGATTTGCGGAAATGCCAACATTCTGGATGTGTCAGAATTCCCTCTTCAAACAGTATGTGGTAAATTATTTAATCAATCTGAATGTTTTCTTCCCAGACCAAGTTGAGGTACCCAACACATCATCCCCATACTAATTCTGGCCTTAGAAATAGCATTTGTGGCCCAACATTTACAGCTTTTGGCTGGTGTGATATGACAAACATCTTGAATGAGCATCTAAAACCTATTGCTCACCCTTGCATATTTACAGCTAAATCAATCCCAAAGCCAATCTATATTACATGTATAGGGAACAAATTAATAACATAGAAGGAAAAGAACCAGTCAATCTTAGAATAGCTGGAGTTGATTGCACAACTTACTGTATTAACTCTCTTTTGTGAGGGTATAATTCTTTCAGGGTTTCCCCCCACTTCCCTCCCTTTCCCCTTGCCTTATTCTTTAAGGTTTTGATTTACCACCACGAACACTGCAAAGCTTAACTGATCCATTTTTAGTTTAGGAGAAAACACCCTGAATTGATGTTTTGGCTGTCTTTATAACAATGTTAAATGGTTGGAAACTGTCAAAGTAAAATACTTTTACTGCAGTGTTTCAAGTAAACAGTATAAACTGTATTGATCTTCTACAAAGTACAGAAACATTTCCCACGTTATTTAAAGTATAAGTACCTCTTTGGTTTAGTTTGGGCCTTCATCCCAAGCATTCAAAAAGATTGATGGATGAGATGGAAAATTTCCTGTCTTGAAGGGTCTTTTTCAATCCACACATAATACTTTGGCTATTCTACAGATAGAATCATTTCTGTATCATCATTTCTTTTCTGAAAAAAAAAGATTTATAGAGTTAGGTTAGAATTCTGAGCAAAGTTGAGAACTAGCTCTCCAAAACAAACCCCAAAATTCTAGAAAGCAAGCCTTGATGGCTTCAAAGAGTGTAACATCTCAGGTTTTGATATAACTCAGCTGGAGGCTTTTAACAATACAGCGTGGAGATTACAAACTTAACACAATAATTGAAAAGACAGAACTCTGTGCTTTTATTTTTCAAACATTTTTGTAATTTGGTAATTTATCACATTTATATCTATCTGTTGTCTCCTTGAAGTCCCCCTGCCCGCTCAGAATCAGGAAGGCAAAATCTGAGCCCCAGCATAACATCTACAAATCTGTGATAACTAACGGAAAAGGGCATTGAAAGAGAAAACCATACCCCCCAAATTACAGTCTGATCAACTGTACAAAATTATTCCCCCTAGAGAGAATAAATACTGCTGTTACGTTGATAACTTTATGAGGAAATTAAATATAAACAATGAAGGTTAGATTTCCTCATGACATTGTAAAAATAAACAGGCAACTCATTGGATGCTATCAGAATGACCCATCTATGATAAAAGATGAGGCATTTTAAAAAGGTTTCTCCATCCAAACCTTAATGCATTTCAAAATGCCTACAAATGAGGTGACCAACTTTTAACCTTAGTTGTTTTGAACAAGTGAAGGGCATCTCCTTTTACATTTTGCTTTGTGCTGTTGAAGAGGCCTGTAGAAGATTCCAATGTATGCTGACAATAAAAGATGAATTAGCATAACTGACTGTTTAGTTATTAAGATTAAATATCCTTTTATTGCAGATGTTTGCCAAGGCAAATGCTCCCCAGTGGAAGGCTCTAAGCAGTTAAGATAGATTTGATGAGGATTTTAATTGCTGTTATGCAACTGGTAATGGAAAGTTTTTGTTAAATGTCATGCAAAATCCAATCAATAATTTGAAAAAGAAAGAAAGATCTCTTGTTGTGAAGGCCTTGGGCATTTTTGCGGAAATATTTTGGTGCCAGAAAAATCTCCTTAATTGCTTTGTCATTGCCTCCTCCCCTCTATTCTCTCCATGCTCCCCAACTCTGCCTGCTTATTACAAGGAGGGCCAATTTGTTTTAATATGGTCAAATACATTTGTGCTGAGATAAAGAAAACCACGAGCACAATAAAGCTTCTTAAAGCACAGATAGAGAGAGGCACCCTGAGGGCTTATTAAACCTACTAATGGAACGTGTTTTCATCTCTCTGCTCACACCTATTTACTGAGGTAATCACTTAGAATAATTCCATGATGCTCAGAGAGGTGTGCCTGATTCCAAACCTCATTCTTGCAATGCATGAAGGCATTCTCAAACCAATTTGATTGTCACAGCTTTCCTTCCTCTCTGGTCTCCCCATATGTAAGCACTGTTGTACACAGGTTTGGCAGTGCGATGTCAGACACATGTAACACAGAGGGAACTGGCATTTCTCAGCATTTCTTTTTGAGAAAAACATGACACTTTAAAGACTTTGGAGAGCACATTCAACTTACTGTAATACGAAGAAGCCCAAGAAAGCTTTCTAAACTGAATGGAATTAAGGAGTGCATTTTGACTTACATGTTCTTGCTCTGTAATACTATCTGAAATGAAGACTTTCAGATATGTGCCTATATGATGTGTACTAAACATTCCATGACTCTTTAGTCTCTAACTATTTTAGGTAGTCCTCTTAGCCTAGTTAAAGCAAGTTGCTAGCAATTTAAATGATTTTCCTAGCCTGGAAAGTTGGCTGCATGCCATGGTCATCCATATGTTTAAACTGGATTTGACATTTTTATCCACCTTTTGAGTCCTTCCCAAGAACCCGGAATAGGCAGATTTGGTGTTCTTTAATAATATTAAAGATATTTTTGCAGGATATAAGCTGTTCCAAGTAAAGCTGCCTTTTGCAATTGATTGATGATGGTGATTAGGTGAATGTAGATTATATTCAAGTGGTTCTCCAATGTTCTGGAATTGTACTCAAGTCCTATTAGTACTACCTTTGTTTTCTTTTGCTACACTCTTTCTGCAGTACTTCTATTTTTTTTTTATAGGCCAGTTTGGTCTCTCAGGTAGTAAGCCTTCATAGTATAACAACAGTGCATCTTTTTCACTGTCCTTCAGAGGCATTGTTTCAATGCCCTTTTTCTTCTTCTTCAACTGTTTGGTATACTTGCAACATTCCACATTTACTTCTGCTCCATCCCCTTTATCAAAGGTGCACTCATGTTGTATTTCTTTGGATTGTCCCAAAGATGCTTTTTCAAGAGGCAACTGGACTTTTGGGGTTTCCTTTGAAGAAGTTTCACTTGTCATCCAAGCAGTGGGGGGATTCAAAAAATTTTACTACTGGTTCTGTGGATGTGGCTTGGTGGGCGTGGCTTGATGGGCATAGCTTGGTGGGCCTGCCAGGGGAAGGATACTGTAAAATCTCATGCTCACCCCACTCCAGGGGAAGGATACTGTAAAATCCCCATTCCCACCCCACTCCATGGGAAGGATACTGCAAAAGAGCCTTGGTGGTGCAGGCTGTTAAACGCCTAGCACTTAATTCCAACTGCCTGCAATTAGTGCAGGCTCGAATCCCACCAGGCTCAAGGTTGACTCAGCCTTCCATCATCTCAGGGTAGGTAAATTGAGGACCCAAGATTGTTGGGGGCAATAAGCTGACTTTGTAAAAATGCTGCTTAGTAATAAGCAGGCATATACAATGGAATGAAGGCTATTGCTGAGCACATTGGGTTGCGCTCCAAAAATTGTAAGCCACCCTGAGTCTCTGGAGAAGGGCAGCATATAAATATGAATTTTAAAAAAAATCCCCATTCCCTCCCCACCCCACTAACCTGCTTTCCAGCTCCATTCTCCTGTGCAGGGCAACCTAGAAGACCGAGCCAGTCAGCTGGGACTCAGGAGGCAGAGAATAGATGGGGGCGAAGCTAGTCAGAGGTGGTATTTGCCGATTCTATGAATTACTCAAAATTTCCGCTACCCATTCTCCAGAACTGATCAGAACCTGCTGACTACCACCTCTGCATCCAAGTAGCTTCTTCATCTCTGATTGGATGGTAGGGAATGAAAGGATTTATACTCCTTGCAGACAGCTGGTCATTTGCATTCTTTTAGAGAGTCGTTGAGGACACCTGGAGGTATATCTGTGTCTTCAGGGTCAACAATCATGTCCTGGATGACTGAGAATCTCCATAGACATTTCTTTGGCTTGTCCCATAGTTGTGTTCAGAACTGCACTTTCCTCTTTATCAGGTATTGACTGGTTCACTGCAGTCTGTCCATTGATACATTGGTAGAAATGTTTCTGATTCAAGTGAAATTGGAGATTCTGCCTATAGTGTGCAATTTGAGCTTCATATCTCCTGGTTTTCTTAATTAAAGTTAATATTTGCTGCTTTATTATTTCCAGTGCTTCCTTGATCTTTGTTGTTTCTAGGTGATATTTCTTATCAGGTATTCTTTGGTCTTCTTGTTCTTCCGTTTCTTTGATCTGTCCTAAATTGTTTGTAGCATGCTGATTTCACTTTCTGGCCTATTCTTCCATTGTGGTGGTTGCACTGTTTGGCTTTTATCCTTGTTTATTAATTTTGCATCTCAGGTATTCAGTTATAACATCAGCAATGCTATACATTAATTTATTTAATTCTTGCAGTGACTGGGGGCTATATTTGATATTGAAGTACTGGCATCTTTTAATATTTGTTCTAGGTGTTTCTTCAGAACTAGCTTTCATTTAGGCAACCTATGGCTTCTTTTCTGTTCTAGATGTTCAGTTATTTTTTGTTTCAATTCTTCTTTTTTCATTAGAAGGCTTCCTGAGGAGAAGGCAGAAGAGAAGGTGCCTGATTTGGGAATGAAACATTCAACAGCTTTGCTGGTTTTGTCTACTACTGTCTCTTCCTGGTTTGCTATTACAGACAGCTATTTCTGGCTAGGCTTAAATTTCTTTGCCCTTTGCAGTTCTTCCAATTATAAATTGACATTGATCTGCTAACTTCTGTTATTTTTGATCTTGAACTGGTATATTATTTTCAGGCACCCTCTTTTTGTAGGAATTTATTTGTACTAATAGATCGTTATTTCGTTGTTTCCATCTTTGTGTATTTTAGATGTCTAAACATTTCTTCCAGACTTGCAGACTACAGGAACCAGGAACATTACTCAGATGACCCTGAGGACACAGATAAACCTCCAAGTGCTTCAAGGACCCTCTAAAAGGATGCAAATGATCAGCTGTCTGCAAAGAACATAAATCCTTCCATTCCCCACTATCCTGTCAGAACTGAAGAAGCTAAACATCTTCAAAAGAAAAAAACAAGAAAGTCCAGTTGCGTCCTGAAAAAGGGAGGGACAACTTTTCTTCCAGTAGTCCTGGGACTACTTTTTTTCCAGTAGTCCTGCAGCTGCGTGCCCTGGTTGCTTGGCCAACATCCCTGAGTCCTGTATCCCATTTGACACAAGATATCTAGGAACTCCAACACCTGGCACAATCCTTGTTGACCCTGGTGTTGACTGAACCAGTATGGGTTTCTGTAAATAGATCTCACCAGAAGCTTTCTTCATCTGGTTCCTCTGATGAGACCTGTCCAGTATAGTTGAACTATTAGCATAGTTCTCATCCTCCTGTGCAAGCCCCACAACCACATCCTCCTCACTGGGGGATTATTATTATTTTCCAAAGCAAACAATTGCATTTGTTTGTTCCCAGCCATTGTTCCTAACTGTGACTTGCTCTGCAACCCATTTCTTTGTGCCTGGTGGCTTTGTTTGATACATTTCTCAATGTAAGCACTCAGAAAAGGAAGCGTGCCAAATACACATCTATGGCAAAGCTGGCCAGGAGCTGAGATGCATTTTAATGTCATTGAATATGCCATCCTGCCTCTTGCCTTGAGGGAGAGAAAATTACAATTTCGAAAACATGAAAACAAGGGGGGAACAGTAATAAACTGGGAAGTGATGCTCCTTCGAAGGTGGACAGCTCCCTGGGAGGTGGCCCCTAATTGTAGCAATCACTTTTAGGTGTTCTAATGCACTCAAGTGAATTATGCATCACACAGCTACTGAATGACAACAACCATTTCTGACTCCATTAATATGGAAGATTTCAGCCAAATGCTTTTAAATGATAGCTTCTCTTTATTTGTAATTTCAGACTCTATTGATTTCCTTCTGTTCCCTTCATTATGATTTCAATTGATTACCTTGGCAACTGCTGTAACAATGATTGTACTTGACACTGTCTGAGACTCTTGAAATGGTATTTGAATAGGAATGGTATAATTTGGGGGCAATATGCCTACAAGAACCTGCCATTAAGGGTACACTTACGCTTTGCTTTTATTGACTACCCCTTCTTTTGAGTAGGCTCCTGTCACGGACTCTGCTGTTACAAGGGACTGTAGCAGAAATTGTGTATAATTTCTGTGGCTCTTAAAGTAAAAGTTTCCTATCAAGTAGCAATTTTTGTTTTACTACGTGGACCTTTCTTCTTTTCTCACCAGTATTGCTCATACATATACAAAGACTTCTGCTATTTGTTAGTGTGAATTACGTTAAAAATCCAATGTAATTAGATACCAACTATTCTTTTCCATGAATTGCTTCTGTTTCCCATTCTGAATCTTCATCCTCCAAATCAAAATAATTTAGGGATCCAAAAGATATATTCCGGAACAGAACCATAATAATATTTCCACAATATCCTATGGTAAAAATAAACTTACACTCAAACATCCATCAGCTAGTGTAACAAAACTAAGAGAAGGAAAAACAGATTTTTCTTCTTCTTCGTGTTTCTGATTCTTCACATAAAATTACTTTCCAAGAGGAATGCAGTAGAAGCTTCTGGCTGAAAATAAATACAGTCTTGAGCTACAAGGGCTAGATATGCGGTATACCAATCGCATAATCATTATGCTTCAATCTGTGGAGGCATTCAGCTAATGTGTATGTGGAATTTGGTAATGTGTATTGACCTTACACTCCCACTAGAAACACAGGCTCAATACTGCTTGGTAACCCTGCTCTACCTTGTCAACAGCAAGTAGGATTATAAAACAGAAATAACTTCTTTTCCCAAATAAGGGAGAGGGCTTTTTCTGACAAAAGCAACAGAAACCAAGATGCATGGTCTATGAAAGATACATCTAAGGCTTCGTGCTTTTTTAGGCCAGGGATGCGTCTCTCCCAACTAAACTGATGTACTCCTGACAAAACATTACAGGTGCAGTGAATGAATGCATTAAAAAAACAGAATGCAGTTATTGGCATTCGCTTACCGAGCCAGACACAATTTATTTCCTGAATTCAATGTATTCAATTTGTTTAGTCAGTTATGTGATGTTACAGGGTAGGTGTGGTTTGGCTCCTTAATTTCCCCCTCCCCAAGTCTCCTCTCATCAAGCATGACAAGTATTCCTCATTTAGTGACCACAATTGGGACCCACAACTCAAGTCATTCAGTGAAGCATGTTACGTTTGCATGAAGAGACAGACGCAGAGTGCTTCAAGCTCTTTCTTTATTAGTGACTACAGCTCAGAACAGACCCACTTTGGCTGGGCTGCGGCTGCTACTTATAGCCAGCAGCCGCAGTTGCCAGCCAATCAGAGTGCAGGGTTTTCCCGCACTTTTTAAACCAATCATTTCTTACATTTTACAAGAACAGTTCAAACTAAACCAATGACTTTAAATCTACATACATAACACCCCTCCCCACTAGGTTCAGTCCATACCCAAACCCCAGCCTATCTAATGTATTTTTTAAATAGGTGGGGCTCTTATGCACGCTTGAGACCCACGGTTCAGATGTTTTAAGGTTCTCACCTTGTGAGGGAGGAAATGTGTCTGCTGACATTTCCTTACTAGGACTTGTAGTAATGGTAGAACCTGTTTGGTTACTACCACCTGGTCTCTCCTCCCAATCCATCTCCAACCCAATGTCAGCACCTAAATCAGGTAGTGATGTGCAATCTTCCATTTGTGAAAATGGTTGTTGGTATTGTGACAGGTTTTGGGATGGTTCCTGTCGTGTTAGCTCGTTACACATGGGGTTGATTCTTGCTTGCTGATTACACTCATGATCCTCCCTTCCCCTAGAAGAGGCAGTAGGTATGGGAACCAGAGAGGAGCAAAGCGATGCTCCTGAGGCAATCTGGATCTTAACTGATCAATGTGCCTGCTCCAGAGGACACCATCCTCCGTTTGTACCCTGTAAGACCTGGGGCCTGTGATTTGGGTTATCTCAGCAGGAATCCATAATGGTTCACCCATAAGGTTCTTAGCATAAACAGAATCACCCACAGTGAAAGTGCTAATTTTGCTAGTGGAATCTAGTGGTGCTGGGTGCAAGTGGGATGGAGGCGGTCAAGGGGAGACCTGAGTTTCCTACCCATCAACAATTCAGCTGGGGACAAATTAGTTGAGGGGTTGGGAGTGATATGCTGAACACTGAGAAGTTTTTCAACTCTCTCAGTGATATCCCCTGGACCCAATTGCTGAAGTTTTTCCTTGGTAAATCTTACCATACGTTTAGCCCGGCCGTTAGCTGAAGGATGCCCAGGAGCTGTCAGGGCATGTCTGATACCCTCTTGTGCTAGATATGATTCAAAAAGGTTCAATGTAAATTGGGGGCCATTGTCAGAAACAAGCACATCAGGTAACCCGTGGGTTACAAAGCTTTTAAGCTGTTTGATGACAGCTTCAGTTGTGGTGGATGCCATAGGGATTACCTCTAGCCATTTGGAATATGCATCTACTATAATAAGAAAGATGTGCCCTCTGGTAGGGCCAGCAAAATCAATGTGAATCCTGGACCATGGGCCCCTAGGACATTCCCATTCCTGTGTGGGGCAGAGGTGGGGCAGGCCTGACTACCTGACAGTTGGGACAAGATGCAACCCAGTTTTCAACCATTTTGTCAATACCTGGCCACCATACATAACTCCTGGCCAATCCCTTCATTCTGACAATACCTGGATGACCCTCATGTAACATTTCCAAAACCTCTTTTTGCAGTTTTGCAGGAATAACCACCCTGTTACCCCACAAAATACATCCTCTTAATACAGATAATTCAGTTTGCTTGGATTTGAAAGGTTGGGCGAGTTGGGGTAAGTGTTGAAGTGACCAACCCTTCTTAATCCAGCCTATAACAGGAGCCAATAAAGTGTCTTTGGCAGTCTCTCTGGCAATTTGAGCAGCATGTACTGGAAGTTTGGCAACAGTTTCTAGAAAAAAGGTGTGAGTCTCAGGAACAGGGTCCTCAATGTGTGAAGGAAGTGGGCAGCGACTCAAAGCATCTGCATGTCCAATGTCTTTGCCAGGCCTGTGGATGAGTTTGTATGAATAAGCAGCAAGAAATTCAGTCCATCTCAGCATTCTTGGTGACAGGATCGTGGGTGTTGGTTTGTCCCCTGCCACAATGCCTAAAAGAGGTTTGTGATCTGTGACAACAGTAAATGTTCTCCCATATAGATATTCATGGAATTTTTTGACAGCTGCTACAATCGCCAAGGCTTCCTTATCCAATTGGCTGTAGTTCCTCTCTGCTTTAGTCAAGGTGCAGAGTAAAATGCAATAGGAGCTTCCCTCCCGCTGGGAAGCATATGGCTCAATACCCCCACTCCAAAAGGGGAGGCATCACAAGTCAGAACAACAGGAAGATTCTCAGAGAACTGTATCAACACAGCATCAGACGTGATTTGTCTCTTGATATTGTTAAATGCAGCTTGTTCCTTCCTCCCCAGACCCAAACAGATTTCTTGTCCAGCAACCTATGTAGGGGTTCTGCAATGGTTGCCTTCTGAGGTAGAAACATATGATAAAAGTTAATGAGTCCCAAGAATGCTTGCACATCTGTTTTGCATTTTGGCCTGGGGGCTTCTTTGATTGCCTGAACCTTTGCCTCTGTGGGGTGGATGCCATGTTTATAAATCATGTAACCCAAGAATTCTACTTTATCTGTTCTAAGTGTGCATTTTTCTTCTTTGACTTTTAACCCCGCTTTTTTGAATCTGGTTAAGACTTCCCTGAGTCTTTTGTGTAATTGAGTGTCATTTTCAGCAGAAATTAAAACATCATCAAAATAGGGCAAATGGGACCCTTCTGGGTTTTAAACGGATTGGTTGTACCTTGGGATCTAGGTTAAAGGAGATAGGGGTCCCCAAGTACTTGCCTAATCCATTGCTGAGGACCTCTGGAAACTCAGACTTCAAGGCCTCTTCCCATTCAGTATTGCTCACGTGATTGATGCCAGTCACCTCGATGCCCAACGGGTTGAACCACTCAAGGCCCAGCAGACTTGGCCGGTCCTTGTCCACAATGGTCAGTAGTAGGCATTTGGTGTGGCCCTTGAACTTCATGTTGAATTCTCTTGTTCCAACTACTGGAATCTTGTTTCCTTGGTAGTCTTTAAGAGTCAATGCTTGCTTCTTGAAGTGCTTCTTCTGGATGTTGGGAAGAAGACTGTGAATAGTGTCCCATGACACCATAGATAGGTATGAGCCTGAGTCCACTTCCATTTGGCAAGGCCTTCCTTCAATAAATACTTTAACATGCACTTTTCTACTTCTTAAGGGTGATGAATGACCAATGGTGACTGTTTGATGAGTTTCATTCTTCCCATTTGCTTCTGTGCTGCTCCCATTTTTCTCACAGAAATTGTTAGGCTTGAAATCTTTTTCTTTGCTTGTAGCAAACTTTCTTCTGTTGGGTGGAGTTCTGGATGATTTGCAGACTCTTGCTAGGTGTCCTCTTTTATCACAACGGAGGCAAAGGGTATCTAAAAACTTGCTTTCAGTGCGGGGGTGGCTTCCCCCACACCCTCTGCAGTAGAAATCTTGCGTCTTTCTTTCCAGGTCTTTCTTTTTCCGCTCCATTCTGAGTCTGTAAATTCCTTCCTCTACCTCACTACAGTCTGACTCAGAATCTATTTGCTCACAATGAGTTGTTGTAGACTTTTCCACATCAGGATGGCTTGTGGCCTTGTTGATTTTTTTCATGGCCGCTGCTGAGGACTTGGTAGCTTCTGCTGAAGAGGCCTCTTCTATTGCTTCTTTCAGCGTGATCTTACGTTTTAGTAATAACTTGCTCTGAAGCACCTTGTCTTTGAGGCCCAGAACAAATCGATCGTGCATGGCCTCTTCTAAATTGTTAAATTCACATGCACCCCAATGTCTCTTAAACTTGCCATGAAGTCGTTTACGTTTTCGCTTTCCCCTTGATCCCGACAGTAAAACCTGTGTCTCTTAATGAGGCACGATACTTGTGGGGCATAATGGGCTCTTAACAACTTTTCTAAGTCAGGCCATTCCATTACCTTCACGTCTGCAGCTCCCGCCAATGCCTTCGCCATCTTGAAAACTGACGGACCGCAGTGCGTGAGAAAGACCGCCTCTTCCGCTTCAGAATGTCGGCGAGATCGTTTCCTTCCAGATACATTTGGAAACGATCTGCATACGAGTCCCAGTCTTCTGCCATCAGATCGAACGGGCTGGGGTGTTCAGCGCAGCCATCTCTCTCTTCTTCTGTTCCACGTTGCCTTCTTCTCCAGGGAGATCCCATCCTCGTCGCCAGTGTTAGGTTTGCATGAAGAGACAGACGCGGAGTGCTTCAAGCTCTTTCTTTATTAGTGACTACAGCTCAGAACGGACCCACTTTGGCTGGGCTGCAGCTGCTACTTATAGCCAGCAGCCGCAGTTGCCAGCCAATCAGAGTGCAGGGTTTTCCCACACTTTTTAAACCAATCATTTCTTACATTTTACAAGAACAGTTCAAACTAAACCAATGACTTTAAACCTGCATACATAACAAAGCCGATGCCAAGTGATACCACACCCATGCTTATGATCTTCCTTCAGCTTTCCTTTGCTTTACTGACCTGCAAAGGTAAATAGAGGGATTGGTTGTAAAGTTACTTTTTCAGCTCCACCGGAACTGTGAACGGTCACTAAATGAGGCAGTCACTAAATGAGGATTGCCTTATCGGCAGGTGGCTGTTTCAATGCTGAGGCTGTCACAATCAAGAGACCTACCCCTACTTGGGTTTTCCTGAAAGGGTGAATTGGGAACCTCAAGTTCCTCTCCTTATTGCTGTCCATAAACTAAGCTGGGATAAACCTTACCGCTTGGAAGCCGATATTAGAAGCCACACTGGAAGAGAGGCTGGTCCACCAGATCCAGTGGCCTAGAATGATGATCAAGGCAATGCAGAATCACCAATCACCTGGCCATAAAAAGAGAGCCTGGATCTAAGCCTGTGCATATCCCTCCTTTTGGCTTCTCCTTCAGGGCCTGAAGTCCCCAAAGCCTGAGAATGATCAAGAGCAGAGCAGGCTTTTCCATAATAGGCTCCTCCCCACAAAGGAGGGGGAACTGAACTTGGGCCTAATCGGAGTAAGTCAGAGGCCTGGCAGCCAATCCCACAGTTGTTGCTGTGAAAGAGTCTGTGAACTCCGACCTGCCCTCCTGGAAGTGGCTGGCAATATTTAAGTTTACCTTAATCACTCATAGAATCAAGATCACATGAAGTATTAGTAGTATTGCATTATAAAACCCTAGTAAGACTGCACCTGGAATACTGGAACCCATTTTGCTCACCATACTACAAAAAAGATGTTGAGTCTTTGGGGAAAAAACGTTCAGAAAAGAGTATCTAAGACAGTGGCGGCTAACCTTTTTGGGTTCCTGTGCCAAAAATTGTGCGCACACTTGCGCACATGCATTCGTGTGCCAGCACCCAGAAGGTAATGTGCATACCCCCCATGCCCCCTATGCATGCACGCACAATCCCCCACCCCTTTATCTGCACTGCGCTTCCCAGCTGATGTTCAGCCTCCCAGGCTTGAGGAAAGCCTCTGCAGCCTGAAAAATAGGCCTGTTTCATCACTTCCAGTATTTCCGGAAATACAGGAAGTAATGAAACGGGCCTATTTTTCAGGCTGCAGAGGCTTTCCTCAAGCCTGGGAGGCCGAAAAAGGCCTCAAACCAGCTGTGAGGCATGTGCATGTGCAGTGAGGTAAGTTTGCCTGCAGCTTGCGTGCTGGCACAAATGGCTCTGCATGCCATAGGTTCACCATCACAGATCTAAGATGATCAAAGGCCTGGAGATTAAAACATATGAAGGTAACAGCTGCAGGATTTGGGTTTGGCTAGTCTAAAGAAAAGAAGAATTAGGGGTGACATGATAGCAGTATTCCAGTATTTGAGGGGCTGCCACAAAGAAGAGAGGGTCAAATTATTCTCCAAAGCACAATGGTTGGAAACGAATCAAAAAGAGAAGCAACCTGGAATTTAGGAGAAACTTCTTAACAGTGAGGACAATTAAGCAGTGGAACAGCTGGCTTTCAGAAATCGTGGGTGCTCCATCACTGGAGGTTTTTACGAAGAGACTAGTCAATAGACAATCACTTTTCTGAAATGGTATAGGTTCTCCTGCTTGAACAGGGGGCTGGACTAGAAGACCTTGAAGGTCCCTTCCAGCTCATTCTATTCTAATTCTCTTAGAGGTTCACAATTCTTTTTCAGATGGAAGGTCACCTTTAGCCTGTGGGAGTCACCCTTCAAAGTAATTGGGGCCAAGACAAGGAAATGGGCAGAAGAAAGCAGGAGGAGAAAATATTGATAACTTGTAATTAATTTTAAAGTTGATGGCATGAGACCAATAGGGCTACTGCTGGCATAGTAACAACATCCACCCTTCTTTCACATTCAGAATTTCAGTACAGACCCACCTTTGAAAAGGTTCGCCTTATTTATTTATCAAATTTACACAGCCTCCCATCTTCTGTGAAGTGACTCTGGGCATGCAATAAAACTGTCTACAATTTTGATTGCAGGTAGTCCTTGACTTATGACCACAACTGAGTGCAAGAGAGTTGTTAAGCACATTCTGCTCCATTTTATCTTTCTTGTCAGAATTATTAAATGAATCAATGAATGTGAAGTTCGTGAAGTTGCCATTAAGTGAATCCGGCTTCTCCATTGACTTTGCTTGTCAGAAGTTGCCAAAGATGATCACATGACCCTGGACACTGCAACCATCATAAATACATGCCAGTTGCCAAGCGTCTGAATTTTGATCATGTGACCATGGGGATGCTGCAATGGTTGTAAGTCTGACAAACGGTCATAAGTCACTTTTTTCCTGTGCCATTGTAACTTCGAATGGTCACTAAATAAATGGTTGTACCTCACAAACTATTTGTAAAAGCAATTAAAAATGTAGATAAAACAAGATACTATAGCTGCCATAACTTGGTTTCCAACCCTGCACATTGCCATCTTGTCAACTCGTAAAGCATTCCTGGCTTGCTTTCGAGTTGCCATAAGAAATGGGGAGATCTGATGGAGCAGTTCGGTTGCTATGACCAGGAGCACATTCCATGCATACCTTTCTCCAGATTGTATCTCAGGTTACCAGAGCCAGCCAGAGAGGCGTGTTTTCTATAGCCCGCAAAAGTGCTCCATTGGAGAATGTGATTTATGACACACCCTGGGAGGAGGGGGAAACAGGATCATAGGTGGGCAGAGCCGATTGCAACTGGGAAAGTGCCGACATGTTGCTCCTAATAAATAATTGGATTTCATGAGCTTGAGGCTCATGAATTAATTAGGGCATCCATTGGAATCCTGACACTTGTGGCCATCCAGATTTGTGCAGCCTGGATTATGATATTTCCACTGAAGATTGCATCAAATTTGATGTGGGTCAGATGAAGCCTTGGCAACTGAGGTTTGTAGAATATGGCTTATGACTGAAAAAAGAGCCAAGAGGGATAATCAGTAATTACGGTCCTATCCTCCTTCAATACCCTAATTCCACACCAAGCTAGACAACTTGTACAGAAAAAATGCCACATTGATAAATAAACAATGATCATGGGCTAAAAAGGGAGACAGTATCAGGTGCCCATTAGCAGTGATGGAGCCGATGGTGAGTCTGGACATGAGTTCATCTTATGTAAGAGTAGCACTGAATATTATTGTTGTTGTTGTTGTTGTTGTTTAATCTTTAGTGAGATTCACAGCCTTTGGGGCTGGTTGGTAGCTCAACAGCTCAAGTCCTAACCAAGGACCTAGGAACTGTTCAGATAGTGTTGGAGGATATAAGCTGTTCTAACTGGGTGGTTTTTTGTAGAATCAGGGTATTCAAGTCTGGTAAGTTCAGAATTTCCAAACAGCAAGGTAGCCCTTTAGGTATTGCTCCAAGGGCTCCAATTACAATTGGGATAACACAAGATTTCTTTTTCCAAAGTCACTCAACTTCAATTTGTAAGTCCCAATACTTTGTGATTTTTTTCTTGCTGTGTGTCTACAATTCATGCATCACCAGGTATTGCAATGTCAATGAACCGAACCTTTTTCTTTTCAACTATTGTTATGTCAGGTGTGTTGAGGGCCAAGTGCCTGTCTGTTTGAATTCTGAAGTCCCACAAGATCTTGACTTTTTCATTCTCCAGAACCTTCTCAACCTGATGTTCCCAGTAGTTGTTACTATACTCAAATCCAAACTTTTGGCATAGTTTCCAGTGAATGATTTTAGCAACTTGGTTATTATTATTATTATTATTATTATTATTATTAATATTAATATTAATATTATTATTAGGCTGCTCAAAGCTGTGTGAAGGGCTGCATAGGGCCCATAAACTGTAAGTTAAGGCCTTTTCTATACCAATCTGTTCAGTTTAGAAAGGCTATAAAATTTAGGAAAAAAACATGAGCTAATTGGATAGCCAAGCCACTAATTCAATGCATTTGTTCTTTTAGGGAGCATTTTTGTAACACTTTCACCTGTCTAGTTTATCAATGAATCCAATTTTCTGGGCTTTCATAATACCATAACAATACAAGCTAATTTTGCACAACATGCTAGTCCAAAATATGGTTCAGCAGTTTTGTTCAGCACACCACATTAAACTCAGTGAGATTTCCTTCTGAGTAGTTGCGGCCCAGATTCTGGAATCTATTGGAGAAACTTTTTTTTTCATTTTTTTTAAATCTGAGGTCAGATGCCATAGTCAGAATTTAGAATTTTATTTAGACACAAGGCAAGAAGCACTTGGTGTGGCTGGCCCTGTGAAAACATTTTATTTATATTGATATATTTATCAATATAGATATACATTTATAGATAGGCGGAAGCAATAATTCTGTGCATGTCTAATTCAAAGATGTCATGTTAAACATTTCCTAATAAGGCATAGCCTGATTTCTTGTATTCTGACTGGTACATCTTATCTACTTGACTAAAGGCACAAGCATTTCTTCATTTCATATCCTGCTACACGACTTGCTTGCCTACCCAAAATGGCAGGATAGAAACTTCCATTTAGAAATGGCATCATTTGAGCTTGTTAAAAACATTCTAAAATCAGCTTCCAACAAATCTGAACTAATGGCACTATCACTTCAGTGCTATTGCAACTGGAGAACATGTTTTTGCTCTGTTCAGTCCTATTTATCAGCAGAACCACAGTGCTACTCACCGGCTACAAGATCCAGGGGTCAAACTATTCCAATCCTGAAATGACCACTTGTTTTCTTTGGAAATCAATTTTGCCAAGTTTTTCCTGTTCTCTGGACTGACCTTTGCTTCACTCCCTCCTCCAGCGTTCCTATGTTCTTTAGCTTTCTAAGAGGATTAACTCTGCATGAAGTTACCTCAGAAAATCTGGGAAACTGTAGGGGTCAGATGGGGAAATGTGGTTACCGATGGGCATGTGTGGTTTTAAACATGTAACACCAGATAGCATCACAAGAAGTTGTAAGTGGGATTTTGTGGTTGCCAAAGGGTCAGATGCTACAACAAAGAGTGGATGATAAGGCATCTATGGCTAAACATTGGCTGACTGGGGGGCTCAAAAGAGATTGCAGACTTGAGGTCAACGTTCAGAAGGCTGGAGGCTCCATTGTTGAGTGACACCACAAGAAAAGCTTTCTAGCAATTAAAGTGTTGGTTTGGTTAAATGGTACTCTTTTAGAAAGTAGCCTCCTATTAAACCAAAAGTAAGCTGAGCAATGCATAGGCCGAAGAAAAGTTCCAAGCTTTATAAAACTTCTTTGGGATAATATATATTATTGTTTTGTTGTTTACATTTTCCCAAGAGTGTTCTTGTGTCCTGAACGTGTTTGATGGGATGGAAATTAACGGTACACAGAGCTACATGAGATTTTCAGTCAATTCAGGGACTGCATAAGATTTCATTTTAAATTTCATAATGATTAAGGAAGTTGCAGCTTACACTTGCAAGATAATGTTAATCTTGAAGGCAAAATGTCTGCATAATTAATGCTAATTATTATCATTTTAAAACTATATCAGAGCTGTCAAAACTCCATCGATTTCCAGGAATGCCGATCATTGACAAATATCAGTTCTGAATGCTATAAAAGCAAAGTATTTATAGAGCAAAGTAAAGCAAAGTATTTTAGAAGGGATTATATATTTTGCATAACAGCCAATTTGGTGTAATATGACAATTTTATTCATTGTCAGACTGTTAACTGTAGTGATTCGGAGTTGGAGACAAACAGCATTCATGGTCAGTTTGAGAGCTTTTTCTATCTACTATTAGAAAGGGAATATTAGATTAAATGCCCGTTTCAGTCTGGTCCTCTCCAATACCTGTGTTCCCATATTGAATCCTTCTCCACAATTATCTGCCTTTAACTATCTGGGTTTGAAGGCAATGGAATATAGGATCTGTAAGCAAATAAGAGGAAGTTGATAGAGACATCATACTAAATCAGATGGTTGGTATGGACAATGTTTAGCAGCTTTGTGTTTTGAAAGCAAATAACAGAACTGGGTGCAAACTTTCTTCCTTTATTGTTCTGGACAGTGGTGGGATTCAATTTTTTTTTACTACCATATCTGTGGGCGTGGTTTGGTGGGCATGGCAGGGGAAGTATACCGTAAAATCTCCAGTGAGAGGTGGTATTTGTCGGTTCTCCGAACTACTCAAAATTTTTGCCACTGGTTCTCCAGAACTGGTCAGAACCTGCTAAATACCACCTCTGGTTCTGGATTTTTTTTTCTTAATTATCCAATCATTGGCTGTCTTTGGGACACATCTCACTTAATATGCAGTCTATTACATATTTATATAAAATATCCTTTCATCTTTAATTGAATATGAAAAATTGTTTAAAAGAAACTTTAAGCTTCCCTAGGAAAATCACTGTAAAATCTCTGTGATGTGCTGGACTTAGCTAGAGGACTGCAACTAAAAGCAGAACTAATAGAGAGCAGCAGCAGATTGTGGCTTGTTTGATAAGCCCTGTATTGTGAGTCATATTTAAGAAGCTAATGGAATTAGTTGGTTATAATTAAGCCTGATAGAAAGAGCTAACTGCAGTTGGCACATCAAAAAAGATTGTTCAACGAAGCAGTTTTCTTCTACATATTTCTATCACCAGATGCTGAGTAATCAAGTTTCTACGTATATGAGCACCCCTCAACTAAGAAATGGGGTCACACATTTTCCTCCAGCCTTGCTCTCTATGAAATAGTTTCAGAAAGAAATCATATTTAAATCCTTTAGAAAACATCAAATTGGGGAGGAGCATTTTATGAACATAATTATTATATCTATTTCTTTGTTTAAGATCATTTCACCTTTCTACTGATACCTCTGTTCATTTTTTTAAAGATGGCATTTAAAAAAGTAATGTCTGGTCAGCTCACTAGATAACCATAGCCATTATTTTTAGCCTATGCATATTTGTCATAAATTCTGGTTGGGTTCTAAATAATGCCTTCATTTGCATAGAATGTTGTGCTACCAAAAAAAAAAAGAATTGAGAAGTACATAAGCACCACCATCTTGCACAAACACACCATTTAGATGACTTATAAACCAGAGTCTGAAGTTTCTAACACCTAGAGCTGTGATAGCGAACCTATGGAGCGTGTGCCAGAGGTGGCATGCAGAGCCCTCTCTGTGGGCATATGAGCCATCATCCCAGCTCAGTTCCGCCACGCATGCGCGCAGGGCTCCCGCCAACCAACTGGTCTTCAGGCCTTATGCCTTTTATGCCTTTTATGCCACATCCTTAATCCCATCCTTAGATGGGTTTCCCTGCTATAATCCTGTCAGTTTCTGTGTATTGACTTGATTCAGCATGTAGCAGCCGCATTCCAGCTGCAACTGTTAAGTGTTTCATGGCTGCCTGCCCGGAGCTATTAACTGAAGGGAGGGAGAGAGAAAAAAACCTCTCTTGCACTTTTATTTTTAGCCAGTTCTCCGAACTGCATAAGCAATTAATTAATGATTCGGGCAAACCGGTGAGAACCAGCTGAATCCCACTACTGTCACACACATATGAATGCCTTATGCCTTAGAGTGGCTACTATTTTGGAAATGCAGAAACTGGAATTTGAAAGCCATGACTTAGTACAGCTTTAACATTGTGGTTTCTATACATTTACAATGGGGTCATTCTCGGTTCAAGGAATGTGGTAAAACTCAGGCTTTGTTTAATGAGCCATGTGCGATAGGGGAAGATGTAAGATGGTAACATATGCATTACCATTAACTTTTTCATTTTGGGTTAGTGAGCACAGATAATATCCTTGATGGTTTCACTGAACACCAAACTAGTGTTTAGCAAACCTCTGGAGCTGGTCAAATAGAACATACATAATTGCATTCCCAAGGTTTCTTTTTTTTAAAAAGTTATACCAGTAAGAAATGGATGGCAGGTTGCATCTGATCCTCTTTCCTGTGTAATCCTTCTTCTCCTTCCTATGTCAGCAGGAGATGTGCTGTAATCAAAAATTGAATCCAATCGCTTGCTAAACCATTGCTGGTCTTTCTTAAAATGTTAAGCTCTTGGCTTTTGCTGCAGTTTACCTGGAGTTAACTCTGCTCTAAGCTGATAGCAAACTCTGGATTTTCAGCAAAGGAAGAATTATGCCCTCAACAACTGCCTAACCACACATTTTCAAGGAGAAGCCACATCAAAAGGTTTTTTTCTTACTTGCAGCTATTTTCCCCCCACAGCAGATAAAGCCAGACTAATTAAAAAAATAATTAAAAGGTTGAAAGCTGCCATATGAGTTGTGACAACATATCAACTTTTGTTTGCTCCAGCTGCTTTTCACCTCTAGCAACATGACAGTTCACATGGCAGCTTCGCTTATCTGACAGGGGCGCCAGCGTTTTCAAATCATGAGCTTCATTTGAACAGCGAAATTGGTTGTGCTGTCATGTTGCATTCCATGAGGCAGGGATCCGCAACTGCATTTGTCAGCTTGTCACTAGCAACCAGAAAATCCCTTTGCAGCTACAGCAATTGCCCTCTCCTTTGGCCCACACAGAGACCCTGGCAGGGGGTGTTCAGTTGGTGCCAGATTGGGAGATGCTCCAAAGCAATAAGAATCTCTCCCATTTTTAACAGGTGTCTCAAAATCCCAGCAGTACACAGTCACCCAAAAAGCTTAAAGGTAAGGTAAAGGTTCTCCTCACACATATATGCTAGTCGTTTCTGTTATGTATGCAGGTTTAAAGTCATTGGTTTAGTTTGAACTGTTCTTGTAAAATGTAAGAAATGATTGGTTTAAAAAGTGCGGGAAAACCCTGCACTCTGATTGGCTGGCAACTGCGGCTGCTGTCTATAAGTAGCAGCCGCAGCCCAGCCAAAATGGGTTTGTTCTGAGCTGTAGTCACTGATAAAGAAAGAGCTTGAAGCACTCCGCGTCTGTCTCTTCATGCAAACTTAACAGTTTCCATCTCTAGGAGGCCGTGCTCATCTCCATTTCAAAGCCGAAGAGCCAGTGCTGTCCAAAGACGTCTCCGTGGTCATGTGGCTGGCATGAAGGAACACAGAACACTGTTACCTTCCCACCAAAGTGGTCCCTATTTTTCTACTTGCATTTTTACATGCTTTCGAACTGCTAGGTTGGCAGAAGCTGGGAGAAGTAATGGGAGCTCACTCCGTTACGTAGCACTAGGGATTCAAACCACCGAACTGCCAAACTTTCTGATGGACAAGCTCAGCGTCTTAGCCACTGAGCCACAATGTCCCAAGAAGCCTACATTTTCCCAAAGTCTCAACTTATGAGAAGGATCTGACATGCTTAGGAGTTAGGGGGCCAATGCGATTTTCACAAATTTGAATGCGAATAACTTCTAGAGATAATCATGCTGCAGAAATAACAACCAAGATTCCTATATCATTTTAAGGCTGAGCAAATTTCTTCACACAAAAGCTTTGACTGCTTTTGACTGCTACAGCATATTTGTGAAGCTAATAAAACAAAGACAAGCTCTTGTTTATATTGCAAAAATGATGGTAATGACGACCAGTCTTCACCAGTGTTGGAGATGTGCGGGAGTTGCATAGATTTCCAGGCTTTTAGCCAGGCTGGCTGAGAACTCTGGGAGTTGCAGTCTGGAGGGACTATTGAAATAGGTGAATGTATGCCAGGCCCGAACAAAGTATGAATGTCTCATTGATTTCAATATGTTTATTCTACATAGAGTAAATCTGGATCAAGCCCAGCAGCTCTCTAGCCTCAAGAAAATGCTCTTTTATTTGCCCAGATTTTCTAACATATGACAGCTGTTTTTAATTGGTGGTTTTATGGGTTCTGCATTTTGTCATTGTCATCCCTCTCTGTGTTCGCTGCTAATTTTAATGGGCTCTCATTGTTGTGCAAAACTGTATCTGTAATTTTATTATTTTAATTATGCAAGCCATCCGGAGAATTTTTAACTGAAAAGCAGTAGGGAACTGTTCCAAACAAGGAACAAAAGAAAAATAAAGGCAATTCTGCATTAGATCTATCCAATGCCACCCATGTCAGTTATACCCTATAATAGTGTGTGTGTGTGTGTGTGTGTGTGTGTGTTGGTCTGTTTCAATAAAAATGGCCCATTTTCTGTTATGGCCTTTCGCTCCTGGAGCCACATTTGTGGATCTAATTTTGACAATCTGTTTTTTTAATGGGCCCACACAGCTCATTTTCTCTAAAGTATTCTTTAAACTGCAACTATATCTGGAACTCCTAGCACTTGATTTTCCAATGACAGCCTGTACTTTTTGTTCCCGTCTCCTAAAAATGCTACCACAGCAAAAAAGCAAAAAAGCCTTGTTGAGATACTAGTTTACAAAGGCAAATAATAAATTCTATATAGAGGTAGCAACCATTATAGTGTGTTAATAATTTCTGGCATAATGAACGTACATCTTAGGTACAGAGAAACATTTATAGGTTTACTGGCACTATTATGATTAATACAGCATAAGTGTAGCAGCACTTACCCTTCTATAGTAGTTTAGTGGATGATATAGTATACAGCCCTTTTTATATATTCAGACATTCTGTTCCAATTTGACTCTGTTTCAAGGTCTCAGAGTTTTGACATTTCATCTTTTCAAGATACCAATATAGCCAACCTCAATTATAAATACAAATATTAGAGGTAGAATCAGTGGTGGGATTCAAAATTTTTACTACCGGTTCTGTGGGAGTGGCTTGGTGGGCGTGGCAGGGAAGGATACTGTAAAATCTCCACTCAGAGGTGTTATTTGCTGGTTCTCTGAACTATTCAAAATTTCTGCTACCGGTTCTCCAGAACTGGTCAGAACCTACTGAATACCACCTGTGATATGAATGATACAGTCTTCTTGGACTATACCAGTTCACAATGCAGCAAAAAAAGAATATTTCCTACTTCAGTTCCTTGCATATGTATGTACTAACTAGAAGAAGGACTCAAGTTTGGATGTTTAGTATTTGTGTGTGGTAGTGTTTAGCTGGTAAAGATGTGACTGTATCATTTATCTATGTTCTAAAGCTATGGGTAAATATGAACAGATATATAATCTGACTTGGATTTTATACTTCATTGGTTTTAGCTTTCAAGCCCTCACATATACTGTAATATAATAATACCAATTCCAATCCAACATGAATGAAACTTGCAATGTTCACTGGCTGAGTTCACACAACATATTAACTCATGCTTTGTTTAATTATACTTTACTTAATAATCTACAATAATTGTAAATTCTATGTGTAGCTCACTGGCAGCAAGCATGCTATGTCCCAATTGCTAAGCTGGAAAAGCTTTGGTTTCTATCTGGTTGGATGACTACATGTTAACACTGGCTGTTGTGGAGAATTCACAAAAGTTTCTATCTGTGTTGTGTGTGTGTGTGTGTGTGTGTGTGTGTGTGTTCAACCCATCTCACAGGGTTGTTGTGGAGAAAACAGGAGAAGAAAGAAGTATTGTGTATGTTCACTGCTGTGAGTTAATTATAAAATTAATAAAAGCAGGATAAAAAAATCTAATAATAAAATTAGGTTGGCAGAATAGGCTAGGTTGTGCTCTGCTCTATACAATCTGTTCATTTTGAGAAGAATGCATAAGGCCCTGTAAAAACTACATGGCTTTTCTGTGCATTGTCCTAAATAATGCTGCTTTCCAAATGCATTTAAGTAAGAAGAAGGTTCTCTTTTGGGTGAGAAGCCTGAGAAATAATGAGGAAAGTTAGAGTAACTTTCATGCTTGAATCATTCTGGGCACATAAGTTGCTAAATATAACAATCTGATTACCATATGCTGATTCTTGCACAATGATTGGGCAGTCAGTATGTTTTGTGGTGTTTACCTTGGAATAGTTCCCATCTATCTGTATACTCGGTTAAAAATGTACTCCCTGATAATTTACATTCTAGTAAAGTCTAGTGACCACTTAAGGATAGGCATGTAAAGATGCAACCAGGTCAATGGAGGGGAAGGCAGATAAATAATTTGGCCTAGAACCAGGGGTGGGATTCAAATTTTTAACAACCAGTTCTGTGGGCGTGGCTTAGGTGGTGGGCATGGCTTGGTGGTCATGTGACTGGGTGGACATGGCTTGGTGGTCATGTTATTGGCTGGGTGTGGCCAACTCAATATCACTCACATCGAGGCACGCGTCTCCTCACCTGGCCTCTCATGACTGTGGGGATGCTGCAACAGTCGTAAGTGGTCATAAAGTCACTTTTTTCAGTGCCATTGTAACGTTAAATGCTCACTCCACACAAGCAAAGTACCAGCAAAGGAGGGGGGAAAAACTCCAGAGAAGTTCCAGAGACAGGAAGTCTAGTCCTGCCAGGAATGTAATAAAGGTTAACGGAAAGGCAGTTTCTGTAAGCTACACCAGAATGTTTCCTTCCTGCCTTCCTTACAGGATTAGGCCAGTAATTTCTTCTAACAACCGGTTCTCCGAACTGCTTAGAATGTTAACAACCGGTTCTAGCGAATAGGTGCGAACTGGTAGAATCCCACCCCTGCCTAGAACTCAAGCTCAAAGAGACTTTCAAATTGATATTTGAAGTTTCTGTTTTATATATATACATAGAGTACTTTTACTTTTTTTATATACAGATGCAATCTCAATCCCCCCTCCCAAATTGTTTGTCAAACATCATCAAAAATGAAGATATGCTTTTCCTGGAAATATAGTCTAGTCATGTAAGTTTTTGAAAATAAAGAGAAAAAATATTAACTTAAATGAGAATAGTGAACAAGAGTAGTGCCTCTATTCAATTCAGAACAAATAGAACGGCCTGGGGAATGCATTCCGTAGAAGTTACCCTTCTGGCATTTGCCTGGGGAACAATTGGGGGCTTGCCAAGAGGAACATAACATAAATGCAGCATCAATAGTGAATGCTGACATGTTTATAGCACACCACCAGACTGAATCTGAAGAAGTTTGGCTTTTTCCAAGAAAACAGCCATAAAAAGGAACCTGTCTGTTTGTTTGCTTGTTTGGTGGCGTTAAAATCAAGGAAGGTAACAATAACACTGCAAGGCACACCTGAAACTCAATTGAACTTTTCAGGACAATTTCATATCATAGCAAAGATTAAACATTTAAAAAAAGAATATGTAAATTGATGTTAATTGCAAAAAAAGGAAGGAAGGAAGGAAGATTTTCCCAGTTTAATGTCTTCAGATCAACAGTCCAAAAGATTTCCAAAATGCATTGGTCCCATTGATTGGAAGTTCTGGAAAAAGACACCAGTTTGGGAAGGCTGCTTTGGAAGTATGAATAGGATAACCAGACATCTGAATATTTAGCTCCTGCCCTTTTTCAATTCTACAATTAGTCTTCTGTTTCCTAATTCTGACTAGCTAACTCATCTGCCTCCACTTGGAAGTGTCCAACCATAGCAAGTTTAAGACTTGTGGACTTCATTTCTCAGAATTCCCCAGCCAATGTCTTTACAGAGGCTGTTGTAATATCAGTTTTTGTCTCTTCTACAACTCTTTGAAACTCCTTGTTAAATTCCTTTCTGAGGTTTTTGTCTTTCTTAGTGTTGGCTTTTCTCCTCTCATCCCTTCCTTCCTTTCTCTTCCTTTCCCCCTCCTCCTTTTCCTTCTCTCCATCTTCTCCTCTTCAGTTTCCATTCCATTCAATTCTCTTTATTTTGTCTTCATTATCTTCCTTACTAACATCTTTAAATTCATTCCACAATTCCTCTGATTCTCTGAACCCCAATGAGGTTCATATTTCTTTGATTCATGTCCTTTCTTGATATGTATTCATTTGGTGGCTTTCTTCTTCCTCCTCCTCCTCCCCCTCCTCCTCCCCCCTTCCCTTCTTCTTCCTCCTCTTCTTCTTCTTCTTCTTCTTCTTCTTCTTCTTCTTCTTCTTCCTTCTTCTTCCTTCCCCTTCCTTCCCCTTCCCTTCCCCTTCTCCTTCTTCCCTTCCCTTCCCTTCCTTCCTTCCTTCCCCTTCCTTCCCTTCCTTCCCCTTCCCCTTCCCCTTCCCCTTCCCTTCTTCTTCTTCTTCTTCTTCTTCTTCTTCTTCTTCTTCTTCTTCTTCTTCTTCTTCTTTAGCTTAACTTGGAGCTTGTGCACAAGCAATTCATTACCTATTCCATTGTCAGCACCTGGCCATGTCTTAACAGCATCACAGAGTTGGAAGAGACCTTGGATATCTCCCTGCTCAAGCAGGAAACCCCATACCATTTCAGTTTGGTTGTCCAATCTCTCTTAAAAGCCTCCAGTGTTGGAGCACCCACAACTTTTGGAAGCCAAGTTGTTCCACTGATCTTTGATAACTGAGCTTCTCTCCCCTCCTTTTAGAAATAGTATAGTCAATTTACTTTCTGTATATTCTATGTGGTGATGTCCATGCATGAGGCACCATTTTGTTTGTTTGGAGACAATTATGAAGAAATCAATAGAGTGGCAGAAATTGATAATTTGGTCTCCTGATTCGTTTCAGTTTCCTATGCCAGACAGTCCAGTTACTTTTCTTCTTTCATGTTTCTAACTTCAGCATGTCAGTCTCCAATCACAAGCACAAACATCTTGCATGAATGTTCTGTCAATTTCAAATTGAATTTGATCATAAAATGAATCGTCTTTTCTTCTGCATCAGTGGTTGGAGCATAAACTTGAATGATTGTCATATTAAAAAAGGATTGTTCATAAAATCTAATCGATATTATTCAGACATTGATTGCATTGTAGCCAAGTACTGTTCTTATAACCTTCCTAACTATAAAAACAACCCTGTTCCTTGTTGTTGTTCGCATCCCGAGTAATAAACTGAAATTGTCTGATCCAGGTCCATTTCAATTCGCGGATACCTAAGATGTCAATTTGTAGTCATTTTATTTCATCTTTCACTGTGTTGAGCTTCTTATAGGCACCTGCGTTCACGCTTCTTACATTTCACATTCCTACTGTAATTCTGTCTTTGCAGCTTTGGATTTTGTTTTTGTGTATGGCAACACCAGCCAGTAGACATCGCGCAGCTTTAATCTAGTCATGTCATAAATACCATTAGTACTCCAAAAGATCCTCAGTTCCTCCTCAGCAGCATGTTGAGTGCCATCACCCAGCCAGCATTATATCATCAATCATTTTACATGTTCTATCCTTGTGATTTTCTTGGTTAAAAGAGCAGGAGTAGTTTACCATTGTCTTCTGCTCAGTATTCATTGTTGCCTTTGCCATTGTCACTAAGGTGATCACCTGCCTTGTACATCCTCCTAAATTATCGCTATCAATATAGGTCTCTGTTTGCTTTGGCTGGGCAGCTGAGGAAACCTTCACCCCCTTGGGTGAGCCTGCTGGCAACATACACGCTTGATACACACTCTATTGTCACTAAGGTGATCACCTGCCTTGTACATCCTCCTAAATTATCGCTATCAATATAGGTCTCTGTTTGCTTTGGCTGGGCAGCTGAAACCTTCACCCCTTGGGTGAGCCTGCTGGCAACATACACGCTTGATACACACTCCTAGTGTTCTTTTTCATCCCTTCCAGGAGTAACACACATACACACACACACCATGATGAGACAGCACAGTAGGACTTGGGAGCCCCACCAAAGGTCATCCTTTTCCATCTCTACCATCTGTTCCATCTGCGCCAGTCTCAAGGTACCTTAGTCACTGGGACAGAATCATCTATGCCATACCACAGGCCACGGAAGGGTGACCACCCTAGTGACCTGGACCCGGATTCCCAGTGTCGACTGTACACCCTTGAACTTGGTTTGTGGCTATTGGATTTTGTTGTGTCCCTCGCCGTGGTGAGAGACCGACAAGGGGGACACACTCTTTTCCTTGATAGCCATTCAACATCTTTCAACCATCTGTCCAACTGGCGCCCATTGGGGATGCCCACGGTGAGAGAGCATGGCTTGACCTGGACAAAGGCCTCAAACATCAGCCACAGGACTGCTGTAAGAGGGCAGCCTGGTTCCTGGATCCCCCAACGGGTAGCACCTAGGACTCAACCAAGTCCTTATATTCCAGACTTTATTACCTCCATCTGTCGACCCTTATGCCTGTTCCTTGATACCCTCAAATTGGTAATATTCAAACTTTTACGGCAACAGAGCTGCAGGCTTTTAGGAGGCTCCCTCCCTCCTGGATATGGCCTGCTACATTATCACCGGCCTACCTCGAGGATGGGTTATGAAACCCAGAGAGATTGCATGGTGGGGAGTTGGGTCGGGGTTGGGGCTCTACTAAAACAAAAAAGAGGGTCACTAGGGCCCCTTTAATTAAATTTTTAAACAAATTTTTAAATAGGTTAGGGAGGAGGGTGGGTAATGATGCTGGGAGTGTGGATTGCAGCCCAGTCCGTGGCGGAGGGGGTGGGGGTTGGGGGCTGGTGGGGTCCTGGAGTGCGGGTCGGGGATTGCGATCCCCAGGGTGGTTGGGATCGACAGGAGACGATGAGGCATAGGGCCAGATCATGTGTTGGGAGTGCACTCTCGCTATCTTGGCGGTGGCGGCTCGACCATATGACCTCCTCCCCTGAGGGCAGGGGAACGGGGACCCTGGGGCTCAGGCTGGTGTATTTTAATGCCAGGTCCGTGGCTAATAAGTCCTCCCTCCTCCGTGAGGTGATTGAGGAGGCTGAGGACCTGGCTTGCATCACAGAGACCTGGTTGGGGCCGGAGGGAGGAGTCCCTCTGGTTGATTTATGCCCCCCGGGTTTTCAGATTTTGCACCAGCCACGGGCTCAGGGAGGTGGTGGAGTGGCTGTGGTTATTCGGGAGACCCTGATTCCAAGGGAGGTCGCTGTTCCTGAGATAGGCAGGAGTGAAACCCTTCTCCTGAGGTGGGGGCCTGGTGGTCAGGTGGGCTTGCTGCTGACATACCTTTCCCCCAGCTGTGTGGCAGCAACCCTGCCTGGGTTTCTTGATGTCCTCTTGGGGGGTGAATTTCCCAGGGCTTATGGTCCTGGGTGATTTTAATCTGCCTTCCCTGGGCGGGAGAGCATCGGGTTTGGCCTAGGAATTCATGGCCTCCATGGGGGCCATAGGCCTGATCCAGTTGATTCAAGGCCCAACTCACGAGGGGGGAAACACCCTCGACCTAGTTTTTGTCTCGGAACAGTGGCATAGTGATAGAGGGCAGGCCAGTTATATGACACTGCCCGTCCCATGGTCTGATCACTATCTCCTGCGGCTGGTCTTCCAACAGGCTACTCCCTACTGCTGGGATGAGGAACCACTCAGATGGTTCCACCCCAAACACCTGATGGACCCTGAGAGGTTCCAGGCGGAACTGGAGTCTTTCCCCACTTCCTTTGCCCACAACTCTGCTGAGGACCTGGCGGCAGCTTGGCAACAGGCTGCTATGGCTGCCCTCGACAGGGTTGTCCCCATGCATCCCCTCACACGCCGTGGATCCCGGGTGGCTCCTTGGTATACTGAGGAGCTCCGGGAGATGAAGCGCCGTCGGAGGGGTTTAGAGAGCAGGTGGAGGGCCACCCGCTCCCAATCCAATTGAGCCCAGCTAAGAGCCCATATTAGGACCTACCTGGTAGCTATGAGGGCGGCGAGAAGGTCTTATTTCTCCGCCCTCATAGCGTCCACAGATAACCACCCAGCCACCCTGTTTAGGGCCACCTGCTCTCTCCTGCATCCGGAGGAGGAGGCGGACCCTCTTCGGGAAAGGGCTGAGGAATTTGGTCAATATCTGTCGGATAAGATCACGCGGATTCGGGGTGGGTTGTGTTCCATCTTGCAGTGGTCTGAGGATCGGGGTGCAAGAAGTCTGGCCGATGTGATCTGGGCTGAGTTCGATCCTGTTTCCGAGGATGAAGTGGACAGGATTATGCGGCGTCTGAGTTCCACCACATGTTTGTTGGACCCGTGTCCTTCCTGGTTGTCTTATGCATCCAGGGAGGTCACCTGCGGTTGGCTCCGGGCAGTGGTCAATGCTTCGTTAAGGGAGGGTGTCTTTCTCTCCACCTTGAAAGAGGCGATGGTGAGGCCCCTCCTGAAGAAGCCTGCCCTGGACCCGACCGTGTTAGACAACTTTTGTCCAGTCTCCAACCTTCATTTTCTGGCGAAGGTTGTTGTGAGTATGATGGCTCAGCAATTTCCACACTTCCTAGATGAAGTGGACTACCTAGATCCATACCAATCGGGCTTCCAGCCTGGTTTCATCATGGAGACGGCATTGGTCGCACTGATGGATGATCTCTGGAGGGCCCGGGACAGAGGTTTTTCCTCTGTCCTGGTCCTATTAGACCTCTCAGTAGCTTTCAATGCCATCGACCATGGTATTCTTTTGCGACGCCTCGAGGGGCAGGGAGTGGGGGCCACTGTTCTTCGGTGGCAATCGGTGTTGACAGGGGGACAGAGGTCGGCCCCAAGGGCTCACTTGTGGGGTCCCTCAGGGTCAGTCCTCTCCCTCTTTTATTTAATATCTACATGAAACGCTGGTTGAGATCATTCGTGGTTTTGGGGTGAGGTATTACCAGTATGCTGATGATACCCAGTTATACATCTCCACCCCAAACCAGATCAGTGATGCCCTCTCTGTGATGACCCACTGTCTGGATGTGCTACGGATCTGGATGGACGGAAACATGCTTCGGCTCAACCCAGCCAAGACTGAGTGGCTGTACATACCGGCATCTCGGTCCAGTCAGGAATGTCCATCGCTGACCATTGGGGGAGTGGTGTTGCCCCCTGTGGACAGGGCGCAGAACCTGGGGGTCCTCCTGGATGCGCGGCTCCAGTTGGAGGAGCAGGTGGGGGCTGTCGCCAGGGGAGCCTTTGCCCAGGTCTGGCTGGTTTGCCAGCTTCACCTGTTTCTGGACCGAGATGCCCTGCATACAGTCACTCATGCCCTTGTTACTTCCCGACTCGACTACTACAACACTCTCTATTTAGGACTGCCCTTGCATACCATCCGGAGATTGCGTGGCCTGCATTGGCTGCTGGTTGCACTCTGGGTGAGATTCAAGGTTTTGGTTTTAACATTCAAAGTCCTACATGACATGGGTCCACAATATCTAAGGGAGCGACTCCTGCCGATATCGAGTGCCAACTGCCTTGTACGGGCACACAGGCAGGGGCTCCTGGGGGTCCCGTCGGCAAGCCAATGCCGGCTGGCGGTCCCCCGGTGGTGAGCCTATTCTGTGGCGGTCCCCGACTTATGGAACCAGCTGCCTCTGGACCTCCATCTGGTCCCTGACCTCTGCACCTTCCGCCACGATTTGAAGACCTGGCTATTTGACCAAACCGGGCTGTGACTGCCTCATGGGGGTATGGGATAGTTTTAAATTTTAAATTTGGTATTATTGGACTTTACATTTGTTTAATTCTTTTTAATTATTTATTGTATATGTATGTTTTAGTTGTGAGCCGCCCCGAGTCTTCAGAGATGGGGCGGCATATAAGTCCAATAAATCAATCATCAATCATCTGATGTAGGAGAGTGACTGGCAGAATCAGGGGAGGAGTTAAATGAGACTTAAGTTTAGAATCCTTACATAGCCACAAAAAGAACAAAGTCTAACCTCCTTGAATATCATTGACTTTTATCTAATTATGTCCAGGTGCTAACCAGTAGTCAGAGGAGATTCCTGTACTTTAGCAATAAGTCAGTAACTTAGAACCTTCAAGGGTGGACCTGGTTTTTGCACTTGACACCTACCAACACAATCAGTGTCATTTCCATCCTGTGCCCAGCCCAGAATCTTGGCTGAAAGAGGCCTAGATGTACTGAGGCACTTAGGAGCTGAATTCCTTTCCCCTAATTTTCTTTATGATGTATCCAGATTGACGTTAAACCAATTAGAAAAGAATGTCTAATCTTCAAAGTGGTGGGTTCTGCTGTGGAAATAGATTTAACCTGTATGCGTGCACGCAGATACGCTGCAAATCCGAGATGCTTTTACAGTTCACCTTTCACTGCTCTTCCCCCCCTTTTTTTCAGTCTTAAAGACACCGATCGTACTAAACTGGATGGAGTCTTCCTCTGAGAAGGGCACAAATGAAAAGAGAGATCACCAAAGTCTCATGTAGCTCTTTGCTCCTCCTTACTATTTTATCCATTCTGGTAGATTGAATCTCTTGTCGTTCTTTTTTTCTTTCTTTTTTCTGGCTTACCTGATCTAATTCCAGTTGCTGGTTGCCCTCCGGGTGAGATTCAAGGTGCTGGTACTCACCTGTAAAGCTCTACATGGCTTAGGACCGAGGTATTTGCGGGAACCTCTGCTGCCAGCAATGACTTCCACACATCCCGTGCACTAACACAGACAGGGCCTCCTTGGGGTGCCATCCGTCAGACAGTGTTGGCTGGCGACCCCTAGGGGTAGGGCCTTTTCTGTGGGAGCGCCCACCCTGTGGAATCAGTTGCCCCTGGAGCTTCGGGTGGCTCCTGACCTTCAATCTTTTCATCGTGGCCTGAAAACATGGCTCTTTCAGCTTGCTGACCTGGACTGATGGAGGGGGTGGGGTTTTTAGCGCTGTTTTGTTAATGTTAATTATTATATTGGGATGTTGTTTAATTGGATTTTTAATATTTGTATTGTATGTTTTTATTATTGTTGTGAGCTGCCCTGAGTCCTTCAGGAGAGAGGGCGGCATAGAAATCCCAATATAAATAAATAAATAAATAAACAAACAAACAAACAAAACAAAACAAATTCATTTTCTGCATACTACCCATCTTCTCTTGCTTCTCTTGGCCGTAAGGGCCTCTGCCTACTGCTTTCTCTCCTGGCCTATTTTCTGTCAGCTGAAAATTTTGTCCTCTTATGTTCCTCCTCCTCACTTTTGCTGTGGACAGAACAATTCATGCCGGGCTGATCTAGGGTGAGAAGAAAAAAAAGCCTATTTTTTTCTTTACTTCTGCTTTTTTTCTTTAAACTCCTTTCTTTTCTCCAAAGCTTCCTTCCCTTCTAAATTGCTTTTAGTACAAATCCCCCTTTTTAAATATTTTTTTCTTACTATGACCTTTGATTGCCATTTTGGTTAAAAGCTCCTGCAGCTTTCTGCTTTTCAGAAACACACACTCCTGGATCCTTTTCTTCTGCACGTTATGTTGCGGTTTCAGGGCTTGAGCACCTTTTCCCTCAGCAAAGCCCTCTCCTCACTTTCCAAATGTCTTTGTTTAGCTTTTCCTCTTCAACAAAAATTTAACTCAGCTGATATCCTTACAGTAATCAGGTATTGGACTGTCTAGTAATCAGGTATTGGACTGTCTAGTAATGAAATGGCTTATTTCTCCCAAGTGAGCCATGCTGTGTTTCAGATGATGTTTTTAACCCAAAGTCTCTAAACTGCCATCCTTCTCATGAATCATCAATATTTCTGGTCCCCTTTTCCTGGATATTCAGTTGGTCTCTTTATTCCAGAGGAAAAAGGGGATACAGTGATAAATTTCATAGGAATGGTTACATCATTCAACAGGCTCTCATGTCCTGGCTCTTTTCTCTCTCTAGACTTTAATATTAAATTTTCTACTTTGAGATCTTAAAGGCTTTCTCGAGGTTTCTGCATCTTCTACTTTTCATTTCATTAATAAGGAAAAGGGAGGAAGATTTGCTTTTCTCCTTGCCAATTCTAACTTGATAATAGATCCATATCTGACTGGGCATAACTGTAGAAAACTAATTTGTTGATTGTTGTGGGCTAGAATTGTAAAACATCTTCAAAAATAACTGCCCAAATTGTCCCGTAGTTCCACAGGAGAATAATTCCTTACACATTGCTCTTTTGAAAAATCTTCTCCCACTGTTTACATTCCCCCACCAATTTCTACCCAATTATGAGACTCCACATCTTTAGGAATCCCCATTGCTATTTTTGGCTGATGCACTGCAGTGCTTTTTTGTCCCTGAAGGAGTTTTTTTCAGACAAGTCATATCCATGTTATGTGTCCAATGGGGACGTAGTCACAATTGGGAGAAAAATCTGAAATATAGTAATCTGGCAGGGTTACACTACTAGACTCTCAAAGAGTGGAAAGCACTCCAGCAGTGCCTCCCATAAATCCTTCAGCAACCCTTTTCTCTTAAAACAGAGGTTAATGCTGAGTTTCAGAGCTGGTTTTCCTACTGCTATCCTAAACAGATTCTTCTAATCATTTGCGTTCTTTAAGTAAACTGGTACTGTGTGCAGGTCTGTCTTCATCTTGAGGTACCAAAGGTGCTTTTTCTGGAAGAACTGAAGAAGCTTCTTGGATGAGAAGTGAAACATCTTCAAAGAAAAACCAAACAGTCCAGATGCCTCTTGAAAAAATACCTTTGGGACAACCATGACCTGGATGACTGAGAATCTCCATAGACTTTTACCTTGAGGGTTACCTTTGATGTCCTCCACCCTTTCTGGGAATATCAACATAAATAAAAGAAGCCACCTTCAGCCCAGCTCTAGACAAATCTGATCCATTTTAATGTTTATTCTTTAAATTAGGTTAATGAAAAGTACAAAGATGATTTTAGACATAATTTTTTAACGTGCCCATATTTTTAACAATTAAGGAAGGCCAGTCCATTTCTTTAGAATGAATCTTAGGATAATTTGGTCCATAGTGACAGGCCCTTGGCATGGCTGTTTGCTTTATTTGGTTTAGTATGTCTTGTGAATTCTGACATTGCAATGTGTAAATTATAATTTGTGGCTTTGTATAATTTATGAATGTAATCAATAATGACAAATTAAACAAAGTATGGTTAAAACAACATGGCTTAGTATGATGCATTAATTCAATCTGTTTTAGACTAAGTATCCTAAGAAATAGAGCAAGGCATCTTTTCAAAGCATATAATATTGATATGCCAACAGAATTTGGCTTTACATCTATAAGGAAAGCTGTATAAAGTAACAAATTCAATTACATTTGAGTTCTTGGACTTTAAAACCCTGATAAGCAGAATTCTGCTGAGACTTCAGATGAGACAACTTATTAGTATTCCCAAACTACAGATACAAAACATTATGCAGTTTAAAAGTTAGCAAATACTTTAAAAGATGGGGATGTGCAACACAGATTGGGTTGGAAAAAAATTGCCTGGAGTAAGGGCACCAACAAAGAACATTTCTCACATATATTAGATTCTAAAATGCAAGCAGTTATTCATTTCACATTAAATACTGCACATCATTTAAAGAGTTGCTACTTTTGATGGAGTTTTCAGTATAACATATTTACAACTGAAGCTTTATTTTATTTTATTTTTTTTATTACATTTATATGCCGCCCTTCTCCGAAGACTCAGGGCGGCTTACAATTTCTTGGATACAACCCAGTGTGTTCAGCAATAGGTTACAGTTCAATATAGAAATGATCTTTCCCTCAAAAAATAAAAAAGTGCAAAAGTGCAATAATGGTGGGGACAAGGTAGGAAAGACAAGCTACTTTTGCTAGTGGTTTTGATCCCTCTTTGATGTAGTGCATGATTGTTATCAGGCTACAGATGAAGGTAGACCAAGTATGCTTATGGGACTTGCAGAAAAAAGAGAAAGGGGACATCTGAGAATGGAGCTGCTATATTCTCTTTCCCCCACCACACACCCAGTTTTAGCTCTGGTATTAGAATACTTAAAAAAAAACCTTATAAATAGCCGTGATGGCACAGTGGCTAGAATGCAGTATTGCAGTTAAATCTGCCAACTGCCAGCAGTTTGATCCTACCAGCAATTCGATCCTGCCCGGCTCAAAGTTGACTCAGCCTTCCATCCTTTCCAAGGTCAGTCAAATGAGGACCCAAATTGTTGGGGCAATATGCTGACTCTGTAAACCGCTTAGAGAGGGCTGTAAAGCACTGTGAAGTAATATATAAGGCTAAGTGCTATTGCTTAATAATTACAAAAGCTTTCATTTCAATTCTTTAAGTTTCTTTTTAATGCCAATATGATAATAAGAATCGCACTTTGCATTTTATTCAACATGTGGCAAGAGTTTTGAATATATATAAAATCTTGCTGCATTTTCAATTGCACATATTTGGTTGAATACAGATTTTTCCCCAAGTTGCACTGTTGACAGCAGAAGAAACTCAATAACTATTTAAAGCAGAACATAAGAAAGCAGTTCTCTAAATGGGCTTTGGATGACTTTGACTATTTGGGTTAATGTACCAAAGAGCCATCAGGTGATACTGCCAATTCTGTACCTGTCGTGCCTAGATTAGAAACAATATCCTGAATGTGAAAGTCTTTGTATGCATTTTCCCTTGCCTGCTTGATTGTGTGGCATTAATAGTAAGAACCAATTTAACGCTTTGGCTTTATTTATTCACTTTCTCTTTTGCATTTGTTATACAGTTCTGAAGAATTTGATGTGCTGGCTTCCTGCAGAAGAAAGGGCATAGAGCAGTTAAATATGTTGCTCTCCAGCAAGCAAACTGTCAAGGCTAACAGTAGACTTGACCATCTAATGCCTTTTTTTTAATGACAAAAGAAATGTGAAGGTTTTTTGACTGTGGTTGGAGAAGCCAGAAGATACAGAGTGGTTTGGTTTGTTTAGGCAGCATGCAATTTAAAAAAAACTAACTTTTTTTCCTGAACTGGTACATCTAGACTAGGAGTGTGAAACTCATGGCCCACGGGCCGGATGCATCATGCGCTGACCATGCCCATGCCCAGTTTAGCAAAGGGGGGAAATGTCACAATATTTATTTATTTATTTATTTATTTATTTATTTATTTATTTATTGGACTTGTATGCCACCCCATCTCTGAAGACTCGGGGCGGCTCACAACTAAAATCACACATCAACATTAAATAGTTAAAAAAGAATTAAACCAAAACAAGCCCAATATTTATCCGTTATTGAAATTAATTTAAAAATCATGTGATGTCATGTGACAATGCCGTGATGATGCAAGTTTGACACCCCTGATCTAGGCAACACTCATGATGAATCAGGCTCATGTACCAGTTCAACACTTAGAATAACACTGAAGTTCAGTTCTAACTTGCCAAGGTTGCATGTTGGTTGTCCCATGTTCCTTGTAGATATCAAAGGTTCTGGAAGTGCAGTACTTGGAATGGTCTGTCGGGATTCAGAGAATCTGTCGGGATTCAGAGAAAAACAATTTGGACATGTTCCTTGTAGATATCAAATACTCTTGAGGTACTTGGAATGGTCTGGATAGTAAGCTGTCAACATTCAGAGATAACCAATGTTGACCAGGTATTCATTTTGGTTTTTGTTCTGGGTTTGTAATGGTTCAATCACTTTGTCAATTTTGTTTCTTGAAAAAATAGAAAATAAAAAATGACCGTGTAATCTATCTGTTTTAAAGGGTACTTTATGAAGGAAGGAAATTATGAAGTAACATTAGAGGGAGGAAGTAAAATATAAATGCATTTATAACTGCTGTCAAAAAGATCGGAAGACTCTTCTTTTTTTCCTGTTTCTATTTTCTTTCTTAACACTATTTTTTATTTACTTTGTTTCTTTTCTAATATTTGTATTTAACAGAATAACAGAGTTGGAAGGAACCTTTGAAGCCTTCTAATTCAACCCCTTGCTCAAGTAGGAGACCCTAAACCATTTCAGATAAATAGCTGTCCAGTGTCTTTTCAAAAGCCTTCGGTGATTGAGCACCTACAACTTCTGAAAGCAAGCTGTTCCACTGGTTTATAGTTCTCACAGGCAGGAAATTTCTCCTTAGTTTTAGGTTGCTGCTTTCCTTGATTAGTTTCCATCCATTGCTCCTTGTCCTGTCTTCTGGTGCTTTGGAAAATAGCTTGGCACCCTCTTCTTCCTAGCAGCCCTTCAAATATTGGAACACTGCTATTATGTCGCTCCTAGTCCTTCTTTTCACCAGTTCCTACAACTGTTCTTCATATATTTTAGCTTCCACCCCCTAGTCACTTTTGTTGCTTTTCTCTGCACTCTTTTCCAAAGCTGCTTGTGCATTTACTATCCATTTGTAGGCTATGTTGTCTCTTATCTGACTGTTCCTTTGGTAGCATCTCTGCCTGTTCTCCCAAAGACTTTCCCACATACCATTACAATAGGCCAGTTAGGATGGATATACTCCAGGTGCCTTCCCTTCAGTGTTGTCACCAATTGGAGCTTAGGAAGGATGTCTTCTCCATAGCAGCCCCTATCCTGTATAATACTCTTCCCACTGAGTTCTGGCAGTTTCTCACCTTCCCAATCTTCTGGAAAATCCCAAAAGTTGATTCCTCCTTCAAGACCTGGGGTAAGGATTGTTGATGGTTTTAGAGTATGTAGGTTAGGGCACTGGGGTTTGATTTTAGATGTTGGGTTTTTGTTTTTTGTTTTGGTCTATTTGGTTGTATTACAGTTTTGGGAGCCACCCAGAGTTGTGACACATAAGATGGATGGCCATACAAGTCTTTTAAATAAATAAATTAAAAATAAATTGATTTCATGGGAAATATTGAAACATTCTGGGAGCCACACGTAAGGCTTTTGAGGAAATGGCTAGCTTTAAGGCCAGATGTTAACAACTCTGTTCTCAATAATACCGTGTTTCCCCGAAAATAAGACACTGTCTTATATTTTTTTTGGCTCCCAAAAACACACTAGGTCTTATTTTCGGGGTAGGTCTTATATATTTATGGTGCCAAATAGTGGGTGTGAGTGTGTAGGGGGGGTGTTTGGGTGCAGGTTGCTCCCTGAAAAGTCTTCCTGGAACTGGAGATTTACACTAGGTCTTATTTTCGGGGTAGGTCTTATATTAGGGCAGGTTTAGAAAATAGTGCTAGGTCTTACTTTCGGGGTAGGTCTTATTTTCGGGGAAACACGGTATATCCTAGCTAAGGGCATTCTTCAACTTGGTACTCTTTTTAGCTGTACAAATGGGTGTCGCAATGAAAGCTTCCTTTTTCATCCGATGGGGATCTGGTATACTGTATATAGCTGGTATACTTGGCATGATCTTACCTGATGAATCTAGACACATTTTTTACACTCTAATTATATCCAAATTAAGCTACTGTCCAATGTTTTTCTTTTATGGGGAAATGAGACCAACTCAGCAGTGGCGCTGATGCGGTAGAATTGCTTCCAAGTGAGATCTGTCAATTATTGATGTTACATTCTTTCAAGCTGTTGGTTGAAAATGCATTATTTGAGAATGTCTAACTAACATTTATTTTATCTTATCTTTCCTAAAGGATGTGGTGATTTAAATTACTGCTGTGTCGCCACAATCCATTCTCCCAAGCATAGACATACATACATTCAATCAGTATAGTCAGTAATCTCAAAGTAGCACAGTGATTCTCAGCGCTTATCTTCACAACAAACCTGAAACAACCCTAAAGCCAGGAAAATGCTTGGCCTTCATGTCACCCAATAAGATCCACAGTTGAAATAGGATCTCTGCAATCCATGTCTGAGCCTCTTTTCAGATAAATTTCATTTTCCCAGCCAATTTATTTCTCTCTCCTCACAAAATCCCAAGATACTTTTTTTGTTTTCCACATGTTTCTGGATCTAGTACATACTACTTTACTGTCAAGGCTACAACTTTTTACATGATTAGTAATTAGTTAAAAAGCCACTGAACCCCAAACTTAAATTGCTTTCTTTTCTAATCCTGCTCATCTAGTGACATACAAATATCCCCAATTGGCCTCAAACGCCACAAAGTGAAAAGAACTGACCAACCTGTAAGAGAAATCAACAAGTTGAAATAAAATGCAGGTTGAACGTATAAAAAACAAACTGAAATAAAAGAAATAGTTGCTAGCTACTTCACAATTGCCCCCATTGTGACTTTTAAGAACTTACTTCAACTCCCAGAATTCCCCAGCCAACTATGTAATGCTAGCTGGGGAATTCTGGGAGTTGAAGTCCACAGGTCTTAAAGTTGCCATGAACACCCATGTGTAAGTCCTTTACACAGAATCACATATACATAGTTATATGGATGAAAGTTCTTTGAGCATCCCTTTGGCAGAATATAAAATACACACCCTCAATACTCACATATAAATGTTTATGTATTTTATGCATTTACTTTAGATAAGAAAGTTGCATCCTGGGGAACGAAGGCAGATATATAGCTACAAAACACCTAGAATATCTGAAAGGAAAAAGGATTATTTCTAATCTTTGTGTTTAAAAGAAGCAATTGTTACAAATCCTCTTTTCTTGCTACCTTTCATAGCTTTTCAGACCATGAAAGAAGAAACTCACTCTCAAAAAAAACCCCACCCTGAAATTCTAAATATAGTTTCCAGAAGGAAGCCAACTGAAGACCGTTAAGTTTACTGTAGACATACATGAAAAGCATTGCTTAGAAATATTTATAATTCAGTCTAGATACTCTTTAAATATCAGTAAACATGATAAAAACCTAATATTCTGGTAAAGAACTAATATTTTATATTTCTCCATCTGAAGAAGCAGAAGTAGAAAAACCAGTCTAACACAATTCTTGCTACCACGAGAGTGCGCAACCTTGGGGGTGGGTCTACATTGTGTCTAGCCTTTATTTATGTATTTATTTTTCTACAATTCTTATCCCACCATATTCCATAAGACACTTGGAGAAATTAACAATAACATATAAACAGTTAAAATCATAAAAACCTAAAGTCAATGTACTATGAAGATCTGAAAATATGAAGATTTTAAAGTCTTTTCCTAAAAGCAGAAAGCATTTGCAGCTAAATGAATCCTAGAAAACTTCATTCCATAATTTGGGAGCAACGCAGCATAAAAGGCTATCTCAGGTGTGCCTAACAAACTAAACACACAAAATGGGGAAATATTTCACTTTGTGAAGGCTTTTAAATGAAACGTAATAATGTCAGATAGATTGAGTTAACCAGATAAACCCTTTGGATGATTAGATTCCCAACCATTGAAAGTTCTAAATTATTGTTTAAATTGCTCCTAGTGGGCAGGACAGGTTTTTAAACAGACAAGCTTTTATATTATTGCAATGGTTCCATATAGCCTTCAGGATCTCAGAAGGTCTTATTGTATTAGCAGTGTTTTTCAAATTTGGCAATTTCAAGCTCTGTGGACTTCAACTCCCAGAATTCCCAGCCAGCATATGGGAAGTTGAGGCCTACACATCTTAAAATTGCCAAGTTTGAAAAACACTGTGTATAGCAATTTTCTGCAATCTCATATGCCTCCAGGCATGTAATGATTGCAACTCCTAGAATTTCTAATTGGTGAAATATACATCTGGAAGCATCTAATTGAGGAAGGCTGGTCTGCTTTCTTTACTTTTACATTTTAAATGTTTAAGACAGTCATTGTCTCAAGAAAAACCAAAGGAAGCATATTTCTTTACCAAATATGGGTGAAGAAATTATATATTAATATAAATCCAGTAATTTCTACATTAGACTTCTTTCTGTTCCTGCTTCAGTGAACAAACTATTAAATTCAAGGAAAGCTTTTTTCTTCATTATTATCTCCTATTGTACACAAAGCTTTCCTTTCATTTGCTCCACTCCTTTCTCCTAATTATGTTTCATGTTTTTGTTGTGGCTTTTTCTTAATTTCTTTTTGGTTTTGCTACTGAATCTTTAGCCCCTCATGCTGCCGACAGTAAACTTTTCTATCATAAGGAAGAAATACTATCAGAGAAAGTGTCATTTCCAAAGTTGTTGTTTAAGTTGAAGGTGTATTAATTTGTTTTATATTTATTACGTTTCCTAGTTTGTATAATTATAGATAAAAGTTAAAATGTTACATCCATCTAAAGAAATACTATGCTTATTAATACAGAAATAAGCCCTAAGAATGTAATAGAGGTTAATCCCAAATAATGCATAGCATTATAGCTCTGGTGGTGAATGAATATTGTCTTGAGTTACACCATTCTTTAGGCACATATTCCAATCTAGACTGTCTTACCTACACAGTCCTTCTGCAGGGCCGATGAATCTTTGTAAGCTTTGTTGCCTGAGATAATGGTGGACAGAGATATTCCGTGCTAAACTTGGAATGTTGTGCGTAAAAAGGATAATGTATGTTGCCCATCTAGCATCTTGAAAGTCTTCCTGTTCTTTTGGAAAGATGGAGATATTGGTACAATGCTTTACCTGTGGTGAGCTTAAAGTTACTGCTTTTGTCCCAAGCAAAGAGTAAGATCTCATTAGACTTGTCAAGGATGAGAGGGTTAATGCTTGATGGTATCTTAATCCACAATAGCATTTGGAATCTCTGTCTTTGAAATTGCAAATCTCATCTTGTTTCTTTCACTGTGCTTAGGAAGCATCTGGGTTAAGGTTGAGGAGACAGCATGATTCTGCTGACATGTCCATGTTTGGCAAGTAATTTGTTATCTCCTGGCCTCTTTCTCCTGTATCTTTTTGTCAGTTACCTCTTCTAATGAGTTTCACCCTGGATATCTTCGAGTAGCAGGCCCTTAGGCCTGAACCTGCTGCACTTATAATATTCATATGGTTTCCAATTTTTTTTGGCCAGCCTAATCTTTCTAAGAATTAATCACACATGACTGAGGAATGAGCTCAGATATAAAAGTGACACCCAGATTGCCAAATTGAAATATTCGTAAAATAAAAGGACTGCACCTTTATAAATCACAGCAATGCTATTGATTCTCTCTCTTTTTGTTCTTGTTACATTTCCAAAATGGACTCATAAATCTGTATAAGGCAAAAAAAAACACAGCGAGGGAACTAATTTGTTTTTTGTTTGCATGGGTTTTCCATTTGGTTTTCCATGTGTTCCCTGATTGGCGAATACATTGTCAAGATGGGCAACTATTTGAAACTAGTATTTCAGTTTTAAGAACATGCATTGATTGCCTACATATTTCCTATTCATAAGCTTGAAAGCTTCTTGATGTTTAAATGCTGAAAAAAATGTGAATTTTATTCATACTTTCATGGACGGAATAATGTAAGAGCTCTGTGCTTTATGAAAATACATTTGAAACTATAAGGTTATTTTGTATGTGACAAATTTCCGACATTGAAGTCACTTCCACGTAGAAACCTGAATATCAATCACTGCATTAGACAAATGTGCATGCTTGTCTTTTGCAGAGCATACATGCTCTAGAAAGTTGAATTTAATGTAACAAATATGTACAGAGTAAAATGTGTGTACATACACATACAGCTGTCAAATGTCATTGCTTGCTATTTCATAAATGGAAAGCATTTTATTAACTTTTCAAAAGTGATGTGCCAAGAGCAGTAATACCAACATTTTTATAATAAATAACTTTGATTATGAAATTAAAGACGATGCCCAATCATTCTCTATAATGATGCAACAATGAAAAAAGTATGTATGTAAACATAAAAGACTGCATCTCTGTAATCTTAAATGGCCTAATAATTTGAAAGAAAAAGGCAATTTCATGTGAATGGGCCACAAATTGATTTAGCATGTAATTAAACTGACAATAGGTAATGCAATCCTGCAAAATTAGAAATTATCAATAAGCAAATAGAAAGGAGAGTTTAAAATGTTTTTCAGCAAGCCAAGATTTAATTTGCCAGGCAAAACAACAACATATTATATGTATCAAGGGCAAATAAGAAGAGCTATTTCAGGAGAGGAAGTATTATCACAGGGGCTAATTGACCTATTCTTCGACAGAGCTGCAGGCCTTAAGGGAGTGCCCTCTCTCCTGGGTTTGGCCTCCTGGACTCTCGATGGCCTATCTCAAGGACGGGTTATGGAACCCTGAGAGATGGTACAGTGCGGGGAAGGGTTGGGGTCTTGGGAGGGGCAATAAGAGGGCTAGTGGGGCTTCGTTGATTCGGTTTTTAGACCGTTTCTTAAGGGGGTTAGGAAGGGGGGTGGGTAGCAAGGAGGGGACTCAGCGCAGCCCAGATCGGGGTCATGGGGGGGGTGCTGGGGGGTGCCGGTGGGGCCCTGGAGGACAGGGTGGGAGCGACGATTTCCAGGGTGGTTGGGTTCGGCAGGCGACGACGAGGCGCGGGGCCAGATCAAGTTAAGGGAGCACGCCCCCGATGTCTTTATGCGGTGGCGTGCTCTGACCCCGATGCCTCTTCCCAATGCCCTGGGGACCTGGGATCTAGGGCCCCTGGACTCCGGCTGGTGTACTTTAATGCCAGGTCCATGGCTAATAAGGCAACCCTCCTCTGTGAGGTAATCGAGGAGGAGGCCGCGGATCTGGCCTGTATCACTGAGACCTGGGTGGGCCCAGAGGGGGGAGTCCCTCTAGTCGATCTATGCCCCCCAGGTTTTCGGGTGTTGCACTGGCCACGAGCCCAGGGAAGGGGTGGGGGGGTGGCTATTGTTATTCGAGAAGCCCTGATTCCAAGGGAGGTTTCTGTTCCGGAGATAGGCGGGTGTGAAGCCCTCCTTTTGAGATCGGTCTGAGAGTCGAGGGCTTGCTGCTCACATACATTTCCCCCAGCTGTGTGGCAGCTGCCCTGCCTGGGCTGCTTGACGCCATCTCGGGCTTGGCGGTGGAGTTCCCAGGACTTATCGTCCTGGGTGACTTCAACTGCCCTCTCTTGGGTGGTGCCAGCTTTGGCCCAGGAATTCATGGCCTCCATGGTGGCCATGGATCTGACTCAGGTGATTGATGGCCTGACTCACGAGGGGGGCAACATGCTCGACCTGGTTTTTGTCTCGGAGCAGTGGCGTAATGATCTGGGGAGTGGTGATCTTATTATCCACCCCGTTCCATGGTCAGATCATTATCTCCTACGGCTGGCTTTTCAACAAGCTGCCCCACACTGCTGGGATGAGGAGCCTCTTAGGTGGTTCTGCCCCAGGTGCCTGATGGACCCGGAAAGGTTCCAGGCAGAGCTGGGTTTTTTTCCTACATCCCCGGTCCACAGCTCTGCCGAGTCCCTGGTGGCCGCTTGGCAACGGGCGGCCACAGGGGCTCTTGACAGAGTTGTCCCCATGCGTCCCCTTACCCGTCGCAGATCCCGTGTGGCTCCCTGGTATACCGAGGAGCTCCGGGAGATGAAGCAACGGAGAAGAGGTCTAGAGAGCAGGTGGAGGTGGACCCGCTCCGAGTCTGACCGAGCCCAGTGGAGAGCCTATATCAGGACCTATCTGGTAGCTGTGAGAGCGGTGAGAAGGGTTTATTTCTCCGCTCTCATAGCATCTGCAGGAAACCGCCCAGCCGCCCTGTTTGGGGTCGCCCGCTCCCTCCTCCATCCGGGGGCTGTGGCGGATCCCCTGCGGGGTCGAGCTGAGGAATTTGGTCAGTTCCTGCAGGATAAGATCGCTCAGATTCGGGGGGGCTGAACTCCAATTTGCCGTGGTCTGATGCCGAGGATGCAAGTGGTCTAGCTAATGTAATCTGGACTGAGTTCGATCCTGTTTCTGAGGATGAAGTGGACAGGATTATGCGACAACTGAGTTCCACCACATGTTTGTTGGACCCATGCCCTTCCTGGTTGGTCTATGCCTCCAGGGAGGTGACATGCGGCTGGCTCCGGGCAGTGGTCAATGCTTCTCTGGGGGAGGGTACCTTTCCCACTGCCTTGAAGGAGGCGGTGGTGAGGCCTCTCCTGAAGAAGCCTGCCCTGGACCCAGCCAAATTGAACAACTTTCATCCGGTCTCCAACCTTCACTTCCTAGCGGTGTGTGAGTGTGATGGCTCAGCAATTTCCGCTTTTCCTGGAGGAAGCGGACTACCTGGATCTGTACCAATCGGACTTTCGACCCAGGTATAGCACGGAGACAGCGTTGGTCGCACTGATGGATGATCTCCTGAGGGCTCGGGACAGGGTTTTTCCTCTGTCCTGGTCCTGTTAGGTCTCTCAGTGGCTTTCGATACCATCGACCATGGTATCTTATTGCAGCGTCTCGGGGGGTTGGGAGTGGGAGGCACTGTGCTCCAGTGGTTCACCTCCTTCCTCTCGGACGCCGCAATCAGTGTTGGCAGGGGGGCAGAGGTCGACTCCAAGGGCTCTCATTTGTGGGGTCCCTCAGGGGTCTGTCCTCTCGCCCCTCCTGTTCAACATCTATATGAAACCGCTGGGTGAGATCATCCACAGCTTTAGTGAAGTATCATCAGTATGCTGATGATACGCAGTTATACATCTCCACCCCAGGCCACATCAGTGATGCCCTCTCCGTGATGTTTGGATGCGGTACGGATCTGGATGGACAGTAATATGCTTCGCTCAATCCGGCTAAGACAGAGTGGCTGTGCATACAGACATCTCGACCCAGTCAGGAGATTCCATCTTTGGTCATGGGGGGAGAGGTGTTGCCCCCCATGGACAGGGCACGGAATCTGGGGGTCCTCCTGGACTCACGGCTCAGGTTGGAGGAGCAGGTGGGAGCCGTGGCCAGGGGAGCCTTTGCCCAGGTCCGGCTGGTTCGCCAGTTACGCCATATCTGGACCGAGATGCCCTGCGCCGGTCACTCAGGCACTTGTCACCTCGCGGCTTGACTACTGCAATGCTCTCTATCTAGGACTGCCCTTGCATACCATCCGGAGGCTTCAGCTGGTGCAAAATGCTGCCGCGCGGTTGTGATGGGAGCTTCCCGTTCTCCCATGTTACGCCCCTCCTGCGTGCCTGCATTGGTTGCCGGTTGCCCTCCGAATGAGATTCAAGGTTTTGGTATTGACATTCAAAGTCCTACGAGACATGGGTCCAGGCTATCTACGGGAAAGTCTACTGCCGGCATCGAATACCAACCTCCCTGTACGAGCGCACAGGCAGGGACTCCTTGGCGTGCCGTCTGCAACTCAATGTCGCTGGCGGTGACATGGGGAGGGCTCTACTCTGTGGCTCCCGCCCTATGGAATCAACTACCTCTGGGACTCCGCCTGGCCCCTGACCTCCGCACCTTCCGCCACAACCTGAGAACTTGGTTATTTGAGCAGGCTGCGCTGTGCTGACTCCTCTTGGGGGGAGGGTTTGTTTTATAATTTGTTTTAGTAATTTGGCTTGTTGGGTTTAATTCTATTTTAGGTAATTATTTATTGTGTTGGTTTTAATTGTGAGCCGCCAGTCCGCTCGAGAGGGGCATACAAGTCAAATAAATAAATAAATAAATAAAACAATTATAGAAGTATCCCAGATTTTTTTTCAGCCATTTGTGATATTTTCTTCATTTTCAGAATAATAATATGAAATAACCGGAGTCAGGAAAACTAAAGAAAGTGACAGAGGGGCTATTTCTAGCTGCACAAGACCAAGCCTTAAGAACAAATGCATATACAGCCAGAACTGAGAAGACAGCAACAGAAAGCAAGGGCAGCCTCTGCAAAGAAGCTGAAAAAATAGTAGACTACCTTTAGCTGATGGACGAAGATCACACAGAGGGACTACAAACAATGGCACAGCAAAGTAGCAACAATGGTGCATTGTAAAATCTGCAAGAAGTTTCACTGTAAGCAAGAATTAGTGTGTGAACACAAAATTTTCTATTACAAAGTAATAGAAAATGATGCTAAAGCAGGGGTGGGATTCAAATTTCTTAACAACCAGCTCTGTGGGCGTGGTCTAATTTATGGATGTGGCTTGGTGGTCATGTGACTGGGTGGCATGGTTTGCTGACTGGGTGTGACTTGATGGTCATGTGACTGGCTGGGCGTAACTTGTATGTAAATATTGTAAATATTTATGTAAATATTTAATTTTTTATTAAAAAAGAGCAACTTTTACCCAAAATCAGGAAAAGCAGGCAGGCAGATTGAGTTGCTCACAGAATCACAGATTCACTTAGAGATCTGTCTATCTGCAATCTGCTACCTGAGTCTGTCACATAAAATTTGCTTGCAAGCAAACTCATAAAATTTGCTAGCAAGCAAATTCACAAAATTAACTCACAACACACCATGTATGTAAATATTGGGTTTTTTTTATTAAAAAAGAGCAACTTTTACCCAAAATCAGGCAAAGCAGGCAAGCAGATTGAGGTCTCACAGAATCATAGATTCACTTCGAGATCTATCTTCTGTCATCTTCTACCTGAGACTGCACTGAAAAATAGAAGCTTCAGTCCTAAGGAAGGTTCAGCTCTGCTTTTAGATTAGCTAGAAAGCAAGAAATCCAACAATTTTCTGCTTTCTAGTTAATCTAAATCTCACAGCAGAACAGCTGATGGTTGGGGAGGGGAAGGAAAAATAGCAACTTAGCAGGCAAGTTTGATGGCGCACATGCCAGGTAAGGAGTGAGTGGGTGGGGAGGGGAGAGGCCAACCAGTGGTGCAATTTGCCAATACCACAAACTGGGCAGAATCATAACTGGCTCTATAGAACCGGTTCGACCAGGTAGGATGCTACCCCTGTGCTAAAGTGCCTGGGACTTTAGAATTTAAACAGAGGAGCCCTGCCACATAACTCCCTGAAAAAAAAGACAAAAATGTCTGGACAGCAGGCACTGCAATACCTGGAGACAGCAGAAGAGAAAGAACTAGAGAAAATCAGAAAGACCTGAGAATAGAAATCAAATGACTGGGCCTAAAGAAAGCTAAAATAATACCAATAGTGATAGGAATCTTGGATGCAACTCCAAAACATCCGGAACACTGTCGGCATTAGCAAAATCACCACCAGTCAATGCAAAAGGCAGATTTATTTGTAACAGCTTACATACTGCAACAATATCTTTAACACCACTGAAGGACATCTGTCTATCCCAAGTCTTTGGGAAAGGCTCAGTAGATGGACCAAAATGCCAAATCCTGTCTAAAGACCTGGCTGACTGTGCAACATACCATGATAATAGTTTCATTGAATGAGTGTTGCTTGTTTTAATAAGCATAATAATAGTCCTTTTTGTGTTACTTTTCTTCCCCACTGAAATTACCCGAAGTTACAGATGGATGCATCATATTTACTCTGGCTCCATATCATGACAGTGGCTCTGGTTTAACTGGATTATCCTTGTGGACTTCAACTCCCAGAATTCTCCAGCCAGCATAGCTGGTTGGGGACCCCTGCTCTAATGGTTTGATTCAGAGAGACTTCTACCAAAGGCCAAAAGGTCTTTGCACATATTATTCTGACTCCCTTATAATTCTGTGACCTAATTACATCCACTAAAGAGTACGGCTGTTCTCACGTTTCTGGCAAATCATGTTATAAAACCAGAAACCTCTGTGGTTATTCATATGGACTGAATTATATGCCTGGGATTTAAAACATTTGTTTTAAACTTCCCATTACAAGGGGAAATGGTAGCTTGCCACATTATCATCTTTCCAAAATGAGTGGAGTGATGATTTATAAGCTATGTTCTTGTGATAAATGATTCAGAAGTGCAGCGATAGCAACCGATCAGCTTCGTTTAAAAGGCAGCAGAATCAACAGCAAGTTTTGCAGAGCCCTTAAATTAATGCATGTATTATGGCATCAGAGTTACAGACTCCAGGGCATATGCCTCCCTGAAGCCTTGTCTGTGGCTCCAAAAATTGGCCAATTGTGGATTTTAATGAAGCTAGAGGGAAAAATACTAATTACATGCACACTAATTATATCAATTATTATAGCTTAAATTTTAGTTAATTTCTACTAAGTAAAAAAAGAACCCTATGAACTACTTCAATATAAAGCATTAGCAATAGCAATAGCACTTAGATTTATATACCGCGTCACAGTACTTTACAGTTCTCTCTACAGTGGTTTTACAGAGTCAGCATATTGCCCCCAACAATCTGACTCCTCATTTTACCAACCTTGGAAGGATGGAAGGCTGAGTCAACCTTGAGCCTGGTGAGAATTGAACTGCCAAATTGCTGGCAGCTGGCAGCCAGCAGAAGTAGCCTGCAGTACTGCATTCTAACCACTGCCACCACAGACTAAAACCAGGAGACCTTGAGTTCTAGTCCCAGCTTAGGCACAGAGCCAACTGGGTGACCCTGAGCAGTTCACGTCCTCTCAGTTCTAGAAAAGGCAATGGCAAACCACTTCTGAAAAACCTTGCCAAGAAAACGTCAGGGACTTGTCCAGGCAGTTTCTGAGAATCAGACACAACTAAACAGAAGGGGAAAAAAAAGAAATCCTAAAATTGTCTTCCGTTATTTGTAGATGTGCTTATTTTGGAGAAAATGGCTTTGGCATTATCATTTAAAGAACAATTGTAGTCTTCATCCCTGTAACAGAGAAAAATAATTGTGGTGCAGTTGCTAATTTTGAGGTGCCACATTTGCCTCTTTTTTTTTCCTTTCTTTTTTCCTTTCAAATTATATACTATATGAACCATGAGACTGGTCTAAAATGCACGCAGTGTCTCAGATTTAAAGGCAAAAAGGTCCTTTATCATGTGTTTATAGCATCTGGCTGCTACTCCTTAAAGCAGCTGCATCTTTTCTGAAGCTCGTATGGATGCCCTCCTCAACTGCACAATGATCCTCAAAGAGACATGCTTGGTTTAAGAAACTGCAGCTCTACAGCATTCGAACACACACAGGGTCTCCTAAGGATCTTTTGTCTTTGACTCTGAAGCTTCAAGGACCACGCTGAAATGAATCTGATCATCTGGTTCTCTTTGCTTCACCCAGTCTAAAAAAAAAAGCTACATACAAGCATTTCTTCTAAAACGAGAAATCCAGAAGTCCAATTCTGCACCCAAGCAGACAAAATTTTCTGGATCTAAGCAGCTGCTACCAGTACAGACACATGAAATTCTGCAAAATATTATACAATGCTAAAGTGAAATCTACTGCAGTATTAACTATCCCTTTAGGCTGAAGGACATTGGCAAGTGAATCCAATTTGAAGACATTATATATCTTCTATGTTTCAAGCATCTAATCTAGCTTAGTATAACCACAGGACAGAATACAGCTAATGCAGTATATCATCAATCAGCATGGAGGCATATCTGCAAGTAGTTCCACTGTACGGCATATCACTCATCCATTTTTTTCTCATCTTGTCGAGGAGACTGTTGTTCTATTGTGTTACAGCTGGGGCATATGCAAAATTTGAAAAGTCTGTTTATTGTACTTGCCTGCCCATTTCAATAGGCAAATATTAGAAGTGATGCTAATGTATTTGCTGTTTGCATAATACCCCCCTCCCAATTAATCACATTATCATATTATTGGCCCCATTATAATCCCTGTAAGTCTCCCAGCCCACCTGATAAGGGGTGTCCATTTGGAAAGTCCGATGTTATGACGTTAGTAATATATTTTGTGATGTTCCTTCAGACCTTGGCTCTGTTCAGCAAAGATTATTTTGTTCCAGGAGATTCAGTAGCCTAATTTCATATGGATCAGCAGTAAATGCAACATGCAGCAAACTCTCTCTTTTCTTTAATAATAAAGGCAAAGGAACCAAGCATATTCGCATAATTGGAAATATCTGAATGACCTCTCATTCAGGAAAAATGAGAACTAACCCTGTCATTGTGCTATAAATGAGAGTTACGGCCAGCTTGGTGTATTGTACTGTGTTTCACTTAATCAAAATATGTGAACTGAAATGAATTTTATTGTTCAACCTCAGGGAATGTTCTGTTAAATGGAATACAGCCATGGGAGGTGACACTGTGTCCTGCTTACTGATGGAAAAAGGCATTCCCTCTGCATTTTGCATATTAGGAATGTATTTATATACTTCATTTCGGGCAACTTATGCATTCAACCCAGGCAGTGGTGTTAGCTCCTTCATATTCTCCGCTGCTGAAGGGATTAATCAACCCGTTTGACAAAGAGAGGCCAAACAGTGGAAGAACGAACAAATATGAACAAATGCTGGTCACAACTACTCTTTTGATGTTTAGTTTGTGGCTGTGAAGAATGAGATCAAATTCAGATGTAATCCTGTCCTGGCCATGGTCCCTGGTAGGAAGCTGATTGTTCTGAATTAGGACTAGGAGCCTCAGCTGCAAATTTCTGATCTTCCACTAGAGAGCAGCCAAGAGAATTCCATTCACATTTTGCAGCCCAGATCTGGGAGCTCTTCCTAAGTGATGATTGACATTAAACAGGGATATTCTGCTTTAGAAATGCTCTGAATACATTAACTGGAGAATCTCAGGAGAGCTGACCATGAATGCTTTTTACCTACTTAGTCTGGAGCGCATAACAATCTGAGTGCACCTTGGTTGTCAGCTCTGGCCGTTCTTATGCACCTGTCACAGTAATCAGATAAGTGGTTTCCCCCTGCCATGTGGTGGCACTTCTCCTTTAGAATCCATCATCTGCTGGGGCACCTACAGAGCATAAGGAGCATCCTAAAGATGCATTTATTTGGGAGAATCTTCCCAAAGAAGATTAAGGAGTTAAGACTGACTGTTTCTTTTAAAGAGCGATTGATTTGAATGCATGTTGTTCTGTTGTTCGGCTTTTATTAGTTATTAGTTGACTAATTTAAATTACATTTACTGATGTTTTATGAATGTTGGGAGCTGCCCTGAGAGAATTATCTCATCTTATAAATGTTTATTGATTTCCTTAGGCACACAAGCCGATGGAAATATGGTGGACAAAACCAGTGGGAGACACAAATTTCTGCAGATTTTGGTTTCCAAAGGTTGCTGAAAGCGGCTTGTTTCTCATGCTAAAACTGTCTAGAAATGAAGCCAGCTCAATCATAGGTTTTGAAGACCTTCCTTCACCCAATTCCTCCTGAGACTTTCTTTCCCCAATATCCATCACTAGGTTAGTGAAAAGAATTTAAAACCCCATCTAGTTTTATCAGACTTCTTGCCTGAGGAGAAACCAGCAAAACAGAATTATAGGAAAATGGAAAGCAGAACTAACTAAAATTCTGAAAACTCTGACTCATTGTTCACACAAATTATTTCCAGTTCATATTTAGCGGTGTGTAGAGACATGACAACCAGGACTCTCATTTTGATGCGGATTCCCACTGCTGGGTTTTTTTTTCTTTCAGTTTTATCCTGCTTATTTGCTAAAGAAATTAAATTTGCCATGACTGGTAATCTGCTAAGCATGCCTGCACATCCTGTTCCTCTGTGACATATTTTTCCAGAGTTGTGGTAGAAGCATATTAGTTCGTCATCAGCAACTGAGCTCTCCTGTCCAGTTTCAAATATGAGAATGTCATTGCTTACTGAAATATACAATAGCTTGTCAGAAGCTAGTAAAATGCCATGTAACCTCTACATCTGCTTAGCCAAGCACTTCTCCCTCATTAACATTGGATTCTAAGCACACCTTCTACTTTACTTAACCTACATAGGTAGACTAGTGCAGACAATAAAACTCCTCTGATAGATACCTTCTTAAAACTCCTTCGGGATAATCTAGGCTTCTTCTGGCAAAACATCTATGTGGATGCCCAACAGATGGGAATGAAACTGGAAACGACACAGATTATGTGTCAGTTTCAAAAGGTATCTACTAGGTGACTAAATAATCTTAAAATCCATGAGATGTGAGGTCCTTCTAGCCCAGCCCAGTTGAATTGCCCCATGTCAGTTTAGGCTTTCAAGAGAGGGATTCCGCTGTTGGAAAGAGATGTTGCTATAGGCCAGGGGTTTCAAACCTCGATTTCATTGAGGGCCACATCAGGGTTGGGTTTGGCCTTGGGGAGTCGGGTAGGCATGGCCAAGGGTGGGCATGGCCAACTCGATATCACATGTGTTGGGGCACCTGTGGTGGCCGAGATCTCCGCCAGGAAAACGGCTCACAAATTCCGTTTTCAGCTGCAACAGCCTCCCAGAACCCTCTACCAGCAAAAGCAGAGGTCTGGAGGGCTGCACGTGGCCCTCCTGAGCTCCATTTTCACTGGCAGAGGCACCCGGCTGATCCTTTGCTGTTTCCAGGGCGGCCGTGCTGGCCAGATCTAAGCACCCCATGGGCCAGCTCCTGCCCACGGGCCTTGAGTTTGACATGCCTGCTATAGGCTGATGGATAACAGGAAATTACTAACAATAGGTCATTCCCCTTTTGAGGTCAACATCCTCTGATCTTGAGGGGAATATTCATGAATTTTATAGTCTCTGGGGCACACTCAAGGGAAAATAGCAGGATTGCAGCCAAATATTTCTATTTAGAATGCACATTTTACATTTTCCTTAAGAGAAAGATTGCATGGGAGCAGTATTAAATCAGTGGATAGCTATGTTCCAATCCATGCGTTAACTCGGGAGGTAGGAATTGAACCAATGCACATTAAAATTCTTAAACGTGAACTGCCACTTGCATCTCAAGCTAAGCAACAACTAAACGGACTTGGTTCAAACCTACCATGCCTTGACTAAAGGGCAAATATTTGAGAGCTGACCTTGTGTTACTTCACAGCAGCTTTGTTCATTCCCCACTCTCAATAATAAACATTTCAGAATCCATAGACTGTGACCTACTCAACATTTCACATTACGTGATAAAGCTTTGCTGTTAGGAAGAATTAAAGAGAGGATGTGATTGGCAAACATATTTAACCCTGCCCAACCTTTTCAACTTAATAGTGGTCCTGGCAGCATTAAAAGCAGATCTCAGGAGCATTATAGTGATATATTAAAAGCTTTGGAGAATTCATAATGGTAAAGAGATGATTGCTTCTTTTCCATTGAAACCCTGCCCATTAGTAAATACGACAATGTGGGATCAAAGTAAATGAAAGTAAAATATTGCCTTTTCTTTTTTCTTTTTTATCTGAGGTCAAATGAATTTGCTATATGCCTCCCTGATTCTAGAAAAGTATCACTTGGAACTTTTAATTATTTCATTGATGATTTTGGACTAGAGTACACCAATCCATATATTTCTATATAACGATGTAGGGATCAGCTGCATTCTTATAGCTTAGAAAGAAAAATATCTGCATAATTCTTTTCAAATGTGCAGAATAAAAAAAAAGGAGGCCAATGGATTACTAAAATAAGTTCTGGTTTAAAGTTTTATGAGCAAGAGATAAATTTGCTTTACAACCTCAGTTATGGACGGAACTGATTCAGTTTACTTTGAATTACAAAGTAAAAGAGGAAAGGCGTGTTGCATGTTAGTTTCATGTGGTTCCCCCCCCCAATATTCCTACAGTAATACAGGTAGTCCTCGACTTATAACAGTTCATATAGTGATCATTCGATGTTATAGCAGCACTGAAAAAGTGACCAATGACCATTTTCACACTTACGATCAGATGCTTAGCCACAGACTCATATCTATCACCATTACCATGTCTTGGGGTTATGTGATCACCTTTTGCAACCTTCTGACAAGCAAAGTCAATGGGAAGCCAGATTCACTTAACAACCAGGTTACTAACTTATCAAACTGTAGTGATTGTGTCAAAAAAAGTCACTTAACCAAATGGCTTTTGAGCAAAACTCCCTTAACAAATGTCTCACTTAGGAACAAAAGTTCTGGGTTCCATTATGGTTGTAAGTCGAGGATTACCTACAGGTAAAAATATTGCCCAGAGGATATTGATATGTGTGATTAAGTTCCAAATCACAACTATTATCTTACGTTTCCTTCAGGAAACTGTTCTGAAGAGGCACACCTGAGCTTTTGTTATTGATAGCGTGACAGACATAGTTCATAGCTCTTTGTTTAAAGTAGGGAAAGTGTAGGAAAATGGAAAAAGAGCTGCTGTGGACATTACCACCCTACCTAGTGTCACAATTATAGAGCAAAGGAGGCATTGTGTGGTTTGCCATGCTGCAGATAACCTCATAATTTGTTATAGATGGTAGTCTGTCTATGTTCTTCTCCGGGATATGTGTAGATCAGCTGTAACTATGACTGCCTGGCATTTGAAAACCTCCCTGATTTAAAATCTAAAGAATAGTAAGTGGAAGAATGTGAAGTTACGATCATTTGTTCTTCTACTTGTCTGTCAAAATTGGAAGTACACACTTTAGCGTGGGCTAACTATTTATTAAACCATCTGCTATATTTGTAGTCTTATTTTCTCTCAAGGAAAAATCCAGATTCCACAATGAACACTTTTATTTTCTGCATTATAATTTTTGTGTCAGTTTCTGTTAATGTAAACCGTGTCTTTTCACTCTTCATCATCCTTGTTCTGTGTGTAGGGTACAAGTGGCATTAGTTTCCTATTGAAAATATATGGTTTATTGAAGACATACGTTCATTTTGCTTTTAGCTCACTTTGCACTTTACATTTGCTCCTGACCAGAATGAATCTTGTTCTATATTCCAGCTCTGCAAATATGTTGGTGGGGAGGTAAATTCACCTTAGTGCTTGAGAAGTGATATAGTTATATCCATAAAAATTTAACACTAATGGTAGGCAAAACAGGAACAAGAGCCATGTTTATTTCACACACAAATGAAGGCCGATCATTTAAAAAAGGATTGATGATAGATACTGAAATACAATGACTATATATGTGATGCTTTTTTAAAAATAGGCTATATATTTCATATACAAGTCCCGAGTTTTCAGGGCAGTATTATAAAATCCATGCATGTCTGGTTTATTATCTTTTGTTTTCATGTTACTGTCATTTTATCAGCAGCCACTAAAATTGTCCTTTTACTGATTCTATAGATTTGACTTGATTGATAGGAGAGTATATTATTTCCACCACAGCCCAAAGCATAATTTTAAGACTCCCATTGTATTATTTTTAAATATACTTTTTTCTTATAAAAAGCAGGATTTGTGTGGATAGATTATATTGTATCAAAGGGCGGGGACACTGATTCTACATTAGGCTGACTTTTCCAATAACAATAATTCCAATGAAAGAATTATTTTATTTCCTGGTATAAGCAACAGACCTAAGTTAGAGGTCCTTGGTGCTCTCTGAGCTTGGTTGTTTTCTGGCAGATATTTCATTACCTATCAGCACAGATGATGTTACCTAGTTGGGTAATGAAATGTCTCACGAGAAACAACCAAGCTCAGACAGCACCAAAGACCCCACAGTTAACTTTGTCTGAGCTACAATTATTCTCTTCTATTGGTAAGACATAAGTTAACAGTCAGATAAAGAAGGACTGAACCCAAAGCAGAAATGTAACATGAGTAAAAGTCTCACACAAACCTTATCCAGTTCTCTCCAAAATAAAAAGGACATCGAGGGAATCACATCCAGACATACAAGATTCTGTTACTATAGCTTTACACTAAAAAGTAGTTTCTTAAATGACATTGGATTCCTGGTCTGATTTACCGTGAAGACTTGACATGTGCAAATTGAGAGGCGGAGTTTTTGTAAATGCTGTCAGTCTCCATGGAACACTTATTACCTTTCTCTAATGTTACAAACTATTTGATATTTATTGCTGTTGGAATTTTTCCGTTGTGGTGTACTAAGTGCAGTGAGAAGATATCACATGTACTTTATATGCAAACTTTTCTTTTTACATGTATGTGTTTCAAAATTATCTACATTTCTAACTGAGTTTTAACAAATATCTTGTTTATTGAAAAGATCAATAGGAATGAAAACTTTGGGGTAGATCTCATATCTAATGGAAACTGTTGGAGTTGTGCTATTGTCAGAAAGGGTGCTTTGCTTTAATACCAACCAAACTTTGCCCCTTCACCCAGTGGTGGGATTCAAAATACTTTACTACCGGTTATGTGGTTGTGGCTTGGTGGGCAAGGCAGGGGAAGGTTACTGCAAAATCTCCATTCCCTCCCTACCCCATTATCCTGCTTTCCAGCTGTGTTCTCCTGTGCAGGGCAACAAAAGAAGACCCAGATGATCAGCTGGGACTCGGGAGGCAGAGAATAGATGGGGGTGGGGCCAGTCAGACATGGTATTTGCTGGTTCTCTGAACTACTCAAAATTTCCGCACCGAACTGGTCAGAACCTGCTGAATACCACCTCTGCCTTCACCTCTAACAGCAGAGTGATTGTATTACTTTGCTTTGCCTGTTCTAATTGCCTCTTTTGGCAATTTGAATTGCTGGAAGACACAGTGGTTGGCATTGCCTATAGAAGTTTCAAGGAAACCTAAAGTGCTTCGCCAGAGGAATAATCTGAATTGTTTCTTTTCCTGCACTAAAAAAACCCTACCTCTTTATGAGGTAAAGCCTTGCATGTCTTATGATATATTGTGGTCTTAGCATCTGGTTAGAAAAAGATAACATTGGATCCAATTTCTGTAAAGAAAATGGTGTTGTGTCTAACTCAATTGGTCAGCCTTCTGTTTGCCTTGATGGTTTGACGGGAAGTTTTCCTGAATTCAGAATGTGTCCTTTTCTTTTTAATACAGCTTTAGGATCTCCAAATCAAGGTAACAATCCCTTTACTGGAGTATGACCTTGTTTTGTAGAAGCAGGGAGGTCTGCTACAGCTTTATCAAATAAGTCAACATTATATCATCATCAGTGTTTTTACTTCATTTTACATTTCTACACAGCCTATTTCAGCAGCAATACATCTCTGACTGCTGAGTTGTGCATACTAATAATAGGTGAACTTCCTTAGAGATCTGTTTAAACAGCATTTGATCTGTCCTGCCATGACAGAGCAGTCAGGCAAAGCTGGGCCATTGGCAAGTAAGAAAGTTTATAAAAGACAATTAAGAGTAAGTACAGTCCAATCTGAGAGTCATAATCAATGGGACTTTATTTGGTTTTTAGGAGACAGGACCTAAGAGGCTATTGTCAACTCGTAAATCATTCCTATGCCTATTTCGAGTTGTCATAAGAAGGAGTGGTGGTGGGGAAATCTGAGGAGCAGTGCAGCAGATGAAGGCCAGAAGCACATTCCACACTTACCTTGTGGCGACTGTAGCCTAGGCTACTGGATCTTCTGCCAGCAAAAATCCTTCATTGGAGAGTGTGATTGATGACGCCCAACCCGTGAGCGTGTTTCGTTGGAGAATCTGATTTATGACACACTCAGGGGAGTGGGGAAACAGGGTGATAGGTAATAGTAAATTATGTGTCTCAGAGTTGGCTTCATATGGATTAGTGCCGGACATGTTGCTCCTAATAAATCTTGGATTCTTTTGAATCTTGGATCGAGCTCATGATTTAATTAGGGCAACGTCGGAACCCTGACAGCTATAGTGTGTGGATGATCCACCATCAAATCTAGGGATAAGGTTGAAATTTCAGAGCACAGAAACTCCTGTTAGTCAAACCTCCAACAGCTGAACTGATCTAGGTTGGCTAGTTAGGTCACAATCAGCACCTCTTAATATCTGCAGATATTACCTTCCAACCATGCATTCCTTTGCTAGCCAGCTTGCTGAGCTTCAAAACCATAGTGCCCTGTTCTGTTGGAGTTATCCAGCAGTACTTTGGAGTAGGTTATCCAGGATCTGAAGGCTCTGTGCTAGATGGTTATTCCAGGCTTTAATTCTTATGATTTTATCCCAAAATTTTCTGGGTAAGGGCAGTTGAAGTTCACAGGACTTAAAGTTGGACATTCCTGCAAACCAGTAGCTTGGTTTTATTTTCTTGGCAGGGGTGTATTGTGTATTGCCTTGGGCAAGGGGTCCCAAACTTGGCAACTTCAAGTCCCATAATTTCTCAGCCAACTATGCTGGCTGAGGAATTCTGGGAGTTGAATCCCTTAAAGTTGCCAAATTTGGAGACCTCTGGTCTTGGGAGCTAAGCAGAGTTAGGCCTGCTTGTTATTTTAATGGCAGATCACCAACTGAATTCCAAGTGTTATGTATGCAGGTTTGAATGTCATTGGTTTAGTTTGAACTGTTCTTGTAAAATGTCAGAAATGATTGGTTTAAAAAGTGTGGAAAACCCTGCACTCTGATTGGCTGGCAACTGCGGCTGCTGGCTATAAGTAGCAGCCGCCCAGCCATCGTCGTTATGAGCTGTAGTCACTAATAAACTCTTCACTGAAGCACTCGGCGTCTGACTCTTCATGCAAACTTAACACTGGCGACGAAGGTGGGATCCTTCCTGAAGAATGGCGCGGAAAACAAGCTGAGAGAGATAGCTGCTGAACACCCCCAGCCCGTTCGATCCAACAGCAGAAGACTGGGAGAAGTATGCAGATCGTTTCCAAATGTATCTGGAAGGAAACAATCTTGCCGACATTTCCGAGAGAAGAGGCGGTCTTTCTCACGCGCTGTGGTCCGGCAGTTTTCAAGATGGCGAAGGCATTGGCGGGAGCTGCAGATGTGAAGGTAATGGAATGGCCTGACTTAGAAAAGTTGTTAAGAGTCCATTCGCCCCAAGTATCGTGTCTCATTAAGAGACACGAGTTTTACGTCGGGACCAAGGGATCAGCGAAATGAAAACACTGTGGTTTAAGAAGACATTGGGGGTACATGGGGAGTTTAACAACTTGGAAGAGGCCATCGTGATCGATTTGTTCTAGGCCCCAAAGACAAGGTGCTTCAGAGAAAATTATTATTAAAACCTAAGATCACGTTGAAGGAAGCCATAGAAGAGGCCTCCTCAGCAGAAGCCACCAAGTCCTCAGCAGCAGCCATGAAGAAAATTAACAAGGCCTCAAGCCATCCTGATGTGGAAAAGTCCACAACAACTCATTGTGGCAAATAGATTCTGAGTCAGACTGTAGTGAGGTGGAGGAAGGAATTTATAGACTCAGAATGGAGGAAAAAGAAAGACCTGAGAAGAAAGAGGCAAGATTTCTACTGCAGAGGTTGTGGGGAAGCCACCCCGCACTGAATGCAAGTTTCTTGATACCATCTGCCTCTGTTGTCAAAAAGAGGTCACCTAGCAAGATTCTGCAAATCATCCAGAACTCCACCCCACAGAAGGAAGTTTCCTGACAAAGAATTCAAGCCTAACAACTTCAGTGAGAAAATGGGGCGTAGCAGAAGCAAATGGGAAGAATGAAACTCATCAAGCAGTCACCATTGGTCATTCTTCACCCTTAAGAAGCAGAAAAGTACATGTGAAGGTACTAATTGAAGGAAGGCCTTGCCAAATGGAAGTGGACTCAGGCTCCTATTTATCTATGGTGTCATAGGACACTATTTGACTACTCCCAAACATTCAGAAGAAGCATTTCAAGAAGCAAGCACTGACTCTTAAAGACTACCAAGGGAACAAGATTCCAGTAGTTGGAACGAGAGAATTCAATGTGAAGTTCAAAGGCCACACCAAGCGTTTGCCCCTGACCACCGTGGACAAGGATTGCCCAAGCTTGCTGGGACTTGAGTGGTTCAATCCATTAGGCATCGAGGTGACTGGCATCAATCACGTGAGCAACACTGAATGGGAGGAGGCCTTGAAGTCTGAGTTTCCAGGGTCTTCAGGATGGATTGGGCAAGTATATGGGGACCCTATCACTTTCAACCTAGATCCCAAGGTGCCCCAATTTGTTTAAAGCCCAGAAGGGTCCCATTTGCCTTAAAGGAAAAATTGATGCATAAATTAGATAAACTAATAGCTCAAGGAGTTTTAGACCACTCCAGATGGGAGACACCCATAGTCACACCAGTCAAGACTGATGGGTCAGTAAATCTGTGGAGACTATAAGGGGACATTGAACCATGGCTTCAACAGAGTGCATATCCAGTTCCAGTGGTGCATCATTTATTACATTCACTTGGCAGGGGTACAGTCTTTGCCAATGGATCTGGCCCAGGCATATCAACAACTAACAGTTGATGATGCCACTGCAGAGGCCCAAACCATTGTGACTCATAGAGGTGCCTTCAAATGTAAAAGGTAGTAAGCGTGGCACCAGGCATCTTCCAAAGCCTTATGGAAAGGATGCTCCAAGGACTGCCAGGGGTAGTGCCTTACTTTGATGATGTGTTAATCTCTGCTGAAAATGACACTCTATTACAAGAGAGACTCAGAGAAGTCCTTACCAGATTTCAGAAAGTCAAGGAAGAAAAATGCACTCTTAGAACTGACAAGGTTGAGTTCTTGGGCTATATGATTGACAAGCATGGCATCCACCCTACAGATGCCAAGGTTCAAGCAATCAAAAAGCCCCTAGACCAAAATGCAAAACAGATTTTGCAAGCCTTCCTTGGACTTATTAACTTTTATCACATGTTCCTACCTCAGAAGGCAACCATTGCAGAACCATTACACAGACTACTGGACAAAAAATCTGCTTGGGTTTGGGGCAGGAAGGAACAATCAGCATTTAACAATATTAAAAGACTAATCACGTCTGATGCTGTACTGATACAGTTCTCTGAGAATTTGCCTGTTGTACTGACTTGTGATGCATCCCCTTTTGGAGTGGGGGGAGGGGTTTGAGCCACAGGCTTCCCAGGGGAAGCTATTGCATTTTACTCTACTGACCAAAGCAGAGAGGAATTACAGCCAGTGGACAAGGAAGCATTGGCAATTGTTGCAGCTGTCAAGAAATTCATGATATTATGTGGGAGAACATTTACCATTGTCACAGATCACAAACCTTTGTTAGGCATTGTGGCGAGGACAAACCTACACTATCCTGTCACCAAGAATGCTGAGGTGGACTGAATTTCTTGCTTATGTACAAGCTCATCCACAAGCCTGGCAAAGACATGGCCATGCTGATGCCTTGAGTCGCTGCCCACTTCTGTTTCACACTGAGGACGTTGAACTTAGAGGCACACCTTTCCTAGAAAATGTTGCCAAGCTTCCAGTACTGCGTTGCTGAAATTGCCAGAGAGACTACCAAAGGCGCTTTATTGGCCCTATTATAGGCTGGATTAAGAAAGGTTGGCCTTTTCAAGATCTACCTCACTGCCCAACCTTTTAAATCCAGGCAAACTAGATATCTGTATTAAGAGGATGTATTTTGTGGGGTAACAGGGTGGTTATTCCCTGAAAATTGCAAAGAGATTTTGGAAATGTTACATGAGGGTCATCCATTGTAAGGATGAAGGGATTGGCCAGGAGTTATGTATGGTGGCCAGGTATTGACAAAATGGTTGAAAACTGGGTTGCATCTTGTCCCAACTGTGTCAGTCAGGCCTGCCCACATCTAGCCCCACAGGAATGGGAATGTCCTAGGGGCCCATGGTCTAGGATTCACATTGATTTCGCTGGCCCTACAAGAGGCACCTATATTATAGTAGATGCATATTCCAAATGGCTAGAGGTCATCCCTATGGCATCCACCACAACTGATGCTGTCATCAAGCAGCTTAAAAAGCTTTTTGTAACCACAGGTTACCTGATGTTCTTGTCTGACAATGGCCTCAATTTACATCCAACCTTTTTGAATCCTATCTAGCACTGTGGGGTATCAGAAATGCCCTGACTGCCCCTGTGCACCCTTGACTAACGGCCCGGGCTGAACGCATGGTACATTTTACCAAGGCTTCAGCAATTGGGTCCTGGGGACATCACTGAGAAAGTTGAAAAACTTCTTAGTGTTCAGCACATCACTCTAACTCATCCTTCTTATCCCCAGCAGAGTTGTTGATGGGTAGAAGGGTGTCTCCCTTGAGCCTTCATCCCACTGCTTAGCATCCACCAGATTCCACTAGCAAAGTTTGCATGTTCTGTGTGGGTGATTCTTTATGCTAAGAACCTTATGGGTGAACCTTCATTCACTATGCAAATAACTCAAATCACAGGCCTCGTTCTTACAGGGTGCAAACAGAGGATGGTGTCCTCTGGAGCAGGCATTGATCAGCTTAGATCCAGATTACTTCAGGAGCATAATTGTTTCTCTCTAGTTCCATACCTAATGCCTTTTCTAGGGAAGGGAGGAGCATGAGGATAATCAGCAAATCAGCCCCCATGTGTGACGAGCCATTACAACAGGAACCACCCCAAAACCTGTCACAATGCCAAAATCCATCTTACAAGTGGAGTGCACATCACTACTGACTTGGGTACTGACATTGGGTTGGAGATGGGTTGGGAGAAGAGACCAGATTGTAACAATCAAACAGGGTCTTCTTTCACTGGAAGCCAGTAGGGAAATGTCAACGAGACACATTTTCCTCTCACTGGGTGAGAACATTAAAACTTCTGAACCACGAGGTCTCAACATACATGTAAGAGCCCCACCTATTTAAAGAATACATTAGATAGATGGGGTTTGAGTATGGACTGAACCTAGTGGGGAGGGGTTATATATGCAGGTTTGAATGTCATTGGTTTAGTTTGAACTGTTCTTGTAAAATGTCAGAAATGATTGGTTTAAAAAGTGCAGGAAAATCCTGCACTCTGATTGGTGGCAACAAACGCTGTTGGCTATAAGTAGCAGCAGCCAGCAAATCGGGTCTGTTATGAGCTGTAGTCACTAATAAACTCTTCACTGAAGCACTCCGCGTCTGACTCTTCATGCAAATTTAACACCAAGTCTGTCATTTTATTGGAAGTAAACAACAATAGAAGAAGATCATGGCAAATGACTCTCATGTTGCTTCCAAGAAACTAAACCTAAATGTGTCAATGGAGACATGAAGTATGGAGCCTGACTTGAAATAGAATATTTTTATTTATTTATTTTTAATTCATATTTATATGCCGCCCTTCTCCGGAGACTCAGGGTGGCTTACAATTTTTGGGATACAACCCAATGCGCTCAGCAATAGCCTTCATTACATTGTATATGCCTGCTTATTACTAAGCGGCATATTTACAAAGTCAGCTTATTGCCCCCAACAATCTTGGGTCCTCAATTTACCTACCCTGAGAGGATGGAAGGCTGAGTCAACCTTGAGCCTGGTGGGATTCAAGCCTGCAATAATTACAGGCAACTGGAACTAAGTGCTAGGCTATTAACAGCCTGCACCACCAAGGCCCTTTTATATATATATTACTTGTTTTTTTAATCCATAAAAACCTTCAGTAAACTCCAAAGCAGAAATGCAAGGAGGAAACTGGGAACATTTTGTCACCAAACTTACAGCTATGTATTAACTACAGGCTTCCCAACAATAAAAGGGCTGTGAGCCACGAGGTAAATTGCAGAAGATTCATTGTTATATACTGGATACTTGGCAAGACATTAATTCATCCACTTCCCAAAAAATTCTAATCATCTGGCAACTCAACAAATAATTCTGGCAATCCCCTAATACAAAGTAATAGAGAAGTAGATGTGTAACTATCCTAATTAAATCTTATCCGACACTGTCCAACATATTGGAATCAAACTACATGCAGTATAAAATCTCATGTAAGAAGTAGGTGGTCTGCTTCTTTGCATTTAAAAATAAGTGTCAGAAGACATTCCCCCCCAGCAAATAACAGAAAGAAAAGAAGGAGTTTAAACTCTCCCTTACCTGTCCCCCCACCACCATAAATCCTTTTCCAGTGGCATTTTCTCCAAGGTCAAATGAACTTCTGGATTTTACAAGAGAAAAGTTAATTGTCTAGGAGAAAAACCAGCAAAAAAAAGTAAGAATGATATTCTTGTCCACCATCCCTTCACTTATTCACCTCCCTCTTTTCCAAATAGATGTAAACTACAGAATTTTATTGATCAGAATTTCTTTATTATTATTGGTAGACTGGAACATGGTCTCTAAACTAAATAAACACTTTCTGCCAATATTATCAAACCAGAGAACATATAGCAAAATCTGTTGGAAGAAGGAGAGTGAGGGAGATGACAAGGCAAATTCCTGAGGAAAAAATATCTTGGACCTTTCAGAAATAGATGATGTGTCCTAGAAACCCTAGAAAATTATAAGACATTATGTGACACTGATTAAAAATGATTTTCTCTCAAATTATTCTTCCATCAACAGCCAAGCAATGAGTCACATCCAAGGTCAGACTCTCACTCTTTGGCAATTTAAGCTTCATACCCTTGGATGAGATCCAGCTATGCTAACCTCTGAAATACATTGCTAATTTGACAATGGAAGTAAAAAAAACTAACTTCAAACACCATATGGAATGAGCCATTTTTCTGAATGCATGATAGAAAAGATATTATGGAAGCATTGCTTTATAAAGCGAAATAAATCCAGTAAAGGACTGATGGAACTATTAGAAATTGGAACATCTTTCTTAGATGGGGCAGAAGGTGTGTGTGTGTGTGTGTGTGTGTGTGTGCGCAGGGCTGCAATAGCTAAATTATATATATCACAATATGAAATTTAATCTGTTGTCTTCCTTTGATTGGAAAAGCGATCAACACTATTTCTCAGCCCATGGGAGATGTCTTATATTAGATTGCTTTGCATATATATTCATATGCATGCATTTATGTATTTAGTAGAAAAGGAGAGAGAATTTTATATGAATTCAGAGATGGTTTTTTTTAGATGCTTATGTTCTATAAATAGATTTCTACGGGTTTTTAAAAAGACACAAGGAAAGTAAGAATCACATTGTATGATATTGTGTCATCTGGCATAATTTCATCAAACTGGACAAGGAAACTGGACAAAGTTTTCTGAATTCCCTTAAATCTGGTCAATAGTAATCATATTCTTCATACTTCATACCCGGAGTGAGAACTTCCAGACTCAACACTTTCAAATGCTCTAAGTAGGGCTGTGATTGTGTTACATGGAGAATGTTTTGTGAGACAAAAATTGGATCACAGAATACTCCAATAGTTAACATGGAATATATATATCTATAGATGAAACAGCAAAGTTAACAAGGTTAAGGTGGCTACAAGAAAGAAATGAATAGAAAACAGGAGACAATATATCAAGAAAAATGCTTAGGGGGGATCTTTATAGTTTTAGCTAATAACACTATGATTATTTTTACTTCATGACTGATTCTTCATAACATCATCCAGCTGAAGTAGAATAAAATATTATTTGTGCTGCAGTAGTGATGGAATGAGTCTAAAACACGGGTGTCAAATTTCGTGGCATCATGGCAGCATTACTTGTTGTATTGGGACTTTTTTTCCCTTCGCTAAACTGGGCATGGGTGTGGCCAGTGTGTGACGCATCTGGCCCACGGACCATGAGTTTGACAGCCCTGGTCTAGAACAGTGTTTGTTTTGACTCATTCCATCACTATCAACAGGACAGCTGGGGAATTCTGGGAGTTGATGTCCACGCATCTTATAGTCACTAAGATTTAAAAAAAAACATACTATTCTAGAAGATGCTATAAATTGCTGGAAAATATCCTCTCAGATAAATTTTGCTATAATAGTACTGTGTAAAAATCTGAATTCAAGGACAAAAGATCATTTGGCGTATTTGAGGAGAGGCATCAGATCACAGCTGTTGGTCGCTCCTTAAGGAAATTTGAATTAAGAAGGTACCAACCCATGTGCGTTTCCTCACATATCCCAAGTTACATTTCCCCCATCAAATCTAGATCACAGCCATATATCCTGCTTTAAATACAGAATAATTACATTTTGAAAGAGCAAGAAACATCCTTCCTAGCCTAATTTGAAAATCAAGCCACCTTAGCCCCATCAGGCAATATAATTTTTTTTAAATTCCACCCAGAGTTTGAATAACAGTCTCAAAAGTGAGGAGAACCAGTGTGATATAGTAGCAAAGATTTTTGGCCCATACTACAAGTTCTTACACAACCATGAACCCCACTGGATGACTCTGTTTGTTATCACTCATCTCAATCTATCTCAGAAATAAGCTTGTTGCAAAGATGAAATGATGGAAAATATTTGAATGTACTGGAGAGGAATATAAATGTAATAGAGCCAAATTCAAACTTCACAGGACTCTTTGGATAATAAGCTTTGAAGAAACACTGCTTCTGGCTCTGACCCTAACATGTTCTCCAGAGAACGAAAAACATCCTCTCAAATTTGTGGTGTAAAGCACTGCCTCCAGTGCTAATAGATAAATGCCAAGAGATATTTCAACATTAGATTGAGTGATGTCATTTCCTCAGGCAATCAATTTGGGTTCTCGCAAAAAAGGTACATTTTCAAAGCACTATTTAATGCAGAATGGTGACTGCTTTACTCCCAAGGAGAAGAGATAGTGCTGGGTTGTATATTTTCAGCCTTGGCTGAGGTTGGCTGGCCTTTGAAACTCTGCACCTTGACTTGGGGAGAGAAGCAGAGAAGAAAGGGACAACACTTACTCCCCTGTCCCAGGTAGCAAATAGCTAGGCACCCCTTAGAAAAGCCACAAACAGTTTAGTCCTTACAGTTGTTGTTTCAGAATAAACAATACTATGGCTGTTTCAAGAAGTTCCCTTCTTCCATGGGTGGACAATTAATTGCCCCAAGGGGCCCCAGGAGAAATGGGGACTTTGAAGGTGCTTAGGCAAGCACTGACATACATACTTGAGCTGTGGTGGTGCAGTGGTTAGAATGCAGTACTGCAGGCTACTTCTGCTGACTTCTGGATGCCTGTAATTTTGGCAGTTCGATTTTCACTGGCTCAAGGTTGACTCAGCCCTCCATCCTTCCAAGGTCAGTAAAATGAAAACCCAGATTGTTGGGGGTGATAGGCTGACTCTGTAAACTGCTTAGAGATGGTTGAAATATAAGTCTATAAGTCAGTGGTGGGATTCAATTTTTTTTACTACCAGTTCTGTGGGCGTGGCTTGGTGGGCATGGCAGGGGAAGGATACTGTAAAATCTCCAGTCAGAGGTGGCATTTTCTGGTTCTCTGAACTACTCAAAATTTCTGCTACCAGTTCTCCAGAACTGATCAGAACCGGCTGAATACCACCTCTGCTCTAAGTGCTATGGCTACATAATTTCTTTTCTTTTTTTAAAGATCAGTCGCCTTCAAAATAAAAGCAACTCACAAGGTCCTGACAGGGACAGCCAAAATTGTGGCACAGGAACTGTAAAATACTCAGGTCTGCCCAGAGGTGGGCTGCACTTTCATTGGCAAGGGGCTCACTGGTCATGAGGGCGCGTGCTTTGGGGCTGAAACGCAGCTTCAAACAGGCAGCTAATCGACTCAGGCAGCTCTGGTGAGCACAGCAGGGCGGCACGGAACTCACCTGGGCAGCCTGGGTGGGGAAAAAGTTAGTTATTTACGAAAAGCATAACACAAGGGCAGGCGGACAGGTTAGAGGTTTGCCTGAACCTCACCGACCACCCAGCAGCCCACCACTGGGTCTGCCTTCATCTATATCAGTGGTCCCCAACCTTTTTGGTGCAGCCTAAATCCCACACAAAGGCAGAAGAAACTTTGCTCACTTGCCCATCGCTCATCTCCAGCTGCATGGCCCAGTTCCTAACAGGCCACAGACCGATACCGCTCTGTGGCCCGTGGGTTAGGGAGCCCTGATTTATATGACATGATTTATTTTGTAACCTCTTTTCCATCCAAATGATTTTGCTTTGTTGAGGTAGTTTTTGACATTGGTGTCCTGTTGTTTGGATGTGTTGTTATTGTTGTTAAACACACATTGGCTTACAAACTCATCGTGTTTGATAATATTAAATCCAGCCAGGAGATGAATGAGCACTTATTTTTTGTGGAACCCATTTATAATACAGCATCCCATTTTACATCTGAAGGGAAACAAAAGTAGCTGCTATTTATAGGGTTGTGTGAAAAGAGAGAGAAACAAAGAATGTACGCTGGCATGGTCAAGAAAGTGAGTCAAGAACCGTGTTGGATTGAGAGATAGGAATTGCTCTACAAGAGTCATTATTTTGATTTATCGAATAGCCTACTAGTTACAAAAGCAAAAAAAAAAATCAATATTAATGGCCAGAATAACCTGAACAGTTCTTATTAATGAAACAGTATCCCGTTTGTTTGATTTTTCAACAAAGGAATTGTTTTTCTGTTCTAGCCCCAGTTTCAAGAAGCAACTGGACTTTCTGATTTTTATTTGAAGATGTTTCACTTCTCATCCAAGAAGTTTTTTCAGTGCTAAAGAAGCTTCTACTATTCTACTGTTCCTTGGCACCACCATGATAGGATTCAAAATATTTTACTACCGGTTCTGTGAGTGTGGCACGGCTTGGTGGGCATGCAGGGGAAGGATATTGTAAAATCTCCATTCCCATCCCACTCCAGGGGAAGGTTACTGCAAAATCCATCTCCTCCCCACCCCACTAACCTGCATTCTCCTGTGCAGAGCAACAAAAGAAGATCTAGCCGATCCGCTGGGACTCAGGAGGCAGAGAATAGATGGGGGTTGAGGCCAATCAGAGGTGGTATTTGCCGGTTCTCCAACCTACTCAAAATTTCTGGTACCGGTTCTGGTATTCTCCTGCTGAATACCACCTCTTCCAGACCCAGGTAATCTGAAATCATGGTTACTTAGAAGGGCAACAGGATGGAAAAGCAGTTTATTTCATCCATTGCCTGATAAATGACAAAGTCATCCAGAGTCTCAGGGGTGTCAAACTGCCAGTCCATGGCCGGATGTGTCATATGCAGGCTACGGCCACCCCAGCTCCGCAAAGGTAAAAAAGTCATGAAATGTCACATGATAGCAATGTGATGTGGTGAGTTTGACACCCGTGCTTTAGATAGTGAGCTGGGAACCTGTAAATTTAGTATAAATAAAACATTTTTAAAGCACACTCACTAAACCACATACATGCATATATACTGGGTATTTATTTTCACTTAAAATTCTGTACAATTTGAAAAAATAAATAAATATGTCTTTTTTAACATTTCCTACACCCGTGAGCCTTATCTCACAAAAGATTTTAGACCTTACAAAGAACTTTCAGTCCTTAATGGCTCCATCATTCACAAGGTCCCCTTTTCCAAACATCGGCACAAAGAGATGATTTTGTTTATTCCTATCTTGTACAGTCATATTGTGCTTCCTCTTTATTAATTCAGCACCAGCCTAACAAATTAATAAGTGTTCAGTTCTGACCTGTAAAATTGTTTCACGAGAAGCAGCTTAAATTTCCCTGCATTTTAAAGCACACTCACTAAACCACATACATGCATATATACTGGGTATTTATTTTCACTTAAAATTCTGTACAATTTGAAAAAATAAATAAATATGTCTTTTTTAACATTTCCTACACCCGTGAGCCTTATCTCACAAAAGATTTTAGACCTTACAAAGAACTTTCAGTCCTTAATGGCTCCATCATTCACAAGGTCCCCTTTTCCAAACATCGGCACAAAGAGATGATTTTGTTTATTCCTATCTTGTACAGTCATATTGTGCTTCCTCTTTATTAATTCAGCACCAGCCTAACAAATTAATAAGTGTTCAGTTCTGACCTGTAAAATTGTTTCACGAGAAGCAGCTTAAATTTCCCTGCATTAAGGCATATCTTCTCAGGAAACTCCATGAGATCCGTGATCAAATTTCAAAAAGGTGGGTATAATCACAGATGAAACTAATCTCTTAATAACAGAAGGAAATAGCAGCCAGCCCACTGGTTGGAAATCCAGAGAACATGCCATGTTATCAGGAGATTTTTCAGAGCAGAATAGGAGTTTTTTTTCATAAAGCATTTACATAAATTATACAAAATAGGGAGGCTTATGATGCCTTGCAGTGCTTCCCAGCTGAAATAACTGCACAAAAACCCAGCCTGTCAGTTTGGTATATTTGCATTTCAGATTAGCAAGCCAAGTCTGTGTATTCCACTTTGAGTGGTCAAGTACTGACAGCTTAGGACATCAATATGTTGTCGGGGGATTTTTACATCCATTATACCTGAACTGCATTGTACATTGATTTATGTCTATCACCAGGATTTATAACTACAGGCATAGAACTACAAACAATTTAGCTTCAAATTTAAATCTCTGGGTAGTCACTTTTAGAGTATCAAAGCTGCTGTTTCTGCTTTAAAGGACTCCACCAAGCTATTTGTAATAGTATCTCTTTCTTTCTTTCTCTCTCTCTCCCCTCCCTCCCTCCCTCTTTCTCTCCTTCCTGTCCAATGACAAGTGTTTACCTTCATAATCCTGTGGAGCAAATATTTTTCTAAAATAATAATTTCAGAAGTATGCATTTCAACAGGCAAAGTCAAGTTTCTCATTAAGTAACAATGATCAAATCACCCAAAATTGGAAATTTGAAGCAAAATAATAACAGGTAATCCCCGGGTTATAAGTGTTCCCTTAGCGAACCTTCAATGTTACATGATAAGCTTCCCCTAGCATTTGTGAACAAGTCCTGAAACTACAACTCTTGCAGCACCACAGCAGTTGTTCACCCTTATGAACAACCGCAGAGGCTCTGCAACATTTGTCCTGCACGTTGCCAGCCGAAATGAAACTTCTGAGGGGCAGATTCAACCCTCAAGAAGCTGCATTTTGGCTGTCAACCTGTTGGGCGAGGCCTGCAGAAGCCTGAATGGAACTTTAAGGGGTGCACGTGACTGAGAGGCTGGAGAGGAGACTGATTGCTAGATCTTTGCAAGGTAAGTGACCCAGCATGGCAGGTTGTAGGGGAAGCAATTATGGGGAGCATGAGGTATTTCAGTGGGTTGGGGAGGCCTTGGGTGGTCTTAGGCAGGTGGCTTGTTCCATCAGTAGGCCCCACATGGCCTTCTCCACCCTGAAATACCTCATGTGCACTTAATGAGCCTCATATTCAATTAGCAAATGTGTGGGCAAAAGGAGGAAGTGATCCTGTTCAAGATGCGAGATTCACTCCCATGAATCTTTGGGTTGCAAATGGAATGAGTAGGCTCCAGAGGTGGTATTCAGCAGGTTCTGACCAATTCTGGAGAACCGGTAGTGGAAATTTGAATAGTTCAGAGAACCAACAAATATCATCTCTGACTGGCCCCACCCCCATCTATCTCTGCCTCCGGAGTCCCAGCTGATTGGTTGGGTCTTCTTTTGTTTCTCTGCATGGGAGAACGGAGCTGGAAAGCAGGTTAGTGGGGAGGGAATGGGATTTTGCAGTATCCTTCCCCCAGGAGTAGGAAGGGAATGGAGATTTTACAGTATCCTTCCCCTGCCATGCCCACCAAGCCACACCCACAAATCTACACCATGCCCAACAAGCCATGCCCACAGAACCGGTAGTAAAAAATTTTGAATCCCACCACTGCAGGCTTCATTTCATTTGTAACTGGAGGACTACCTGTATGAATCTACCATTCCTGCAAAATGTCCAATGATCCCTTTGGTTTATAAGTCTGCTGATCATAACTAGGTAAGTCTAATTTAGAATTTGCTTCATAGATAATTTAAATCCAAGTGTGTATTTAGTGATAAAATCACTAATGTTTTATAAAATGAGACAGAGCTGATTATAACTAGTTTGCCCCTTGATTTGTTTGTATCCTTCTTTATTTCAAAACCTCAAGGTTCTCCCTTCATTTTATTCCCCCAACAACTATTTTGTTGAGTGGCTAACACAATCATTCAGTAAATTTCTATTTTATATAAATCTACATTTACTTCTATATATTTTCTATTTCAACTGAAATTTACTGAGGGTAAATTTGAACCTGGGTGTGTCCAATCGTAGCCCAATATCATACTTATTATACACACTGGCTCTCACTAGATTATTCAATTATGTGTCTGAATAAATGTTTCCAACCTGGGTCAGGACTGGCCCTCTGAATACTAATCAACTGCTCTCATCATGAAACCAATATCATTTCATAATGAACAATCTCTACAATCATAGAAGCAAATAAAAGCACCAGCTGTTGTAATGTGCCTAGTCTGAAAGATGAATTGGTCAAAAGGAATCAATCCAATTGTCTTCAGACAACATTTGCTCCAAAGGATCTGCTGAAAAAATCAGAATACACAATATACTTATCGAAGTAACCAATTCAAATAACCTAATAGCTACCACTGATTTCCTTGGCTTTGTCAACTTGAATTGATGAGGTCATGTGAAAGCGGAGAGCCAGAAGATGCTTCAAAACCTGCTAGTTTACTGTTTTTCAGAAGGATTTTGGTCTGAAATTGTTACATGACTGCATATTCTTCAATTGCAGGAGTATCTTCATCAAAGGAGATTATTGCATTTGTTATTATCAAAAATGCTGAGAAGTAACAACAGAGTCAGGTAGTGTATTCCAGGCATTGACCACTCTGTTGCTGAAGTCGTACTTTCTGCAATCAAGTTTGGAGCGGTTTATATTGAGTTTGTATGTTTTGTGTACTCTTGTATTGTTGTGGTTGAAGCTGAAGTAGTCATTGACTGGTAGGACATTGTAGCAGATAATTTTGTTAACTTAACTTCCTCATGGCCAGTTAAAATAAAATTATGTCCATGAAATATCAGGTCTCCACCGACTATGATTAAATTAAAGAGCCTTGGTGGTGCAGGCTGTTAAACATCTAGCACTTAGCTCCAGCTGCCTGCAATTAGTGCAGGCTCGAATCCCACCAGGCTCAAGGTTGACTCAGCCTTCCATCCCTCCAGGGTAGGTAAATTGAGGACCCAAGATTGTTGGGGGCAATAAGCTGACTTTGTAAAAATGCCACTTAGTAATAAGTAGGCATATACAATGGAATGAAGGCTATTGCTGAGCACATTGGGTTGCGCTCCAAAAATTGTAAGCCGCCCATGCGAATTAAAAAAAAAATTCTACTGGAAATAAAACAGTTGATTCTCAGCCTAGACTTACAAAGGGACCTAAGCCTTACATTACAAGGATGCAATTTAGACATGCTAAAGATATCATTTGAATTCGCTAAATATTTTACCATTTTATGCCCAAAACACAGAAGAGCTTTTTACTTTAGCTAGACCTGATATCTTACCTTCAGATCTTCTGGAAGCAAAATTCAGCAGATCATCTACAAAAGATAGTTCCGTCCAATGTTCTTTGGATGAAATCAGATCAATAGCCCTTCACTGAAATTGGCATAAAGGTATGATTAAGCCTTTTTAAAAACCAAATACAACAACATAAGTGCTGATCTTACACTTCCCCTTTTATCAAACATTTCAGAGTTGACCTTGAAGAAAGTTGCTAAATTCTGTTTGGTTGCCACTATTATTTGTCATGAGATAGCTGAGTCTTCCCTGTTTTGGGCAACGTTTTAAAACTGTCATGTTGTGATTTTGCAGCATTAAGAAACAGTCAGTGATGACAATTTGCATTATTTTAACCTAACTGTTCTGAATAAGTCCAGCTGTTCTTAAGGAGATAGAGATGTACATCTTTTAAAAATAATGAGCCAGAACGTGCTTTGGACACTGTACAAGTGCAAATTCATTGCACTATTCATTTAAAAAGATCATTTTTTCCAGACCTGCTCAGAAACATGAAAAAAGATGGACCACTTTAATGAATACCAGAGAGATGTTATCCTCTGCAAGTTTTGAAGGAACTTATTTCTAATCATGTTCAAGCCATGCACGGTCCTAATGAATATAACTTCCCTGAAGGCATACCATTCCACCTATTGAGGAACTGACATAAATTGAAAGACCTTTGCAAAAAACACTAGTCCTTCCATTGCCATAGGGAAATAGCCTATCTGTCTTGGTGGATAAAAAGGCAGCTGTTGGTCAATAAATCATCCAAATTGCTAAAGACCGAGGAGAAGTCCCTTTACTTGTGGTTAAATTCTTGGATTGCTCACACGTGAATGTTTGACACATTGGATTTCAGCAAATGTTATGATCCTGATAAATGCATGGAAATCTAGAGTTTTCCTTTGTTGGAAGAAATGGTTAGTTGTCCTGGGGAGATAACTAGTTTTTATTTTGGAATGTGCCTTTCAGAGAGAATCATAACTTTCATTGATAAGAAAGGCATTTGCTGAGGTTCACAGCAAAGGGGACCAGACAGTGGTGGGTTTCAAATAATTTAACACCCGGTTTGCCAGGGTCAGGTTCCATGGTGGGATTCAATTTTTTTTACTACCGGTTCTGTGGGCGTGGCTTGGTGGCGTGGCAGGGGAAGGATACTGTAAAATCTCCAATCAGAGGTGGTATTTTCTGGTTCTCTGAACTACTCAAAATTTCTGCTACCGGTTCTCCAGAACTGGTCAGAACCTGCTGAATACCACCTCTGGTCAGGTTGGCTGTCATGGGAGGCATAGCCCATCCCCATCCTCCAGCTATGCCGCACATGCGGGATGAGCCTCCTACGATGGCCAACCTAACCCTGGGCAAAGCTATTGTTAAATTTCCACCCTTTGCCAAAAGGCTGTTTCCGAGGGTACTTTCTGGACGGCTCCTTTAAGAGGTGAGATTTCTGAGGAACAAAGAGGGAGGGGTTACCATAGAGACAAGGAAGTTGTGAGGAAGGTGAAGAATTGGGGGGAAGTGGAGAGAGGGATTCCTTCCCTCCATGTGAATCTGCATGCAGGGTTAGTCTGCGGGCAAAAGTGAGAGGGGTGAGGAATTAAGTTGGCAGCACAATTGAAGCTGGGCCCAATGTAGGGGAGACTGTGGGTTAGTTTGGCCAGGCAAAGTTAGTTTGGCCAGGCAAATTATTACACACACACACACACACACACACATGCACTATCAAAGTGGATTGTGGGAGGTATGCTGTGCTGCAATGGAGAAATGGACAATGGAGTGGCTGGCATGAGGGAAGGAGGAGGATCAGGGAAAAGAAAGAGCCAGCTGCATGCTGGCTGCTCTGTTGCCCATTTCTCCATTGCAGCAGCACAGCGCAGCACCCAGGATCCACTTTGATAGCAGGGGGTGGGGGATTTAACAACTGATTCACCTGAATCCCACTACTGGGATCACTGGGGCCTGGGAACATTCAAGCAAAATGCAGAGAGCAGCTCACAGAAGTCTTTTGCTGCTCCGTTGCATCCTTCTGTATGAAATAGAGCTAGTGTCATTTATTTGCACTGCACCAGCCATTGACATGTTAAATGTTCAATACCATCTGTTTCTAGCTGCATTGTTTCAAAAAGTCCATGTGCTCCATTGTAGCACAACTGGATTTATATTTTCCGGCTTGCAATGGAGATTTTAACTTTATTTTCCCAAGAGATAGTGATTATATGTTACCGCTAGTTTGGAGATTGGGTAAAAAAAAAAAACCTACTATCTTGTTATGTATGTAGGTTTGAATGTTATTGGTTTATTTGAACTGTTCTTGTAAAATGTCAAATGGTATTGGTTTAAATAGTGCGGGAAGAAACCCTGCACTCCCATTGGCTGGCAACCATGGCTGCAGGCTATAAGAGGCAGCCGTAGCCAAGCCAAGACGGGTCCATTCGAGCTGTAGTCACTGAATAAACTCTTTGCTGGAACTCCTCTGACTCTTCATGCAGACTTAACAATCTAATATTGGCATTTCCTGATATGTTCCATCCATGTATGTCAGCTTAGCTTTTTTGAGGTCAAAGTTTGTTCACTAATGTCACAAAGCCATGTGTATGATAATATTAGTTATTTTGTTAAACATAAAATACACTAATACACTAAGGGGGTAAAACATAAGAAGACTTTCTTGAGAACACTTGAGGAATCTGATTTTTAATTCTGAGGCCAACCCTTTTATATTTCTTACTCAGTTTTACTAGGACTAACCATAGGAAGGAGATTGCCTGGTGAATAGTAATAGTAATATCACTTATATACTACTTCACACTGTTTTACAGCCCTCTCCAAGTGATTTACAGAGTCAGCATATTGCCCCCAACAATCTGGGTCCTCATTTTACCCACCTCAGAAGGATGGAAGGCTGAGTCAACCTTGAGCCTGGTGAGAATTGAACTGCCAAATTGCAGGCAGCTGGCAGGCAGCAGAAATAGCCTGCAGTACTGCATTCTAACCACTGTGCTCTTAATGCTTTGCTAACTGAAAAAAAATCCCAACTATAGAAAGCTAGTGTATTAGGGATAAAGGTTTTCTTTCCAGCAAACTAGGTTTTTTTGCACACAGGGAATTTAAAAATATTGCCAGGTAGGAAGTTCATATGCAGAATCCTCTGTTTGTAATATAAAGTGATGCACTTCAAGCACTGTTAATATGTGATTGTTCTCCAATGTCTCATTCGGTTTAAAAGCAGAAACATCCTGAAAAGGCTAGTCCTAAATTCAAACCCAATCCCTTGGGCCCTTCATTTAAAACAAATAGCAGGGAAGCGAGGAAGCCCAAAGGTTCTGCCTATGATTTATACAGAGCTCAGAATATTGGTGGTTAAATGCTGTTTTCCTCATTCTTTGCTCGGTATTAAAGCATCTGTAAAACTTGGCCAGAAATCTAATGAGAATATGTTCTTTCCACGGGATTCCTGGCATTCTGTTTTAAGGTCCCAGCTGGTGACACTAACAAGCATAGCATCATGCCATTGGTATTCTGATATATTTGGTTCTTGGTCCTGGCAAGAGAGGAAATGATTGCATTATTTTCTATTGGGAGATGGGGAATCCATATTATTTTGTACTTGGCGGTAAGCAGACGGCCAAAGAAAAGGGCTAGTTTTCCCAAACTGGAGAGGCCAGATTTAATAACTTCAGCAGAGATGCAAATGGAATATTGTTTGCTATGTTTATGTATTGCGTTGTGCAATATCTTCCATCTTACATAAAACATATAAAGACCGGTTGCTGGAATTGGGTATGTCTAGTTTAATGAAAAGTAGGACTAGGGGTGGCATTGATTGATTGATTGATTGATTGATTGATTTTATTGGACTTATAGGCCACCCTCTCTCCCGAGGGACTCACAGTGGCTTACAATAAAAACGAGAATACAAATATTAAAAATACAATTAAACTAATCAAACAAGCCCAATAAAAATTTAAAACCCGATTAAAAACTAAAATCGATAAAACCCCACCCCACCCCATTCAGTCCAGGCTGGCCTGTTGAAACAACCAAGTCTTTAGGTTGCAGTGAAAGGAACGGAGGTCAGGGGCCAGCCGGAGCTCCAAGGGGAGTTGATTCCACAGGGTGGGTGCTCCCACAGAGAAGGCCCTACTCCTGGGCGCCGCCAACCGACAGTGTCTGGCCGACGGCATCCCCAGGAGGCCCTGCCTGTGGGAGTGTACAGGGCGATTGGAGGTCGATGCTGGCATGAGACGCTCCTGCAAATACCCCGGTCCCAAGCCATGTAGGACTTTATATATGATGACTGTTAAGTTTGCATGAAGAGACAGACGTGGAGTGCTTCAAGCTCTTTGTTTATTAGTGACTACAGCTCAGAACGAACCCACTTTGGCTGGGCTGCGGCTGCTACTTATAGCCAGCAGCCGCAGTTGCCAGCCAATCAAGTGCAGGGTTTTCCCGCACTTTTTAAACCAATCATTTCTTACATTTTACAAGAACAGTTCAAACTAAACCAATGACTTTAAACCTGCATACATAACACCCCTCCCCACTAGGTTCAGTCCATACTCAAACCCCAGCCTATCTAATGTATTCTTTTAAATAGGTGGGGCTCTTACGTGGTTCAGATGTTTTAAGGTTCTCACCTTGTGAGGGAGGAAATGTGTCTGCTGACATTTCCTTACTAGGTCTTGTAGTAATGGTAGAACCTGTTTGGTTACTACAACCTGGTCTCTCCTCCCAATCCATCTCCAACCCAATGTCAGCACCTAAATCAGGTAATGATGTGCAATCTTCCATTTGTGAAAATGGTTGTTGGTATTGTGACAGGTTTTGGGATGGTTCCTGTCGTGTTAGCTCGTTACACATGGGGTTGATTCTTGCTTGTTCATTACACTCATGATCCTCCCTTCCCCCTAGAAGAGGTATTAGGTATGGGAACTAGAGAGGAACAATTGCGATGTTCCTGAGGTAATCTGGATGTAAGCTGATCAATGTGCCTGCTCCAGAGGACACCATCCTCTGTTTGTACCCTGTAAGATCAAGGGCCTGTGATTTGGGTTATCTCAGCAGGAATCCATAAAGGTTCACCCATAAGGTTCTTAGCATAAACAGAATCACCCACAGTGAACGTGCAACTTTTGCTAGTGGAATCTAGTGGTGCGTTGGGTGGTAAGTGGGATGAAGGCGGTCAAGGGAGACCTGAGTTTCCTACCCATCAACAACTCTGCTGGGGATAAATTAGTTGATGGGTTAGGAGTGATATGCTGGACACTGAGAAGTTTTTCAACTCTCTCAGTGATATCCCCTGGACCCAATTGCTGAAGTTTTTCCTTGGTAAATCGAACCATACGTTCATCCCGGCTGTTAGCCGAAGGATGCCCAGGGGCTGTCAGGGCATGTCTGATACCCTGCTGTGCTAGATATGATTCAAAAAGGTTGGATGTAAATTGAGGACCATTGTCAGAAACGAGTACATCAGGTAACCCGTGAGTTACAAAAGCTTTTAAGCTGTTTGATGACAGCATCAGTTGTGGTGGATGCCATAGGGATGACCTCCAGCCATTTGGAATATGCATCTACTATAATAAGGAAAGTGTGCCCTCTGGTAGGGTCAGCAAAATCAATGTGAATCCTGGACCATGGGTCTCTAGGACATTCCCATTCCTGTGTGGGGGCGAGAGGTGGGGCAGGCCTGACTACCTGACCCCAACCATCAATACAAATAACATGTATAATTCAGTTTGCCTGGATTTAAAAGGTTGGGCAAGTTGAGGTAGATCTTGAAGAGGCCAACCTTTCTTAATCCAGCCTATAACAGGAGCCAATAAAGTGTCTTTGGCAGTCTCTCTGGCAATTTCAGCAGCGTGTACTGGAAGCTTGGCAACAGTTTCTAGGAAAAAGGTGTGCGCCTCAAGTTCAACGTCCTCAGTGTGAAACGGAAGTGGGCAGCGATTCAAGGCATCAGCATGGCCAGGCTTGTGGATAAGTTTGTATGAATAAGCAGCAAGAAATTCAGTCCACCTCAGCATTCTTGGTGACAGGATAGTGGGTGTAGGTTTGTCTCCTGCCACAATGCCTAACAAAGGTTTGTGGTCTGTGACAATGGTAAATGTTCTCCCATATAGATACTCATGGAATTTCTTGACAGCTGCAACAATTGCCAATGCTTCCTTGTCCAGTTGGCTGTAGTTCCTCTATGCTTTGGTCAAAGTGTGAGAGTAAAATGCAATAGGGGCTTCCCTTCCACTGGGAAGCCTGTGGCTCAAACTCCCCCCCACTCCAAAAGGGGATGCATCACAAGTCAGTACAACAGGCAAATTCTCAGAGAACTGTATCAGTACAGCATCAGCATCATTTCAACATCGCCATCTTGAAAACTGCCGGACCGCAGTGTGTGAGAAAACCGCCCTCTTCCGCTTCGGAAATGTCGGCAAGATCGTTTCCTTCTAGATACATTTGGAAACGATCTGCATACGTCTCCCAGTCTTCTGCCATCAGATCGAACGGGGCTGGGGGGGTGTTCAGCGCAGCCATCTCTCTCTTCTTCTGTTCCGTGTTGCCTTCTTCTTCAGGAGATCCCACCTTCGCCAGTATTAAGTTTGCATGAAGAGACAGACGCGAGTGCTTCAAGCTCTTGTTTATTAGTGACTACAGCTCAGAACGGATCTTTACTGGCTGCTGCTACTATAGCCAGCAGCAAGCCAGCATCAGAGTGCAGGGTTTTCCCGCACTTTTTAAACCAATAATTTCTTACATTTTACAAGAACAGTTCAAACTAAACCAATGACTTTAAACCTGCATACATAACAATGACTATATGGCATGATAGCAGTGTTCCAATATCTCAGGGCTTGCTATAAAGAAGAGGGAGTCAAGCTATTTTTTTTCCAAAGCAGGACAAGATGCAATGGGTGGAAACTGATCAAGGAGACAAGCAACCTAGAACTAAGGAGAAACTTCCTGACAATTAGAACAATTAATCAGTGGAACAACTTGTTCTATGAGTGTAAAAGCATATAGAAGGCTTTACTTGCTGTTCCCCAAACACATTTGATCTAAACTGACAGTTTATGGAATGTGCCCAGAGGTGGTATTCAGCAGTTCTAACCAGTTCTGGAGAACTGGTAGCAGAAATTTTGAGTAGTTTAGAGAACCGGCAAATGCCACCTCTGATTGGTCCCTCCCCATCTATTTTCTGCCTCCTGCCTGATTGGCTGGGTCTTCTTTTGTTGCCCTGCATAGGAGAACAGAGCTGGAAAGCAGATTAGTGGGGTGGGGAGGGAATGGGATTTTGCAGTAACTTTCCCCCAGGAGTGGGGAGGGAATGGAGATTTTTACAATATCCTTCCCCTGCCATGTCAACCAAGCCACGCCACACCCACAGAACTGGTAGTAAAATTTTTGAATCCCACCACTGGATGTGGTGCCAAGGAATAGTAGATCAGACACATAAAGCAAATAAAGTATTTGGAATGTTGAATGGCTTGCCAATGCAAAACGTTAATTTTAAATCAGCAGTCTTTTAGTTGAGTTTTAATTACTCATCTACATCTATGCAATTGTTAGTTAGAAGCCTTCCACATGATTAGGAACCCATTCCTCTCACCCAAAGTTTTATTACTGTAGGTATTTTGGAGTTCCATCTTTTTGAGCATCTGGATTTTTAACTTTAAACCATCTCCTCTATAAATCCCACATAGAAGACTATTTGGAACAATGGTAAGATGTCCTTTGCCCAGAATTGTTAGAATGTGGAATATCTTGTAAGTTTAATGGGTGGATATAAGTATGGGTAGATATTCAAGGCTATAGGCTATTGTCCTTTGCTTCTTCCTTTGTCAGTTGCTTTCAGGTGTTTTGATTTACCAATATTCACACAGAGCATGGCAAAACACAATGCGCATGAGTGCAGTTAAGTTGTTTTTTCACTATTTTCCTCCGATCACATTGGTTGATGTGTAGGTACTGTAGATCAAGTGGGTGGAGGGCTGCGCACACAGACAAACATTTTACAGTTGATGTAACCCATCATGATGGCCATGCAAAGTCTTTAATTAATTGGTGGACAAAGATTTGCTCTCATTTCTTATTTCCATCTTACTGTCCTATTGCTTCCATATTTCTTGAGTCCTACCCTGCCTTGAGACCATAAATGGAATGGTTACATCAACAACATACATTAAATGTGTCTGGTCGGCAGGTACTTGTATCTCCATCTATCCCTCTTTGGAATACCCAGAAAAGAATGTGGATTTTCCTCCCATTAGTCTGCACTGACCTACCTCATTTATTATTATTTTAAGTCTAGTCATATGTTACTTTTCTGTTTCTAGTAGAACCATCTTTCCCCAATTATTTCTTTGTAGGTTCAATCAGTGCCTGAAAAACTTGAAAGCAAATTGTGTTATGATTTTTATTATCCCTACCACGGGTATATCATTATCATCGTATCATCATCATCATCATCGCGTCACCATCATCATCCTTGATTTCATATATCCTAATAGGCAGATGTGCAACTTAATGAGCACCTTAATTATACTCCTTAACCATATAATTAAAAGGAATAGAGTGCTGCTCTAAAGCTAGTGCAGCCCTTGGGTGTGAAAGAGGCCTGGATTCTACAATTATGTCATTCACATCAACATTACAGGGTGAGGAAAATTCAAATGATAAATTTGGAAGAATGGAATTAGGTGTTATTTTGGTAGTGCTTACAAAATGAGAAGCTGGCTGGGCACGGTGAATGCCTAAAGTAAGAACATTTTGATAACAGTTCCAAAATTAAGGAGCAGGACTTCTCAGCAATGGCATCATTGGAGACAAAGGATTGAATTCGTTACAACTTTGTGATGCTCCTTGTGTACATGTGTTATGATGAGGTGTTCATGAGCTTCTATTGTCATGCCACAACGCACCATCTTGACACAACTGGCAAATTCAGTGGACACCTCTGAATGCTCTTAATGGAAACCCCTTCTAAGGAAAACTGGACATGCCATTCCACTTTTGGGGTCTTTTGCTTTTGTAGCAGATATTTGGGGAATATGATAGTTTACCATGTTATGATGATCTGTTGCTATTATTTTCTACTCTGTGCTCAGTTTCAACCTGTAATTAATTGTTATGTTTTATTGATATCTGTAATTATCTTAATGTATTTTTCACTCATTTCAGCACTGCCCTAAGGGCCTATTTAAAAAAGGAAGTCTGCAGCAGGGTACGAATAGAAATAAATAAACAAACAAATACTTCTAAATGTCATTGAATGAACTAATTATGCCCAAATGGCCCAAAACAATTTAAATCCAGTAAGTGTGTGAAGAAAGGGCTCCAGACAACAAGAATTTAACAATTCATTAGATTAATCAGAAGCATACATGAAACTATCACATCGGTGGCATCAGCTAACAGATGTTGTGTTAGTCAAAAAACAAAACTGCACAGAATGTCATTTTCATCAATGGGTTTGTGTATTTCAAAAGTTGTGCACATTTAAAATGTATTAACAGTTTTTACAGTTCATAAACTATTCAGCAGTGAACCATGTTGTAAGTGCTGGAATTTCACTTTCCTAAAAGACTCTCCCACCCACTTTTTAAAAGGACCAGAGAAGATGAATTTTATTTAAAAATACAGCACCATCTGTTTTTAACTCTGAACATGTAAGAAATCCCATCAGACCAATTGAACAGACACTGTGATACACAGGTTCCACTTAAGATCTGGAGTTCGAAGCAAATGGCTCAGACATGTTTTGTGGTTTCCAAGGACTTTTTGGGCACAGTACAAATAATTAAGACTTTGGTTTTCCATTGGAATGCAATGAAATATTCTCAAGTGCATGGTCCTAAAGGATCAATACTCCTTCAAAGAATTGAATATTTTGTAAGGTCTCTTTCATAAGCAGTGTTTCATTTTTTTTCTTCAGTATTTGCAATGTGAATTTGCTGCATTAGGTTTTCACAAAAATCAGAGTCACCCTTCTGGATCAGTCCAAGGTCTACCTTATAGAAATTATGATTGTATACTTATAAGATATGGTTTTTGAAATATATATATATATATATATATATATATATATATATATATATTTGTATGTATGTATAAAAAAGCAAAATATCATTCATGCATCATCACAACCGTAAAGCCTATAAACTTGAAATTTGGCATATATGTTCTCCTCTTGGCTTCTAGGTGCTCACTAAGAAAGAATTTTTCCAGATGACCATCAGAGCATTAGTATTTCCTATATTATTATTAACACAATCTGATGCTAAGGAGTTCTACTCCCCCTCCCCACCTGAAAAGAAATCTGTTCCAAATGCAAAACACAAGCAGAGGAGAGGAGTTTCAGTTTCAGTTTCACAGCAGCAGCCAGCTTTAGTACAGAACAGTTGAACTAAGCCACGCCCAGGCTCCTTGCTGTCTCCTCCTTGCTCGCACAGCAAATACTGTTTTGGTTTCCATGTTTCAGTTTCCAAACAGCCCTCAAATCTCTCACACTCTGACAGGACGCTAGCCAGATAAATACTGATGAATGCTGGTAGGCAGAGGCACAATTCCCCCCCCCTTTATTTTCCTTCCCAAAAAGTAAGCTCGATCACATAGTTTCATAATGAAGCACGGGTATAGAGCTAGTACCGGTATATATTTCTTATTTATTTGTTTGTTTGTTTGTTTATTTGTTTGTTTGATTTGTCAGTCACTTACAAGGAATAATGGATGGAAGCTGAACAAGGAAAGATTTAACCTGGAAATAAGGAGAAACTTTCTGACAGTGAGAACAATCAACCAATGGAACAGCTTGCCCTCGGAAGTTGTGGGAGTGCCATCACTTGAGACTTTCAAGAAGAGATTGGACTGCCATTTGTCAGAAATGGTGTAGGGTCTCCTGCTTGGGCGGGGGATTGGACTAGATGACCTACAAGGTCCCTTCCAACTCTGATTATCTGTTATCTGTTATAATAGGTATAAGTATAAACATGAGTAAGAATACAGGAAATAGGTATGAATAAATGGGGACAATAGGACAGGGATGGTGGGCATGATGGCGCACTTATGCACGCCCCTTACAGACCTCTTAGGAATGGAGTGAGGTCAATAGTGGATAGTTTAAGGTTAAAGGAGTGGGGGGGTTAGAGGATGTAACAACAGAGTCAGGTAGAGCATTCAGACATTGAAATACATATCGAAAACCACATGTGACCAAATAAACAAGCTTTGTTTAATTAAATGCTTTTATTGATCATAAATTGGAGGGGGACAAGGAGGAGGAGGAGGAGGATTCTACCAAATGTCCTAGCTTTTTTCCTGTTGTTCTTTAGCAGACATCAAGCACTTTGGAGAGGAAGAGAAGTTCTTGGTCTAACTTTCATTGTTCAGTTTCTGTATATCGTGAACAAGTAAACATATACACTGTAGGATTTGACAACTGGGCACTGAAAATTCCTTCCTTACAATAAAACTAGACGCAAGAACAGTTTTTCTTGTTCTTTTCTTTTTTTTTCAAAGTTTTTCTTTATTAAACAAACAAACACAAACAAAAATTCCATTAAAAATGTTGAACCTGGTACAGTCTTCCTAACATCAATCTTTGTCATTGCTTTGCTAAATCCAATAATAATATTACATAATTTCATTCCATATCCATTAAATATACATATAATCATTCCTTATTCCATGAATCTTCCTCATCTCTAGCCAACCATAAAATTTGTCCCATATTTTATAATAATCTGAATCCTCCTTATTTTTTAGTTCTTTTGTTAGTTTATCCATTTCTGCACACATCATGATTTTCCTCAATATTTCAAATTCATTTGGAATATCTTTACTTTTCCAATTCTGTGCGTACGCCAATCTTGCTGCAGTGATTACATGGATTATTAAATATATGTTTTCTTTATCATATTTCCTTGTATTGATCCTTGGTAGAAAGAACTCTGGTCTATGTTCTATTTTCTATCCAGTTGTGTAGATTTTGCCAATATTTTGGGGCCTCTTTGCAACTCCACCATAAGTGATAATAAGTTCTTTTTCTTTATTGCATTTCCAGCATGTGGGAGAAAGAACAGTTCTTCCTTCATGCCATCATTCTGCTAAACAACTAATTCCCACAACATTGTCAAACTATCAGTAAGGCTGTATTACTATTCTTCTTCTCATCTTTCCTATTACCTATCTCCTTTTCTGCTTATATGATTATAATTTTGTTGCTTGTATCTTACGATTTATATTGTTTATTTAGTATCCTCCTATGATTTATGTTGATCACTAAGTGTTGTATCTTATGATTTATGATGAAAGTGTTTTTACAACAACTATCATCATGATTTATCACTCATTGCTTGTATGTACACTGAGAGCTTATGCATAGGAGACAAATTCTTTAGGTGTCCAATCACACGTGGCCAATAAAGAATTCTGTTCTGTTCTGTTCTACAAATACCAGTGTGAGAAACCAGCTGAGGCACTTTTGCGTTTTGTAGTGTTTGAGTAGTTGTAGGCATCATTTATTTTTTAAAGGAGATATAAATGGTCCATTCTGGAAATGCCAATATATAAGAGGAGTGGACCACATTGTAATTCATTTTCAGCCCAGCAGGCAGGCTGTGGGAAACTTCTAGTGATGAAGTAAACACATTTTGAACCATCCTTTAAAGAAGTTCTGTGCATTCATTCCTTAGCCTTTTGGCATCTTTTGTAATATGTTGCCAGAAGAAATCAGTAGTTTTGTTGGAAGAATTTGGGTGGTGCAATTTTGAAGTTCTCTGGAGACCAAATGTGGGACATCAGGGGACCATATCTGTCCCACATGAACCATCCATCCAGAGTTACAAAATGGTAGTTTAAAAAAGGGGGGGGCAGTGTTTCTTGTGCTGTTTCTCAAATGAAGAAAGTCTTTGGCACTTTATCTATGTTCTGCTCAACAAACAGAGCATTTAGTTAAAGAACTGTAACACAAAATGACCAGGACTGGACAGTGGGAAGAAAACAGTCATTTTTTTTTTAACCAAAGAAGATGTTATTCAGCTGTCACCAGGTAATGCTGACCTGATGTTAGCTCAGAACACAAACCTCATTTGAACGACAACAATTTGCTTTGCCCCACCTCTTGCAAAAGAGTAGGGCTAATTCAAATTTCTGGTGATGTGTATGGACTGGTTAGTTCAGGTCCATCCTAAGCATGCAAACTGACTGGATGACTTTGGGCCCTTCTCCGTCTCTTTCCACCCACCCTTTTTAGCAGGGAAAGGGTGAGTGCAGAGGAATTGCAGAAAGGCATGTTAAAGAAGTCACACTGTCCTCCTAGAGAGGAAGGGAAATATAAATTTAATACAAACAAGAGACAAACAGACAGACAGACAGACAGGCAGGCAGGCAGACAGAGACAGAGAAAGTGAGAGAGAGAGAGAGAATCCAACGTTAACCAGGTGTGTGCTTATTCTTTATATACCTGTCTAATAGTATCGGATAGTATTAATTGGCCAAATTAAAATCGGGCAGAATGAACCGCATATTTAAAATGGATGGCTGAACAAAGCGATCATTTGTCAGTGTTCTCTGTGGCATTGTTAGTAAGACTAACACAAATGCACAGGAAAACGAGTAGCTCCAGTTGTCATGGATACAGTTCTGGTGAGGGGTACATGTTTGCTTGCTACCCTGCCTCTTGGCGCTTCTCCCCATGCCATTTCCCCCCTCCCTCTTTCTCTTTTCTCATCCGATCCAAAACACTGTGGACAATGAAGCAATGCATGAGGATTCATTAACAATTACTTGGCATTTAGGAGCAAATTATGAGCATAAGTTACACAAAGCACATTCTGCGCACTTTTTTCATGGCTAACGTGTGATGAGCAGACTAATGAAACTTATTGTAATACCTGCATATCCTAGTGGGGAGTGTTTTCTGGGGCATAGTCTAGAACACAGGAAATGTGATGACCCAGCGCATGGCACAAAGGCAACACAGTCAGATAATCAGTAGGAGTCCCTTTATTAGCTCCCAGTGTCCTGGTTACCTTCTGCCTGGAGAAAAACTTTCACAGGAACAGCCTTTGGCTGCAGAGAATCAAATCCAAAACATGGTCAACAAAAACTGTAACTATAAGTCCAATCAAGGCAAGATGAGGTAATTAGTCTGACAGGGCAAGAGAAGGAATTCCAGACGTGAAGTAACGGCAGTAATTCAACATGGTTGGGAAGATGCCAGGAACACAGATAAGCAAAATCAACACAAGATAAAGTCATGTTTGATCCCAGCAGATGACACACTCAACATGCATCTCTTTTAAACTCTCTTCCGAGGTGTGGCTAATGAAGGGAATCAGGGCCCTTTCCTCCCCCATAAGCCATGCAACCCACGTTGCTCTCTTCTCCGTTCCTCCCTACGTGCCCTAGGATGAAGAGGTGGTGGGCCTGGGTCTTCCTATGAACTCCCTGTCCCTTGTTCTACCTCTTCCCTGCTTTTCCCTTCCCCAGTTTCCTCCACAGCCAACGCAGCCACAGTCCCACTCCCTGTCAGCTGTTCGTCTTCCTCCTCGCATTCAGACTCTGACAGGGGCATGACAGGAAGTGTACCCCAATTTGGAAAAACCTTCCTTCCTTGCTTCCCTCCCTCCCTCCCTCCCTCCCTCCCTCCTTCCTTCCTTCCTTCCTTCCTGATATATTTAGTTATGCATGATAGATATTATATAAAAACAATCCCTCACTGACAGTCATATTAAATATAAATACATACTTATCTAGTCCGCTAACCTTCCTCTCCAGAGCTTTAATAATTTCACTACTGCCTGCCTCTCCTTGCGCCCTGAAAAAGGAAGCAGAAGAAGATTGGGATCACGAGGGGAAGGGAGATCTCAAAAGAGAGAAAAATGGATTTGTAAAGTGTGAAAGGAAGCAATCCTTAGCTGAGCATTTGGTTTCACTCTATTCCTCCCTATCTGTTTCATGATAGAAGAGTCTAATCTGTTAAAAGTTGCAACCGTTCAGAATTCAGAACTGTGAAAGATTGTATGATAAACTCTTCTCCAGTGGCCAAATTGGCTTGAAACACCTAGCATGTGATTGAGAAAAGTTTTTTTTTAAATGGTTGGTAAGCCACATTGTATAAATATCCATTATAAGAAATTCTAGGTGATTATAGGTCATATACAAACAAAATATGGAATAAAAGAAGTATTACATCCATACACACACACATGCCACATGTGTGTGTGTAAGAGAAAAACAGTAAGCATAATGGAGTCTAAAAATAATTAAGAATATACAATAGTTACTAAAATAAATCCAAGCAGCATATTATTGTAATTCCAATCCTAAATAATGGTATAGGACAGCGTCAAACTCGATTTCATTGAGGGCCATTGATGGTGTCAAACTCGATTTCATTGAGGGCTGCATCAGGGTTGTGTATGATCTTGGGGGGCTGGGCTGCATGAGGCTGTCGCGGTCAAAAATGGAGCCCAGGTGGGCTATGTGCAGCCTTCCTGAGCTCCATTTTCATTGGCAGAGGGTTGCAGGAGGCCATTGCAACTGAAAACAGAGCTTGGGGGGGGGCGTGGCCTTCCCAAGCTCTGTTTTTGCTGGCAGAGGCACCATGGCCAGTCCTTTACTGTTTCCAGGGCGGGTCCGCAGGCCAGATCTAAGCACACTGCTGGCCGGATTCAGCCTCCAGTCCTAGCTTGACACCCCTGCTATAGGATATCGTACAAATGGTAATACAAAACTGGAATGGCTTGAAAGGTTGTTTTTGAGACCTGGTCTCAGAGTAGAAGCAATAAATAGAAATCACACTCCATAGCTGGAAATTCCTTCAAAACAGGATTATTGTTTTTCTCTTATAAGCATATATATATAAGAAGGATGTAATACTACTTTTATTCGGTATTTTGTTTGTATCTGGCCTTACGGCACAATTTGTTCTGTAATAACTTTGATTTGATGTTACAATTGTGAAACATTTTGGTGCAGTTTGTAGTGATTTTGGAATGGGACCAACCCAATTGATATGTTAAATTAATCTTAAAACAAAATATTCGGGTGGCTGGGAAATGAGAGAGTAACAGATTAGAGTAAATTTATAGTACAATGGAAGGCACCTCAATCCCATATGGATTTACTTGTGTCTTCAGAGTAGATGGAGGTTTATGACGAAACCATTTTAAATTAAAATACAGATTAAGATTCCTTTGCTGATTCCAAGAGTTTTAATTTATTTTGTGGTCGGGATTATGTCAGATATGAGATAAGATTAGGCTAGACACATTTCTCTTCTTCACAGGTACACCGTGATAATAACCTGATTATATTTCATCTCCATTACAAGATCCAGAGGTATGTCTTTGAGGCAGCCTTTCCTCCTTCTTTCTTACTAAGAGTTGCTTTCTTGGTGATTAAATCATGCCACAAAGGGAACTTTGATAGGCAGGCAGCCATCCCTGGTCACTGCTTCATGCAGCCAAGAAATCACAATCAGTAAAGAATCATTCTTTGCTTTGCTTTCTGAAAACATCTTTCTTGTATCATGGCCACCGACTGCAAGATTATGTGGACATTGTTTATGACACCCTGTTAGCCTCGCTTGGCCTCAATCTGATTCTCCAGATATTACTTAGGAGTCCTCCTGATTTCAATGAAATCTAAAAAGCTACTTCACAAATCATTTCTTAAGCTCCGGCTCAGACAGGCATCATAATAAAAAGCTTAGCCCTTTAAGTGACAAAGAAACTTCCTATTGCTGTGCACCCCTGATTTATTAGAAGTGATTCAAAGGACTCTGTTGCCCTTGCTTTTGCTTTAATCTAATCTCTAGAGCCTTTTCCTCAGGGTTTCAAAACTTTTGCATTCATTCAGTAGTCTGTGAAGGGCTCTTTGTCACCAACATAGCTTGGTCTGGTAGTTAAGGCACCAGGCTAGAGAGCTGGAGACAGAGTTCTAGTGTCCGTTTAGGCATGAAAGCTACCAGGTGACTTTGGGCTTATCACTTTTTCTCTCAGCCCAACTCACCTCATAGGGTTGTTGTTGTTGTGAGGAACATGGGAGGAGGATAAAGTATGAGGTATCTATTTACTCAACTCTATTTTTTTTGTCTTTTAAATGAGGTGGAGTTGGGGCCACTGAATGGAGCTGAGTGTTTACTGGCTGCGTGCCCTTCCTGAACTCCTCATTGCTGACAGGAAGGGCATCCAGCCAGTAAACACTGTGCTCTATTCAATTGCTCCACCTCCACCCCAATGCAAGGGATTATGGGGGTCATTAAAAGACAAAAGAGAGAGAGAGTATGAGATATGTTCATGACCACGTTGAATTATTTATAAAAATAATAAGGGTAGGAAATAAATAAAATAAACATAAGAAGTCAGCAGGAAGCAGATCAGGACAAATTGTGGTTCTCATGTTTTCCTTAATGGACTGCAATACTTACAAATAAAAGGTTTTGCGCAGAGGTGTTCAATTTTGGCAACTTTAAGAGTTATGGATTTCAACTTTCAGAATTCCCCAGCCAGCAATGGAACTCTGGGACTTGAAGTCCACATGTTTTAAAGTTACCGAGGTCAGATGCCCCTGCGCAAAATCTCAATCAAGAATTCAACAGAGCAGCTCCTTGGTGTGGGAAGTATATAGAATAGCTATTAATTTCAAGCAGTCACTGCTTAACCTTCTAATTTTGATTAAAATAGGTTGCCCACCATTTGCTGGAGATTAAATTTATACTTTGGTGGTTTCTCTTATATCAATTAGGAAAAGTAAATCTTTTCTGGAGAAATTGCGCTAGCGCTCCACCTGAATGCTAGCTTAACCTATTCTGTGGCTCTCATTCATCACCCCAGAACAGTGCCAGGCTCTGTGGGGTGTCTTTGAATGTACCCTTTCACATGTAACAATTCATATTCAATTACCGGCATATGATTCATGGATTTTACCATCCATGCATCATGTGCTATACATCACAAGCAAGCAAACACCATTCTGTGTGGCTAAGCCCTTAAACGGCTGGCATGTTTGTCATTCATAACACTCAAGATATGATTCCCTATTCCAATGGCATAATGGAGCCTGCCTTGCATTGGTTCATATCCCAAAGATCAACAGTCTCAGCCACTCCATAAATCACAGCATTTAAATGGGCTGGCCTTCATTCATCATTATATCTGTGACAGCAAGATTTTCCCAAACTTCTAAGTGCATGAAAACAGTAACCCTTGAATGATACTAATTCCCACAAAGAGATTTTTAACTTCCTGAAAACTGAACATGGATTCTGTGTCCTCATTGCTTCTTACATACGATGTCCTTTCTGTGTATCCTTTCCTCAAAAACTAAGGATATTTATCACATATTGTTCCTTGCTTCTATCCCGCAGGGGGTGATAAAATACGCCCCACTGTCTTGGCTCAGCTCTTGAGAATGAAAAAAGAGAGCTGTCACCTCAGAGAGCAAATGCGATTGACTGCTGTGAAGGCTAGCTCCTTATTGCTGACACATCCGATCAATTAATGGGAAAAACAACCATCCTGGATTTGACCCATCCGTGTTTAATTTAGTTTTCATGATGAGACAAAACTAGATAAAACAAAGGCAATAGCCCTTTCCCAAATTTGTTAACTTTATCATGCAACAAAAAGCAAGATTTGGAGCCAGTGAAGTGGAGACACTATTCCACTGGCATGATGTTAACCCACCGATCCATCAGCAGGGTTGGAGGGTAAGTACAGATAATCCTTACTTAATGTTTAGGGACCATTTAAAGTTGCAATATGGATGATTGCTACTTCTCTCCCCAAAGTTGGGTCCCCAAAGTTATGGCTATTGCAGCACTCCTGTGGCCATTTGTTCAAAGTTCAGGCACTTAGAAGCCAGGGGTGGGAACCAAATTGGTTTACCACTGGTTCGGTGGGCGTGGCTTGGTCGGCATGCTTTGTGCACGCATGCATGCTTTGTGCATGTACACAGCAAATACGTGCTTTGCGCGCACGCAGAGGTGTTCCTACTGACCTTCTCCTGCACTCCTGCACTCTCCCTGTCTCCTCAACAGCTGATACGTGGCAATCTGCTGTGGTGCGTCATGCAGCTGAGTGTCAAAAGCAGAAAATAAAGGTCAGTATGGAGCAAGGGCAGTCATGTGAGCCCAGCAGCTAATCGTTGGAGCAAACCAGTTTGCTCCCAGATGATCTTTGGACCTACCGGTTTGACCGAACCGGGCTGATCCTGTAGAATCTGACCCCTGTTAGTAGCCCACCCACACTTTTAACCATAGACTCATTTCAATGTCCCTACCCTCCTGTCTTACCCCTTCTTTGCCCTTTTGGCTGCCTTGCACAAGGGGATTGCTTGGTGTAGTGGCAGTGTTGAGAGTTGGGAATTTCAGCAGTCCCAGCTGATTACAACCACTGCCAAAGGTCTATTCTCCAAATTGCATGTACTATTCTTGTGATGCTTCAAAAAGCTTTCCAGAAGCTTCTGAGGTCTTCCAAAGGATTGTGAGAATGATACACATGATTTAGAGAAGAGAGGGGCAATGTTCTTGCTGCCTTCTTATGAGGTTCTCCCGCTGGAGGATGGGATTGGACTAGAAGACTCCAAGGTCTCTTCTGGCTCTATTCTGTTTATTTTAGGTTACAGAAGGCTTCAGAATTCTTCCAAAGCATCTTGAGAATGGTGCACATTATTTTAAGATTGGTGTAAGTTGGTTGGCATAGGCAGCAGCTGGCTCACATAGAGCCAGGCCAGGCACACCTCCTTGCAGCAGGAGGGAAATGGGGAAGATCATTGGGTGCAACAGGGCATTGGAGTATAAGGTGGTGGGCCATAGTGAGGCTTTGCGCCATAGCCTTGGGGTGGTTCATTGTGGCTTGGGGCTTGAGGTCGCTCTCGGTGGTATTTCTTGCAGCAAAGGGGCTGAAGTTGAGGTCCAGGTTTGGTGGCAGCTGGTCAAGACTGCTTGAAGGCTGCAAGTGTCGGGCTCTGAGTTCGCCACGGAGCCTGTCAGCTCTGAACACACCTCACAGCAAGTCAGCTGGCAGTGGAGAATATCACCTTATCTCTGCTGATGCCAGACTTGTATTGCTGCTTGTGTGCTAGCCGATGGTGTTGAAAGTTGCTTTAGAATGGCTCAGCAGAGCTGTGAGCTGCAGGATGGATTCTGAAGCAACTGTGGGCTGAAGGATGAATTCTGAAGCAACTGTGGGGCTGGAAATGGCTCTTTTCATGTATTGATGTGGTGCATATTGTTAGAAGGGTTGGGGCACATATAGGTGGTAAGTAAGCATTAAGTTAAGACATGGTGAAGGCAGCACCAGGTGGGGATCAGTTAGTGAGGGTTGGAATAGGTTAGGGATGTAGACATGTTATAGGGTTAATAGCATTTAGAGATAATAGGTTAGGCGTGGCCAGAACTAGAGCTGCGTATAGGCCTGGGTGTGGTGTGGTGTGTCTCATGTTAACAGTAATAAAAGGAAAGAAAGCAAACCCAATGCTAACCTTGCCTGGCTTTTAGCCATTCTTGCCTGATTAGAGTATTGGTTGTTTGCTGATATATTGAATAAACCATCATTGTCCTAAAGAGGAGCTGGAGTTTGGATTCATTTAAAGACAAATCTTCAATACTCAAGGACTGGCTCAGAGCAAGTATCACTGCCAAGGAGTGCTGCTATGCAGCTGCCCAAAAAGACAGGGTTGGGGTGGAGATAGGGGAGTGAGGAGACTTACAGAGAAAACAGGGGAGGCAGTCCCTTACTTTTCTGAGCTTTGAAACTGTGAAGGACCAAGCCAAGAATAATTTGGATTGGGGTGGGTCCTCACCTAATGGCTTGTTAAGTTAACAATGGCAACCTGAAGCTTTATTATTGCATTGTTTAACCATTGGTGGGACAGTGATTGAAGTGCAGTATTGCAGGTGAACTCTGCCCACAGCCTGAAGTTCAATCCTCACAAGGCTCAAGGTTGATTCAGCATTCCTTCCTCCAAAGTCAGTAAAAATGAGGACCCAGATAATCCTTATATTTACAGTGAGTAAATTTCTATGGGGTGGTATATTTAGTAATGGAAATCTGTTCCATTACTAAATATACCTGTTCCATACCACTGTAACTACCCATATTATTTAATCCCTGATGGTGAAAGGCTTTCTCCTTGTAAGGAAGGGAGTCCTGAACCATGGAATTACATTCTGTTTTTCTGTAAAGACACTTGCAGAGAGCTACTAGCTCTTCTCCTTCTTACCTTCTTCCTGATCAGATACAAAAAGTGCAACTACTTTTGCTGGATAAAGATCTCCAGCCAACCTCTGTTGTTGCAGAGTTGTATCTGTAGCCTGTAGAATTCTTTGCTGTTGACAGTAAAGTAGACAAAGCAAGGTTACAGATTTTTTTTTCACCATGCATATTATATTGAATTTTGTATGATATATTTTGTGTTTTCTTTTACACATGGTTGTGACCTATAAAAAATTTGACTGATTTCTCTGACAAGTTGGCCCATGATAAACTTCTACACATTTACCTTTCTGTTCTCCATATCTCCTGCGTGATAAAACTCAACGTGTTGACAAGTGGCTGTGTTGGGTGGAAAGCAGTGGATAAATCAAATAAAGATGACTTCGAATTTCTGATTGGGGAAAGAGATCCTGTTTCACACAAGCAAAGTATCCTCTGCATATTGTTGGTAACCATTTACAACACAATGACATGGTTACATAGCAACTCTTTTCCCTCTAAATAATCACCATTGATTTGGCTCATTAAAGTTCCTGGCCTTTAGGATAAATTGTTTTAGGTTTCATCATATGTCTGCACTCTTATATGTTGCAAACCTTGTGGCTGATGTTCATTTCCGCACTTTCATTCTCTTAATTTCTCACTATGTAACATCTTGGAAATTCATTTATTTAATCTCCTTTGGGATAGTTGTGTTCTGAAGCCATATGTGGAAAAAAAACTGTATACGCTGAAGTTTTCAGTGCCATTGCATTCTTTTCATAAATAAAAAATGTCATTAATGTAATCATTGCATTTTTCAACTTGGTGACCTATATTGTGGATTAGTGCTCCAGTGTGTTTACTAGAAATATGGAAATGTATTTATTCCCAAAAGGTTGTGATTCTATCAAACTAAATTGGTATTATTGAAATACGAGTAGATGCATAATGATCACTGACTTAGATTCTTGTTTTTTTGAAGTGAGCTCCTGATATCTAAAAAACAGTTTCCAAACATTCTCGGTATTAACTCATCTGAGCCATTGTGTTCAAATGGATTATGCAGAAGCCATTGGGTAAGGAAAATCTTGCTTGACCATCCACTATATATGAATTAATAACAAAACCCCTGTTACTAATGGGTTTGAACAAGATAAATCTTTGCCCTCAAGATTTGGAAGTGCTACTTTTAAAAAAAATGGAGTCATAATTGTTCCAGAAAGAGCTACTTAAGCTCTTAGTATGGATGCTTCTTATCAGAAACATCCATACTACCTTTCTATGCCATAATTTTTAGGCGAGGCAAGATTAATTCCTCTTCATAGGTGTCTGATTAGATTTTTATCCTGCTTTTATTACTTTATAAATAATGGGAGTTTCCCGATACTCCCATGTTACACCCCTCCTGCACAACCTGCATTGGCTACTGGTTGCCCTCCAGGTGAGATTCAAGGTTTTAGTGTTAACATTCAAAGTTCTGCAAGGCATGGGTCCGGGATACTTACGGGAGCGTCTCCTGCTGATATTGAGTGCCAACCACCCTGTATGAGCGCACAGGCAGGAACTCCTCGGGGTGCCATCTGCGAGCCAGTGCCAGCTGGTGGTGCCCTGGGGATGGACCTACTCTGTGGTGGTTCCCGCCTTATGGAATCAGTTACCCCTGGGACTCCATTTGTCCTCTGACCTTCGCATCTTCTGTCATGACTTGAAAACCTGGTTATTTGAACAGGCCGGGGTGTGCTGACTTCTTGGGGGTTAAATTTTTAAATTGTATAATGCACATTGGGGTTTTACAGTAATTGGGCTTGTAAGTATTTAATATTTTTAAGTAGTTAATTTATTGTTGGTTTTTAGTTGTGAGCCGCCCCAAGTCCTTTCGGAGTGGGGGTGGCATACAAGTCCAATAAATAAATAAATAAATAAATAAATAAATAAAGAAATAAAGTTCAAAGTAGTGAACATACCTACTCTTTCCTTCTCCTATTTTCTCCACAATAACTCTGTAAGTAAGGTTGGTAGGTTGGACTAGCCCAAAGTCACCAATCTAGCTTTCATGCCTCAGGTGGGACTAGAACTCACCAGAATCCTGGTGATTGGTGAAGTCACCCTGTTGGCTTTCATGCCTTAGGTAGGACTAACAATCACTGTCTTTTGCTTCTAGACCAGTATCTTAACCACCAGACCAAGATGACTCATGTCATTATGGACTTGATGAAATTCAGTTCAATTTCAACCCATTTGTCATTATAACATCATGGAAACAATGCAATTCATATAATGTGCATTCATTTGCCGCTAACGTGAATGATAGATGGTATGTTATTTGTGCCATTTGCACAATGATGACTTGAACCACAATATCACTACCCCCACCTATCCCCGTATTCTTCCCTTGCCATGTTGCAAATCCTGAATCAAAGGAAGCCTTGGAAGCACACATGGGTGAGTGGACAATGTTTGCCTGTGACTGATTATTATGGTGGCTTCATTCTACATCAGAGTCAATCATTGTGGACATGGATAAAATTAGCATTAGGGCTATCTACTAAATTGTGGGTAGGGGTTTTTTTTTGTTGCTTTTCATGTAGTGCATAATCATATAGAAATAGGTACCTAGAAGCAAAAACAATATTGAATTTCTTGTTCCAGGTAGTTTCAAGAGATAATTTTTTTATTTATTTTATTTTATTTTTAATTACATTTATATGCTGCCCTTCTCCGGAGACTCAGGGCAGCTTACAATTTTTTGGGATACAACCCAATGCACTCAGCAATAGCCTTCATTCCATTGTATATGCCTGCTTATTACTAAGCGGCATTTTTTTTACAAAGTCAGCTAATTGCCCCCAACAATCTTGGTAATGGTAATATACCATTTGAATTCAAGAATACAGTATAATTATGGGCTCAGTGACTGCACTGTACAGTACTATACCATTTTCTCTCTGTTTGGAGTTAAGGAGACTGAAGATCTTTATAAAGCCTACTCATTTCAAAATATCCTTCTCTAAAGATACCTTTATTACCTTTTATTACCTATTATTACCTATTATTACCTATTACCTATTATTATTACCTATTATTACCTATTATTACCTATTACCTATTTTATTACCTATTACCTTTATTATTATAAAATATCAACAAAGTGATAATAACTAAAAGTGTATTGAATTATAGGTTATAAACAAAAATACTGTCTTAGGTATAACTAAAGTACATTTCCAAAGGCTTTCTAAGAATTGCTTTTATTTCTCCTCCTCCTCTTCCTCCTCTTCCCTTCCTCCAACTTTCTCAGATTAAAATTGCTCCTTGAGAACTTCAGTTGCCCAATGTGGCCTTCTTTCAATCGTTCTCCCTTTCTCTCTTTTGCCAAAGCATGAAATAGTTTGCATTTTTATTTTCAATTGCATTGTGATGATACTTTTGTCTCCTAACTGGTTTTATAGCTAAGGTCAGCTGCTCATTTTTATGTTATGTCTATTTGCATCAGATGGGCTTATTAGGCACTTTTGAAAGCATGCAAATACAAGTAGCTAAATAGGTATCATTTCCATGGGAAGGTAACAGCATCGCCTTTGGCATATAGACATGCTGGCCATGTGACCACATAAATGTCTTTGGGCAATGCTGGCTCCTTGGGTAAGAAGCACAGATGAGCACTATCCCCTACAGTCAGACACGACTGGACAGGGGAAACCTCTACCTTTGTATATAGTAAAGAAATAAAACCTGTCTCCATGTGACGGCCTAGAGCTATACGAATATTAGACAGCAGTTGCAATAAGCACTGGCATTCCCTGAAAATTTCTCAGCACAAACAAGCTTCATTGTGTACCTATATCTCTTTTTTTCCTCATCTAAAGGAACAGCATTTTAAGCTCAGAGTATGTACACTATTTTCAATAAATCTAAAACTATAATTATTCAGGCTTGCAGGAAAGAGGAAAGGACCAGAGCTGGTTTATTTTGGGTGTGGATGAGTATTTATTTGTTTTGGAATGAGGAAGTATAACTGGTTGAAAAAAAGGTTGAGAGTATTGCTTTATACAGAAGTTTTGTATGGCTGCCCAACTCATGTGATTGTGACTCCAGGTGGCACAGATCAATAAAATCAAAGGCAAGTCCAAATTACAATTAAATCCAACAATGTCAACAAGTACAAGCAAAAGTGGACATACTAATAACATACTGTCAGAGACCATCAAACACGCATTCTATCATATAAGACAGGAATACAATACAAGTGGAACCAGGCAGCTTCTTTGTCTCACCCAAGATGAAGATGAGCTAGAAGCTTGTCTGGCAGAGAGAGAGAGAAATACTAAATCTTGTTTATTAATTTTTGGTAAGGCTACTAAGCTTCAATTTAACTATAGTTAATAGTTCCTTTGTTGAAAGATTGAAGCAGAAAGAGGACCTGCTTATGAGAAGGAAAAGTCTGAGTAACTTCTCTTTTGTTTCTTCTCCATCTCTGGCCTAACACCTGGAGAACAAGCTACACTTCATTCCTGCTTCCATTGTTTACAGGTGTGACATCTCTTAGGGTTTAAATAAATACGGGCCAGAGGAGGGCAGGTGTTAATAGAAAGCCATCAACTGTGTGTGCTTGTTTGGAAAAATCACTTCCAAGAACTCTTGTGCAACAGAGATAAGAATTTTTGAGATACTGCTAAAACCCGAGAGTGAATAATAATAGCGAAAGGACCTCTCTGTGGCTGGTTAGTTAATGAAATTAAAATTTGGAAGGGGATAAAAGTGCTTAGCAAAGTTTGCATTGTCTCTCTCACACAAGGCAACCTGGTCTATTTCCTAACATATATTTTATAAGCAAGGATTTCTGTCACACCATAATATATGAGAGCGACGAATGGCTGCTGTGGCTGATTACACACCAAAGCATTCAATCATTCACAAATGGCTGTTCATTTCCAATACACAAAGAGGCAATGGAGAGTGCAGTTGTGTTAGCATATCCATCTTTTCTACAAGTGTGTGTGTTGCTTGGGTATGAATGAAAGGGAAGCAGATGATCTCATTTGCTGTACTTGAAAAAACAAAAGATGGATCCAGAAGGTGTCCGTCTCCTATCTGCATATTCAATCCAGGTCTTCTGCGATTGTCAGGTAAAAATCTTCAGCCTTTTCAACAGGGCCCTGTTTTCTATTAATCATGACTGTGGACACTGAAATCAGAATACAATTTATATTCATCTGAACCAATGAGGTGTATGAAAAGGCAGTGGGGATGTTAATAGAGTTCAACATTTGTTGGCAAGGAAACTTCCTATTGATTTTGTGGCAGTCCTCACCCCCCCACCCCCCGCCCCATCCAATGTGCCATATAGAGCTCAAGAGTGAAAGAAGAAAGGACTTCTTTATAGGCATGAAAATGAGTTGATATGGGCTAAAATGGAATAAGAGAATTATAACGGAGATCAAATTTCTGAAAAAGACATTTCCCACACAAAAATTCAAAAACCAACACACACACACAAAAAAAGACCACAATTCTCCAACCCTTTATTACGATCTAAACTAGACAATTATGCATTTCTGGGTGATGAATACATGTTAATAAAATATTACATAATAATAAAAGTAAAAAATTACTGCAAATAATAATAATAACCATCATCATAATAAAAGGAACTTGAGCACCATCGGCATTGACAAATTCACCAAAACTTAATTGCAAAAGACAGCTTACATACTGCAATAATATCTGTAACACCATCAAACATCCACCTCTGCCTATCCCAGGTCCTCTCCAAGATAGACAAAAATGCCAACTCCAGTTTGAACATCTGGCTGACTGGGTGGTGAATCATAAAGACACAAAGGGAACTGGAACAGCACTTGAGCACCATCAATGTTGACAAATTCACCATCAGTCAATTACAAAAGGCAGCTTTACTCGAAACAGCTTACATCCTGCAATGATACCTGTAACAAAATATGAATATCTGCCTATTCCAGCTCCTTGGGAAAGACTTGATAGGTGGAAAAATTGCCAAATCCATTCTGAACATCTAGCTGATTATGCAACAAACCATAATATAAAAGGGACTGTAAGTAGTTGGGCAGCAGGACCATGAGCTCCCCAATGCTAGGAGAAGGACTTTGATTAGAAGGTGGTAACAGGAAAATACTCCCCCCCGCCACAATGCTCCAGAAGCATATAGTGTCCTCCATTGTGAAAGATAAAAAATAGTGAGAAGTTCTGGATGTTACTCTTTCTTTGTGGCACTATCACAGCCCCAAAACTGAAATAAAAGTATTAAAATAACATAATACTGCTTAGAGAAAAAATATCCCTGATGAGCTGAACTACCATCGCTGCAAAAACAACTCATGAAGAAGTATTGAGGAATTTCTCCTGCTTATGTGTGTGTGAGAAATGTGTGAGAAGAATCCCCTAATTTCAAGAGGTCATATGTAAGTATTGGAAAATTCTCCACTTCTTTTTGGCAACTCATGTAATAGGAACAGCATTCACATGGATGAGTGTGCAGAATTCTTGTGACCGTTAGGTGGCCAAAAGTAAGTTCATGTACCCTGCCACTGCACTCTTCTTAGAACAACTTCCCATGTTGTCATAAATCCGAAGGAAACCCATTATGCAGGAATGTCTCCTAAGTGGCTCTTTTTTAAAAAAAATTACATTTATATGCTGCCCTTCTCCAAAGACTCAGGGCGGCTTACAATTTTTGGGATACAACCCAATGCGCTCAGCAATAGCCTTCCTTCCAATGTATATGCCTGCTTATTACTAAGCGACATTTTTACAAAGTCAGCTTATTGCCCCCAACAATCTTGGGTCCTCAATTTACCTACCCCGAGAGGATGGAAGGCTGAGTCAACCTTGAGCCTGGTGGGATTTGAGCCTGCACTAATTGCAGGCAGCTGGAACTAAGTGCTAGGCGTTTAATAGCCTGCACCACCAAGGCTCTTAACTTGTGGGTTGTTTCCGAACGTTTCATTACCAGACTAGGTAACATCTTCAGTGGAGTTTAGGGGGTGTCAGAAGACCCTCCCTTGACAGACCCACACCTGAAGCCAGTGGTGGGATTCAAATTTTTTTTACTACCAGTTCTGTGGGTATGGCTTAGTGGGCATGGCTTGGTAGGCATGACAGGGGAAGGATATTGCAAAATCTCCATTCCCTCCCCACCAGAGGTGGTATTCAGCAGGTTCTGACCAGTTCTGGAGAACCAGTAGCGGAAATTTTGAGTAGTTTGGAGAACCAGCAAATAGCACCTCTGATTGGCCCTGCCCCCATCTATTCTCTGCCTCCCGGCTGATTGGCTGGATCTTCTTTTGTTGCCCTGCACAGGAGAACGGACCTGGAAAGCAGGTTAGTGGCGTGGGGAGGGAATGGGATTTTGCAGTAACCTTCCCCTGGAGTGGGATGGGAATGGAGATTTTACAGTATCCTTCCCCTGCCCCACCCACCAAGCCATGCCCACCAAGCCAAACCACTCCTACCAAGCCATGCCCACAGAACTGGTAGTAAAAAATGTTGAATCCCACCACTGCTCCACACCCCACTAACCTGCTTTCCAGCTTTGTTCTCCTGTGCAGGGCAACAAAAGAAGACCCAGCCAATCAGCTGGGACTCGGGAGGCAGAGAAGAGATGGCCAGTCAGTGGTGGTATTTGCCGGTTCTCTGAACTGCTCAAAATTTCCGCTACTGGTTCTCCAGAACTGGTCAGAACCTGCTGAATACCACCTCTGCCTGAAGCCTGTATAAACAGAACACTGACAGCCCCTAAACTCTGCTGAAGATGTTACCTAGCCTGGCAATGAAACATTCAGAAACCCACAAGCTCAGAGAATGAACCTTTACCCTCATATCAGGTTTTGTTTCTCTCTGCTACGGTTTAAATGGTAGAAGCTTTGGAATGACTCTACACATTCTTGAACATGGGTATCAAGGGAAGGGTATCAAGAGCCTTGGTGGTGCAGGCTATTAAACACCTAGCACTTAGTTCCAGCTGCCTGCAATTACTGCAGGCTCGAATCCCACCAGGCTCAAGGTTGACTCAGCCTTCCATCCTCTCGGGGTAGGTAAATTGAGGACCCAAGATTGTTGGGGACAATAAGCTGACTTTGTAACAATGCTGCTTAGTAATAAGCAGGCATATACAATGGAATGAAGGCTATTGCTGAGCACATTGGGTTGTGCTCCAAACATTGTAAGCCGCCCTGAGTCTCCGGAGAAGGGCGGCATATAAATATGAATTTAAAAAAATTTACATCATCTTGACCAGGGGTGCTGTAAGTGTGCTTCTGCTTTATGGAAGCGATTCTTGTAGCAGTAGATGGAAATTCTCATGTCTACTTGGAGGAAGGAACATTTCAAAGGAAAAATGGGGAGGCTAAATCCCAATGAAATTGGAAATAAATCAAGAAAATGTTGGGGAAGGAGGAAAGGGAAAAGAATCCCTTTCTTGTTATATATATATATATATATATATATATATATATATATATATATATATATATATATATATATTTCAACCACAACAGAATATATTTTAGTAGTTTGAAATGTTGCAAGAAATTGCAGAGCTTGTTTGTTAGGGATGCACACACAAGTCCTGATCCAATCAAAAGCTTTGATTTAACCTGGTTAATCAATCTGATCTGGAAGACTGAATCAAGTCTGCAAGTTGGATTGATTAACTCAGGGGTGTCAAATTCAAGGTGCTTAGATCTGGCCCCTAGGGCCACCCTGGAAACAGCAAAGGACTGGGCCATGGTGCCTCTGTCAGTGAAAATGGAGCTCGTGAGGGCCGTGCGCACCCTCCCCTGACCTCCATTTTAATTGGCAGAGGGCTATCAAAACAAACTAAAAACAAAATATTTCTCCTTTTGCATTTGAGCATGCAAGAAGGAACAGGAAAGGAGAAAGGGAAAGAGGAAAGACAAATAAAAAGGAGGAAAGATGAGAAGAGAGCAAGGAAGGAAAATAAGGAAAGAGGGGAAGGAAGAAGAAAGGAGAATGAAGAGGGAAGAAGAAAGAAGAAAAGGAAGGAAGGAGATTATAATGAGAGTGAGGGAGGGTCTCAGGGAAGTCCTGCCTTAGCACTTGGCCACCACAGGTGCCCCCGACAGGAGTTTTGTTGAGCTGATTTCAATCAAAATCTCCCCCTCCCAATTTGTAGATTCAGTTGGATCACCTTTGAGATATACTATATGTCAAAACTCCATGGAGCCCTAAAACAGTTGAGTTGAGCAAGAGAAAAAGAAAGAGAAGAATATTTGTGAGGTAAGGATACTGGCAAGAGATCTGAAAGGGAATCACTGACCAAGCTAATGACACTAAAGTATCCTACCCTGGATTTTAACATCACTTCCGAGGCCACATCTCAGACTTACATTTTCTAATTGTATTTTCTAGATTATCGTTATTAATCCATATTCAGAAATCAAGTCATTCTTAAAAATCGTCCCATTATCAAAGGAAACTAAGTCTCCTTTATAAGCATGACCTCCATTAAAGGTATTTGGAGAGATATTCAGGATAGTAAACGTGGGCTCTTCACTTGTGCCATTGCTTTAATTCTCCAAATCAGAAACAGAATTGAACATGATCCTTTTGATCCAGGCAATAATGGCTGAAAAGGTGCAGAAATTCAATAGAGTCAGAAATGTATTTTCTCAAGTGCATCTCTCCACTTTTACTATAAAGCTTTCAGCTTTCTCACAAACAGGAATGAAGGAGAGATTCATTTAGTTCACATTTTAGTGTCAATATACATGATTTTGCCCTTTTGAACTAATACATAAATAAAAGCTGTTAGCTTTTGAAATCCATCTCTTTCAGAATTTTGCAGCGCATTTTGTAAATTTAAAAGAACCTGGCACAAATATACAGAAGCAACAGAGCAAAATATAAAAAAGGGAAGGAAAAATCACCCTGGCATTTTAAGATCACTGCTTAATTCTGGAAGCGAGGCCTGGAACCTCCTCGGTCCCAGAACATAATGGCCATTCAAGTTACAGCCTCAATGTTCTTGGCTAAGGTGGATGTGCTGGGTCACAATTTGTTAATCATGTTTTTGCTAGCCAGCCTGATTTTCCTAGAAATGCACAATCAAAGTGTCACTTGGAACCAGAGCTAAGTGCAGTTTGAGGTAATAGCTTTGCCCTCAGAGACCTGTGGTTCTTGGGCTGTGGTAACATGGCAAAACGTGTGAGGTCAAAATAGAGACATGACATCAGTAAAAATAAATAGACTGCATGCCCAAAGGGTAGCTAATCGTTCTTTCTTGAGGCAATAAGCCTCTTTTACAAGAAGAAAAAATCAGAAATAGATCTTAAGGAATGAAATGGGAAATTCTCAAGTAAATAAATACATTTTCTCCTTTTTTGGAGTTTACAATTGACTATCAAGTTGGAGGGCAAAGTTCTAATAGGAGACCATCAAACAGAACATGCGTGCTAAATTATACAATCAATTAAACAGTCTTGGTTGACAAAGAAATCTATTTGCTCTCAGCCTTTATTTCTAAGCCTTCAATAAATTCTAATGTGAGAGCTTGGAACTTTTCCACGTTAAAAAAAAAGAATGGTGGGACAATTGTGAATTAATTTCTGCCACCAAAACAGCTGGATGAAAAAGAGCCTGCTCTTGCATTAAGGGATTGAAGGAAAGTTACAAAATCCCACCCAACAGGATCATGTAATCAACTGAAATGAAATGAACATAATGGACATGGAATGAATGTCTTGTAATTAAACCCAGATTGCCAATTGGATTGCTTTACTTGAGGTTCTCACTGAGGCAAATGAAGGGCTCCCATTGGTTGGAACGAATTGTGAAGGCAAAAGACAATCCCATTGGCTAGAGAACTGGACCATCAATGCTGGACAAATTGCCTCAACAACCCAGAGACACTCAGTCTTCTTCCTAATATTTCGATTTTATTTTGCCAATTCATTAATTCTGAATTATCTTCTCAACAAATGTGAAAGACAAACAATGTTTCTATCTGGAATAGGGGAGAGATAGCTTTGTACTAAGATGACATGGTATGTATTAGCAATTATTTCTGGATTCAGTGGGTTAGTACGATAGCACGCTGAGGACCAATAATCTATCTGGGAAAAGAGAGCATTTGAAAAATGTTTGAGACCCATGATGGATTTATCCTTGTCAGGAGCAATATGGTTGTGACAGACATGGAATCATGTAGTGGATGTTTTTAGAGGAGTACAAAATGGTTGGGAAGGATCTTTATATGCTATAAGGTAGCAAACATATAAAAACAATTGGTTTGGTCCTATAAAATGGACTTAGATGTGACTATCAAGGAATTAGGTTAGAATCACTGCTCTCCACAGACATATCAATATGTTGACACTTTGAGACAGGGACCCAAGGAGGCAGCAACGTCGCCGAGAAATTGAGCTTGAAAGGATCAAGAGTGGCACTAGACTTTAAATAAGTGATGCAAGTTGCTTAATCAGCTTTGGCTATCCTCAAGCTGCCCACAGCTTGTGTGAAAGGACGAACTGAGATGATAATAAAATAAAGCTGATTTACAGTAAGAGATGGGCAGAGAAGGCCCAGCTGCATCCAACTATTCCGTGCTGCATTTGCAGATTAGGCCATCCTTGGAATACGCAGGGCCAAAACGTTGTGGTGCCTGTCTTTTTTGTGAGGTTCTGAGGGCTAAGACATCAAGTCAAAACCTTAAGATATTAATTAAAAACTTACTGTCCCATATACATTAGACTGAATTTTTAGATAGGCAGGGGCCAAGTACTGAATCAGTACCTTAACCTGGATGCAAGGGTGATCTGGTTGCAACACTGGTCAATTCATTGATCGGTAGGGTTCAGTTGGCTGATTTGGCTGGCTAGGCAAGTATCCCCTTCCTCCCTCATCACTCCATATGCGTCTCTCCCAAAGCTGCTTGCTTGGTGGAAGAAGGAATAGGAGTGTACCAATCTTCATTCAAGGGTACCTTAATTCTGCATTCCATTTGGCCCTTTAAAGCTCCTAAACCCCCAAAATGAGTAAGCAATGTGGTCCTGCCCATTCAGGAGACATCACATTACTAATGCCTTAACTTAACTACTGGTTTCTTGAACAAATGTAGCCTGCTAGAATCAAACAGCCAGACAAACAGTCTGGGGTGAGTTCTCCTGTGATATTATTTCCACTATCAGCGCTATCATTGAGAAGGATAGCCTGGCCATATACTAGGGGTGTCAAACTCATGCCATCATGGCAGCATCACATGACGTAGGGGACTTTCTTCCCCTTCACTAAACCAGGTGTGGGTGTGGCCAGTGCATGATGCCCGCAGGCTGGGATTTTTGACAGCCCTGCCATATACTGTATTTGATTGGTTGATGGTTTTGCTTGACTCCTAATTAAATATAATGTTGCATAGTCCTATTGTCTTTCAGACATCATATTTTTTCTGTTTCTTTTGTATACTTTTACTCTATTGCATAATAAAGATTTGAATATTACTAGAACCTACTTTGGGATTTATTTATTAAAAATATTTGCAGGGTGAGAGTACACCACAGGTGTTAATTCAGCATGTTTGATTTTTGGCCTCCGGGTGTGACTTTAGCAGCTTTGTAACCAAAGCAAAGCAAAACACAGGCCTCTCAACCTACTTTTCTCCTTAGTAAGATAGACTGCAGATCTGATGGTTGCATTAGAACTACCAAGAAAATAGACATTTCACTTTCACTTCCCAAGCCTTTAGCAATGAAGGGAGGCCATAAAGGCATATTCACATTTCCTGGGCCTATACGAACTACGTTGTCACGGTCCTCAATTCTCACATGATTACTGCTACAGCAGAGTGCATACATGAATGGCTTGCAAATATGGCCTTTTGTGCTGCTGCTTATTCAGTGTTTGAGAAAATGTGCATGATTATGAGAAATTGGAAGAAAGAGAGAGGGAGGGAGGGAGGGAGGGAGAGAGAGAGAGAAGGCTAATGATTGCAAGGAACTCAGGCTAGGTGGTGTTTGTAAGTATCCTATTGAGCAGGGGTGTCAAACTTGCATCATCACATGATGTATCGGGACTTTTCCCCCTTCGCTAAACTGGGCGTGGGCATCACCAGCGCGTGACACATTGGGCCCATGGGCCGTGAGTTTGACAGCCCTACTTGAAGAAGATCAAAATCTTGAGGAAGATTTTGTCCCCATTTCACCCTGAATCCTGACTGTGTGGGTCTGATTATCTGAGTGGGATGCCGGAAACTCAGTTGCCAGTTTAACAGTGACTGTTTCTCCATAAAAGTTTTGATATCCCTACCACACCAGTATAATGTTATGTGGTGGCACGGTGGTTAGAATGCAGTATTGCAGGCTAATTTTGCTGCCTGTCACAGTGGTGGGATTAATTTTTTTTTACTTCTGGTTCTGTGGGCATGGCTTGGTGGGTGTGGCAGGCAAAAGATACTGTAAAATCTCCAGTCAGAGGTGGTATTTGCCGGTTCTCCAAACTACTAAAAATTTCTGCTACTGGTTCTCCAGAACTGGTCAGAACCTGCTGAATACCATCTCTGGACTGCCAGCAGATCAATTCTCATCGGTTCAAGGTTGACTCAGCCTTCCATACTTTTGAGGTCCCATATATGTGGGGGGGGGATATGTTTACTCTGTGAACCGCTTAGAGCGGGTTGTAAAGCACTATGAAGTGGTATAAGTCTAAGTCGTATTCCAATTGCTATTATTTCTGATAATGCAAGACCAACTGGGGACCGAGAAGCATCATCTATACCGCCGAGGCTGTGTTCAGAGTTCTGGGCTTTTTGTTTACTTGATATTTACCAGTCAAAACCCGTATGCTACGAAAAACACTGTATCAGTATTCCTTGTATTGAGTTCTGAGCCCCCTCAAGTAATTTCTGGGGATTATCAATCCAAAACCACAGGATCTACTACCCTTGCAAAAATAAACAATATCCACCAGCTTTAATTTTGCTTTAGGAAAATGGAGCCAGAGGCATACCTCCATGAAATTATGGAAATGGGTGAGATAAAATATTTTTCACATTTAACATATGTTAGTAACGATGGATGCCTTAATGACTTGGAAAAATGATAACAGATGCAAATGACTGGAGCAATTTATGTTGCAAAGTCACTGAGCCACATATATTGTACTTCATTCCTTACATATATTGTAAGGTAAGCCTACATGCTGCTTTTCCTGTCTGCTGTAATAATGAAAGGTCTTTTCCTGATATTTTGCTGACATAAGTCAGCCGAATAAATTCAAATGATAGCCAGAGCAATAGGTTAAAAATAAGTCTTTTATAGGTTTGATACATCATTATCTCTGCTAATTACACTGCCTGTTTTAAGGCTTTCCTAAGAAAAGCTGTTATCAGATGTTTCTGTGCATATTTACTCATTGTTGCGAGACTATTGGAACAATTTCTATCCATTACTAACATCATCACAGATGCTAAAAAATATTCTGCTTCGGCAATATAATTACTTAACACACACACACACACACACACACACACACCACATATATAAGTTTGCCTCTGGAAAGAGCAGCAAATAAATCATTTTAATTGGTTTTTTTTCCCTCACACCATTATAAGAACTTAAAGGGCTTCAGTATGAGGATAACCAATCTGTGTTAGTGGCAGAAATATCCTTCGTTGTGAGCTGTTCCAGAGAATAACAAGCATAATAAAAACACAACTGCTATGCTGAGTTTGAGGCTCCCAAATCAATATTTTGTTCAGCTGCGAAGTAAACATCATACTGTTAGATCACTTAAGACAGAACCAAGGCAGCATTGTTTGCATTTTCAGCACCTGTTTTGATTAGGCTTCAACACTTAAGGACTGCATACACACAACAAGCACTGTGTAAACTCCATGGAGTGCCTGAACAAAAGTCCTGGACGAAGATTCTCCAGAGGTGGTTGGTTCCCTAAAATACAAATATCTTGACAGCCTGAGGCATTTGTGCTAAGAAAAATTGGTTTCTGCATTTCAGATGCAGCTGCTCACATTTCATTATTTTTTATTAGGTGCATATCCCATCCTATTGACCAAATAAGAGGTAAATAACCACTCTGGCATTATTGCATTAAAGGCCTATAGTTTGAACCATTCCTTGCAAAGCCTCTCTACAGTTGCGTGTAGATACAACTACCCTTAACATTTATTTATGATTGTACATGTGGGTAATCCACACTTGTGGAATTTATTTATTTAACAATTATCAGTATGCTGGTCTAATCCCTAGAGATTCTGGGTAACAGAAAACCATACATCTGTTCTAATATCGGACCAGTGTTTGCCAGTTTTAAGGCCGCCCTCCTTTGAAGCAATGAGTTTCAAACACTGTAACAGATGAACATAAAATCCATCTTTCACAAGACTGTAGTCAACGCATTTTATGCTGCTACATAAAATCTCTGTCAAGAAAGCCTTTCCCCTTCTTATAGGAGGAAGAAAATCAAAGCTTTGGCGAAATGATATATTATCTAATTTAGATCAAAGTTATTCCCTATTACCAGAGGCTATGCCTGCAAGAATAGGAAACTGATGAACAAATTTGGGACCATACATGGCAGATAATGTCAATGAAGGCATTAGGTCTTCCACAACCCAGAAAATTCAAGATATTGCTGTCCTTTCAAATGGTGGTTGCTTTGCTAGCGAACACAGGATGTCCCTGGTAATTTTTTAAACGGAGTATTTATTTTGGCCATTGGTCAGAAATGCAAAAACACAAATATAAATAATCAACACCTCAGGTTTTTTTAAAATTTTTTTAGCAGTTTCAACAAATTGACAAGCCCTGTCTGGTGGTATCTGGTGAAATAAAACAAGGAGGGACTCCAACAAGCAGAAGTGTGAGAAAAGACAACCGGAGTTGCGTAACACTGACATTTTTATTAGAATTCATTTGTAACAAATGGAGCTTGTGTCAGCAAAGAACTGATTTCCATACAGACTTTCTTTCGCCACTAACGTAACGAAGTAAGAAAATAAAAAGCACGCCTTTCATTCTGTAAAACATTTACGCGTACTACTGATTAGAGGTAATTGTATTTTTTTTTAACAAGCCATTTTACAAGGTTTTTTTTTGTTTTAATTTTTCAGTCTAGGCATCCAAAACGAGAGCAGAGAACACAACTTGTATTATTTTTGTAAAGACACTCCAAGCCTGAATGGCAACGCCACATAACAAGATGGATGACGGGATCCTTAGACCTCTGATAGTCTTTTGGAGTATCAGGGCTCTTAAAAATTAAAAGATTAAAACCAGAAGAGGGGGGAAAAATAAAAAAGGGGGAAAATCTGTGTTTCACTGTTGCCCCTGCAAACTTTCCCCCTATTTTATCATGTTTTTGTGTTATTTACATACACACAAGTGGATTTTCATAATCGGTTTTCTTACAGATGGGTTCAAGTAATAATACTATTGGGTGTAGAATCAATAGGGCAGTGCATAGTACAAAGATATAGAAAGTGCATATCACCCTCCTTTGCCCATCCATCCTCACCAACGGCTAACCATGCAAACCATTTTTTTTTAAAAAAGAGAGCTAAAATAAAAGTTCTGTACAAATAATTCTTATATAGTTTGTGTATTTCTCCGTCGTTAACTAATTACAAAATTATACATAACTACACATACATAGGTAAATAATAGCACCGTACTGATTATGCTGAGGAAACAAAATGCCGACTACGGTGAATGACGATTCACGAGACCGACTCGTTTAAAAAAAGAAAGGAAATGAGAAGAAGAAAAATCACCACACCGCAAAGAAACCCAAATGGAATGCACATCAATGATTTGGATAGAAATCTCTTTAGAAGCGACTCCTGAATAGTCACTTGGAGAGGACTGGCTATTTATTTGGCGGCTTTTCGGTGTCACACTTGCCCTTCCTACTGGTTTAGCTTATCATCTTCTTTTACAAAACCAATAATTGTTGGAGAAAGGCTGGCCCTGATCTGTAGTGAGTCACCTTAAAAGGCATGTCTGCACAAGATGTCGACAAATAGGGCTGGGGCACAATTGTAGACCAGGGGTGTCAAACTTGCGGCGTGTCATGTGATGTATTGCAACTCCCCCCCCTTTGCTAAACTGGGGGTGGGCATGGCCAGTGTGTGAAGCATCTGGCCCACAGGCCGAGAGTTCGACCCCCCCTGTTCTAGACTAATGGCCTCTGCAGGGATGGTAGAAGGAAACTTTGCACGGATCCATCTTGTGCACCAATTGCACCCTGTCCTGGACCAGGTCTTGCTCTTGCTCATGTATGATTGATTGCTCCCTAAGTCTCCACATCCTTCTCCCACTCCTTGCTGACAACTATACCCATGATTGCTAACTCTTTTGCATCTCAGTTTCTGCAAGGACCCAACCGATCCATGTCACACGGTTCTGCTCTTTGGGGAAAAATTCTATTGCTTTGGCCCTTGGAGGTTTGTGCTTGAATTTAAGCCAATTCACCCAAAGTGTTTGTGCAGCAGTGCCTCTCCAGCATCGTTGGACAGCACATCAATCTGTCGAGCCATCCTTTTGACTGAAAGTGTGAAATCCGTATGTAGCCTGGCCCTTTATTTATTTATTTTTGACAGAAACAAATCAAAAGGAAACATGCAGTGCACACATTCATGTTGGATTCTGATGTAGAATTAAAGAATCTCACTCTGAGGTAGCCTTCTATAATGCTTATTTAAAAATTATTATACATATGTATGTGGATTTTTTTTGTTTTTTGCGCTTTTTAATTGATATTCTTAAAATATATATATATATATATATATAAAAGTGCTCAAATAGAATGCTTTCTAGTGTTTGGTCTTTTAATATATTTATTTCTGGTAATGGTGGAAAACATGGAAAAATAAATGCTAATGTAATGCTTTTCTTTATGGAAACACCTCTAAAAAGATTTCTTTGTGATGTATATTTCGATCAAATATGACACCAGGTTGACCAAGCCCAATATAAGAAACAATGGCTTCTGTTCAACTGGCACAATCCATTTCTTCAGGTGTCACGAGACAATACCACCGTAAGTCCTTTGTCTAATCCAGCTGATCTCAGGAGCCCCCCTAGCTCAAGCTAAAAGAACCTGTTATGGCCACCAGTGAAATTCACGTACATGAAACCCAAACCCAGTCAAATTGCCATTCCTAAAGTATTAGGAGTATTTTATTATATTTTTTTTAGAATAGCAGCATGTCTATAAAACAAAACAAAAGACAATTATAGTTATGAACGCCAGCTGTGGGCATTTCTGAAATAGTTTGCCGGTGCCTACAGGGTGCCTGACTACCCTCTGGTTATGGATAAAAAAAATATCAATAGTGAAAACTTGGGAGTGAATATTGTTAAGAAAAACTTCACATGCTGTGTTCATTGAAAAAAAAAGGATTGATGTGAAATCACAGAGATCCTGTTGGAGCAAACATAGACCCCCCCCACACAAAAATGAAGCAATGCTATCAAAATAGGCATCAAATATAAGGCACTCTAAATGCAAAAATTAAAACTGAAAAACAGCATTTTTTAACTGTTGCTGTATGCCAGAAAATATTCTGACCTACCGAGCAACGTGTGTTTGGCTTTTCCCCATGATACGTCGTCATTCCAAATATCTTACTCTATACTGCAGGCAATTTTATAAGTGGATACATTTTAAAAACCTTGACAATTATAGAATTTTCCTTCCATTAGGGATATGCACTGACCTCCTTCGTATGTTACTTCCTATACTTATTATGGATGCTATTGCACTAAAATTTTCCAAACATGAAATCTCACTGAAAGCTATAACATGATATGCAATGCAATCCCTAAGCAGGTTTTATTTAGAAGTAAGTCCCACTGAGTTAATGGGCTTTCTCTTCTAATAACACTGAATCAAACCTTAATGTGCATGGGTGATGAATGATGTGTGTGCACATGATTTCTACCCATTAGATTTGGGTAAGGTTGAATTTCAAGTATCACTGATGTGCATTCCTCATTTCCCCATGGAAATTGAAAAGAAAGCAAAACAAAAGGATAAAATAAACACAAATCCCTCAAAAGCAAACCTCGAAATGCAGAGATGTGTAGAAATATTGTATGGTCTGAATGTATCAATTTGGATTTTTCCCCAACTACTTCAACTAATCCAAGTCATGGAAGAACTGATACATGTATATTTATATTTATATATTTATATTTATGTGCATTTCTTTCTGTCTATCTACGTATTATTGTTGTAGATGGATAGAGAGAGAACGAGAGAGATATACATATATTTATAATAGAAAGAGAAATGTGTGAGTGTTAGTAGCAGCTTTATACTTGCGCTTCCCTGTTGATTCCAAAAGAAATAAAAACAAAATCTCCCATATGTAGATTAACTGATTTATATTTCACTGAAAAAAAAATCAAATGTAAAAGCAATATCTAAATGAGAATGTGGTCCTGGAGATAAATATAGGGCTGCACAAAAATGTGCAAATTGTCAAAATTATTTAACATTTCTACAGCGAGATATTACAGGTAACAGTTCTACAGCATAAAAAAAACTACAATTCAGAAACAAACAAAAAAATTGAACAGGTATGCAATTTTTGTTTGAATTTACTTCATTGAATGATAAACCTTTGTTGTTGTTTTTTTTAAAAAAGGAAAAAGTTTACACAGTTAAAAATGAAGCACAGGTCAGCAGTATCTTTACAATACTAGAAAACTAAATCAAGGACTTTCTTTTCAAACATTTGCCCTTTGCCCTCCCAACCCCAAAGGTTACTGATGAGCAATATGGCGGGAAGGGGGGTATGTTGGAACCAAGAGATGGTTTTGTTCTGGAGCAGCCGGGACGGGCCTCCTGACGAACATCTGGCGCTGAATTGCAGAAACCTAACGATGGCATCGTTCATTATCATGCGGTCCTGAACGAGATGATCGTCCTTGGAAGGAATGTCCTCTTCCTTTTCATTCAAATTCAATCAAAACAGAATCTTGGGATCTCTGTAAACCGAAATCCTTCCGGTGCCTCAACCTAGTCATGTTTCTTTAATTATGTTTCTGGTTAAGTTTACTGATGACTGAATTGTTGATTCACCCGGCAGTTTTTTTTTTCTCCTGTTAATATTTCCCACTAATTGGTCTTTAATTTAAAGTTAAGTACTTCTCAAGCACACTGTATGGCTCAGAAGAGGCTCTCTGGATCTTAAAGGGCCTGTAGTTAACAATCCAGAATGGGTCAGCGTTTTTCCATTTCTTTCTACGTTGCATAGTGATCAAAGCTGCCCAGATATTCTAGCGCAGCTCGATAGCAGAATTGATACTGATCCTTGGGAAAGAGAAAGAAGAGAGAGAGAGAGAGAGAGAGAGAGAGGGAGGGAGGGAGGGAGAGAGAAATTTGGGTTGAAATAAATACATTAGTTCAGCAAAGATACATTGACAATTTTCTAATCCTTATCAAGAGAACAGAAATAAGGGGTTACTTTCTGTGTTTACACAAGCTCTGTGTTTCCTTACCTTTTATAGGGGATCAAGATAATTTTGGCTTAAAAGCTCATCAGTGGCTATTTCTGTCTAAACAAAAATCCTTGGCACAGAATTTGTATCTCCCTAACAAGATACATATAAACATGATGTATATGCTTAACATTCATGTTTGTGGTAGCCACTAAAGAACTCCATCTGAATTATGGAATTAGTGAGTAGAAAGGGAGATTGACATCTAATCCACGGGCTTTCAGTTCTACAAGAAAGTCTGGTACCAGGTAGTTTGGGTAGAATGTCACAAGCAGAATGTCCAACCGGTGCCTTAAGTCACCCCTCCAGCAAGTGATTCATTGTTCTTAGGTAGGCTAGTTCAAAGCCAGGCTCTCCAGCCCTTTTTGGTGTAATCTTAATTGCAGAAAAAAAATAAAAAAGCAACAACAGGAAGGCCCTATGCACCTTGTTTCCCCCTTGTGCTCCTGAAAGAGAATATCTCTCTAGATTGACTAATCACTTTCAGACAAATCACTGAAAGAAGGGAACCTAGGTAGTTGACTCTGAAGAGATATTTTTCATTGAGTCTTTTAACTCTAGACCAATTTGGTCTAGTGGTTAAGGCAGCAGGCAAAAAAAGTGGGAGACCACCTTAGCCACGCAAGTCAGCTGGGTGAGCTTGGACTAGTCATTCTCTGCCCAAATCACATCACGGGGTTGTTGTTGTGGGAAAAACAAGAGGAGGAAGGTGTGTTGAATAAGTTCATCACTTTGAGTTGTGGTAAATGAGAGCCTTGGTGGTGCAGGCTATTAAACGCCTAGCACTTAGTTCCAGCTGCCTGCAATTACTGCAGGCTCGAATCCCACCAGGCTCAAGGTTGACTCAGCCTTCCATCCTCTCGGGTTAGGTAAATTGAGGACCCAAGATTGTTGGGGGCAATAAGCTGACTTTGTAAAAATGCCGCTTAGTAATAAGCAGGCATATACAATGGAATGAAGGCTATTGCTGAGCGCATTGGGTTGTGCTCCAAACATTGTAAGCCACCCTGAGTCTCTGGAGAAGGGCGGCATATAAATATGAATTTTAAAAAAATGCAGAGTATCTTTTTCCTTTTAATTATTTTTAATACTTAACCTTTGATAAATTTCTTATTTCTTTTCTTTTTCATCTATCTATCTATCTATCTATCTATCTATCTATCTATCATCTATCATCTCTCTCGCATTAAGTAATTATTTAATGAAGACCTCAATACTAGATAACTAGCTCATGACTACTGTACAAAAATTACTTTGATGTAATCAGTAGTATTTTATTTCCTTAATATTGTATTTAATCTTGTATGGAGAATTTTTAATAATTTTATGCTTGTAACATCCTTAACTGTAATTAACATTGACAGAACATTTTTTTCTTTATATTTAAAATTCTAACTTATCCAACCAATAGAATCTCAATAACTTTAATTAATACTGTATAAATATCTTTGTCCAAAAACAACAATAAAGGCATTGAGATATATAACAAGATAATGAAAAGGAAAACATTATCATCCCTTAGCAGTGTGGTACTTCTTCATTTTACCAATTGTCAGATCTACAGCCTCGTTTTCTTCTCCCTCTTGCCCTAAGCTGCCCCCTTCTCTGCAGCAACAGAGTTTTGCTGAATCCAAAGTAAATTAAGGGAGAGGATCTTTTGGCTGCTATTGTGAAAACAATGTGTGAGTTAAGAGAAAGCAATTCTATGGTGAGTCTAGAGAGCAAGGATTGGGGAGCGGGAACCTAGTTTTAAACCCCAGAACATTTATGGATTTTTAAATAAGCAACAAAAATGCAGGGCCCTGCCATGTCTCCTTCAGGGAGAACACAACCTCCCAAATAATTAGGAATTTGGACAATGCATGGATTTCCATCACACAAGGGCCTTTACGTAAATGCAAGGGGACCAATCCTCTGCAGATATTTGGGCTCAAGCTGGGAGATTCAGAAAATTTGCACTAGTTTATTCAACCTTCAATCATATTTATTTATTGAATTTATATATTGCCTTTATTGTTTTTACAAACAACTCAAAGCGATAAACATATCTAATATTCCTTTCTCCTCCTAATTTTCCCAAAACAACAACCCTGTGAGGTAAATTGGGCTGAGAGAGTGTGACTGGTCACCCAGCTGGCTTTCGTGGCAAAGATGTTACTTGAACTCATGGTCTCCTGCTTTCTAGCCTGGTATCTTAATCACTAGATCCTGGGAAATTGCAGTGGACGACTGGGTGATAGTGAAACCACCTCCAGTTGCTACCCTTTTAGTCCCCAGTGAAGAGCTAAATAAAGATGTGCTACTATTCTTTTCTTCTCATCCTGCTTTATATTTCAAGGAAAGTCTTCATTGCTTAAAGCATCCTTCAATGAAAGAATGAAAATAGTCTATTTGTAAGCTTCTATATTGGCTTACATTACAAAATATAAATAGCAAATAGCAAATAAAGATATATATTTGATCATTACTATATTCATGTATATACAGATGTATGTGTGTGTATGTAGAAAACTGTTTTTCTCACCTCTGTTTGTACCATGGCTGGCCGCTGCGTCCTTAACATTTTGACAGTCTGGAAAATATCTACAACACCTTCATATCTCATTCGTTCCAACACAATGCTTAGGGTTATGAACACTCCAGTTCTTCCAACACCCGCACTAGAAAGGGAGGGAGGGAGGGAGGGAGGGAGGGAGGGAGGAAGGAAGGAAGGAAGGAAGGAAGGAAGGAAGGAAGGAAGGAAGGAAAAAGCAAAATTTAGTTGAAGGCTAAACTGTGGATGGAATATAGTTTATAGATACAAGTTCCATATATGAACTGAACATGTAAATCACATCCTTGCAACGTGACTATTTTCTGCTAAGCCAAATAGTAATTGTAACTGAAATTCTGAAAGACTTGAAGCATCTTGGTTTTTGAGTAGGAGTAGATAATGAAAACTAGGAGACCTTTATCAACAGAGATAATTGAAAATAATTTTTTAAACCATACACCTACAAATACAACTGATAGCAGAAGAATTACTTTTAGTTAAAATTGTGCTTTGAACGTATTTTGAGAAAGCCCTTTTTCTAGTACCTATTAAAAGATTAGCATTATTGGATGTTGGATAGCTGTTCCAAATTATTGTATCAGACTCCTGACCTAACCGTATGACAACATAGCTAATAATGCAAAAATATTAATTAACTGAAAACACACGTTACAATCTCATGAGATAAAATCTTGGAATGCTCAGATCAAAATAATGATTTCAAGTTATTACTGTTTATTTTAAATGGAAAGAAAATGAAAGCAGGATTTTCCATGTTTGCTTCAAACCAGACAATGTCAATAATTAAAATAAAATGAAGAACAAATGTTACAATTACTCTTTCCTCTTTTTTCTTACAAGAAATCTATTAGGGTGATTATATAAACAGTTATATTGTAGATATGTTTTTTTGAACTGTACAAATAAACTAGGAAAGTGAACACTTTTGCTATGATAAGAGGTTTTCACCTAATGATTTTCTTAATCTCTCTTTCTCTCTCTGATTACATGCCATGAATTATCAGTATGTATTTACTTTTAGTGATCTACTATTTCTGCAGGATAATCGGTCCCCAACGATATCCTTCAGATTTTGCAATGGTGTAACCATTGATCCTTGAGTCCAATTGAGTCCATCCAGCTTTTTGCTGGTTCTCTTTTTTCTCTTTCCTGCCATTTTTCCTGGATACATATGCACAGACACTCACACATAACTGTATGAAGAAATGTGAGTGCAAATTGAACAAAGAACCATCCTAAAAAGGACGCACATGCTGGAAACATGACACGTTCATGTAAGTGAAATAAAAAATTGGGACTCTGTGGTGCACTTTATCATTTGGGGCATCGGTGATACAACTTGCCATTTATATGTTGACTATGAGTTTATGTCTTCAAGTTAACTAAACTGGATCCATACTTATCTTTTACTCTGTTGAAAGATGGTTTTACAGAGCTAATCCTTTAATCATAGTACCTGATTTATAAGTCTGCTGTACTTTTTGGAATGATACTAAAATGAATTTTCTTTCTACTATTCACATCTAATATATATTAGTTTGCTATGTATTTCTCCCATTGACTCAGTTCTTTGGATTATTAGCTTTACAGAAGACATAGATATGAAGCCATATCACAGCGCCTAAATCAATGTTTTTGAACAAATTATGGAGGCAGGAATTCTTTCTATGGGTGGAGAATTGCTGTACACGTTTTGTAAATACCGGGAGAGATATTATCTTTATCCTGCAGTTCCTGAGTATCTCTATGGCCATTTCTGTCCATTTTTATACAGCTGATAATATTTTATCTTCTACTTTTGTTCTTGCCTAGTCTTTCACAAGGACTCAACATTAGGGTTCTATAGTCCCATAAGGAAGAATCAAGCTGCAGAATTGCCAGAACTGGAAAACGGGGGTTACACTGTATAAATTTTGCATTTTTTTCCATTGAGCTGCACACGCTTTTACCGAATATATGATTATCAAATTAAAACATTAGTTGTTGTAATCCATAAAGCAAATTGATTAAATAAAGACAAAAGATTACAATTACGGTAATCTTTATTACAGTCACTGAACAGTCCATGAGCAAAACATGTTCTTAAGTATTCTATAGGATTGTATTTTAAAATGTTCCCCGTCTTGTTCCGTTTATATTCAACAAAACAATGAAATATTATTTTTCTAAGCTTAGTAGAGAAAATAATTGTCAGCTACTACAACCTTTTGCTTCCCACAGGGATTTGTAGGACTATTAGTATCAGCATTACTGACAGATGACTTACTGGACTCCAGTTAAATTCCAGTAGAAGAAAATCTGTTTCCCCCCGCCCCCTGGGACTGCAAGGGTCAATTGTGCTGTTTATTGTCATACTTCTTAGATGAGGAACGGAAACTGTCAGATAATGGCTTGAATAAGGTCACACTGTCAGCTCAATGCTGACATGACATTTGAACCACCTCGTATTTGCTTCCCCGTGCCTATATTTCTACTTCGGCATGCTGTTACCATCATTAAACTCGTTGTCACTTTGATCAGACAAACAATATTTAGCATCTGCGTTACTTTCTCTTACCTACAGTGAACCGAAATTGGCCCGTCTTGTCCAAACTGCTCTTTTGTTTTATGAACTTGGCCAATGAAGTCTATAAACCCTTCTCCCGATTTTGGCACTCCTTGTTCAGGCCAGTCAGTAAACTGGAATTGCCTCACTGTTCGGGACTGGCCATCCTTGAATGAAAAGCAGACATATCAGATGGAAAGTACAGGAGAAAATGAGATGTTTAACATTGCTGTTTAGATTTTGTGATCGTATATTGACAAGGAAAGTGACCTGCAATAAAATGAAGAATAGCTTTCCTGCAATCTAACTGCAGTCATGATGAAGTTTGCCTTTTGCTCCTTTTTTTGCCATTAACAAAACCACAGTGACACAAGAGTGCAATTTCATTAACCACAATGATGCTCAAATTATTCTCTGCCCTGGAGAGGCTGTTTCTGACATTTAAATCCTGGAAAAGCAAAATCTGCAGACAGGGAAACAGGCCTGGAGGAAACTTGATTGTGAAGCAATACCAACAAACACAAAAACATCTTTGTCTATGGGTCACTATTATGTCCTCCTCCTTGTCCCTTTAAATATATTCCTCTGTTGGCCTAGCCAAGCAGCTTCAATGTTTATGGAAAGGATTCTTTTGTTACTAATTGGTCTTCAGGTTAATTCTTTCTTTCTACATACCGTCTATTTCTCTATCAAAGCAGCGTGAAAATAATAGTGAAGCCAGCCTAAGGTACTAAAGCATATTCTTATTAAGCAATTGCCAAAACTGCAATTCTGGATCTATCTAGTAAACCGAGATTTGAAGAAACTCCTTTGTAGGCAGACAACAGAAACAAAGCGAACTCATATAATTCAAGCTAGCCTTGTAAAATTAACATCGTTATTCAAGCATCTCCATGCATATATCTACCGGTAACAATTTCAGGCATTTTGATATCATGAAAAATACAAAAGAATACCAACTTCCTTCTTCCAGCTGACAGAAGCCTTAGTAAATGGCTTCTTGGAGGCAGTTCAAATTTGCCACAAGTGAGTGGTTCTTTATAGCCTAGTTTTTTGATTAGTATTGTAAATCATAAGTACAGTTCATAATAGTGGCCTTTGTGACATGGACACCTGCCTAATTAGGGCTGCCTTTACATGTCTCACTTTCTAACCATCCACAGGGCTGCTATCATTTTTGATCTCCATAAAATCAATTAAGTGACCCAGCAATATGAACTAGATCTTATCAAAATGAAGACATCAAGTCCTTTATAATTTGCAGCATTGCCCTGGAAAAAGTAATGGTTATAGTAATTGGCAGCAAGAGAACGGATTATGTATCAAAGGATTTGATCAACCTGCCTCAACTGCTGTGCTGACTTGTCTTCGTATATTGTCAGACTATCGAAACTGACATTTAATAGAAATGACACAAATTGAACTATTGCTATTAACCTTCATGCCTTCTGGATACCTTCTACATTCTGAATGCATCCACTTTCTAGCCATGGTAGGAGAATCTGCAGATGCAAGTGTGCCTGCAAGCTATAATTGAGGCATGGTGCACAAGAGAAGGATGGGGAAACTATTGCTAGATGCCAATTGCTTAAAATGGCACTTTCTGCAGAATGAAACCAATGAAGAATCTCAGTGATGAACGGGAATTCTTATAAAGCAGATTGGAAGCTGGAGGCAAAGGGGACAAACAAAGCATTCTCCTACCAAAGTTGATTGCCTTGACACGGAGGTGAATATAACTTGCCTCCAATAGAAAAGCAACACAAAAATGATCACTTGCACTTTGTGTCATTATTATTCAAATTCTGCAGAACGTTATTCAGCTACAACATGTAGATAGAAAGGACGGCATTATATTTCTGTAATCAGTACAGCCTAATGAAATATGAGAAGTGTTTCTGATTCTGAGGAATAGCTTAGGTGAATTTGATGGATAACTTGGTACTATCATCTTTGGAGAAATTCTCCCACCTCAAAAACCCAGAGTAACAATATCTCCATCTTTAATTACTTGGTTTTCTAAAAATACTTTTGTGGTGTCTGTAAATTAGCACAAGCACATAGGAAATAAACATTGTTCTTCTCACTGATGATGAGAAATTAGGTCCTGAAATTTAATGAGTTGCTAACTTTTAATAGCCACCTCTCAAAATGCCAAGATTAGATTAATTAATTCGGATGAGATCCTCTAGTGCTATTCTGAAGTTTAATACTACCTGACTCTTTGACTTATGAGCCCTGTAAGCAACAGGAAAAAATAACCGCATATTATTGCTATATAGGTCTTGGTGTATTTGGGTCTTGTCCCGTGTAAGGTTGAGAATCCTGGTGTCTTCAGCCTCGTTCTCGTTCTCCCAGAAGAACGAGGCTGAAGACACCAGCCTGAAGATGACGGATGAGATTTCGTCAAACGCTACAAGGTATTTCAACCTTACACGGACAAGACCAATACACCAAGACCTACATACCTTTACCCGTGAAAATCTAAAAACAAATATATATATATATATATATATATATATATATATATATATATATATATATATATATATATATTACATTTATATGCAGCCCTTCTCCGAAGACTCAGGGCGGCTTACAATTTTGGGATGCAACCCAGTGTGCTCAGCAATAGCCTTCATTCCATTGTATATGCCTGCTTATTACTAAGCGGCATTTTTTTACAAGGTCAGCTAATTGCCCCCAACAATCTTGGGTCCTCAATTTACCTACCCCGAGAGGATGGAACGCTGAGTCAACCTTGAGCCTGGTGGGATTCGAGCCTACAGTAATTGTAGACAGCTGGATCTTAAGAGCAGGCATTTAACAGCCTGAGCCACCAAGGCTCATATTAATAGCAATATTAACAATGTGCACACATCCCTAATTCTGTTCGATATCTAATCTGATGAACTTTATTTGGATTTGGGTTCTGCTACTATGGCCAACGAAAGGCCTTTGGAACAGACTATACAAATGACAGAAAGTGCTTTACTATTAAAAAGTTGTGTGTAGCTCCTCCAATTTACTGATCCTGACTGCTCACAAGGAATCTTAGGTGTAAACAAGTTTACACCAAAGTTTATGTTTAAACTTTCCCAAGAAATACACACTGCATCACAGACCTGATGCAAAAGTTCCACTTTAGCTGAAACTATTTTCACAATGGCATTATATTCTTCAGTTACCACAGCTGAAAGAAAGAAAAATGACAATTCAATTTCACGGGAGTTTTGTTGCTATTTGCAACACATGCACAAATTAGAATAATGAGCCCAACCATGGCATACTGCTTTATGTTGATCATTTAAGTTTATGCAGGGTTTTGTCCATCTCATGATTCATGTTGTGCCAATAGCGAAGGCTATTGTCAATGCCTAACTCTAGAATGGCAAGTAGAGGCTTGAAATTGACTGAATAATTCTTGTAAGGAAAATCCACAAAATCAGAATGTGACAGAAGAAAATTTCCAAGGGTTGAAAAAGGTACAGTCATTGTTGTACTTCACTCAGAATTGAAAGTGCAGAATAATTACATCACCATGGTTAATTTCACTTTTCTTATCACAGAATTTTAGTTACTTACTTTAGTGTAAAATTGAGGATAAATGTGGCTAATCTTTCAGAATGAAATCCATTTTAATCTAGTAAAACTCCATATGTAAAGAATGGGTGAAATATGCATGTAATGACCCTTTTGGGGCAGCTTTTTGCATAAAAAATCCTCCTGTTTGGAGGATTGGAAAAACTTCCATTCAGAACTTTGAACTGGACATGATTAGATTAAATCATTACCGTCAATCTTGAATCTTCATTTTTAAAGCCTTCAATTACTTTTGCAATTCAATGGTCTTTGGCACATGCGCACCTATACGTATTTCAAATAGCATTAACTAAATTTGCCTATCCCAAAATGTCGACAGTTTTGTAGAATAACTTTTGCTCTGGTATGGACATTCAGTAGTGCTCCAGCTGCAGTTAATACCCCAAATGCAATACTTTACATTCTCCCACAAAAACCTAGTCTAGTAAGGAAAATAGAGAGTTACACTCCACAAACTACAGATATTAAATCAGGTTAAATTGTAACTGGATGGCCACATCCTAAGTTCTGCTGCGAATATTTTCTCAATTTATACAGATACATTCCACATAGGAAGCATGCTGTGCTGCTATCCTTACTACTAATTTGGGGAAGGTGATAAAATAGGTCTGCATGAATTGATTTCTTAATGTCAGGAAGTATGTACAAAAGGTACAGAAATCTCATGACATTGGGATCTGCCTTTCTGAGTCAGTTTCACAGTGTGGTCCAGTCAGGTTGGCTTCAATCTCAGCAATGTGCAATGCCCATTGATTGTATCCTGCTTTGCACGGATGCGGAGATCCAAAAATGGATGGCACACTGTCCATTTTGGGAAGGAGCTTTAGGAATTTTATAGGAGTTAAAATGGGTCTCAAAAGTGCTTTCTTTTCCTTCCAAAAAGCAACTGGACTGTTTTTTTTTCCTTGAGGAAGAAGAACAAAATGTTTCGTTTCTCAGCCAAGAACCTTCATCAGTTGTGATGAATAGTGCGGGGGAGGGATAGAGTACTGACAATTGAGACTGGGTAGTGAGAGATGGAAGGATAGGTTCTGACTGGCTGGTGGTGGGAGAAGGGGATGAAGGATTGTATTTCTTGCAATTGTCTGCAAGAAATACAATCCTTCCTTCCTACCACCACCCACTTTTTAGGAAAAAGAGCACTTTTGAGACAATCGACCTGGATGACTCAGCATCTCCACAGAGTAAAATGGGTATTTTCATTGGCTGCAAGGCTTCATTCATTAAAGCCTTCAAATTAATGCCTTAACATGGATTCCAGATTTGGTCACCATTCTGTAGAGCTATCACAAAAGGGAAGCTGAAGGCCATATGTGAGCTCCAAATTGCACTTTTCCCATTCCTTATTAAAGCTTTCCAACAATGGAGTTCTCATATCAAATGACCTAAGTGCCAGAGCTCACTGTAACAACATTGCCAAAAAGGCATTAAGAGTTGTAAATCTAATCTATTGAAGCTCCTCCTCCGGAATATCGAATTGCTAACTAGAGCGTACAAAACTTTTGCTAGACCAATACTTGAATTCAGCTCATCAGTCTGGAATCCGCACTGCATATCAGATATTAATACAATTGAGCGAGTCCAGAAGTATTTCACGAGAAGAGTACTACACTCCTCTGCTCGTAACAGAATACCCTATATCACCAGGCTTGAGATTTTGGGCTTGGACAACCTTGAACTACGCCGCTTATGGTTAGACTTAAGCGCAGCACACAAAATTATCTGCTACAATGTCCTACCAGTCAATGACTACTTCAGCTTCAACCACAACAATACAAGAGCACACAACAGATACAAACCCAATGTAAACGGCTTCAAATTCGATTGCAGAAAGTACTTCAGCAACGGAGTGGTCAATGCCTGGAATGCACTACCTGACTCTGTTGTTACATCCTCTACCCCCACTCCTTTAACCTCAAACTATCCACTACTGATCTCACCCCATTCCTAAGAGGTCTGTAAGGGGCATGCATAAGTGCACCATCGTGTCTACCGTCCCTGTCCTATTGTCCCCATTTATTTGTACCTATTTCCTGTATTCTTACTCATGTTTATACGTTCATCTATTATCTTGTAAGTGATTGACAAATCAAATAAATAAATACAAAATAAAATAAATCTACATGAGCATACTCTAAAAACTAGCATAATTGTTTTATCAAGCATTAATTCTCTTTGTAGTGGGTCCCCTAAATGTTATCTCAATAGTAATAATATTTTATATTCATGCAATATCTTTCAGGTGAACCGAATGATTTTCATGTATAATTTTAGTAACAGAAGACACTCAAATATTTGACTGTAATAGCATATTTCACTGCAAACTTCCATTGCAACTGCCACTACAAAATATGTAATCACCACTTTCAAAACTTTGTAATGGGATGTCCATCCAAAAGATTGATTTCATTTTATTTTCAGGGCAATGAGGACTGAAACTTTAAAAAAAAACAAAACTAATTTAAAAACGTTGAATGAGCATTTACTTTAACGAGAGAATGAAGTAGATTGAAACTAGGTTTCAATGTTGAGACAAATAAATCCAATCTTGATTAAAGTCATTGGGGCCTTATTCTACAGCAAGGGTGTCAAACTCGATTTCATTGAGGGCTGCATTGGGATTGTGTGTCACCTTGGGGGCCGGGGTGGGCATGGCCAGGATAGGTGTGACCAGCTCAACGTCACTTGTGTTGGAACACCAGTGGTGGCCCGAGCACTCCGCCAGCGAAAACGGGCTCCCAAGCTCCGTTTTTGGCTGCGACAGCCTCCTGTAACCCTCTACCAGCGAAAACAGAGCTTGGAAGGGCTGCCCACAGCCATCGTATGCTCTGTTTTCTGCTGCCATGGCCTCCTGCAACCCTCTGCCAGAAAAAATGGAGCTCTAGAGGGCCTCCCGTGGCCCTCCGGAGCTCCATTTTCACTGGCAGAGGCAACGTGGGCCAATCCTTTGCTCTTTCCAGAGCAGCCCCGCGGGCTGGATCTAAGCACCCTGTGGGCCAGATCCAGCCCCCGGGCCTTGAGTTTGACACCCTTGTTCTACAGTAACCACCTATGTGAAAATCTCTCCACTGAAATGAACAGACATCAAAAGCTTGGTTTTGGTTAAGGGACTTCACTTCTTCTTCCTTTTGCCAACCAAAACTCTATTCTCTAAGCTTGAAATGGTGGCTGGAGATTTCTTTAGGTCAACATTAACAACAATACTAATAGGGTTTTTGCTTTTATTTTGAGGCAAAGAAACTGGAATCTGAGGATGTCCTTGCAAGCAGAATACCCTGGTAAGTTTCTCCAATCATCATTATTGCTACAGGGCTTCCAGAGATAGAAAAAGGTAAGGATTTATCCTGCCATCATGTGTGAAGTATTACATTCAAATAACAGCTTGAGAATGGCTAGAGCAGGGTCTATAAAAATGTTTATATACAGTTAATCTTATATCAGCGATGAACCTTTGACTTAGCCTTTCAAGATAAGAAACGTAAAATGAAAATTAGCCAGTTGGGGTCATGGCATTGTAGCTCTTCTCTGCAGACAGATTAGAAAGCTGAGGAATAAGCTATGCCAAGAATCAAATTATAATGTGCAACGCATGTCAAGCTTTCCTTAAGAATGCTATTTGCTCTGCGGATTTTAAATCACACCACATTAACCTTCAGGCTTACATGACCTAAGGGCTGTTGCTGAACAGTAACATCTTTGCGGTCTTGGATAAAAATTCCTTTAAAAAAAAAGTACTGAAAAATAAGCCCCACTGAGGAAAGGATGAATAGTAATGAGGACTTTTAATCAGTCAATCTCTTTCCAGACCTAAACATTAAATGTTTTTTCACACTGTTGTGCTGATCAAATACTATGAATGAGAATCATTCATTTTTCTAAAATACTTCAGTGTTTTGGAAATTGCTGAACTGCCTCAAGCTGAATCTTGACCATTTTAAAACAGTAACTGTGGTTTGAGATTAGAAAGCCCAATATTATGGTGCTGCCAGTCTTTCCTTTACACTAAGTAGTGGCAGTGCTGGATCATTTTTATTGCATCCCAGGGCCTTTGGCTCCTGAAATAAAGTACTTGTCTAATTTATTTCTCTCATCCCAGACGTGCTTCAGTATGTTCCCTTCTACTTATTCATCAATGTGTCTAACACAAGTAGCGAGATTCTTTCATATGTATCAGGATTGGATTGAAAAAAAAATGCTGAAGAAGATGAAAGACCTAGAAGCTAAAATGGTTCAAATCTTGAGGGTTTTTTTTTCCACTTTCCTTAAAGAATCTGCATCCTGATTCGCAGCTCTGGGATGCTCTTGGACTCATCACTGTCTGGTGAGCTACAGATAATGGCTGTGACCTGGCTTCTCTCTGGTTGTAAATCATCTGCAACTATCTGGAGCAGGGGTCTCCAACCTTGGCAACTTTAAGACGTGTGGACTTCAACTCCCAGAATTCTGGGAATTGAAGTCCAGATGTCTTAAAGTTGTCAAGGTTGGAGGCCCCTGATCTGGAGTATGGTGTACAATAGGCTCTGTAGTTTCCTCCAGAATGCATTTCTGAAATATGCTCTGCATTGGATTGTCTTCCAGGAGGAATTGAAACTACAGCTTGAATCAACCAACTCATATAGGTGCAGATGAGTCTCAAGGAGTCTAAATATTTAACTCCACATAGGCTGTAATAAGTTTTAACTGTCCAAAATCCGAAATGACTCGGGGCCAGGTTTTGAGAGGATAGCTTTCATTCAATTCATACTGCCTGTAAATTAAAATTGATCTCAGTAATCATTCTCAAATATCTAATGTTAAAACTGTCCAGGCTGACATGCACAGAAAATGGTGACTATCAGTGGGGATCCCTAAAACCATGGAATTGCTTTCCCATTGATTTTTGCTTCATCTATTGTCTTCTCCCTAGTATCGCTTTTGATCAACATCTGATTTAAATTATATACCACAGAACATTTTCTCTCTCTTTTTTTGTTCTTTTTACTAATGTCACTTTTATAATTTACTTCTGTGCGGATGTTGCTTTAGCAATATGAAGAAATAAATGCATTTTCTTGACAACATCTTGTTAGCTTTTCCGAGATGAACAAAATATGGAGTCCCATATTCTCCCCACACCCAATTCCCTTCTGTTTCCAAGGCTGGCATAATTCTTCCCCCGTCCCAGAATGAACTGGCCAAACTAGGGAATGCCTCTTGCTTTCTGTTTAAATACGAGGCTGCAGTTCTAATGATATGTGACTAGCTTACTGACCATGTGTGTTGGGGATCCAAAAATATTTCTATTCCTATGGGGACAATGATTATCAGTGATCAGAGACTGGAACATTTGATTGCTAGATATGTTTGAAAATACTGCTAGTAAAAGGAAAAACAAACATGCATAACAGCAAAATGTAGAACATTCATAATATGTTGTCTTACCCGGGCGTCTGTGACCTTGAATTCTCTTAGGATGTATTGTGGCATATTATACTCTGCCATAGGATCAACCACAAAATATTGATATCTGGCTGAGCGCTCTGCTGGCCAATACTGGTGGCATTTTTCCTACAAAAGCAAAAACGTTCAGTTCTTTGTTTAATTTATACTTCTGTCCAATTCTGTTTTCCAATTCTGTTTCTGGGATGACCTCAGACACAAAGATTTTCCCTAGCTCTCCAAAAGTTTAAACTCAATATTACATTTATTTAACGAATTAAGAAACCTCATTGTTTATTAGCACTTTTCCAAGCACATCCCTCTTTTGCTTTTTAATGGGCTTTTTTCCAGTTCAGGTGGAAACATTCCAATAAAATGTGTTTATTTTCTTGACAAGTAATTCTTCATTCATGCAATGATTATTTCAAATGCTGCAATCAAATGAACAATGGGAAGGAATGATCAAGTAAATTAAATCAATTACTTTACTAACTCTTAGGTTTGGTTTACAAAAATAAACGAGGTATCTTTAAATATGGGTATAAATCCTAGGACTTCTTGCAAAGTGACTCTATTGACATATTATCAGCAGTCCATCTGTCAAATGCTACTAATTTTGGTGTTAAATATATGTCCTAGGAGTTCTATCATTTGAGATTAATTTCTGATTTTCAAAATTCATCTGCATTGACTGTTTGGGTTGATGTTCAGGAAATAATCTGGAAAATTATCTTAAAATATGTTCACATCAAGCATGTGGAAGCAATACAGATTTTAGAAGTACTACTAGATACACCAGAAAACCAACTGAAAACACTATTTGTATACAAATTGGCTTCATTATTTGAAGATCTGTTAATGATTATTGTTGCTGCTGTTATTATTGTTGTTATTATTTCTTCTGAATGCCCATTTGAAGATGCTGATTCTCAAAGTCTTGATAATTTTATATGTAACTGGTATCCAATCCAATCCAAACCAAACCAAACCAAACCAAACCGATAGCTTAAATCAGCAACTTTACTGATTTCTACTTATATTTTAAGAATCTGTCCAGATTGCTTGCTTTCCTCTGGGAACAAGCAGGTAAGGTCTCATGGATTTGGTGGAGGCATGGGGAGGTCAGACTTAGCCTTATCTGGCTGTGCAAGGATTCAAGGCTAATTCTCCACCTGACCCCTGCTTCTAGTCTGGTTGGCAGTTTCAGAAAAATCGGTTACTATAGTATTTTTCTACCTCAGTTCTGATGAAGACCAGAATAAGCAAATAATATTTTAGAACAACAATTTGGGACAGAATGTGAGAGTGAATTAAGAATTCCATAATAAAATTGTTATAGGAAAGCAAAATGTTGGCTGAAGGTTACACAATTACAAAATAATTCTTCCTGGAAATACCTACATGAGCAAACAAAGCTTAGAACTGCCTTTTGATAATGAAACTGAGGACTGTAGTTAACTCATATGGGAGGGATGGACATTCAAATTCAATTGTTTCAAAGAAACACAGGCTGTAGTGGGAAGCAGGCGATAAACATAGATGCAGCTGAATCACACCTGTTAGAGGTTAGGATTTTGGGTTTTTTTTAATTTGGAGTGAAGTTTGAAATTTTTAGATCTCAATTAAGCCTAGGCAGCCCACCCCTATTATATTATTCAGTAGTTATCAAACTCTGTGGATTCTAAATTGTAAGGTGGGTCAAACACCACACATAAAAGGATCAGGACTTTGCTTGCATTCCACACTGGTTATTTTTACTCTGCTGATGGATATCCCGTTGCCAACAGCCTTTTTTTCTCACCATTCTATGTTAATTTTACTACTCCAAGGAAGGTTGGAAAGCTCTATGCTAGTTACGGGCTAGTTGGCTATTTTATCCCTTTTCAAGCTATGTCTCAAAAATAAAATGCTATTGATTATCTTAGACTGCGTGGCTGAATGTGCCTTTCATCAAAAGTACTTTCTGCATAAAAAGAGATCTATCCTTTTATCCTGACATGCTAATTTTCTGTGTATAGTGACATTCAGTAAAGTGAACCTTAATTGTCAGCCTGACTGACAAAGTGCAGTCATGACCCTACATTTGCACCCCCAACTGCTGTTTGTGAGAGTAAAGGACTAAGCTTCTCTTGTGAATTAAATGTCTGCTTCCATTTATAACAATATATCCCTGTAGAAGAAGCGCAAGCTATTTTGAAAGGAAATTCATCAAACATAAATGATGACAATTCTGTGAATGACACAGACAACTTATATATGTGTGTGTGTGTGTGTGTATGTGTGTGCAGAGCCAATGTTGGATTTGTTTGCAGGTAGAAGTAGGCAGACACTGTATTTACACAGAGAGGGGGGGGGGAGGAGGGAGGGAGGAAGGGAGAGAGAGAGAGAGAGAGAATGCCTAATTCTTCCTGCAAACAAATCCAACATTGGCTCTGCTCAAGTGTAAAAGGGGTTAACCGTTTACTTTTCATTTTGCTTAGTGATAATTAGCAGTAGAAATAGCATTTAGACTTATATACCACTTCATAATGCTTTACAGCTCTCTCTAAGCAGTTTACAACGTCAGCGTATCACCCCCAATAATCTAGGCTCTCATTTTACTGACCTTGGAAGGAAGGCTGGAAGGCTGAGTCAACCTTGAGTTGGTCAGAATTGAACACTTGGCAGTTGGCAGAACTAGCCTGCAATACTGCATTCTAACCACTGTGCCACCACGGTTCTTCTAATTACCAACTACATTAATACAAATAGATCCAAATAGTAGCTGGGAGAATTGCTTTTCATCTTATATTAACATAATTTTTGACATTCTTTTTCTAGAATGTAAAAACAAAAGTAAAAACTTACTCTGCCCATTTCTCGTAGCTTAGTAAGCATGACTACAATGGTTGAATTGTGCTCCCAAAGCATTCTCCAGAAATCTTCTGTTGTTTCTGCCAAAGGTCCCTGTGTAGCTACATAGGCTTTTTGCTGCCTAAATGTAAAATGCAAAAAATAATATTTATCAATCAAAAGACAGCAGGCTGTCTTGCTGCATATAAACATTCTACTCACACATCATTCTAACAAACATATGGCTGTAAATTATTAATGATAAGTCTATTAAAACATATTAAATGTTATTTAATCCAACCATAGAGCTATTTTATTTCAGGAAGTTTGTATAGGAAGTTGTTCTCTTAATATTGTGATTTATGCCTTTATCTTATTTAAAATTTAATGCAAGTCTAATAGCTCAATTTTGTGTGTCACAAAAAGCACTTAGGAAACACTTAGTGGCACAGTTCCATTTTTACACTGAAGGCTGACTGTCACACACTCTATTGAGCCTAAGACTTATAGCTGGAAAGCAATTCTTTAATAACTCTTTCAGTGATTCAAAAACTATAGCAAAAGTTCTGAAGTCAGATCACAAAGATGGAAATGGAACAGACTAGTTTATATTTTAAGATGGCTAAGACAAATGGACAGTCAGAGGTGGTATTCAGCAGGTTCTGACCAGGTCTGGAGAACTGGTAGCAGAAATTTTGAGCAGTTTGGAGAACTGTTAGCAGAAATTTTGAATAATTTTGAATACCACCTCTGACTGGCCCTTCCTCCATCTATTATCTCCCTCCTGAGTCCCAGCTGATTGTCTGGGTCTTCTTTTGTTGCCCTGCACAGGAGAACAGAGCTGGAAAGCAGGTTAGTGGGGTAGGGAGAGAATGGCGATTTTACAGTATCCTTCCCCTGCCATGCCCATCAAGCCACATCCACAGAACTGGTAATAAAATTTTTTGAATCCCACCACTGGACACAGTGTTTTTGTGCAACAGCATTTTATCACCCACAACATTTGATCCATATATTCAATAGTTACATAATATCTTAGGTGAGCCTCTAATGAATTTATTCTTAAGTCATTTGCTTTCTGTTTTACAGGAAAAATTCTGGAATTGGGATCTAAGTTAGATGAAACTTCTGTAGATTATTATTTAAATGTATAATTACAGATAAATCCATATGTTATGCTATGACTCTGAGAAAGAGACATGAGCTAGCAAAACAAACAACAACAATGTGGTTAGAGATTAAACAATGTGGAAAGTTAGGGGAAGGAACCGTAGTGCTGGACTGATTACCATAAGAATCTGAAAAGAGCCAAAATGACACTTGCATAATGGAAAACTATATTTATGACCACTACAACATATGTAACTAGTACTTTTTGACATCACAAAAACTGCTTCTGTACCTGTATCCATCGATAAAACTGGCATTGATATAATCAGAGCCTTCTACTCCTCTGATAGGTTGCAAACATATCCTTGTGGATTCATATGGCATAATATTAACAAGGCGATTTTTAAATTTATTACATGGAAGATTGGCACTGATAAATCTTGAAGTATGAGCTTTAGAGCTGGCTAGCCGCTGCAAGAGACAAAGAAGACTTTGTGATTGCTTCTGATGATAATAATAATAATAATAATAATAATAAAAAAAAATGGGACAGCATTTTATTATAAATACATATTAGAACAAGTTCTGAATGGCATTCCACCAGATACAAATTAGATCTTTTAGTTAAATCTATAAAAGCAGCTGCTTTAATCCTAGAACAGTTTTGCTGTCGATTTTCCCCACTGCAAAATGTATCACGATAAAAATGTGGAGACAAAATACCTTAAATTCCAATTCCATTCCTGTGACATTCTCTCCTGCTTCTATCTGTGTCAGCTTCTGAATATATGCATACAGGTTTCTGGCTGGCACTTCGGTATTTCCACAAGTCACTGCTTCAAGCAGTGCATCATGGATAAAGATGTATTGGTCCTCTGTTTGAACCATGTAATTTCTCTGGGCTCTCATTAGAGTTACATGGCCATAAATATCTACAGTCTTTTCATGTTTTATTCTCTCTAGCATGGCATCTATTACAATGAAACAGCCGGTCCTGCCAACTCCAGCACTGGAATAAAAAAGAAAGAAAGAAACCAACTCAGAAAAGGCATAGAAAGACTGAGAATATTTCAATTCATGATATATCTTGTCATATTGTCATGGCAACCACCACCAGCAACACCAGCAAGGCAGTTCAGTGGCAGAAGCTGTAATTTAAGATCCCGGTTCCAGATTACTTCAGACATCTGGAAAAGAGTTTCTCATGATAAGATGCTCATTCTTCCCAGACCTGATCAGGCATTTGCATGAGGGCCTGGAATTGTGCACACAACTGATATTGTCCCTGGATTCTACCTGAAATCTGGAGGAGAAAAAAAAACCCATCCAGGATTCTTGACTGTACTTCCCATGATCATGAACCCCAATAAAGGCCTCATTGAAATGCAAGTGCAGGCAGTCCTTGTTTAGCCGCTGCCTCATTTAGCAGCCATTCACAGCTACAACAGGGATGAATAATGAACTTTATGATCAATGCTTGCCTTTATGACTTTTATTTATTTATTTCGTTCATTGCTTGGACTTGTATGCCGCCCTATCTCCCGAAGGACTCAGGGCGGCTCACATCATAAAACCCATAATACAAAATTTAAAATTAGTTAAAAGGTATTAAATTCAAGCCAAACAATAACTAAAAACCCACAAAAGACATTAACATTTAAAACATTTAAAGAACTAACCCCCCTCAGTCCAGGCCGGCTTGTTCGAACAGCCAGGTCTTCAGGCCACGGCGGAAGGAACGGAGGTCAGGCGCCAACCGCAGCTCCAGGGGTAAGTGATTCCACAGGGTGGGTGCTCCCACAGAGAAGGCCCTACCCCTGGGGGTCGCCAGCCGACACTGTCTGGCCGACGGCACCCCAAGGAGGCCCTGTCTGTGGGAGCGCCCAGGGTGATGGGCAGTCGATGCTGGCAAGAGACACTCCCGCAAGTACCCCGGCCCCAAGCCATGTAGGGCTTTATAGGCCAGTACCAGCACCTTGAATCTCACCTGGAGGGCAAGTTGATACAGCAAAGCTAAAGTAGGAACAGAAGCACAGTTGTGCTTAGTTTGGTCTTAGGAACGGCTTTGCTTAACAAATGAATTGCCAGTTCCAATTGTGGTAATTAAATGAGGATTACTTCTGCTCTCTTCCCAATATTATGTCTGAGATTGGGGATAGAAGGAGTGGGGGCTGCTAGGCAGATGGTACAGATCGAGGTTGGAGCAATTCTAAGCACAGCACAGCTTCATCCTGAAATAAATTCTAGTTTCTCACATCTTTAGGCACACGCCCTGAACAGAACACAAGGTTTCAATATTCATTTGAATTATCAGATGAATAAAATGTCATACAATCTCGTCACAGGGAAGCAGATGCCGTGCCAATTTTCAAATGGCAGTGTCTGCCACTCCTTCCCACATCACACTGAGAAATCATGAAACAAAACTTGGAGTGTGATTTTTATAATGGATTTCCCAAGAATGAACCGTATGTTAGGCTTGTAATTATAATTGGGTAAAGTTATAGGTAGTCCTCGACTTACGACCACAATGGAGCCCAAAATTTCTGTTGCTAAGTGAGGTATTTGTTAAGTGAGTTTTGCCCCATTTTACAACCTTTCTTGCCACAGCTGTTAAGTGCACTTATTAAATTAGTAACATGGTTGTTAAGCAAATCCGTATTCCCCCATTGACTTTGCCTGTCAGAAGATTGCAAAATGTAATCACATGGCCCTGGGATACTGCAACTGTCATAAATATGAGTCAATTGACAAACATCTGAATTTTGACCATGGAGAGGCAGTAATGGTCATAAGTATGAAAAACAGCCGTAAGTCACTCTTTTCAGGGATGTTGTAACTTCGAACGGTCACTAAATGAACTGTTGTAAATCAAGGATTACCTGTATATCATTTGAGAGATTTTTTTTGTCTTTTAATGACTCTGTAATCTCTTATGCCAGGGTGGAGTTGGGGCGACTGAATGCAGCTGAGCGTTTACTGGCCGGATGCCCTTCCTGATGCCTACATGAAATTTGCAGCAGATATTTTCTCTTTGTGCCCAGAGAGAAATACCTGACGCTACCTGGGATCGAACTAACAGCTTCCTGATTGTGAGATGAGAGCTCCACTAGGCCCCCACACTGCTTATATTGTATGAGAGGTGTAACCTGACTAATGACAACAGGCAGTGAATATGCTTTACATTGTTTTAGCTGCATGAACTATTTTTGTTTATTCCAACTCAGTGTCTATGGAGATTCAGTCATCCAGGTTATGGTGGTCCCAAAGGTGCTTTTTCCACAGGCAACTGGACTTCCTGATTTTTCTTTAAACCCAAGAATACACTAAGGCAGAAGCTTGTCCACCCCAAGGATAAAACACCCAGACACAAACTGAGCAATGTGGTAGATGCAGTCCAGTGCAGTGAGCCATGTGCAGATCTGTACAATGGGGAAACAAAACAACCACTTCATAAACACATGGCACAGCATAGGAGAACAAACCCATCAGGACAAGATTCAGCAGTTCATCTGCATTTAAAAGCCACTCTTTTGAAGACAGCAAAGTCCACATTTTGGACAAAGAGGACCACTGGTTTGAAAGAGGGTACTAAATTCCCGAGCAAATACTTTATTGATTTACACTCTGAACGTATTTATTATGAAAATTCTGTGTTGGAGCACCGTATGAATGCCATAAAAATTTGTCCAACGATGACTGAATGATCCTTATTGTGAACTTTTTTTTTCATGTATCTTATCAACAAGCTTTGTATGATGCTGGACACTGTTCTGTTTTCTGCCTCATAACAAGCATATTTTTTAAATTAATGCCTGGTGTTACAGATTTTATTATAATTTGCTTTTTAAATAAATATTAGAGAAATTGAAAGAAGGAATGCATACTATCAATCATTTTCTATGCAGCAATCATTTCTATCGATCATGCTCGGAACTAAATCTCAAGAGCAAAATATCATATACTTGGCGTCTACTATAGAGGCTTCTCATACATTCAACTTCATGAAACTCTCACAACTGATTATGAAAAAAAACCAATCAATGTGCTGAAGCTGGGATAATTATAGGATAAATAGCTTTATTTTATTCCCTGGAGAGCTGCTGTCTATAAACAACAACTTACTTGCCTGGGATTTTATATCTTAGGTATAATGGGTGGGGGAAAAGACCACATGATTTTTGAGATCCTTCATTCATTCACTATTGGAAGTTACTTTCCCTGAGGATAATATTCTTACAATGAGGAATAGGATTCTATTCAAAATCTAAGAACAGTTTGCTTAAAAGGCACCATTGAAAGATATTTTTTAAAAATATATAGTATAGATTCTTTTATATAGATGAGGTTGGGTATAGCAGTTAAAGTGCTAAGAAACCAGAAGACTGATACAGATACAGATAATCAGAGTTGGAAGGGACCTTATAGATTATCTAGTCCAACCCCCCACCCAAGCAGGAGACCCTATACCATTTCTGACAAATGGCAATCTTCTTGAAGGTCTCAAGCGATGGCGCTCCCACAACTTCTGAGGGCAAGCTGTTCCATTGGTTGATTGTTCTCACTGTCAGAAAGTTTCTCCTATGAGTTCTAGTCCCATTTTAGGCATGGAAGTCAGATGGATTACTTCAGCCATCTGGCCAGTCACTCTCTCTCCCTCACTCACCCAAAGCTCACAGGTTATAAATGCGAAGAAAATAAGAGGAAGGGGTATTATGTATATTTGCCGCATTGTGTTACTTAAAAGTAATAAAGGTGGGATAAAAAAATGTAAAATATAAATATCCACGACTCATTTCTAGAAGCTAGAAATCCAACACAATCCGTTTCAATTAATTACTTATTAGTGAAATCATTCCAAACTATAAAAAAATGTTCCAAATGCTTAGATTTCATCAGAAGTGGCATCGAACAATAATTATTCAATTAAATGTGGGGATTAACTAGCCATCTTTCTCTTTTTGTGTGGATTCAAATAAAATTTCTAAGCACAGGAACCCCTGTTCAGTTAGCTTTCATTTACCTAGCTTCTTAAATTATTTATTTTCCATCCACCACCACTGACAGGGTATACCGTGATTTAAAGGAATAAACAGAAGGATTTGTTCTCTGTAATATAGAAAAGGGAAGTTCATCTTTAGGGACAGAGATTATTGCATGATAATAATGACAAAACAGGCAATTCTCCTCCTTCTCCCCATTTGTATGATTTATATAAAATCATACATTGCAATGTCCTACCGGTCAATGAGTACTTCAGCTTCAACCATAACAATACAAGAGCACACAACAGATACAAACTCAAGGTTAACCGCACCAAACTTGATTGCAGGAAATACGACTTCAGCCACAGAGTGGTCAATGTCTGGAATACTCTACCTGACTCTGTGGTTTCTTCCCCAAACCCCAAAAACTTTAACCTTAGACTGTCTACTATTGACCTCACCCCTTTCCTAAGGGGTCTGTAGGGGGCATGCATAAGCACACCAATGTGCCTACCGTACCTGTCCTATTGATTCTTTTTATTTTTATTTTTATTCTTCTTATATGTATCCATTCCATGTATTCATAACTATGTTTATACTTATACCTATTATCTTGTAAGCGATTGACAAATCAAATAAATAAATAAAATAAAAAATAAATATAGTAGACAACCAAAAAGCTAACAGGAGCAGGAAGCTGATAAGACATCTCTTTGTTATCTCACTTTTTACTTGTCCTGCTTGCCAAGTATTAAGGAGAAAGATTTAAACATATATCTTCAAAACCAATAGGAAAAAATCCAAAGCAATGAGGTTTCTGGCATTTTTGTTTGAAAACTTTGGAAGAAAATAATCCATGGCCAATATTTATTTAACAAAGATTTTTTTTAAAAGATACTGATTACACTTTTAAGGGTATTTAGCAACTGCTATATTTTCCATGGAAAACCACCACAATTTCTTCCAATTTGTACTAATGCAATCAGAAAGCAAGTAACAACATTCAGAAGAATAATTCTCTCTGTAGTGGCTCATTTTTTTTCTTGCTCGTTTATAACTAGAGTTATTTATATGGATTTTAAAAAAGAGAAATAGAAGTAGTAGCTTGAGAAACCATGCAATTTGTTAAGTTAACTTTAGTTGGGGACATTTTGTATTTCTCAGAATTCTTCACTGTCTTATTAAAAGTTCTGAGAATCACAAAAAAAAATTCATTCTGCCCCTTATAATGCACATTTTATCACTTTTGGAAATAGCTGAGCATTATGGAAATGCATGCTGCTTCTGCCTTATATATTCCTTTTTATTGAACAAAAGGAACTCTTCAGTATGATATTTTGGCCACTAATTTTAGTTTATGTAATGCCTTCCCTTAATTTACTTTACTGACACAAAATTGTTTCCAAACTTCAACAGTGAGGGGGAAAAATCCTTCAATTTATGTTAGGAGTAGAAATTGCAAAGTTGGTACCAAAAAAAAACCCTGTGCAAACCATTAAACAAGTATGCCTAATAGGACATAGTTATTGCTTCAATATTATCACTCATCCAGTTCCAACATTTGTTTTCAATATCTGCAAACACATCCGAGCCTGTCCTATGAGCTGAAATATGTTTAATATCCCATGATGAAATAGAACAACAGTATGCAGAAAAAGAACATTAGGAGACATTTGGGGGCCATTTCATATTGAAGCCATTGTGAGAATGTGCTTGGAGATGGACTTTTCTGATTAATTTGTTGTCGTTATAATGCCGACCCTTCTCTGATACTTCAGTGATCTGGCAAGGGAAGTCATTGTAATTACTAGATTTCACAGACCATTTATCTGGAAGAGCAAAGATATTAAAATATGGGCCAAAACCATTTAGAACATTTTTGACATATATCAAGGGATAATTTGATTGAATATTGCAGTTTTGAATACACTGACTCTGGCATTTATGAGGTGTAAGTACATAAAGCAACTGTGACAAAAAAATAAATAAAAGAGAAAGAAACTGATAAAAAGGTATTGGGTTTATGAAAATGTTTATAGGACTAATTAAATGATACTGCCAAAACAGTTCAGCGCAACAGAGATTATTGTGATTTTAAAATGTGAAAGAACAAAACAAAGCAAAACAAATACGCAGCCAAGCCAATGGAGGGTATATTCAAATGGAGATCCTGAATTAACTATACCTAGCTCTTCTTTTAGAGTTGGTTAGCGGAATTAACTAGCAATACTTTTTCAGTTTAAGATAGCAACAGGATCACTATGAAAGCAACCTGGCTGTGAAATGCATTGAACTGATAGAACAGAGTTCTTCAAACTGGCAAATTTAAGACTTGTGTAGTTCTCCACAAGTCTTAAAATTTGCCAAGTTTGGGGACCCCTGTGATAGACTCATAAGGGCTAGTCTAACCTCTGCCCAAGGCAGGAGTCCTTATATGCTCCTGAACAAATCTTTGCTTGAAAGCCTCCAGCAATAGAGCATATACAACTATTCCGTTGATTAATTGTTCTCACTGTCAGGAAATTCCTCCTTATTTCCCGGTTGGATCTCCCTCTGACAAGCTTCCACCATTGCGTCTTCTTTGCTTCTTAAAGAGTTCTTGTACAATTCTTTGGGAAGGGCACACATTTGTTAAATTGTCTGTCTCATATTCAAGAGGCAGCACACATTGCCTGTACACCTTCCATCAATGAAATGACCGCATTGGAGGGATACCTATGTATCTCTCCAACCTTACATGGACCAGATCCAATGGTGCTATTCTACCGGTTCAGCCCGGTGCTGGTGTACTGGTAGCACCGAAGATCAGTGGAGATCGAACCGGTTCCCTCTGAGAAGCTGCTGTTGGGGCCACCCGCCCACCTGGGCTCCCATACTGACCTTTATTCCCTGCTTTTGAAGTGCAGCTGCTTTGCGCAGCACAGCAAATTGCCACACATCAGCTGCTGAAGTGACAGGGAGAGTGCAGGATTTCAGGAGGTGAGTCGGAAAGCCTCTGCACATGTGCAAAGTGCGCGTTTGGCACACACAAAGAGCGCCCACCAAGCCACGCCCCTGACCAGTGGTAAACTATTTTGAAACACATCACTGACCAGATCTGTACCTGCTTAACTATCAAACTATAAACAATAGGAGAATAAAGACAGGAGAGTTAATCCAGAGAGAGGAATCAATGTCATACCACTCACCAGACTGGTTCCACCATTTTTCTGGTAGAGAGGCATAAGCAATGAAGACATTTTTGACACTAGCAGTTGGCTGGGAGCCTTTTTGTTACTGCAATGTATTAGGAGCCAAATCTTTTTTAAAAAAGGTTTTGCAATGGATTTTCATTTACCTGAATGAAATCAATGGATTTATGTTGGCTTGTGTCTGCTATGGAGCAACTCTTTAGATCTGATCTATTTTGCACATATTGATGTGCTATTCAATGGAAAGATAATGAATGTTTGTAAATAAATCTGTAATACTTGCAATAACAAACAAAGGGATAAGCTTGGCATAGTTTGCTTTTACTAGAGTGTCTTTATTTCAAGTATTTGTATAGATTTTGCTATTATAAAATCATAGCACAATATAATTTTTAATATAATTATTCTTCCAATAAGTGAAATAAAAGCATTATTCCTGTCATGATATTGATGAAAAAGAAAGGGTTCAGGTGAAAGCAATGGAGTGTGAAGCTGAATATGCCCTGACAAAAAGCTAAAGAAATTGTACTCTTAATAGTGGGGAAGACCAAAATAGAATGAACTGAGAGGAAATGATGAGTTGTTTCTTGTTTATTTTATGCTACACGAAATAATATGAAGAATAAGTTGCACTGCTGTCGTTATAGCAGTACAAAACACATATTACATGACATAGAATATTTCTATATTATAAATTAAATTGGATAAAGCAGCCGCAGAAGCATTATTCATATTAGAACAAATTATTATTATTAAATTTATTTGCCACCCATCTTGTGGATCCAGGTGACTCTGAGAGATACTGGTTAGGGTTGACCATATGCTTTAATTACTGCTTTTTAGCATATCTTCAGAAAGTAATGCTAATACTTGCACTCTAATTGTATACTAAACATTCAGAGGAAATAATTGTACCTACTACCAAATGTAAGCAGCCTACACAGCAGGTTCCATCACTGCCATGTATACTTACAAGATTTTCACCAGAGCCCTCTCCAGCTCATAATATTCACGTAGAGTTGAATAGATTACCCTTATTATTGCTTTTCACCTCTGTGGTTCCAGGTCTTTGAGGGAATAAGGTCTAATTGATTAATGGAGCAACACTTCTGTGTATTTGACCTGATTTAAGGATGCCTGAGCAATGTTACATTTTGAAAATTTCTCCATTGTCCTAATCAACATAATCTGCTGCTGATTATCAGCTGCCTGCAATTTGGCAGTTCAAATCCCACAAGGCTCAAGGTTGACTCAGCCTTCCATCCTTCCGAGGTGGGTAAAATGAGGGCCCAGATTGTTGAGGGCAATAGGCTGACTCTGCAAAACTGCTTAGAGGGGGCTGTAAAGCACTATAAAGCAGTATATAAGTCTAAGTATTGCTATCTATGAGAATAATATAGATTATTTAATATTATATTATAACATAATGAAGGATAATTTATTGCTGGGTGAGCTAATCCATTACTATGGAGTAAATATACTGACAATACCCACTATATATCTCTGCTCCTGGTGAATTAAGCAGTGCTATGAACATCCTATCTCAGTGTCTGAAGGCTGAGCATCTGATTGGGAACACTTTTCAAATAAACCCAGATAAACCCTGGCAAGATTGAGTGACTTTGGGATTTGTGGCCTGCTGGTTCTAGGCCACACTATCTTTGGGGATGGATAGGGTTGCACTGCCCCAGATAAACCCAGTGTGTAATCTGGAGATCCTCTCAGACTCACAACTCTTGCTCAAAGAGCAGGTGGCAGTCGTGGCTAGGAAGGATTTTGCACAGCTCATGTTGCCCCCATTCCTAGATCTGAGGACTCTGCTCACAGCCACTCATGGCTTAGTCAACTCCTGATTGGATTACTTTAAGGCAGTCTATATAGGGGATTACCCCTGAAAGATTTATGGAAACTTTAGCTGGTGAAAAAGGTAACAGCATGGGCAGTTATATGTGCTTCTAGAACTACATGTGTTATACCTCTGAGCTGCACTGGTTCCAGTTTGCTTCTGGGGCCCATTTCTATAGAATTGGCCTGGTTTTGACCTTTCAAGTCTTTCATGGCATAGGACCAGATTATTTGAGGACTATCTCCCCTGATTATATTTGCCTGTCCCATCAGATCTGGCATGTTGCAGGTCCTATCTGTCAGGGAACTACACTTGGCTGTTCCTAATTGCAGGCCTTGCTGCTGTGGTGTCCACTTTATGGGACATTTTCAACACTCCTCCCCCATCCCAAAAGTGATCCTTCCCTCCTTATTCTCTGGAAGTCCTTCAAGACCTAACTAGGTTATCAGGCCTGGGGATCTCAGCGGACCATTGAGAACTTGAGGGTGCCCCCAATTATCGGTGTTAATATCTAATGTCCTATATGACTTGTTATTTTAAAAATCTTTTTGATAATGATTTTTAAAAATACGTTTATTGGTTTGCATTCTTGTTGTACACCACCCAGTCACTTTTTGTGAAATGGGTGGCCAAATAAGTTTGATATATACATATAAATAATTAAATTAAACAAGCAGCATGAGGCACAGCAGCTACTCTTTTAGAAAGACAGTATGTGAGTTTGTGTGAATAGAAGGGCATCTCTCTTAGGTTTTAAGCTGAAAAAGTGGGTTACATTGAAAAACTTGGTAAATGTGTATCTATGTGTATGCGAGAGAGAGAAATCTTGTTTTCATGAGTTGTCATTTTTAAATTTTTCCTTATAGTATGGAGTGTGGAAAACTGAAAAAGGCACTGGCTTAATGTGCAAGTAACAAAATAATCCTGTTTTCATGGTAACATTTAACAAAATCTAAAATGGTTGTAAAATCACTTAAGCAACCTATATCTTATGGAGAAGAGAAGATGGTGATTTTCATGCATTCTAAACATCGGTTGTAATCTACAAAGGAACTGAGTAGCACAGAGGCACAATCTTCTCTAAGTAACTGATTATCATTAGTAGCTATTTACAGATTTAAGAAGAGAGCAAAAAGGAAAGGCATTATTCAGGTTTAGAAGCAAAAGACTTTGCATAGCTAATTAGAACACAGTGAAATTAGAAACTAAGAATCAAAATACCTGAATGGGACAATATTAAATAATTATTATTACATATTTGCGGTCACAGACCAAAATACAAGTACAACAAAAGAAGAACATGGGAAAATTAAAATCATGAATAATTGGTCACCAGAAACTTGACTGAGGGGGATTACAGCGTTCTCCTCTGATGGTTTCAGCTCTTTAAAAAATTTTGGAAACCTGAGAAGTGATGTATGAGGAGCCATCCTCTAGACAATATAAGAACAAATTACTAGCATTGGGTCTAGAAGGGTCTATTTCAAGGAGAGACAGTAACTTAGTTCTGCCTGCGTTATACATAGGGCAGTATAAAAGACATGCTCCACAGTTTCAACCTCAGCTCTATCACAGGGGCATAGCCGCTCGCTAATTGGGAGCCTCTTGAATCGCCCATCCAGTGGTGCTGAGGGCAAGACGCTAAAGCGAGCTAGGGAGAAAGCTCTTCTATACTTGGGGATGGTTAGAGTGTAAAAATAGGAAGCCATCCTCAGTCCATTATGATAATTAATCCTTTATGTTATTTTACTCGCAACATGCATGTGATCAAACTGAACAATGATCCTTTAAACCAAACTTTTGAATTTATCAAGATGACTTTTTATTCTTATGCATGCAACTACAGATTATAGTAGATCTGTATTATTTTCTTAGAATTTCTTAGAATTTACAGGTATCAGTGGGGATGAGAAATCTTTGTGATGGACTGACAATTCATCCAAACAAAGTTATCCAAAGTTACGATGGTGCTGAACGAGGGAACACACAACTGGTACTTGGAATTGTCCCTGGGGTCATGTGATTGTGATCAAGCTACTCAGCTTACAATTATGTTGTTATACTGAGGCACATTCACATGATCATATTTTCCAACTTTCCTTGTCAGCTTTCCACAAGCAAAGTCAATAGAGAAGCATACAAGAAGTTGTAGGCCCTTTGCTTAGCAATTTATTTATTTTATTTTATTAGACTTGTATGCCGCCCTCTCTCCCTAAGGACTCAGGGGAGCGAACAATAAAAAACCCAATACAAATTACAATAAAAAACCATTATTAAACAAATACAAGCCTAATCAGTGATTATAAAATTTAAAAAGAATTAAAACAAAGACTAAAAAATCAACCCACACCCCCGAAGTCAGTCCAGACCGGCCTGTTGAAACAACCAGGTCTTCAGGTCCCGGCGGAAAGAGCGGAGATCAGGGGCCAAACGGAAGTCTACGGGGAGTTGGTTCCACAGGGTGGGTGCTCCCACAGAGAAGGCCCTACCTCTGGGCACCGCCAGTTGACAATGCCTAACTGACGGTATCCCAAGGAGGCCCTGCCTATGGGAGCGTACTGGGGGATCGGAATGTGATGCTGGCAGGAGGCGTTCCCGCAAGTACCTTGGACCCAAGCCATTTAGGACTTTATAAATTGTTACTAACACCTTGAAACTGATTTACAGTCTTTGCTTAATGTCAACTTGGAATGTAGAACTGCCATCACTAAGTGACATGATCTTGTATTTTGCTTTATGACTATGTCCCTTAATGACAGCAAATCTGGTCCCAATTGCTGTCGTAAGATGAGGATTCTCACCAAAAGGCAAGACAAGAAACAACAGTTGGAAACTAACCAAAAAGAGAAGCAACCTAGAATTAAAGAGAAATTTTCTACCCAGTGAGAGCAATAAACCAATGATATAGCTTGCCTTCAGAAGTTGTGGGTGTTCATTAGTGAAGGCTTTCAAAAAGAGACTGGGCAACCATTTGTCTGAAATGGTATAGGGCTGTGATGGTGAACCTATGGCATGTGTGCCAGAAGTGGCACGCAGAGTCCTCTCTGTGGTCATGCTTACCATCACCCCAGCTCAGTTCTGCTGTGCATGTGTGTTGTCCACCGGCTAGCTCGTCTTTGGGTCTCTACTGCACATGCACAGGGTGGCAGGGTGCATGTAGGGTGCAGGATGCATGCATGGGGGCGGCGCACATGCACGGGAAGGTACACGTATTGCATTTTTGGGGGTGCATGTGTGCGCTTAGGGCACTCGCTGCCGAAAAGGTTAGCCATCAAAGGTATAGGGCCTTCTGCTTGAGCAGGGATTGGACTTGAATACTTTTGAGGTCTCTTCCCACTCTATTATATTCTATGTACCTGTTGTATATTAAATCCCTTATATTCCACCAATATGTGCACAAGATACATTTCTAATATTGTCTAATTTTATTCTTCATCTTTTCTTTAAAAAAATTCACATTTACCTACTTTCTGATTTCTTGAAATACCTTTAGTGTCAAAAACCATGAAACAACAGAACCATACTATATGTATATGTGAATGCACTCTGTATATTTTTTATATATCCTAAGTATTCTTTACATTTAAGAACTACATGCATGCATATGAACAAACAAGAAAGCTGGGGTCAGTGGACAAGATAAAGTTGGTATCTATTTTTATGTACCCTTGCAAAGGGAGTAGATCTGGTCTTGGGAACATGGAATGAATAAATTGTTAAAGGCAGAGTTTCAAAAAAGAGTATTCACCCCTAAGAAATAGGAAAGAATCTTGGCTTGATTTTGTTAGGTATAAATTCTGCCAGGCTTTCAAAACTGTTTTATGGTACTCTATAGCAGTAAAGAGCATTCCTGGAATGTAATAGTCCCTTGTTGACTACTCTCTCGCCAGAGAGATATCCTATCTTACCTTCTAGACCTGCAATATGATAATACATCCTCAAAATATTTAGCTGTTCTCAGAACAAGTTAACAAGGGATTATCACAGCATCAACAACAGGTGGATAAAGGCAAACAGCAAAACTTCCCATGAAACAGCTAGGTTCATAGGGTAAGGTTTACCTGAGCTGGGAGTGAGCCCACAATTAGGTCCACACCTAGTTCTCTTGGAGGTCTACCAGAGAAGACTTATTGGGAAAGAGGAATGATCAATTCCACTCTAAAGCATGACAGGTTGAGATTTTTAAATATTTTAAACCTTCTAAAGATCTGACCAAGATCTCATTTATTCTTAATTGCTGAAAGAAAGGGCAATGGCTTGATCATATCACTTATTGAAGGCAATGATGTATTGCTGGATTATAAGAAAGATTTTTAAAGTTGCTTTCGATGACTGGACAGGAGAGAAACAGCAAATCAGCAAGCTTATAAGAAGACAAATCTAAATAATTACATTTGTGAATACATAACAGATGTATGTATGTATTTAGAAATTTTACATAGACATTAATCTTAAGTACATAACCCTGGATTTCTAATGACCAGTTTATAAAAAAATTAAAAAAACATAACCAAATATATTTAAAATAACTTAATCAAAAGAAAACCAAAATAATATATATTCACAAAAATTTAAAAAAAACAGACATATTTTGGGATCTGCTAACATCCTGGCCCAAATGCCTGGGAGAAAAGGTCTTAGAATGCCAAAAGTGTTGGGGCCTTCTAAATATCAAGGAGAGGTTGTTTCATAGGAAAGGTACTGCCACACAGAAAGCACACCTTCCTCAGTCCCATAAGATGAATAGAGGGGTTCTGAAGTATGCCTACTCTGTCGGATGGAATGGGCAATTTTTTTTTGGAAACAATTGGTTCCTCGTGTAATCTGGTCCTGCTGCCAGCTCTGACACTCTTTGTGGCAGTCCTTCAAGGTAAAGCAGCAGCTGAACCCTGTGGCCAACCACCACTCCATGATCCAGCTATTTAGCTAGACCAGAGGTATCAAACTCAATTTCATTGAGGGCCGCATCAGGGTTGTGTTTGACCTTGGGGGCCAGGGTGGATGTGGCTGGGGTAGGTGGGCCCCATTTTTGCTGGCAGAGGGCTGCAGGAGGCTGTCATGGGTGAAAATGAGATCCCGTGGGGGGGTTGCACATGGTTCCCCAAGCTCTATTTTCGCTGGCAGAGGGCTGCAGGAGGCCGTCACGGCCAAAAACAGGGCCCAGGAGGGCCATGTGTGGCCCTCCCAAGCTCTGTTTTCACTGACAAAGGCATCACAGGCCAGCCCTTCACTATTTCCAGGGAGGCCCTGTGGCCAGATCTAAACACCCTATGAGCCAAATCCAGCTGGCAGGCCTTGAGTTTGACAGCCCTGAGCTAGACTCATCGGCAGCTTTGATTTTTACTATCTACTCTGCTGTGGATCTTCTTGTCACCTTGATCCAAAATAACTCACAGGACAAACTGCCTCAACTGCAATTCAACTAAACCCCAACAACCTCCACAAATCATCTTCTACTCTCCTAACACCATGGAGGCTAAGATAAGCTGCAGCAATATATTTTAAAAATCCAACTGTGTGGCAGAGATATGCATTGGAATAATCTTGCCCTAAATAACCAATTTTGGGAAGGACTTACAAGGAACTGTAAGATGAATAATTCTGTGGAAGGATGATTCCCCAGAATTTGGAAGAACTGTTTTAGCATTGTGTGTAAATGGATGGGTGATTAGGGGAGTTGAGACATGGAGGAAATAATTGGCAGAAGCTTTATAGGTTTTCTTTGCCCTTACCCACACCCCTATGACTTCCTCGGAGTCCAATATTATGGAAACCAAGCAAACAAACATAAATAGATCCTTGTTTGCAGTAGAGAAAAAAAGAAGAGTATTTGGGCTTTTCCTACAGACAAAGGAACTTCTAGAACACCTAGTCATGGCTTGTCTTTGATGAAATTTCAGTTTTCCTTTCCAGGATGTGGGAAGACAATTAGGGATAGCCAACAGTGGCAAGTGCATTTTATTATCCCTCCTACCTTGTGCATCCCTCAGACCTAGAAACATAACTCTGAAGCACAGACTCTGGTGCAACAGTTAATTTCATAGGCAAAATTACACTACATCAGTTTGAATTGCCCACACAGTTATTAGAGAAAACTGTGCTAGCTGAAACAACTGACAGGCAATCACTTCAAGTCAGTTCCTATTTTGCCACATGTGACTCTTCTACAGTTGAAAATAAATGATCATATAGAATTCTTGTTACTCAAAACAACAGCTTTTTTTGTTGAATGCCTCATACTATCGGGCATAAACTGGTTATAGTTATCTGGGGGGAACACGGGACAATTTCTTTCCCCTCTCAATAGTACCATTTGAAGGCATCCCACTTTTTTCCTTTTCTCATTGTTGCCTGAACCTCGTCCCCTGCCAGGAAAGTACACAGATTTTGCTGATGTTTTGGGAGAAGAAGAAAAACCTGCTCATTGGACAATGACTGTATCATCAGTTTAAAACGCAGTGTCCAGATACCAGATAAAGGGCAATATCAGGGGGTTTATTCAAGTATTAGCTACTTTAAAATCATTTCTGGATGGCAATTTGAAGAAAGGATTTTTCCTTCTGCATTTCCACTGTCTGCACCTATATTTTTTTGAGAAAAAGAAAAGCAGATTCTTTGAGAATTGTTCATGGCAATGTTCTATAACTATTAGGAACTACTGCTATATCTGTTGCCTTTTATTTCATATCTCAAAAAGGATGTACAGGTGAAACTCGAAAAATTAGAATATCGTGCAAAAGTTCATTTATTTCAGTAATGTAACTTAAAAGGTGAAATTAATATATGAGATAGACTCATTACATGCAAAGCAAGATAGTTCAAACCATGATTTGCCATAATTGTGATGATTATGGCTTACAGCTCATGAAAACCCCAAATCCACCATCTCAGAAAATTAGAATATGACATGCAATCAATAAAACAAGGATTGTACATAGAACAATATCGGACCTCTGAAAAGTATAAGCATGCATATGTACTCAGTACTTGGTTTGGGCCCCTTTTGCAGCAATTACTGCCTCAATGCGGTGTGGCATGGAAGCTATCAGCCTGTGGCAACCTGCCAGCCTGAGGTGTTATGGAAGACCAGGATGCTTCAATAGCAGCCTTCAGCTCTTCTGCATTGTTCGGTATCATGTCTCTCATCTTTCTCTTGGCAATTCTCTATGGGGTTCAGGTCAGGCGAGTTTGCTGGCCAATCAAGCACAGTAATCCCATGGTCATTGAACCAGGTTTTGGTGCTTTTGGCAGTGTGGGCAGGTGCCAAATCCTGCTGGAAAATGAAGTCAGCATCCCCATAAAGCTCGTCTGCAGAAGGAAGCATGAAGTGCTCCAAAATCTCCTGGTAGACGGCTGCGTTGACCCTGGACTTAATGAAGCACAGTGGACCAACACCAGCAGATGACATGGCTCCCCAAATCAACACAGACTGTGGAAACTTCACACTGGACTTCAAGCATCTTGCAGTGTGTGCCCCTACATTCTTCCTCCAGACTCTGGGTCCTTGGTTTCCAAATGAGATGCAAAAGTTGCTCTCATTAGAAAAGAGGACTTTGGACCACTGAGCAACAGACTATGTCTGTTTTTCTTTAGTCCAGGTAAGATGCTTCTGACGTTGTTTGTTGTTCAGGAGCGGCTTGACAAGAGGAATACGACATTTGAAGCCCATGTCCAGGATCCGTCTGTGTGTGGTGGCTCTTGATGCACTGACTCCAGCCTCAGTCCACTCCTTGTGAAAGTCCCCAACACTTTTGAATGGCCTTTTCCTGATAATCCTCTCCAGGCTGCAGTCATCCCTGCTGCTTGTGCACCTATTTCTTCCACACTTTTCCCTTCCACATAACTTTCTATTAATGTGCTTTGATACATTGGGAACATCCAACTTCTTCTGCAATTACCTTTTGAGGCTTTCCCTCCTTATGGAGGGTGTCAATGATGGTTTTCTGTACAACTGTCAGGTCAGCAGTCTTTCCCATGATTGTGATTCCTACTGAACCAGACTGAGAGACCATTTAAAGGCTCAGAAACCCTTTGCAGGTGTTATGGCTTCATTAGCTGATTAGAGTGGGACACTTTGAGCCTAGAATATTGCACTTTTCACAATATTCTAATTTTCTGAGATGGTGGATTTGGGGTTTTCATGAGCTGTAAGCCATAATCATTACAATTATGACAAATCACGGATTGAACTATGTTGCTTTGCATGTAATGAGTCTATCTCATATATTAGTTTCACCTTTTAAGCTGCATTACTGAAATAAATGAACTTTTGTACGATATTATAATTTTTCGAGTTTCACCTGTATTTTCACAACTTAACTTGGATGGAGCTTACGCTTTGAATGAAAGAGTCATGACTATTTAACTGCTTTTGACACCCCATTTGGAAAATTTGAAATACACACTTATGACCTATGGCTTGGGTGATTACTCTACAGTCTTATGCAGGTTTATGAAGAAAATATTTTCCAGTATTTTAAACAAATATGTAGCAGTGTGTACCATGTCAGAAATGTCTTAGAATGCCTTTGCAGGGACATCTATATTTTGGGAAGCCCTTTCCTAATTACTGGCATTTGTGTATCTCTATTTTAATCCTCTTATAATCTAAAATCAAATGGATAATTGGAGAAGATGCGCACATTAAGGTAAAGATAAAAGTTCCCCTTGCACATACGTGCTAGCTGTTTCTGGCTCTAGGGGGGCTGTGCTCATGTCTGTTACAAAGCCAAAGAGCCAGTGCTGTCCGAAGATGTCTTCATGGTCATGTGGCCAGCATGACTAAACGCCAAATGCTGTTACTTTCCCACCAAGTGGTTCCTATTTTTCTACTAGCATTTTTACATGCTTTTGAACTGCTAGGTTGGCAGAAGCTGGGACAAGTAATGGGAGCTCAGTCCGTTATGCGGTGCTAGGGATTCAAACCACCAAACTGCCGACCTTTCTGATTGACAAGCTCAGGGTCTTAGCCACTGAGCCACCGCGTCCCTATGAGCATATTACTTGAACACTATTTGTACTGCTGTGAGCCTGAACTATTGTGCCTCACAGAATTTACTTGTGTTCTTCCATTGCCATTCTTCAATTCAGGAAGTCTGTGGTTATCACGCCTGCATCTTGTCCTCCAGAGTTCCTGCTTTTACTGCTCATTGAGTCCCTGACTTAAATTAATTAACATATATGCTGCCATCTTGTCTATAGGCAACTCTAGGCTGTTACAACCAATAAAAACAACAAAACGTAACGTTAAAACAATAAATATTAACACTAAAATTGTCTTAAGAATTAACAAAGAAGGAAGGGAGGAAGATGGCCTTATTTCATCTCTAGTATGACACACCTGTATCGGGACCCCCAGACCAATTGACAGAGCCTGGCACAGCCAAGAATGCCCAGCTCCTCTTAAAGGAACAGTTAGATTTGATCAAGGTTGCCTATAAACATGTATAGGCAAGAGGGTGCCAAGATTATGGCTATTTGAAAATTCACTGAGTTACAGCTGGAAATCTCATGGATACCCTTGCCCAGATCTCAGCTACTAGGATTATAAAAAATATTTTCACATTTCCTGCAGATGGCTCGATTCTTTTCTTTGCTCATAATTCTAATTCAGAATCCATTATAGACAGCTGTTGGCTCTGATAGAAAATAATTGCTCTTTTACCAGACTCAGCTGTGAGCAGTCAGGCTTTCTTTGCCTTATAGAGTATATATAAACACAGGGAGGAATAAAATTAACTAAATACATGTGAATAAAATGATTCATTGAGAATGCCGATCGAATAATGAACCAAACCACAGCGCAGGTCAATGGAAATTACAGGTCTCACAGGACATGATAAATGTCTGGAAATAAGGATCACTGATACTGTTAAGTTAAAGAGGGGTATTTCTGTGAGGTTAAGAATAGTCAGGGTTGGAATTTACCATTGATTCACAGAAAAATAATCAGGAGAAAATTATGTTTAGAAGGCAACTCCTCCTCAAGCCACAGTCCTCTACCTTTTCTATTCCATTTCACAGAAATCAGAAAGTACACATCTCATGCAAACAGCTAAGTCTTCAGACATTAGCAAAAAGTAGAAAGATGGAGAGGCACGTGAACATGGTACTGCACGCTCTGTGTTAGTGCAGTTTGAAGCAATGACATTTACCCATGGTTGGCTGAATGGGCTACTGTTTCCAAAGGTTTTGTGAATCCTTCCCAATGAAGGTTCTTGATTAGGTAGGGAACCCAAGTCCACAGAGATTATAACTGTGTTCAGCCAAGCATGATTATATTCCCAATTCAGACCTTCCTTCTTGATAGAAAGAAGCTTGGGTATTGGGACTAGAGCATGCTGGTTGGATGGGCAATTCTGGGAGTAGAAGTCCACATACCTTAAAGTAGTTGAGGTTGAGAAAGGCTTGCCCTAGACAGTCTCTTTGAAATGCAAGGCAACTTCAAAGTGCATTGGGAAGGATAATCATGACTTCCTTTGTCTGGGAACATAAAGCCCCTTTCTTCAAGTACTATACTGTTGGCCAAGCAACCAATCAGCCACACATTGAGCAATAGAACATAATTGCTGGAGACATAGAGCACAACAAAGGGAAAGATGAAAGGAAATCAAAGACCTACAAAAACAAATCCAGGAAAGGAATTCTTTCATGGATGCAGACGTGAAGGCACTTTATGGAAAAGGGAAGAGCACAGGATAAAGGTCCCTCTTTGAATTGGACAGACTCCTAACGAGCTCAGAAAAGGGCTTGCAGCTTGCAGGGACAGAAATGGGAAAACTGTCTTAACTGTCTGAACTCAGGTAGTTTTCAAAGGCATACTGGATGACTAGAATGACCCAGAAGCATGTCACTGTGTTGGAATGGATGCAATCCAATGGAATCATTGGCCATTTGACCTGTGTCTCAGAAAGCATGATATTAGTAGCAACAACCCAGGCCCCATACTTAGCTACTGTCAGGATAGGATGCTGCTCTAACAATTTATACTGAAAATGATTCCACACCAAACTCAACAAATATGTGGCATTAAGCCATAACATTCTGGACTATGCCTGTCTTCACTTTAAAATTCAGCAAGTTGTTTGATTTAGTCTCTTACTGAGCAAACAAACAAGCAAGAAACCAATTAATTTTTTTTTCTGAATAAGTTTAGGCTGCACAGATCTCACCATCAAGAAAACCTGAGGAATCCTCTGAATAGTAATTAGGCAAATTCAATTTCTACTGAGTAGCTTGCAAGTGTTATTGAAAGATATACCCTCAACCATTTGCATATCTGATGAAACAGTGCTTTCTGCATGTGGTAGGATTACAGAACATAGTAATGCTCTCAGGAACCAGTGTGTGCAGGCTGAGAATTATGGGGAGAGTGATCAGAAAACACCATGAAGCCATTCAGATTGTAGTATATTTCCATTATAGAAAGATTGAAAGCCATATTTTTATATATTTTTATATTTCATTCTTCAGTAACGAAGTATTTGGATAAGGTCTGTTTCTGATTTAGCATATTCTAAGTTGTCAAAAAAAGTGGGGGGCAGAGTATTCATGGTGATTCTAAACATTTTGCAGAAATAAATGGCATAATTTACTTCTTGGTAAGCACAGATTGAATTGCAGAAATTTTGGGGATTTTTTTTTATTTTTCTGTTTTAAATAAAATCTTGCAATGTTGGGATTGTGCAAATGCCATTTCAAGGTAGCATTGTGGCTTGGCACTTGTGGGCCATTGTATTGTGACAATTGTTTTAAAAAGATATAACTTTTTTAAAAATCTGGGAATCTGATGAAATGGTTCTTATGCAACTGGAAATGCCAAAATTTATAGAATAATTTGTAATTAAAGCTGTTTGGTTGATACTCAAAATACCTGAATGCCCAAGTATTATTTTTTGGGAGCAATATTAAAATTCTCTGTAAACATAAAAACATCTATTTTGGCCAGCATCGTTTTCATAGTTTGGAAACCCATAAAGAGGACATACATCCAATAGCAGTTTCTCACATATGTTGCTCATGAATTGGCACTGAGAAGACCATTTTTGCTATCTGATTGCTCGTTAGAACAATCAGCGCTCACAACTATCATTATGTCTCCTCAATGTGATTATACTAGTGAACACTGCTCTACTTGAAAAATGCTTCCTTTTATTAATCTTCACCCCCTTGGGATTCTGCTTGTTGGATATCCCTCTAATATGGCCACCTTATTTCCTTTATTTTTCTGAGCTAAAAATATCTAAATGTTCCTCACTGGGACTTGCTCCAGCCTCTTCATCAGCACATTTGAGCAGCCAAGAGAAGATGCCTGGATCAGATGTAAGCAAAGAGGAACATAATCATTTAAATGCAATTATACTGGGTTCTGCAATTAATGCCATTGTTTTAAAATTTTGGTTTCCTGTAGAAATGGCCATATGACAATTGCCAGATTGCAGCTGCTTTTGCTTTTGTACTCTTGGTTTGGCATTGCAATTTGTGATGGGTCACAATCATTAGAAAATTTGTTATGTCTTAAAACCCATTGTACTCTATGGGAGTAGATAATCACAACCATCCAATTCCATTGATTTAAATGGAATTGGAGAATGACTAACTCTTTGGATTGGAGCCACACAATAACTATTTTAAGGGAATAGATTATAGGAGGCCATTCACATATCCTTTAGAGTTTTAGTTTGCCTGGGTAGCCAATGACGAAATCAATTCATTCAGTACTGGCCACTATATCATATGTAACTCTTCATTCTTACTTCTGCAAACATGTCAGAAACTTTTTTTTGTGTTCATCAAAATCATATCCATAAGTTTCAAATGATTTTTTTTGTGATATTAATCCTGGTACTCAGGATTCCTACTATGTTCCTTAACATTGCAAATGTTTGTTAGCTGCATGGCTTGTTTGGTGGCAATTTAGTGATCTTGTTTATTCATTTATTATTTATTAATCAAATTAATTATCCAATAATGGGACCTTACCATGTTTCTAGATAAGTGATTGCCCTGAGCATTTCAGTAGGGGAATCAGTAATATTTCTCTAATTATAAATGGATTTTTCCTTCTTACTCTAAGTACAGCATTTTAGGATGGTAAAGAACTGGTCTCAGCTATCAATTATTGTGTGATAGTCCTCTCATTATTTGAAAAAGGCCATCATATTTTCCTTAGACTTCTCTTTCAAAGTAAATATACACACATCCTATTTTCACAATATTAATTATTGGTAATAAATTCTTTTTTTTTAGCAAGGTTTCTACCTTATGCCATCTAACTCATACTTAACAATAATGTCAAGAATATTTTACCAGATATTTTGCTGTAATCAAAGTATATTGTATCTAAACAATTATCATTATTGTTATGGAAGTCTGCTATGGAAGTTATCTAATTAAAAATATGTTGCCTGGAAATAGTATTTGGAAAAAAAAATCAAAGTTTGGAATACACACCTTTTTCTTGGAAAAAAATGTGAAATCATATCATATATAATATCATAAATCTTTTGAAAGTTTCAGGATGTTGGCATACTTGCATATGTTGATGCCATTCCTGTAATCTTATAACTTTTGTCAGAAATATGAAAGGTTTTGCATAGGTGGGCTCTATACCGCTGTACCTTGATACATACATCTCAGAGAAAACACACATTAGATGACTTCTAGGAGATGATCACAATCCCTAAAATAATATTTTAGAAAGTACTCTAGGTTTCTAAGTGATTCCTAGAGCGGGCATGCATGGATGACATCCCACCTAGGTTCATGCCCCATCTCTGCTTTTGTTCTGCAATTCTGGCTTGTATATGTAATAAATAAATTTACCAGGCAAAGGGAGAAAAATAAATGAAACATAACGTATCAAAATATTTAGAATATTAAATTGTGAAATGCTTATGGCTTATGAAAGCTTCATAATATTTGGCAATGTTGTTGATGCAAAATCTGCTCTTACCTGCAATGTACGACCATTGGTCCAGCATCAGGAGGATTACAAGTTTTAACTCGCCGTAAGAAAGCTAGGAATGGTGTTGGATGTTCTGGGACACCATGATCTGGCCATGCAGTGAACTGGAATTGTCTAACTTCTCTCTTCTCACTCGATCCATTCTAACACATAAGAACCTCAGTGTAAATTATTTTTAGTGCCAAAACAATACATCAGAATGCAATCATCATGAAATCAAGTGAAAGTGAAATCAAGTGTTAGTCTAAAACCGTTATTTTTATCCACCTTTTTTATCACAGTCATTAAATATTTGATGAGAATTAGTGCAAGCATGGCATTAATATTCAGTATTTTTGTCTATAGTTAAGTTGGATATGAAAAATGATTTTATATAAGAAAGTTTTATATAAGAAAAAGGAAAAAAAGCTAGTCTGGTTTTGGGAGAGGAAAGGACGACAGGAGAGAAAGAAGCTACGTACTGTGATTGTCAAGAGGAGAACAAAAAAGAATGTGTAATTGTTTTTAATAATAGTGCCTTAGATTTAAGGGTGGAAATGCTCCATATTTGTAAAGTTGGTTGAAAAAAGCATGAATTTCATGGAATTTTTTTCTGTGGAAAATTTGAACAAAAGATCCAAAGGACATCTGTTAAGTTTATTTCAAGGAATTTTGCTATTGAAAATATACATTCTTTGTGTAAGTCAACATTTTGAATATCAGTGTAAAGACTTTTAATCCTCTTTATACAGAAATTTGAACACTTGCTTGTGATACTGCCAAAACTTAAATAACAACTTTGTTCCATCAAGATACTCAATGCTTGCATAACACAAACATACCTTATAAAGGGCAAATGTTCTGACACAGTATGTTGCCAGCTCTACGGTGTCCAGCAATGTGACTTGAATCAATCCATATGTTTCTGTTCCTCTGCTTGGCCAATACTGATCACATTTAACCTGCAACAAACAAATCAAGTATGAGGGGTGGGTGGGAAATGAAAAATAAAATAAGTGATGTTATGTTACTGTAAAGAAGTGGAAAACAAATGGAAACCAGCTAAAGGGAAGAATACTAAATTGAGATAGGACAGATCCAAAAGACCCCCTAGCTGCCGTGCAAATGATCCAGATCATCCAGAAGGAGAGAAGGAAGGTATGGTTCATTTGGGGAACATTACTGAAATAGCTTTTGCAGCACTCAGCATGTTGTGTGAGACAGTGGGAACTCAAGTCAGAATACTATAAGTTTTATAGGGGATTTCTTACAGTGAAGAAAGACCTTTAATGAAGCTTTATGAGTACTCTTGGAATTCCATGGTCCAGATGGTATGTCTCAGCACAACTATATAAGAATGGAATTAAGAAAAAGAAGATTCATGAAACTACTTCCTCTGATAAAAGACAATGCTTCCCCAATTTATTTTTGTCATCTTTAACTGGTAGGGGTCCACTGGAAAAAAAAATAAGGCACATTTAGTTATTATAACAAAAAGTATGGTATATTGTTACAGCTGAAGCAGAATTGATTTCTAATTGACCTTATTTTTTCTTTTCACCATGGAATAGATCTGATGGCCTTATTGAAATTTAAAATATCCAATTCCATTCTTACATAATTACTGTGCCCGGCTACTAATTGTTCTGGTTTTTGTTTTCAAGGTCTTGCTACTTGTTTGTCCAGGAAGGCCACATAATTTGAAAGCATCTTTTGATCTCTCAAGTCGGGAGATGGTTGGCATTACTCTACTATGGCAGGAAAAAGGGCTTTCTCCTCCCCCAATTCCTCTTAAGAAGCAGACAGGATGCTTAAAAAATAAATGTGTGTCCAAATGTCCTTAGAAATTCAGGTATAAACTTTATCAGCTAATACTAACAAAAAACCATATAGCTGAGATCAAATTTATTAGCTAAATGTCAAATCATGGAATACAAACAAAGCATGTTCCTTTTAATGTTATATAATAAAATATTCAAGTAACTGCCATATATACCAAATGTCTAAGCGACAGTATCTTATAAAAAGTCTCTTCTGGATTTCCTGCATTTCATAAAAATATGACCACCTGCTGAAATAAAATCAGTAGGGGTTGAATGACTTACTTTCCCACATGAATGAAAGCTGACACCTCTGCAGAACTGAGGAATTCAAATATGTACATTTATTACTAGAGAATATTCATGAACCTTCACACTCCAGCAAGCTATAAATATCAAAAGATGGTCCAACTTTGCAGCAGTTGTGCTCAGAAAAGAAATTTCCATATGTAAACCCTTTCCCCCCCCCCACCTTACACAAAAAATGATGAACATAATCCTTGACATTCAAGGGTAGACAGGCAATTTTCTGGTACAAAGATTTAGTCTCAATTCCAAATGAAAAAAAAAAGTCTCCTGAAGAAGTGCAGAAGTAAGGTTGTTATTTGCCTTCTTTTTTCAGCACCTTGGAGAGACTTCCCAGCACTACAGGGTCTCAGGTACTCTTTTCTCCCCTTTAAAAAACTGTTTAAGTGTATCTTCAAACTGTGATCTGCCTCAGCCACCTGTTGATCTTACAAGGATGAATACTAATCACCTCCATGCAGTTTTAATATCTGCTGATGTATTTGGCATTTAGCATGACATTTTCTTTTGAAGATTCAGTTTGATAAGCTTTTCAGTGCTTGGTTATTAACTACTAGATTACACTATCAGTAAAGAAATAACAGTAGAAAATTAACTTACAGTGTTATTCAGTAAAACAGCAGCACATCATGGATGTAAGATTAAAAATAATTGCACCATCCTGACTCTCAATTGGCACAATGCCACTCGTACACAGTATAAAATGATTAACCTGCCTCTGGATTAGAAAAAAAATTGGCTTCACACATGGACTTGTTATAAAAGAACTGCACACTTAGGAACATGAATGTGACGTACTGATCAGTCTGCTACCATATAGCATACATTGCTAGAAATCATCCATCTAATAGAAATCTAGTTTTCAAAGAATTCTTGTGGCCAAGACCACAGGTAAAAAAAATATTCATGTAAATCTTTTTTTCCTACTGTGCATTACCCAGCATAGATCTCCTCATGCTTTTTTCTGAATTGGTACCTTATTTTTTATCAATCAGAAGATACTGTAACTAGGAGGAACAAATTCAACTCTCTTTGCATAGTGAAGATGTTGTGTACACATCGTAGTGTAGAGGTTTTATAAATGCTTTGAGGGACAAAAATCTGATTACATATTTTGGGATTTTATTATGATACAATTTTATCTTGAATCAACATATTGAGACATGAAGAATTTCACCATATAACTACCAGACCTGTACTTACTGTATGTGAGATGTGATCTGAAAACAGATTAGATCCACAAAAGGTTAAACACAATATCCTGCCATACTAAAGTCAAATCAAATCCAAATAGTAAGGATTCAAACAAAAAATGATAAACCAATTTCATGGCAAAGATGGACTTTGTCTTTTTCTTTGATGCCAAATACAAAGGTACAGAAATATTGAGAGATGAAGTGAAAGCATGATCGGAAAGAGCATTGTCCAATGAAAAGTTCAAACAGATAAATAGAATCCTTCCATTGCACTAGGAAAAAATTAAATATTATTCTATTCTCTATGGGCTGGAAGGAGTAGCATCTTGCTGCCAGTATTGATAAGGCTAAAAAGAGAACAAGACAGCCAAGCTCTTTGGCTATCAGGCACTACTCCTAGGAGTAGAGATCATTAGCACTATGTGGACTCTTGGTGGGAAGATGTCTGGAAGGACTAGAATTTTCTTTTTTCTTTTTCACATCATTGTCATAAGGATAAGAATATTACTTTGCCAATCCTTTTGGCAAAGCAGTATTAATGAAAGAGGCATGAAGGCCTGGAATGGGAACAGAAAGTCACCTGAAAGACACATTCATGCTTATGAACACAAAAAGTATGTAGCCGTTCCTGGATCCAATAACAATGTCTATTTTTATACACTACTATTTATATATGGACAACATATATCTGTTACTGAAAACTATATAATGGCTCCAAATCACCAACGGACTCTGTATCTAATCTAATGTCTATAGGGACTTGCACAAATATGGAGTAAAAGAAGTTAGGATCTCTCAGCAGTTTGATGAAAAGGGAAAGGAAGAAAGTGAAAGGGCACCAATCCGTGTTCCAACTTCAATAAATGGCTAATTATGAACACATTCTGGTTCAGAAGGTAACAGGATTCCGTGTTTCTCACCTCAGTGAATAGTGATGCCGGCCATATGATCACGGAAGTGTCTTTGGACAATGATGGCTCCCTCAGCTAGGCAACAGAGATGAGCACTGCCACTAGAGTCAGACATACCTCAACAGAGGAAATCATTACCTATTTGCAGGGAGGAGGGGCTCTTGGCATGCATTAGAAAAGTGCATTGTAGGCAGCAGCTTATCTAGTTCGAGATTTATGCTCAGAAATTTGTGTTTTATGGACATATTGTCTCCAGGTAGACAATCACATCTAGTTTCAAGCTCAGCTTTGTTGGTCTAAGAACAATTGTATTAATTACCATGAAGGAGAAAATAAAGAGAAAGAACCAGAGCTACTCATCCTGGTAGAAGAGACTCACTTCCTCACCATAGCATCTCTTTCCCAGATAAGGGAAAGTAGATAGCAACCTTATTACCACAGAATAAGAGCTTTAACATGGAAACAATCTGAGATGAGAGTGAGTACACAAGGTAAAGTAAATTAACTACAACGACGGTAACACTACACATTGAGATTTTGTAGAAAAGCACCTTACCAAGAGACAAATATTAATGCTTCAAATCATCTGATGTATTCATGCCCTGTGACTGTCGGCTGCTTTTAATGCTCTCTAAACTCTTCCTTTAATATTTTGCTTTCATTTTATACAAATAAAACTCATGCAAGTAACAAATATGTTATCAATATTCCTCCATGCATGGCCGTGTGCATAATCCTTTTTGATATAAATTATGCATATGTTAGCAAAGTAATGGACTGATTTTTCTCTCTCTAAGGTCTGGATTAGGTCAGATAAGATTTGGGAGATGACATTTAAATTGAAAACAATAAAGTGAGAAGGGTTATAAATAAAAGAGCTCACCTTGCCCTGTAGCTTCCCCATAGACAAATAAATGAATAACTAATTCACTGTAACAACCTCATTCAATGTTCTCAGCTGTTGAATATTTAAGTTCTCAAAGCTGGAGGTAGTCAGACTTCTAAAACATGCTAATGAGCCAACTAAGTTCATTTCTGCTGATGCTCCAACCTTCCTCCCCCACCCTCTGCCCCCACAAGGAAAAAAGAAGATCCCTTTATCTATGCAGCACAGGTTAGAAATGCTGAAGCAAAGCTGCAGGACTGAGCAACAGGAAAGCAAACAAACAAAAAAATGTAATGGAACACAGAAAGATGAAGTCCCATAGCAGACGGCTTTTGCTTTCAAGATCAAGTAATTATCAAATCTGCCAATGGAGGAAAAAGCTTTTCTTTTTTGCGTCTATTTCCCAAGCTGGATAGAATACCAAACGGATGAATAACAGACTTTCTGAAATGTCATTCCTATTTTAATAGGAATTTAGGCTTTGATCCAATGGAATCCTTCCATTAGGAGGATAATGGCTGTAGAGGCTTATCACATTACTGCCCAGAGGCTCCTAAGACAGTCCCCCAATCTGTTGTGAAAGGTTGTGGTACTATCTGAGGTTCTGCAGGACTGTTGAGTGAGCAGAAGCTGACCTGCATAATGTTAATTTAGCTCACACAGTTCCTTTTCACTGTTTGTACTACCAGAAAAATAAAAATAAAAATACACATGTTAAGAACGTTCAGTATCTAATTGTCCTGCATAGCTGGAGCCAACTAGATAGGCATATCTAAGCAACTTGGGTAAGATACGATTCCCAACAAACAAGATGTTTACTGAATCTTGTGAAAAATAAATCAGTTGCAAACAGTAAAACTCAGAGTACCAAAATGTTTAAGAGAGTTTACATACGGCTTATAAAATAGAGAAACTTCTATATACTGTGCAAGTGAAGGAGCAACAACTTACTAAGATGAGACGTTTGGGCTTAGATCACCTTATATAACAAACTGTTCTCCTTGCTAAAGGAAGTAAAGCAGTTACCAAAGGAAACAGTAGTAGCATTTATTTAGATATGTTTGAAATTCCTGAAAAGCTCAGTTTTTCAAGGATACTTCTGTAATTTTCAGGGAAAGCTATGTTACCAAGGCTCCCATCAACTTCATCTAGACAAATAGCTGCGCCTGCCCTTCATCAGCTAGTACTGTATGTAGCCTTTTCACAATAGCCTGTCAAGATTTTTTTGCACTTCAGATTATGTTGAAAACAAAATGCAAATCCAAAACTAGATGATCTAGTGGGCCCAAGATGTAGATCACTCAAAGTATATAACACTGACTTAGTTTGTTTTCATGTTGCAAACTGCTCCTTGTGGGTTAACATATTTATCAGATACTACAGCTCTCGTATTTTAGCAAATACTAAACCACAGTTTAAGAAATCAAGATAGATTCCAATTCCATATTGCTATTTAATTTCAAAATTCAGAAATTATGCCAACTCTATGCTCAAGGCACAGGTATTCTATGAGAGAACAAAAACGTTATGTTGAAAATGCAGTCCCAGTAAGTGGGTTGAGCACATCTTTCAGAGAATGGTCTCACAGTAGTCTGCACTAATGTGGTAAGCTATGCTTGTTCTTATATTGAATAGCAGGTTTTTTTTCCTGTATAAAAGTTATATTTATTCCTGGAACTGAGAATAAGAAACAAAATTATGTTTGCCTAGCTGAAAGCAAATTCGATGCTGGAGCAAATAAAGCCTGTTTGCACCAAAACAAAACAGAGATTGCTAAAAAAAATCACTCTATAATGGAATGTACATCGCTAATAGATATTTGAGAGTTACAATATTAATTCAGTGTCACGACTCCGCAAACATGCTATGTGGAGCCGCGACAACCTCGGCGACATAGAGACGGATCGAGATAAGCTGACTGGTTGAGGACTATAGGCAGCAGCGGCGGCGGGGTTGATAGACCATGATCAAACCTCACAACCGGCGGGACCAAGCAGATGATGTCAGCTTCCTTCGCTGCGGCCCACGAAAGAGTGGGAGGGGGATAGCGGACTCAACGGGGAGTGGGATGACATGACACGGGTGAAATAACATGGGGAATGTGATGGGTTTAATGGGCACTTTGGCATGATGGGCACTTTGGGATGATGCGACAGGGGGAGCGGGCGTGGGGTGAGGGTTAGTGAATAAACATTACCGGATGTTAAGTAGCAGCAACGGTTTGGGGACTAATTAGCCGTATATGGTGTAAATGCTCAAAACGTAACAATAGATACTGTGCTATCATACGTTGCAACTTAGAGCTGACTTTAAACCCTTTCTTGCTCGCTGTTACCCGTTGTTCGGATTAAAGAGGAATCTACTGTTCTTGAAAATACTTGTGGTGATTGCTCATTTCATGATCGGGACGTCGGAAGAATAGCTGAGATTCGGTTTGGATATGTATGTATGTAGTGCATAACAACTTCATAATTATGTGCCTATATAGGCTGTCAAATTATTCCCATAAAATATATAGTAAGACACAAAAGAATAAAAATGTAGAACACATTATTAACAGTTTTTTTTAAATAGAAGCATTAACCATTCCCCGATTATGGTCTTATGTATGCCTGTGTGTATTAAATGTATTGGCTGCCTATCTTACCATAGGCCAACAAATGTATTAATTATTATTTTTTATGCCACCCACCTCTCCTGTAAGATGACTGGGTGGTTATTTATGATACAAATAACTAGCTAGCTCCGTTCACTTTTCATACTCTTATCCCAACATGTCTCTTTTATGATTGGTAAAACACCAATGTGATAAAGCTAGGAGTACTTTCAGTTTCAATAAAATGTAGTTTTCCTTGTTGCAAATTGGTAGTACCAATTTTAGTACTAAGGACAAAAGTACTAGGTAGTACTAGGTCAAAACTCTAGATTTACTAGAGTAAAATATATGTAGACTACAGTTAAAACCAGTATTACTGCATTTTCTACAGGAACTGATTTATCATGTATAAAAGAGCTCTAAGACTTCAAAGATACTTCATGTTGTTTTTCCCTCCTACACAAAACCTCAAGGAAATTCAGTACTCTGTGTCTCAAAGTTTCCATTTGTGCCTCGAGGATAAAGTTGATGCATCAAAACAATTGCGAACAATGTTTGTGAGCTGAATTGAAAAAAAAAAGAACATTTTATAGTGTTGTCAACTTGAAAATTGCTGAACCAATCAGAGCTACAATAGGAAGACCAGGGCTGTCCGTGGCAACTTTAATATTTGTGGACTTCAAGTTCCAGAATTCCCCAGCCAGTCATGCTGCGAGAGACACTTCAAAAAAATAAATAAAAGAAAGCTTACTGAATTACATCAATCACAAAGAAGAAACTTTACCCTAGATCTTTCCTCTAATTTGGTCATCATGACAACAGTGGCACTCCTTTGCTCCCACATCATTCTCCAGAAGTCTCCAAAGGTTTCGGGAAGAGCTCCTTGGGTTGCGATGTAAGCGTTCTGCTTTCTGTAACCATCTATATAGTTAGCATTTATATAATCACTGCCTGGTATGCCTAAAAAAAAGGGAAGAAAAAAAGACATGATTAATTTTAATTCAGTTATGAACAGTAATTTTTATTTTTATGCCAGAACAAGGAACTAGGTGGCCCAGGAGTGCTAATATATTGTTGCAGAGTATATAATAGAATCTTAAAACCCTGTCCAAATTTATCTCTGCCCAACCAAATGAAGTTAAGGTTATTTTGAGTTTCTTTCCTGATTTAATCTTTGTGCTATGTAATCACTTCTCCAGAATCCCCTTCCATTCTTTCCCAATATCATCTCTAAATTCTTTTATAAGCATACATAGTTTGGTGCCTGAAGGACTGAAGTCAGAACTGAAGAAGCTTCTTGGATGAGGAGTGAAACGTCTTCAAGGAAAAAAGAAAGGAAGTCCAGTTGCCTTTTGGAAAAAATAGCTTTGGGACAACCATGACTTGAATGACTGAGCATCTCCACAGACATTTTGATTCAAAGAACTAGAAAAAAATTGGGAAACTTATTTTGGCTCAAACATGATACTCTTTCTAACCAATGCCTTATTCTTGTATGCCGGGGTATGTATTATAGTTTCCGGATTGCATAAAAGTATGATTCTAGTGACCTCTGAAAGTTGCTACCAAAAACTGTTAATGTAACAGAAAATTAAATGACTAATTTACTGATTATAATATATGTGTATATTTTTTCTCCTTTTTTCATGCACTATTTTGTGGAATTTAACTGTACGTATGTCATGAAAAGGCCAAATGTGACATTTATAAAAGTATGCAACAGGGGTGTCAAACCCAAGGCCCGTGGCCTGTATCCAGCCTGCGATGTGGTTGGATCCGGCCCATGGGGCTGTTCTAGTCTACCCGCATTGCTTCAGCCCTGTCTACCCAAAGCAGAGAGGAAAGATCAGGCCAGTGAAGCTTTGGCCCGGTATACTTGGTGTGAAGAGGAAAGCCAGGAAAGCTTCAGCCCAGTCTACCCAATGCAGAATAGGCCAGCGAAGCTTCGGCCTGGTCTATCTGGTGTGAAGAGGAAAGCCAACGAAGCTTTGTCCCAGTTTACCCAATGCAGAGAGGAAATATCAGGCCAGCGAAGCTTCGGCCCGGACTACCTGGTGCAAAGAGGAAAGATCAGGCCAATGTAGCTTCAGCCCGGTCTACCCAATTAGGCCAGTGTGGCTTCGGCCCAGTCTACTCAATGCGAACAGGAAACATGCCAGCAGTTTGGGGAGTGGTGTCAAGCTGGCCACGCCCACCTAGTTAGCCATGCCTACCTAGTTAGCCACACCCACCAAGTCAGCCAAGCTCCCCGCCCCCCCCCAAGGTCAACAACAATCCTGATGCGGCCCTCAATGAAATTGAATTTGACACCCCTGGTATACACATTTATCGGGGATACATTTTAGGTTAATTGCTCTGTAATTCCATAGTTTTTACATTTCTTACATAGAAAGATTTCAGTAATTGCTAAAATATTAAATATCTACTGTATGCACAAATACATACATGGCATATGACATACATGTCAATTCCAGGAAATCAAGCTATTAAAATTATATATTTATAGGGAGTTACACAGTGGAAAACAGTAAGATTTTAATGATACAGATAGCCCAAAAGTTATGTTGTTAAGTTAGAAATTTAAAGGTGTGTTTTGCTCCACTTTTCTTGTCACATTTGTCAAGTGAATCACTGAAGTTGTTAAATAAGTAAAATGGTTGTTTAAGTGAATCTGGCTTCCCCATTTTCTTTGCTTGTCAGAAAGTTGAAAAGGTGATCATATGACACTGCAACCATTATAAATAAAGGGCCTTGGTGGTGCAGGCTGTTAAACACCTAGCACTTAGCTCCAGCTGCCTGCAATTAGTGCAGGCTCGAATCCCACCAGGCTCAAGGTTGACTCAGCCTTCCATCCTCCCGGGGTAGGTAAATTGAGGACCCAAGATTGTTGGGGGCAATAAGCTAACTTTGTAAAAATGCCGCTTTGGGGGGATGGCAAAAGCCTTAGTAATAAGCAGGCATATACAATTGAATGAAGGCTATTGCTGAGCACATTGGGTTGTGCTCCAAATATTGTAAGCCGCCCTGAGTCTCCGGAGAAGGAGACTTGTGAATTTAAAAAAAAATGAGCCAGCTGTCAAGCATCCAAATGTAAATCACACGACCATAGGATCATAAGTGTGCAACACATGCTGCAATGCTCATAGGTGTGAAAAATGATCATAAATCATTTTTTCCAGTGCCGTTGAAACTTTGAACAGTCACTAAACAAACTGTTGTAATTTGAAAACTGTATTCCAGACCTTTAAGATAGATGTTTTACATTAATTGCATATTTTAATGAATTGTAACTTATATTGAGTAGATTAATTAATTTGACATTGCACCGGAAATGAAGATATGTCACGTTTCTCAGACACTTACAAACCTAAAAATAGGGTTTAATTGTTAAAATGGTGAAGAAAGTCCAAAAAAATAAAAATAAAAAACATTGAATTTTCTTCATTGATCTTCTGTGATTTTACAGTATTTTGTATTAAGAAAAAATATATTGCAGCCATGTTTAGACAATGTTATTTTGACATCCCATCAAAATAAATGGAAAATCTTGAACGTCAGAAAAGAAAAAAAATTCTAAAAGTTCAACAGAATGATCTCATTACAAGATTTTTCATATATATATATATATGCTGTGTCCTGAAGTTCCCCCTCTGGTCCATTCCAGCAGGGGGCGCCAGCTGCAACCTGATTGGTCGAACAGTTTGACAGCTGACTATATAAGGAGCTGTCAAACAGGCCAACAGCTGTTGCCTCATGGCTGAGTGGTTTATTCGCTGTTAGCGCGCGAATTTGAATAAAGCCTGAGCAACCTTCTAGCCGCCTCACCTCATTCTGTTGTGCGTTCGTTCCCAGTATGAAGCACTGGCGACAAGGATGGGATCTCCACCCTCGAGGCATTAGGCGAGCTTGAAGTCCCTGAGGGACAACTAAAAGTGCTGATAACTGTGGCAGTGAGAGCCAAACAAGCCAGAAGGGCATTTGAAAGAGCAAAGTCACGCTGAGAGAGCTCAATAAATCCATCCAGCCACCTGCCTAAGGAACAAAGGCTCTGTGAAGCGGCTAAGAATGGCAGCGTTAAACACATTCACGCTATTTGAAGTTTCGTCAGAAATTGGGAATCATATATCGAGCGTTTTGATTGTTTCCTGGAGGCAAACGATCTGGTGGATTTGACAGGCAGCCGGCGAAGGGTGCTGTTTTTAAATTTCTGTGGCAAACAAATGTTTGACACAGCTCGAGCTCTGTTAGCACCTCAACCCTTAAATGCTGTTACTTGGGAGGCCTTAATGGCCAAGCTTAAGAACCATTATGCTCCCACTCCCTCATGAATTGCCCGAGGGCATGTATTTCGCCGGAGAGAGCAAGCTGAAGGGGAAAGTGTTAGTCAGTTTAAGGCAGGTCTCCGGACAGCTGCTCTCCATTGCGAATTTAAAGAGCTGGATGAGGTTTTGCTGGATGGGTTAGTCTGTGGGCTAAGAGACCTCCGAATCCAGCGCAGACTATTAGCAAAACCTGACCTGACTCTACAATCAGCATTAGATGAAGCTTGCGCTGCGTAGCTATCCAACAGATCAACGATTGAGATCAAGGGAGCGAGCAGCCCAGCGGCAGAAAAGAAAACCTTAGCTGTCCATCAAGAAGAGGCTACTGAGGAAGATGCCAATTTACCAGGAGATGACGACATCCACCGATTGAAGACTGCATCAGGTAAATATTGGCAATCCACAAAAACAGCCCAGGCACAATCCTGCATGGGGTGTGGGGGCAACCATCCACGAGCAGTTTGCAGGTTTAAAAATGCAAACTGTCAGCGCTGCGGAAAAAAGGGCCATTTAGCTAGGAAGTGTAGGGCTATCTTGCCTGATGACAGAGTCCAGGCAAAACAGGAACAAAGTAAGGGGCCCCCTAGAAGAGTTCCCAGATCGGGAGATGATTGTTTCACAATTCAAAGGGATAATTGCCAGTTTAACCCCAGAGTAGGGCAAACAAACTTATCACTGAAGAAAAAAATATTTCTTGCAGTTAAAATTGAGGACAGGATTGTCAAATGGAGGTTGACACAGGATCTTCTTTATCTTTGGTAAGTTGGAGCACAATAAAAAGATTAGTGCCCAAAATGGCAAAGAAAAGATTGAGACCCTGTTCCCTCACATTAAGAGACTATCAAGGGAATAAAATTCCCATTTTGGGTCTGACTAAAGTGACTGTACGTTTCAAACAATTTGAAGGCCGCCTCCCATTAATAGTAGTGGAAAGGGCTTTACCAAGTTTGTTGGGTCTGAATTGGTTGAAGCCCTAGGTCTGGCCATAAGTGGCGTAAATGCCACTACTGGTCAAAATGCTGACACGTTAGACACACTGGAAAAGAATTTGCCAGTGTGTTTGACAACAACTTAGGTAAATATACAGGTAAACCTATTTCATTGAATTTAGACCCATCAATTCAACCTAGGAGATTGAAAGCGAGGCGGGTGCCCTTCGCACTTCACCAAAAAATTGATGCAGAACTTGATAAACTGATATCGCAAGGGGTATTAGAACCCATAGATCATGCTCCTTGGGAAACACCAATTGTCATGCCAATCAAGGCTGACAGATCTATCAGGGTGTGCGCAGACTATAAGGCGACGCTTAATTTAGCCTTACAGCAAAGCGCATACCCAGTCCCTGTGGTGCAACATCTGTTGCACTCACTGGGCAATGGAAATTTTTTTGCAAAGCTTGCCATGGCTCAAGCGTATCAACAGCTGCCGGTGGACTCAGCCACTGCAGAAGCTCAAACAATAGTAACTCATATTACAGATGCAATAGGTTACAATTTGGAATTAGTACTGCCACAGGCATATTCCAGTCTCTAATGGAACGACTCTTGCATGGTACCCCTGGAGTCGTTCCATATTTTGACGACATAATTGTGTCAGCTAGAGATGAAAAATCATTGTTAGACAGTTTAAGGGAAGTTTTCAAAAGATCCCAGGCCAAGGGTTTGAAATTAAAAAAGAACAAGTGCCAATTGGGCGTACCTAAGGTGGAGTTCCTGGGATTCCTGATTGATGCTGCTGGAATACATCCTACGACAGCTAAGGTCCAGGCCATAAAGAACGCCCCCACTCCAAACAACAAAACGGAGCTGCAGGCCTTTCTAGGCCTCCTGAACTTTTACGCCATTTTCATTCCTCACAAAGCATCAGTTGCTGAACCCCTTCACAGACTTTTAGACAAAAAATCTCCTTGGTTTTGGGGTAGGAAAGAAGCCAACTCTTTCAGGGCTGTAAAGGACTTGTTAACTTCAGACTCTGTTCTTATACAATTCAATGAATCTTTACCAATAGTGTTGGTATGCGACGCTTCCCCATATGGAATAGAGGCAGTTTTGAGCCACAGACTGCCAAATGGCTCTGAGGCCCCTACAGCATTTTTCTCTAGGACCCTATCGCCAGCAGAATGAAATTACAGCCAAATAGATCGTGAGGCCCTTGCTGCCATAGCTGGCATTAGACATTTCCATGAATATGTTTATGGACATAAGTTTGAACTGATAACTGATCATAAACCCTTACTTGGGTTATTCGCCGGGGATAAGCAGACTCCTCAAATACTCTCCCGCGAATGACAAGGTGGGGTTTTTTTTTGGCAGCATATTCTTACATACTGACATATCGCCCGGGCAAACACATCAGCCATGCTGATGCCCTCAGCAGGTGCCCACTTCCAGCTACATCAGAAGACCAGGAGGCTGATGAATCCATTCTCCTCATTGACCACCACCAGGATTTCCTATTGACTGCTGCTGACATCGCTGCCCATTCGGCTAAAGACAAACTCTTACTGCAGATTCTGGACTGGGTGAAAAGGGGATGGCCACAAGTGACTGTTCCTCTTGATTACCAGCCTTTCAAAATAAGGCAACAAGAGCTATCTTGCAGCAAAGGGTGTTTATTATGGGGAAGCAGAGTGGTAATTCCCACATCATTACAAAAGCATGTACTGGAGGTGCTTCACAAGGGTCACCCGGGCATAGTTCGTATGAAGTCTTTAGGTCGAAGTTATATGTGGTGGCCAGGGATGGATCAAGCGATACATGAATGGGTGTCAGGGTGCCAGCAATGTCAGGAATCTAGGCCATTACCCACAAAAGCCCCAGTAAGGCAATGGGAGAATCCCAGAGGTCCTTGGTCACGCATTCATATTGATTTCGCTGGCCCATTCCAAGGCCAGACATTCCTCATTGTAGCAGATGCGTTCTCCAAATGGGTTGAAATTGTGTTAATGACCTCAACCACAGCAGAAGCTGTTAGCTTAGCCTTACAGAAAATATTTGCCACACATGGGCTGCCAGACATAATTGTGTCAGATAATGGGCCACAATTTACTGCAAGGAGTTTTGAACTGTTTCTCATTGGGTTGGGAATACGACATGCATTGACTGCCCCTTTTAATCCCACTAGTAATGGATTGGCAGAACAAGGAGTAAGATCTGCTAAAGAGGCCCTAGCAAAGATGGGCCCAGGGCCATGGCCCAGTAGGGTAGCCCAGTACCTGTTAATTCAGCATTCTACCCCATGCTCAACTACAAACCATAGTCCAGCAGAATTGTTAATGGGTCGAAGGCTGAGAACTATTTTAGATAGGTTGCATCCTGAGTTTACACCAGAAAAGCCCTTAAACTCACACAGCAACACCAGGGAATTCATGGTAAGAGACCAGGTATTCGCTAGGAATTACGCGGGAAATCCCCTTTGGCCACAAGCATCCATAACGAGCGTAACAGGGCCATGTTCCTACATTATAACCTTAGAGGATGGCCGAATCTGGAGATGCCACATTAACCAGTTAAGGGGGCAAGGGAGCATGAGGCCAGGGTTGTCATTAGCCAGGGAGATTGCGGAACTACCAGAATCCAGCACAAGACCATCGGCACCCGCAACACAACAAGGGTCGCACTCACCAGAAGGACCATCGGTAGAGAGATCGCCAGCAGAGAGTCCGGTTGCAGAAGTTCCAGCCGGAGTGGTTCCCGCTGAGCCAGCACTGCGCAGATCGACTCAGATCCGACGCCGCCCGGCCTACCTCGAAGATTACGCATGCGCTATCAAGGTGGGAAGGAGTGCTGTGTCCTGAAGTTCCCCCTCTGGTCCGTTCCAGCAGGGGGCGCCAGCTGCAACCTGATTGGTTGAACAGTTTGACAGCTGACTATATCAGGAGCTGTCAAACAGGCCAACAGCTGTTGCCTCATGGCTGAGTGGTTTATTCGCTGTTAGTGCGCGAATTTGAATAAAGCCTGAGCAACCTTCTAGCCGCCTTCTGCCGTTCCTTTCTCGTTCCCAGTACGAAGATAGATAGATAGATAGATAGATAGATAGATAGATATATATATATATATATATATATATATATATATATATATATATATACCCAATTCTCATTTTCCACTAAAATATCTTTGAAGTAAAATGCTGGCTTTTTTTGATCCTATTAAATTTCAACAGACTTTGGACAGATTTTTTAAATCGTATAGATTATTTATGAAACGCTTTGACCTGCGGTATCATCTCTGGTGCCACTGAATATTGATAAAAGTTTTTAAAAAGCCTACAGTATATAAGAAGAAACAAGTTGCAGCCAGTATTTGGAGTTTTCAGTGCTAAGGGAAAAATGATAACCTTTCTGTAGGTCTTGGATTCTTTTTGTTTTTAGAGTGAAAAGTGAAGGAAAAAATGGAAAGAAAACGATCATAAATACCAAATATGAGAAGAATTGTACACTAATTACCAATATTTTAAGATTATTTCTCATTCTAGTTCTCTTTTCTAGCATATCTGCATGTACCTTAAGTACCTTAGAGAAGTCATGTAAATGTTGATTTTAGTAGGCTGTTATAATACTGTCTTGGATACGTAATAACATTACCAATTTTTAAGAATGAGCAACTTATTCTCAGCTACAGTTTAAGTTTAATTCAAGGTATAATCCCACTGCAGTTGGTGAAAATATAGTTCCATGTATATGTGTGCACAAGATTGCCATTTTATTTTGTAAGCTACCATTTGATGTATCCATCTGATGTAGACAAAATATTTTGAAAAGTAAATGTCAACACAAAAAGACTTAAATTATAAATACATATGAAATGGAGAAATGTTGAAGGAAGATATTTGAAGGTTCTGTATTTATGATTAGGGTCTGATAATTCTTGGGTATGCAGTAAGTGTAGGCCCAAGTAATCTGTAGACTGTACAACAAGGTTGTTGCCAGAATCCTAGGAATTGCTAACAGTCATTTCTGCAAGTGTTTGGTACACACAGTAGTAGCTAAGGAATACTAAATACACAGCAAAAATGTCTAAGTACTAGCCCCTGTTGACATACACTGAATATATTATTTTATCCTAGTCAGATTATTTAGATTGAAAACATATACATATTATGCAGGATTGATTTAATTGAAACAATTATACCAGAATAGACTGCTGTTTGATTACTACATTTTGATTTACTAAGGAACTAAAGATAAAAGATCATAGGAACTCTTGGAGTACATTAGGGCTCATATTCAGTGCAATTAAATTTGGGGGGGATTACTGTTTTTATTCTTTTTATATTGGGTTTTTATTGTTTGTAAGGTGCCTAGAGTCACTGAAAGTGAGTGGCAGCCCTATAATTTTTAAAATAAATAAATAAATAGATTTATTGTAATCAATCTATAACATATTTCAATAATACTGCAGATAAAACTTTTTAATGAAATTAACAAACAATTAAAAAGTTTAGCTTATTGCATTTTCTGCATGTTATTTACAGTATTGAGCCATGGTGCCGCAGTGGTTAGAATGCAGTATTTCAGGCTAATTCTGTCGAATGCCAGAGGTTCGATCTTCAAACTGGTTCAAGGTTGACTCAATCTTGCATCCTTCTGAGGTCAGTAAAATGAGGACTCATTGTTGGGGGCAATATGCTGATTCTGTAAACTTAGGTATTATGAAGCAATATATAAGTTGTTTATATATTGTTATTGCTATTTTGTATCTATATAAGTGCTATTGTTATTGCTATTTTGAAAACCCTTATAAGGCATATTAATTCTTTTGCATCATTCTTATAAATAAACAAATTTAATATGTGATATATTAGCATATTTCTTTTCCTTAGCATGATATATTTTATATTAGCTGACAAATGTGGCATGGATATTATAAAAAAGTAAGTAATGTTATAATATTAATAATTGTTAATTAAGATAATATAGCATTGTTAATTTTGAAAAATAATTTAATTTTATTAATATATAGTTAAAGGCCAAATATCACAAAAAAATTAGAAGTGCAGATATAGATAATCATGTCTATTTGGGAAATATCAATTTTGGAGAATTTGCATTAAATGATGAATAAGAATGAATTTCCACTATCACTATGCTTTATTTCATGTAACCTAGTTACAAAGTGTACACTAAGCCTTTTAAAGCCATGATTTTCAACAAAAGAGATTTTGGGATTTAAAAAGTTTTTGGAGTGATGAAAAGCTTTTCAGGAATTTCCTGAATGTGGAAATACAAGTTAATGATTCAGAAAATAATACCAGCTGGGCAAAATGCCACAAACCTTCCATCTATCAAAAGTGACAAAACCTTTCTCCAAAAACAGATGAGAAGAAGAATGATGTCAACAAGAGAAATATAGAGCTAGTGCACATTATAACTAGAAGATATGGATTGGGCATTTATAAGAGAAACATTTTTTCTAGATAACTTATGAGTACATTTACAAATCTCTGATATTGTTCTGTGATGCATCATTTACTTCAAAATAAAACACATAAATATAAACCACTGAGCAACATACAATGGAAAAACAAAAATCCTTCCCTGCATTAGCAAGATGATGAGACAGCTGGCATCTAGCCATGACAACTTATGTATTAACATCATTCAGCAAAGAGCATACTTCCAATGCTTAATATAAGATGCTCCTAATATTTTTGAAGCTATTGCTACTGGTATGCAGATGTGGTTCATTTTTATATTTTGGATTCATTATGTATTTCTTTAGTTACAATAAAAAGTGAAAAAAAAAAAACCCAAACAGCTATATTATTAATAAATAATTTAGCCCAGTAACAATAAGGTTTTTTTTTAGAAAAGTAGAATTGAGAAATGGGTGATTTAATAAGTTACAGAGTTTTTGTATAATATAGTTTATTAAACTTAAACTGAATGCCTGAACTTTTATTCTTATTTTTTTGGTTGTTGTTTTTGTTGTATTGTTTTTGTGTACTCTCAGAATCATATATATTTCATAAATGTGATATAAATTTACCAAAGAAAGAAAGAAAAAGATGAAATGAAATATGATTGCTTCTTTCTTGGGAAATATTGCATACACTTGGGAACCCAATTTGAGGATACTGAAAGCCATATTGATGAAATTTATTTGTACAATTTATTGCACTCTATGACTATCATTAAGTGTTGTACCTTCTTAACTCTTTATGAATGTATCTTTTCTTTTATTTATACTGAGAGTATTTGCACCAAGACAAATTCCTTGTGCGTCCAACCACACTTGGCCAGTAAAGAGTTATATATATCACAAGAGTGTGTAGGTACTTTTTATCACAAGCATAACAATAATTTGGATATAGTAATCAGATATCCATCATTTTAATTTCCAGGGTTATTTGTTGTTATTTTTATAAGAACAAAATTGAAAAAAGTTTAATGGGTAAAAGTTTTTCTTGAGTTAAGGATTGTGAGAATCTAATAGAGGCTGTACATAACTTTTGAGTTTCTCCTATCTTATGAATGATCAATCTTATGAAATGTCTGAAATCTGGTTGTGAATTGGTTTAACCAATAAACATCTAGCGAAAAAAGATAATATCACTGCTAAGATCCATCTCATTTTGCTCTTCATAGTGAAATGAAAGCAAAATATTAATTAGAACATAGTGCCCGGACAATTTTTTTTTCTGGGGTGGGCCGTATAAAGAAATGATGTCTCAGGAAGAAAGCAATGGCAACTCACTTTCAAAATCTGTGTCAACTAAACTATTAACTTACACACATAATTGCCAGAAATCAAGACTGCCCCAAAGACATCATTCTCTTCTTCATCTGTGTATACTAATTTGTCTAGAGAAATATAGAGTCTCATGCTTCAGTAGGAGCTGGACTGGAAGTTCCTTCCAACTGTGTTATTCTGTATCATATTTTCCAACTTTGTTTAATGCTCAAAGTTTGAGTTCTGACACACACATATATTTAGACACTGATATATATGTATGTATATACATGTATATATATATATACACACACACACACACTTTGTGGAATATGAGAAACAGTGCAATGCAATGTGTTAGATAAGCCAGGCACCATGAGCTTGTAATCCAGCTACTCTGGAGGCAAAGGCTGCCAAGTCACTTGAGCTCAGGAGTTCTGGGCTTCAGTGGACTATGTCTGCACCACGTTTGACATCAATATTGTGATCCCCAGGGAGCCGAGGGCCATCAAGTTTTCTAAGGAGGGATGAACTGGCCCAGGTCAGAGACAGAATAGGTCAAAACTCCTGTGCCGATCAGATATAGTGAACTTCCATTGTTACTGCTTTTACAACCCGACATTCTTCTTGGATAATACTAAACAGAAAAGAGGTTGAATGTTTTATCTGTATAAATGTAAATAAAAGAATATTCTGTATTCCATTTATTGTATTCAGTGAACAAAGTTGTCAAATAGCTTTAATTAGACTTCACACTTTATTTGCGGAATGAAATTGCATCATGGAATTGTTTCAAGTCTTGACAAAGGCTAAGTATTGCACAATCTTCATATTTAAGACAAATTAAACCATAAACCTTTGTTTTAGGGATGTTTTCCTAAGTAATGTGCCACTTAAGGGAATTTTTAAAAGAGAGTTAAAACTAATAGGATTAAGCTTCATAGCACTTGTAAATAATTATCTTCAGAAAATAGATGAATTCACAAAAGGGAGCAAAATGTACTATTGATGATGAGGGTATATGGGGGTGTGCATTCACATTTAGTTTCAGTTGCAGAAAATTAAATTAGATGTACATAAAATGTTTTTCATGGTGAGATTAGCCTGCAACAAGGTCCATATTTGTAAGCAGATTAGTAGAGTTAATAGTCCCCACACATACACAAAGGGAATAAAACTCATTGGGGAAAAAACAATAGTGAGAACAAACTATTTAAATAATAAATGATTATGGAATTTCAAAATGGTTTGTACAAGAAGCCAAAGAATGTATAAAGCAAAGTTGAATATAAAAAATCATGAAGTATGACAAAAAGAAAAGATACATAAATAAAGGAATTTTGTTGAATTGATGACATCTATACATAATCCTTTCTTTAAAATGGGCATGGGAGAATATATATAGAATTAACTCATTTTATTCTTGTAATAATTTGTGAGCGGGATAATGATGTGTGCAGAGGCTATAATTCTATACTTTTTGATAGAAATAAGCATCACTAAACATGTACTTCTTTTGGACTTGGTAAGTGAAAGAATGATAATGAATTTTCAGCTAGACAGAGAACATTATATTATCCATATCTCATACTGATATTCTGATGCTGGTACAGAATTAGCTTTTAGAGCCAATGCTATTTCATGTTAATTCCTGCTGTGTCCTAATGAAATATTTAATGAAAAATAGGAGTTTTTTTTAAAAGACCTAAATCTACCATTAAAAGGATAAAATTAAATATGCATTCTAGGCTAAACACGTTGGAAAAATTCCTCTTTAAAATTTCTCTATCAAACTAGTTGTTTCTATGGTTACACCAAAACAAATGCATCTGTAAGATGAATGTAATACAAGATAGCACATATATTTTCACCTTTGGAATGTTTACTGTTTCTTTGAAAGTTAGCAATAAAATCTTAATGCTTGGAAAACATATTCATGGTGTTATAATCCAGGCTTTAAAGACAGTATTATATCCAGTTCTTTTAAATAGAAAAGTAGTATTTTAAAAATATAAAGGAGCTTTTATAGCTTTAACATAAAACTCTTCCAAAAGGCCACCCAAAAACAATCAAAAGAAAAAACGGAATATATCTAACTATTTTTCAAGACATTGAATTAAAGAATCTAAAACTGACTGATCTCAAAATGATAGTATCAATTAGAATATGTCAGGAAACTCAGGATGCAGCCTAATAATAATTTTGCTTCCATCAATGGTACAAGAAGAATACAATATCTTTCTGCAATTATTTCAATATATGTGTCAGAAGTTTGGTAGATCCTTGGGACAAATGTGGTGTATATATGAGGGTGTTACAAAGAAGGTGAAATTACCTTTCCGCCATAGCTCATGGGAGTAATTTCACTGGCAAATGATAAACTTTGAAAGTTATTTTAGATGCCACACCAGATTGATCTGAAGGGATGTGATATAGTGATGCTTCCAGTGACACAAGTTCTGAATTTGAAACAAAAATGTTTGAGATCCAGCACTTATTCAATCAGGTCTCATTGGATAACCTTAAACAAGACAGATTCTCAAAGCTATAGTCAATATGCGCCTGATTTTCGCCGCTGTTTCCGTTTGCCTTGCCTTGGGGTCTTTTAATTAGGGGTTTTAAAACTTTAATTCGGCTTAATTGTTTAATACTCTTTTAAATGAATTTATTTATTGTTGTTTTTAATTGTAAGCCGCCCCGAGTCCTTTGGAGAGGGGGCGGCATATAAGTCGAATGAATAAATAAATAAATAAATAAATAAATAAATAAATAAATACCCGCTGGCGCCTGTGGCAGCGACGGCGGCGGGAGACGGTGGGCGTGCAGCGTTGAGGTCGCCAGTGGCAGTGGCGACAGGACTTTGGTGCTGGGAGCGTTGCCAGGAAGAGGTGGCGCTGGTGCAGAGGACATTAGCGCCAGCGCCCAGGACTCAGCTCTCGCCCTTGCGCTCATTTCCTGCAGCGGTCCCATCAATTTTGAGGACCTGCGAGGTCGCTGGTGGCAGCAGTGACGGTGGGGAGCAGTAACAACAGCAGGGTCGCTGGTGGCAGCGGCGATCTCTCTGCGGCTTGGAGAGTGCTGTAAAGAGTTGGGCGATTTGGGCGCGGATGACAACGGCGCCATTGTCTAAGATGGTGAGGATGGGGCGGCGGATCGGCGAATGGCCTCATTGGGCCTGGAGGCGGAGGTGGTGTTGGCCCGAGGTTGCAGCCGGTCTTGGTCCCCTTGTACCATCAATTTTACCAGCTATCCCACCACCTGGTGTGTGAGTAGTCCTTCCTGGCATTTTTGGGAATGGGCCGGAGGCTCTGTCCGTCCTCCCTTTCCCCCCCACTCCCTTATTCTTTCTGCCTTGTCTTCTTTGGCCTGTTACATCTGTAACATCTGCTACATCTTTACCTGGCCACAGACTATGAACTGTGCCTCCCCTTCCTCCTCTTCACCTGATGGACGCTGGCCTGGGGTTTTTGGGCATTTCCTACCGATTTGCTGTGGTGAGAAGGCAGCATGGTGGGGACGCCTTTTCCCCATTATTACGGCCTGGCTCATGTCATCTGTCCTGATCGACTTTCCGGAGAGCCCCGCGGTGAGAGCGAGGTGGCTGCAGGCCCAAGCATGGGATTGTACCATCGACCCACAGGACTTTGGCAAGAGGGCAGTCCTGATATATGTTCTTGGACCTCCCGGTAGCCGGTTAATTGGACTCTATTGGGTGCTGCTATTACCATTTTAACATCCTTAACATCTGTAATGGCCGGACTTCTCTTCCAACCACAAACTATACCCCCAGATATTCCATCATCTCAAAATCTGGACCTATTCTTCGACAGAGCTGCAGGCCTTAAGGGAGTGCCCTCTCTCCTGGGTATGGCCCTTTGGACTCTCGATGGTGTATCTCGAGGACGGGTTATGGAACCCTGAGAGATGGCACAGCACAGGGAAGGGGTGGGGTCTTGGGAAGGGCAATAAGAGGCCTAGTGGGGCTTTGTTGATCCGGTTTTTGGACCGTTTCTTAAGGGGGTTAGGGAGGGGTGTGGGTTGTAAGAAGGGGATTCAGCGCAGCCCAGAGCGGGGTCATGGTGGGGGGGTACTGGGGGGTGCCGGTGGGGCCCCGGAGGACAGGGTGGGAGCGGCGATTTCCAGGGTGGTTGGGTTCGGCAGGCGACAACGAGGCATGGGGCCAGATCAAGCTAAGGGAGCACGCCCCGATGTCTCTATGCAGTGGCGTGCTCCGACCCCGATGCCTCTTCCCAATGTCCTGGGGACCCGGGATCTAGGACCCCTGGACTCCGGCTGGTGTACTTTAATGCCAGGTCCGTGGCTAATAAGGCCACCCTCCTCTGTGAGGTAATCGAGGAGGAGGCCGCGGATCTGGCCTGTATCACTGAGACCTGGGTGGGCCCAGAGGGGGGAGTCCCTCTAGTTGATCTATGCCCCCAGGTTTTCGGGTGTTGCACCGCCTCGGGTCCAGGGAAGGGGTGGAGGGGTAGCTGTTGTTATTCGAGAAGCCCTGATTCCAAGGGAGGTCTCTGTTCCGGAGATAGGCGGGTGTGAAGCCCTCCTTTTGAGATGCGGGTCTGAGAGTCGGATGGGCTTGCTGCTCACATACATTTCCCCCAGCTGTGTGGCAGCTGCCCTGCCTGGGCTGCTTGACGCCATCTCGGGTCTGGCGGTGGAGTTCCCAGGACTTATTGTCCTGGGCGACTTCAACTTGCCTTCTCTGGGAGCAGCCTCAGCTTTGGCCCAGGAATTCATGGCCTCCATGGCGGCCATGGATCTGACTCAAGTGATTGACGGCCCAACTCACGAGGGGGGCAACATGCTCGACCTGGTTTTTGTCTTGGAGCAGTGGCGTAGTGATCTGGGGAGTGGTGATCTTATTATCCACCCCGTTCCATGGTCAGATCATTATCTCCTACGGCTGGCTTTTCGACAAGCTGCCCCACACTGCTGGGATGAGGAGCCCCTCAGGTGGTTCCGCCCCAGGCCTGATGGACCGGAAAGGTTCCAGGCAGAGCTGGGTTTTTTTCCTACATCCCTGGTCCACGGCTCTGCCGAGACCCTGGCGGCCACTTGGCAGCAGGCGGCCATGGGGGCTCTTGACAGAGTTGTCCCCATGCGTCCCCTTACTCATCGCAGATCCCGTGTGGCTCCATGGTATACCGGGGAGCTCCGGGAGATGAAGCGATGGAGAAGGGGTCTAGAGAGCAGGTGGAGGTCGACCCGCTCCGAATCTGACCGAGCCCAGTGGAGAGCCTATATCAGGACCTATCTGGTAGCTGTGAGAGCAGCGAGAAGGGTTTATTTCTCTGCTCTCATAGCATCTGCAGGCAACTGCCCAGCCGCCCTGTTCGGGGTCGCCCACTCCCTCCTCCATCCGGGAGCTGAGGTGGATCCCCTGCGGGGTCGAGCTGAGGAATTTGGTCAGTTCCTGCAGGATAAGATCGCTCGGATTCGGGGGGGGCTGAACTCCAATTTGCCGTGGTCTGATGCCGAGGGTGCAAGTGGTCTAGCTAATGTAATCTGGACTGAGTTCGATCCTGTTTCTGAGGATGAAGTGGACAGGATTATGCAACGACTGAGTTCCACCACATGTTTGTTGGACCCATGCCCTTCCTGGTTGGTTTATGTCTCCAGGGAGGTGACATGCGGCTGGCTCCGGGCAATGGTCAATGCTTCTCTGGGGGAGGGTGCCTTTCCTGCTGCCCTGAAGGAGGCGGTGGTGAGGCCTCTCCTGAAGAAGCCTGCCCTGGACCCAGCCGAATTAAACAACTTTCGTCCGGTCTCCAACCTTCGCTTTTTAGCGAAGGTTGTTGAGACTGTGGTGGCTCAGCAATTTCTGCTTTTCCTGGATGAAGCGGACTACCTGGATCAATACCAATCGGGCTTTCGACCCAGGTATAGCACGGAGAGGCATTGGTCGCACTGATGGATGATCTCCTGAGGGCTCGGGACAGGGGTTTTTCCTCTGTCCTGGTCCTGTTAGATCTCTCAGCGGCTTTCGATACCATCGACCATGGTATCTTATTGCGGCGTCTCGGGGGGTTGGGAGTGGGAGGTACTGTGTTGCAGTGGTTCGCCTCCTTCCTCTCGGGACGCTGCAATCTGTGTTGGCAGGGGGCAGAGGTCAACTCCAAGGGCACTCACTTGTGGGGTCCCTCAGGGTCTGTCCTCTCAACATTTATATGAAACCTTGAGATCATGTTTAAGTATCATCAGTATGCTGATGATACGCACATCTCCACCCCATATCAGTGATGCGTGATGTCCTATACGGATCATGGACAGTAACATGGCTGTGACATATACAGACATCTCGGTCCAGTCAGGAGATTCCATCTTTGGTCATGGGGGGAGAGGTGTTACCCCCCATGGATAGGGCACGGAACCTGGGGATCCTCCTGGATTCATGGCTCAGGCTGGAGGAGCAGGTGGGAGCCGTGGCCAGGGGGGCCTTTGCCCAGGTCCGGCTGGTTCGCCAGTTACACCCATATCTGGACCGAGATGCCCGGCGCACGGTCACTCAGGCGCTTGTCGCGGCTCGACTACTGCAATGCTCTCTATCTAGGACTGCCCTTGCATACCATCCGGAGGCTTCAACTGGTGCAAAATGCTGCCGCGCGGGTTGTGATGGGAGTTTCCCAGTTCTCCCATGTTACGCCCCTCCTGCGTGGTTTGCATTGGTTGCCGGTTGCCCTCCGAGATTCAAGGTTTTGGTACTGACATTCAAAGTCCTACGAGACATGGGTCCAGGTTATTTACGGGAGCGTCTACTGCCGGCATGAAATACCAACCGCCCTGTACGAGCGCACAGGCAGGGACTCCTCGGCGTGCCGTCTGCGACTCAATGTTGCTTGGCGGTGACGCGGGGGAGGCCCTACTCTGTGGTGGCTCCCGCCCTATGGAATCAACTACCTCTGGGGCTCTGCCTGGCCCCCGATCTTCGCACCTTCCGCCACGACCTGAAAACCTGGCTTTTTCAGCAGGCTGCTTTGTGCTGACTCCTCTTGGGTGGGGGTTGTTTTATACTCTGTTTTTAGTAATTTGGCTTGTTGGGTTTAATTCTATTTTAGATAACTATTTATTGTGTTGGTTTTATTGTGAGCCTGAGTCCGTTCGAGAGGCTGCATACAAGTCAAATTAATAAATAAATAAATAATTATAGTCCACCACATCTGGAGCAAACTGGGGCTGGGATGGTGTATGATAAACTGTTCAGCATGTCAATACAATTGTTAGGCATAATATTAAACGAAATCTGGTTTCCAATTCAATACAACTGATAGAGGGATTGAGTGATTAAGAGTCATCAATTATTGTCAAACCACACAGATTTCCAGGATAAGGTCCATGCAAAAAGCAAGTCAAATGTAGCAACTTTAAAAATAAAATGAAAAACTAGCTACTTAGTTAATTAAAACCCTGAATATTTTGAAAATAACTGATGTATGAAGGAACTTAAGTTTAGTGCTTTTTTAACCCACAGTCAAGGCTTATATAAAAAGAAGGGTTATGGATGAAGTTAGAAATCACTGATGTGGTTGGGTATGTTTTCAGATTGAAGGGATTATATGTAAACTTGTATGATGCGGATAGAGGGGAAACTGGATAAATTACAGATGGACATCATTAAACCACAAAAATGAAAAGCAATTTAGAAAGCATAATGAACTGAGTTATGTTCCTGAATATCTTGAATCAAGATACAAACTTCTATTGCAATATTTTTATAGCTACTGCAGATACTCTTATCAAGGACAGGACATTCAAAAGTTGACAAGGGAAAATATCAGTTAATCCAAATGAAATGATATTTGGATTTGAGAATTTGATATGGAATAAAACTGACACTGATAAAATATCAGTCAAAGGAGCATTACAGCTGAAAAAAACTGTAATTACAGATAACCCTTCATTTGCAATTGTTTGCTTAGAAACTGTTCAAAGTTAGGATGGTGCTGAAAAAAGTGACTAATTACCAGTCCTCACACTTATGAATGGTGCAGTGTCTCTGCATTCATGTGATCATGATTTGGGTGCTTGATGACCTGTACATATTTATGATAGGTGCAGCATTCTGGGATCATGCGATCAGCCATTCTCCTTCAAGAAAACCATTTGGTTGGATCTGTATAGTATGCTTGAAAATTGGGTACACCAAAAAATGCAAATACTGTTCTGTCCTACATCTGCTTGTTTTAGGTAACATAAGATAAAATGCTCTTTTTATTACAGCATATTTAATATGAACATATCAGAAAGAATTAGTGCTATCCACTTGATTTGAGTGAAATCCTTACGCTCAAACCAGCATTCTTTATCTGTGGCAAGAGTTTAACATGCACTGGCATTATTTCCCATATAAGAATATTGTGTTGATATCCCCAAGTCCATCACCTGGTAATTGGATTATACTTTGAAAAAAAAAAATTCTGAGGCACGTTTTAATTTTTATAGTTACCATTCATCACCATAATCAGGAACAGAAACTAAATGCTACCGTACCAATCGGGCTTTCAACCCGGGTATAGCACGGAGACGGCATTGGTCGCACTGATGGATGATCTCCTGAGGGCTCGGGACAGGGTTCTTCCTCTGTCCTGGTCCTGTTAGATCTGTCAGCGGCTTTCGATACCATTGACCATGGTATCTTATTGCAGCATCTCGGGGGGTTGGGAGTGGGAGGCACTGTATTGCAGTGGTTCGCCTCCTTCCTCTTGGGACGCTCGCAATCGGTGTTGGCAGGGGGGCAGAGGTCGACTCCAAGGGCTCTCACCTGTGGGGTCCCTCAGGGGTCGGTCCTCTCACCCGTCCTGTTCAAAATCTATATGAAACTGCTGGGTGAGATCATCCGCGGCTTTGGGGTGAAGTATCATCAGTACACTGATGATACGCAGTTATACATCTCCACCCCAGGCCACATCAGTGATGCCCTCTCCGTGAGGTCCCGCTGTTTGGATGTGTTACGGATCTGGATGGACAGTAACATGCTTCGGCTCAATCCTGCTAAGACAGAGTGGCTGTGCGTACAGACATCTCGGCCCAGTCAAGAGATTCCATCTTTGGTCATGGGGGGAGAGGTGTTACCCCCCATGGACAGGGCATGGAATCTGGGGGTCCTCCTGGACTCACGGCTCAGGTTGGAGGAGCAGGTGGGAGCCGTGGCCAGGGGGGCCTTTGCCCAGGTCCGGCTGGTTTACCAGTTACACCCATATCTGGACCGAGATGCCCTGCGCACGGTCACTCAGGCGCTTGTCACCTCGCGGCTCGACTACTGCAACGCTCTCTATCTAGCACTGCCCTTGCATACCATCCGGAGGCTTCAACTGGTGCAAAATGCTGCCGCGCGGGTTGTGATGGGAGTTTCCCAGTTCTCCCATGTTACGCCCCTCCTGCGTGGTCTGTATTGGTTGCCAGTTGCCCTCCGAATGAGATTCAAGGTTTTGGTGTTGACATTCAAAGTCCTACAAGACATGGGTCCGGGCTATCTACGGGAACGTCTACTGCCGGCATCGAATACCAACCCTCTGTACAAGTGCACAGGCAGGGGCTCCTCAGCGTGCCGTCTATTTTAGGTAATTATTTATTGTACTGGTTTTAACTGTGAGCCGCCCCGAGTCCGTTCGGGAGAGGGGCGGCATACAAGTCAAATAAATAAATAAATAAATAAATACCTTAAAATATGCTTCTTTGATTAAAAAAATGGCTTATAATAAAACTTAATCTTTCAGGGGATTTACTGGGAAATAAACAGCTGTACAAAAAAAGTCCTATTTTTCTTTCAAAATTACCTAATTTCAATATCTATTAAATAGTTTGGCATATGACAAATATTTTTGTTCATTTACTAGTAACTGAAAAATGAATAATGAATAATATAATAATGAATATTGAATCATATAATAATGGAAAAACTAGGATTAGGTATGTAAATCAATTCATTTGGAATTCAAATATACATATATATATAATGGATAAACATTGGAATAGTATTGAATTCTCAATTACAGTAATAGCATTTCTACCTGGATAGCAAGTACTTCTAAATTAACCCTAAAATGTTTTTATGTTTCTAGTTCTTACTCTTTCTACTCTTTTTACAATGCTCAATGAATTTTTTAAAAACATCAACTTGTTCAATATAAGAAATGGGACAATAAAATGCTTTTATTAAACATCAGATTTAATTTTTACTTAAAAGCATGATACTGCTAACCATATTTTGTTAAAGGTGCAACTGTGCAAATGAGTTATATCCAGTCATTTCACATCTTTTTAAAAATCTCATTTATTAAAACCACTAACAGCATTTGAAACAAAAAATTATAGATCTATTTAACTGAATAGCAAGAAAATCCTGGTAATGTTATATATAAAAATCTAATATTAAACTTGATCAGTTTCCTTAGAAGCCTTTAAAAACTCTGGGTGAATGAATTTGAATTTGAAGTCAGTGAGCCTAACTCTCTTTTTAGGGTACTGATTTTTTTTACTGCAGCAAACGCTCATAAACTAATGAGGAAGATATTTTAAATGGACCACTACATTTGCTAAGGTTAAACTGGTTAAATTGTAACCTTTTTGGATTATACTGGTGTAAGGGTAAGCATATTTGTACATATTGATGTCTTTTTTTTCTTTTCATTTTCTTAATACATTGCCTTCCTCCAAATAAGATTGATTTTGGACAGAAATTTTCAATTTAAAGTGCTTGCATTCCTCTTTAAAAATGCTTTGATTATAAAGAAACCTTATTTTGCAGTAAAAAGCCACTATGCAACACTGCTCTTCTTTGTAGCCCTAAATCAGGATAGTTACCTTGTTCTGACCCAGATGTTAAAAGGAGTTTTATTTTATTTATTTAGAAAATGTATTTGCTGCCTACCTGGTACCCAATGACTCTGCGCAACTTACAGCATAAAACATTATAGAAGACATTAAAATCATGGTACATAGCAGATAAAATCATTGACAATTACAAACCATTAAAACCAGATGGGAAAGGTGGGAACCAGATATACAGGGGATGGGGAAATGGGATTAGGTTTTAATTGATCAACCACTCCAGTATGAAACTCCCCTCGATGGGTCTCCAAGCCATGTGGCAGAGCCAGGTCTTGAGGCTCTTTTGAAATGACAGGTTGAACCCACCACTGAAATTCCTTGGCTGACGGGGTCCGCAGTATGTCCCCTCTGCCAGAGCAGGAGGTACAGGACAGTCCCATTGGAGTGAGATGGTTCCTCGAGTGGTCTGGATCCATGCCATACAGGGCTTTAAAAGTGATGCCCAAAACCTTGAATTGCACCTGGAAGCAGACTGGCATCCAATGCAGCTTGCAAAGCAGTGGTGTAACATGGGCCACTCTATAATTGCTAAAAACTGCCCATGCCTCTGCACCAGCTGTAGCTCCCAAATGCTCTTCAAGGGCAGCCCCATGCAGAGCGCATTGCAATAGTCCAAACCTGAGATGATTAGGGCTTGAGTAACTGAGCGCAGGAATTGCTGATCCAGGAAAGGCAGCAATTTGTGCATAAAATGATGTGCAAAGGTTCTCCTAACTGTGATTGCCATCTGCTCTTTGAACAGGAGTCACGAGTCCAGGAGAACCCCCAGATTGTGGACTGGGTCTGTCCAGGGTAGTGCAACCCCATCCACAACTAAAGATGTTGAATCCCCAGATCTTGGAGCTCCATGCACCAAAGCCATTTGGTCTTCCCAGTGTTCCACTGAAATTGCTGGCGCCCATCCAGGCCCCAAGCAACATGAGAAGGCAGCCCCAGCATCAAGTTGGGTCACCAGGGGTGGAGAGAGAGAACTGAGAAATAGAGCTGAGTACCTCAATCCATGGTGACAGATGTTCTTACCCAACAGCCTCATGTAGATATTAAAGAGGAATGGAGAGAGTATTGAGCCCTATGACACACCAGATAGAGGCTGAGGGCTGGACCTCTCATTCCCTATTAACATCAATTTGGACCGATCTTGGAGAAAGGAGCTGAACCAATGCAGAACTGTGCCACCCACCCTCAGTTCCCGTACCTTGCCCAAAAGATACCATGGTCAATGGTATCGAAGGCTGCTAAGAGATCAAGGACAACAAGGATGGTTTTGCTATTCCTATCCTGCTCTCGCCAGAGGTCATCAACAAGTGCGACCAATTCTGTTTCTGTCCAATAAATCTTGCCTGAATCCTGACTGAAGAGCCAGATGTTTCATCAAGGACCTTCTGAAGCTGCCAGACCACCATAAACCTTCCCTAAACATGGAAGATTGGAAATTGGATAGAAGTTGTCCAAGCAGGTGGGATGAAGCAATGGTGTGTTTAAGCAGGGGGAAAACCTTAAAAGGTTCCAGAAATGTCCCTACCTACATTGATATATATTCAACACTGCTTGAATCCACTGGCTAGTCACCATCCTGGATGCTTTCACCACCCAGGAAGGACAAGGATCTAACTGGCAGGAGGTAGCACTGATAGCATCAAGAGCCCTCTCCACATCATCAGAGCCAACAGGATCTTAGATCATTGGGCAAGACCCCTTCCTCCCAAGTTATCTCAAAAGTACCTGCCTCATGTATAGGTTCAAACTGAGAATGAATGCAAGCAACTTTGTCTATCAGATACTGAACAAATTCCTCCACATGGCCCTGAAGATGATTGCACAAATCCTCTGATCTCAAGAAGAATTGTGATCCCAGGTTTTTTGTTCATGCATAGAGCAAATTCTATTTTATAACAGCAGCTGGCTGAATCCAAACAGATCCCTTCAATGCATATTGCCTTGATAGGAATTGAAGTGCTGTCTCAAATTTGGATTACTGTGATGGTTCAAACTGAAAGGACATGTGAGATTAGAAAGTACTGCTTTGTGTTGTCCTAATTTATATCCCAGATGTCTTTTTCCTTTTTATTTTATGACTGGTCTTGTTTCTGTATGTTATTTTATTACTTATTTTTGTTTCTATAGTTTCTTTCTAAAAAAAAGTCTTACCTTCTATTGCTGATAGAAGTACTCGAGAATGATCATAAGCAATGACATTTGCATATCTGTTTTTTGGCTTATTCACTTCCAGGTTGGAGTGTTCCCATGTAAATTGCTGACCTGGGTCGATTGACTGGAAACAAACAAATGGGGAAAAAGGAAATGTTAATATCTTTTTAAATAATGTTTCATAACAGATTTCCTTGTATTATATAGATTAAAACAGCATAAAAATAATTTGTCATACTAATACTTACTTACTGACATTCACATTTAGTCACTAGTCTTGCACAGATTTTGGCTGATTTCATAAGAAACAAGACAAACAACGTAAGATGCTTGATTTATTTTAGAAACTTGGAGGTGTGTGTGTGTTTGTGTGTGTTATAAAGGAGAAGTGAGTAAAATAAGATATGCAGAGAATAATGAAAGTTTTATGCCGATTTAACCATAAAAAAGATCCCATGTCAAGTTTTATGTAACAAAAAGAAAAAAATAAAAACCAGAAAACAAAGATAGTTCTTGCTTGCTTGTTCAAATATGCAAGAAAGAACAAATATTTAGATCACCAGAAATGCTCCTATAGAAGAGATGCTGTTTTGGAAGTTTTGTCAATGCTGAAGTAATTCCATTCAAAACAATAGGTTCCAGAAAAGTAATGCTTATGTAAAAACAGACTTCTGGAATCCATTTGCTCAGGCAAGTAAATCTGGATATGTTTTCCACTGGGCTAATATAAGAACATTAAAAAGAACTTTGCTGTGTAAAAAAAAATGCACTGTGCTAATCTAATCTAACCCAACCCAACCCAATGCTACATTGTTTCAGGTTTTCTCCACCTAATATATAATCTAGTAGAACAGTGGCCCGCAACCTTTTGGGTGCCAGGGACTGGTTTGGGGAGGGGTTCATGCGTTTCCTGGATCTCATGCGTGTATAGATGGGGCTTCATTCACTTGTGAGGCCCAGTCCTTGGCAGGCCATAGACCAATGCCGGTCCATGGCCAGGTTATGGGGACTCCTGCATAGTATATTGTCTCTGATGCAACAAAATTCGTAACTTTCCATTTGTTCTTTACACCCAATATGGAATCAGAAAAAAAATCATACTGTCTTGAATTATATCTAAGTTCTTCCATCAATTTCTATGTCTGCAGTTTGGGCTGTTGCCCTTTTCTAATATATTAGGAGGAACTCAGAAGTGGTATTCAGCAGGTTCTGACCAGCTCTGGAGAACTGGTAGTGGAATTTTTGAGTAGTTTGGAGAACCGGCAAGTACCACCTCTGACTGGCCCCGCCCCATTTATTCTCTGCTGATCACAGCTGATCTGCTGGGTCTTCTTTTGTTGCCCTGCACAGAAGAATGGAGCTGGAAAGCAGGTTAGTGGAGTGGGGTGGGAATGGAGATTTTACAATATCCTTCCCCTGCCACGCCCACCAAGCCAAGCCCACAGAACCAGTAGTAAAATTTTTGAATCCCACCACTGGAGGAACTGATTTATGTACTTTGCCTTATAGCATTTATTACAAACAGATACAAAAGAGTTCAGAAAAATTAAGACAGCCTTGGGTTTCTGGCTCAGATTGTAAATTTCTTATGTTTGTTAATTATTTTTTCTCCACTCTTCCTTTTGGTGTACAGTACTTCTATTCTGAGATTATGCGATCTTGATGTGAATGGGTTTTCTTTTTTACTTATGTTAGGTGTATACTTTCACCCATTTTATTCTACAATATAGTTTTATATTCTGGAGAATTACACGTAAGATATTCTGGGTCTTGATAACAGTCTAGGACAGTATAGATATCTGCTTGATGAATGCAAGAGTAATTGCAACCATATGGATTTTCTTGGTCTAGATTCTTCATGTCGGATACAGTATGAATGCATATGTGAATAGGACAGGTTGAGAGTCTGCAGCTATCAACCTCCAAACCTGTATTTAAGTCATAATCTGGTATAGGGCTGTTTTTTGGGTGGGGGTATAAAGTTTGCTGTGCCATGCAGCTAAAATTCATATGTACAAAAATGTGGGGTTTGGGGAACATTCTATCACAATGCAAAATCTGTAAGAACTTCATCATAATAAAGGGTGGTTCTATCTTTTTTCTTCCTTTCCCTGTAAAAAAAATATCCATTCAAAATAGAAAAACTACTATTTTTCTGGGGAAGATTTCAGTGACTTATCTCTATCCTTCCCACTTAATAGATTTTCAATCTAATGGAACAAAAGAGGTAATAGTAATTTGCATGCTGTTTTTAGTAAACAGAGAATATTTATGAAAATTCTAAATACACTTACTGGAAGATAATTGTCAATTAATTCAAGTAAACAAGAATTACAATGTTAATCATCCAAAAGGAAAATCAAAGATATTTGTTTACTATAGACAATAAAAGCTAAAACAGTAAGTTGCTGATTATCTTTGATTAGATTACATCAATATAGTCAGACAATAATTATTTTTGTGAACACATGGAAAAAATACGCCTTCTAAGGAACACAAGTGTTATATAGGCTTCATAAATAATCTTATCCATGCCCAAGAAAAATCTATTATTACAGGATGATATCTGAGGGATTGGTACAAACAATAACACAAGAACTTCAGTACAGAATAAATCAGTGCTATGGTCATGTTCTTGACATGGCCAATACATGAGACCAGAATTACAAACAAATGTCTTAAAAGATTGCTGTTTTAATTTAGAGATAAGAAAGAGCTAAAATACTAGTAGTTCCTATTCTCTTAAATTTTATTACCTAACAATAAAAACATATTTTTCCTACATAACAAAATATTGTAATGTTGAAATTGGAGAATATTGAAGCCCATTTTCTTGGACTGGACTTTCATCCAACACTTCTTTATTTTGACTAACAGTTTATTTATTTATTTATTTATTTATGGGACTTATATGCCGCCCCATCTCCGAAGACTCAAGGCTTACAATAAAAACAAACACAATAAATATTTAAAAAGGAATTAAATTAATGGTCCCAATTAATACAAAACTTAAAACCACCAAAATCTAAAACACCCCACCCATGGGTCACAGCCCGGATTGGTCAAATAACCAGGTCTTCAGGTCATGGTGGAAGGTGCGGAGGTCAGGGGCCAAGCGGAGCCCCAGGGGAAGTTGGTTCCAGAGTTCAGGGACCGCGACAGAGTAGGCACGTCATCGGGGGACCGCCAGCCGGCATTGCCCGGCTGATGGGACCCCAAGGAGTCCCTGTCTGTGACTTTGTACAGGGCGGTTAGTATTCGATGTCGGCAGCAGTCTCTCCCTTAAATAATAAGGACCCATGTCATGTAGGACTTTATATGTTAAAGTTAAAACCTTGAATCCCACCCGGAGGGCAACCGGCAACCAATGCAGGTAGCGCAGGAGGGGGCTAACATGGGAGAACCGGGAAACTCCCATCACCGCCAGCGCCGCATTTTGCACCAGCTGCAGTCTCCGGATGGTATGCAAGGGCAGTCCTAAATAGAGAGCGTTGCAGTAGTCGAGTCGTGAGGTAACAAGGGCATGAGTGACTGTACGCAGGGCATCCCGGTCCAGGAACAGGCGAAGCTGGCGAACCAGCGGACCTGGGCAAAGGCCCCCTGGCGGCGGCTCCCACCTGCTCCTCCAACCGAGCCGTGCATCCAGGAGGACCCCAGGTTCCTCGCCCTATCCACAGGGGGCAACACCACTCCCCCTATGGTCAACGATGGACATTTAAAGCTGGAACGGGATGCCGGTATGTACAACCACTCAGTCTTGGCCGGGTTGAGTCGAAGCATGTTGCCGTCCATCCAGATTCGTACCACATCCAGACAGCGAGTCATCACGGAGAGGGCATCACTGATCTGGTTTGGGGTGGAGATATACAGTTGAGTATTATCCGCATATCGATGATACCTCACCCCAAAACCACGGATGATCTCACCCAGCGGTTTCATGTAGATGTTAAATAAGAGGGGGAGAGGACCGACCCCTGAGGGACCCCACAAGTGAGTGCCCTTGGGGCGACCTCTGCCCCCTGCCAACACCGATTGCGACCGCGCGAGGTAGGAGGAGAGCCACCGAAGAACAGTGCCCCCACCCCCAACCCCACAAGGCGCGCAAAAGGATACCATGGTCGATGGTATCGAAAGCCGCTGAGAGGTCTAATAGGACCAGGACAGAGGAAAACCCCTGTCCCGTGCCCTCCAGAGATCATCCAACAGTGCGACCAATGCCGCTCTGCGCTGAAACCAGGCGGAAGCCCGATTGGTACGGATCGAGGTAGTCCGTTTCCTCCAGGAAAAGCGGAAATTGCCGGGCCACCACACTCTCAACAACCTTCGCCAAGAAGCGAAGGTTGGAGACTGGATGAAAGTTGTCTAACACGGTCCCAGGGCAGGCTTCTTCAGGAGGGCCTCACCACCGCCTCCTTCAAGGCGGAGGGAAAGACACCCTCTCTCAAAGCGTTGACAACTGCCGGATCCAGCCGGGTGACCTCCCTGGCGGCATAAGCCAACCAGGAGGGGCACGGGTCCAACAAACATGTGGTGGAACTCAGGCGCCGCATAATCCCGTCCACTTCATCCTCGGAAACAGGATCGAACTCATCCCAAAACGTAATGGCCAGACTCCCCGTATCCCGCTCCTCCAACCACTGCAAATCAGTTATTGTAAATAAAAAGGGATCTTTCTAGTCCGAGATCTGCTATAAACTTTTTCTCTGCCTTTAGTATAATAATGAATTTATCTCCTTATTACAATGATAATAGACTGCATTTAAAATCTAATAACATTATATCATTGATTAAGACTAAACTTCAGCATTTTCCTAATTCCAATAAAATATATTGACACAATATCTTTGAAAGAACTTTAATACTGGTGTCATTAAATTGCCCATATTTTCATTTATATCCTTTAAAGTTCTTCAGGGAACATAAATAATAACTTTTATAGGAGTTAATAAAAATCCAAAAGCATACAAGGAGATAATAATGCCAAGAATAAGGAAACACTTGCTCATATACTGTACACAATACAGAACTAATGAACTTATAAAACACATTGCATTAGCATTTTAAACTTTAGTTACAACTAGATGTACCTTATAATAATAGAATCAAGTATTTATTTAAACTTGGTTTAACTTTAAGAGTGAAAACTAGTAGCACTATGCCCTCTATCTGTTTCTTTATTGGCCAAATGTGAATGGACACACAAGGAATTTGCCTCTGCTACATAAGCTCTCAAAGTACATACAAACAACAAAGTGATAATTGATACTGTAGATTATAAATTATAATATGATTTCACATCTGATTTTAAATGCTTTCATCTATCCACTAAATGCTACAGGAAGTGATTTCAATCAGTACATATTATATTATAGAATCTTATTAATTTTTATCATGTAAAATAAAAGCATATAAAAGGGAAAATGAATATTTAACTACATATTTACAGATATGCACACAGAGTTAAAAGGGCTGTTTTAATCAAAACCAAAGAAAACATACTCAAAATATTTCAGAAGCAGTATTGTGATGGAACAAAATTTGAAAAAGTTAAGTTTTTACTTTTGGAGAAGCTAAGATGCTAAAATAACATGCTACAAGCAGAAGTAAAACAATTCTAATAAGAAATTAGATGGAGAATAGATAATTGACTTACAACAGTTCAATTTCATTTAGTGACTGTTCAAAGTTACACGGCCACTGTAAAAAGTGACTTATGACCATTTTCACAGTTAAGACCTTTGCAGCATCCCCATAAACATGTGATCAAAATTCAGGTGCTTAGCAACTGGTTCATATTTATGCCCCTTGCTATGTCCCAAGGTCGTCTGACACACTTTTGCAACCTTTTGACAAGCGAAGTCAATGGGCAAGACAGGTTCGCTTAACAACTGGGTTGCTATTCACTTAACAACTGAGGCAAGAAAGTTTGTAAAATGGGTCAAAACTCACTTAACAAATGTCTCCCTTAACAACAGAAATTTTGAGCTCAATTGTGGTTGTAAGTCGAGGACCACCTGTTTTACAGATATCAACATATCAAATGATTCTACAATAGTTCTAAAACAATTAATTTGTGAATATCTTTTTTTAAATGCAATTGCCAGAAATCAGCATGGTTTGATCAGGAATATATCTTGTCAGACTAATCATCTCATTTCTTGTTTGGATAATGTCTGAGGAAATTGTGAAAATTCTGTAAGCCTCTTATAGTTTTAGTAAGTATGTGCTGGGGTGTAAAAAAAAAATCTGATAAACACTGAGGTCTCAAGTGAGGCCCTGTCCTCTTCAATATTTGTATTAATTATTTGGATGAAGAGGTGGTGAGAATGATCATCAAATCTGCAGCTGATGCAAAACTGAATGAAATAGATGATATCTTAAAAGTCAGAAATAAAATTTAAAATGATGTTGATAAACAAGAGAAATGGACTGAAAATAATGAAATCAAATTAAAGAGATAAAAAACAAACTTTTCCACTTAGGGAAAAAATAATCAAATGCAAAGGAAGATGACTAACTTACTTATACTTCTTATGACAAAGGAAGATCTTGATTGCCACTGACAATGCCAGAGATGCACTGTGGCTGGAAAATGTAACATCAAGATCTGGAATACATCATTGTCGATGCAGGAAACAAAATAATGGATACAATATACAAGAAGGCAGATTGTGATTGAAAGTCAGAAAAACTTCCTAATAATAAGAGTACTTTGACAATGGAATCAATTACACAGAGAAGTGATAGGCTCTTCTCTGCTGGATTCACTTAATGGAGGCTAGACAGCCATCTGTTAGGAACTATTTAATTTGGATTCCTGTACTGAGCAAGAAGTTATTCTCAATAGTCTCTTCCCATTTTAGGTTTCTAAGTTTTCTGCCATAATGAAGAATAGTAAGTTGTAGCAAGTTCTTTGTTCCTCCCTTTCTCTTCCTTAAAATGCAAACATAGCCAAGAAAATGGTTTTAAAGAATTTAATTTAGAGAAATATGTAACAATGGAAGGAAGAGTAAAACCCAGTTTTTATAGCTAGTGCCATACAAACTACTGACTTTTTGCATTTATAGTTGTCCTGAAGTTCAAGTTATAAACAAAACAAAATTGTCTTGCAAAGCTCAACAACTTAACAATGTTATCTGGAATGCACATGCAGTATATATTTTTGCATTTTGCAAGTGCCTAATAAAGAAAGGGTAGCAACAACACCTAGGCATTGACAATAACACGCACAGGAGTGGCAGAATTAAATTAGAACTCAAAAATTCTAAAACCTTATTGAAAACAGCAAAGGAAACTTACCTTCCAGGCAAACAATATTTCTTTATGTACAACTGAATCCCAAATGAATCTCACTGAATACGTGCTTAAAAGGCTCTCTCTTACAACTCACCTCCTCCTGCTATTTGGCTACAGCCAATGTCAGTTGGCATGGAATTTGTCCCTGCTGTTTATTGGCAAATCTACTTTCCAAATCTTCAAAATGTGAAGAAATTAAAATAACAAGCTAATTTGGAACAAAATGCCCTCTGAAAGACATAAATGCTCTATTCAAGAACACTCAAAATGATGCATTTTGTATATCTGCAAAATTTAAATGCAGTAGCTTACTCAGGCATTCTCTGTCTGAATAAAACAAATACTTAGGGAAAGAATAGCAAAGTCTGATGGAAATTAATTTATGTTTTCTACCTGCACCCAACGTCAATAGTAGGATGAATGCTAGCTTGAAGCAAAACTAAATACCGCCCACCTTTCCCATTAAAAAAATCTCGCAGGAAATCTAGAAGTAGTTGGGATATACAAAGCATTGCAACCTCAAAATATTCAGATCCAACTTGGGGGGATGTTCTAGGCATCATAACTGAAACAAAGACATCTAGAGGGACCCAAGATATGTCCTTTGTCTTTCACAGCTCTTGCCCTATGGAACCTGAACTCAAGGCAGTGAAGATGCCTAATACTCCTTCTCTGACTATTTGCTTCACAAGAACAACTCTGTGAAGAGTACTGGGCTGAGAGAGAGAGAGAGTGACTGGCTCAAAGTCGCCCAGCCTAAGCTGGGACTAGCACTCACAGTCTCCTGGCTTATAGCCTGGTGTCTTAAGCACAAGACCAACTTTTTCAATGTTATCTTGTCATTTTAAACAATTATTACACAACAGAAGGCTATGACAAGCCAATTTTGGTTGCAAGAAATTACATGACTGTAGTCTTCAGGAGTCAAGGTTGACTCAAGGGAGTCTTTCCCTTTATTACACAAAAATGCAATGACAAGTATTAATTATCTCTATCTTCAAAAACTAGAACTGATTAGTGCTGTGCTGAACAGAAAGCACTACAAAGGAGCACGTGGCAAACAGGAAGTTTTTAATTAACACAGAGAATGCCTTTGCCAAATGGGAATTAATTCTGAACAAGTATTCTAGAAAGATTTTGGCTAGGGGTATTGCGGGGTAAATGCAACTAATTTGGTTTCCGAATTATTACAAAAATTCTTCAGCATTGTTGAAACATGGTAGTGGCATGGAGAGAAATTACCAGTAATTATGAGATTCAAATCTTTCTATCCCATCATTTTCACATATTATTTTTTTGGGGGGGTGTTTAATTATTTTCATGCTAACCACAGTATTCAGTGAAAAGATGGTCGATGTCTCTGTTATTTTGTATATGTTTGAATGATTGAAGTGACCACAGAAACAGCAATTGTATATCTAAGGTCGAAAGGCAAAGACTACACAAACAGACAATTGGTCATGTTATTGATGTTTAACTATTTAGACATGGTCCTTCACATCACAGGCCAAAAACAAAACCAATCCACTGGTTAACTAGGCAACCCTAATTGACCAGGACAGCAAACTGGGGAAGATTATGTACAGAAGAAAACAATATTATTACAGCTTAATAAACCCTTAAGCTATTGGTGCCAAAACGTTGGCCTAAATTCTTTATGATGTCCAACTCTGCTTTATTACACCCCACTATAGACAGATCTACTAAGAGTTAAGAGGTGGCTTTCTATCCTGAAATGATGATTAAAAATAAAACTGTATCCAACTGGCTTATTCTTTGTATCTCTGACTGTCTGTTTGTCTATCACACAAAAGTAGTTTAAATTTTTAAAAAATGGGGAAATATCTCATTCTCTTCCTTACGTCTTTTTAAATTTTTTGTCTTTGCTTGTTCACATTTATTTCCTCCCTGCCAGCACCTTTTCTTGAAATTAAATGGTAAAATGAAACTTTAGCCTTTTGGAATCATATAATTTAATCTATTGTTTTGATGATGATCCAATTCAAAAATTTAGAATATATACATTTCATCAAACCAACCTTTGATGTCAAATACACTAGAGCCTTTTAAGGTACACCAATCAGTCTTTTAAACAACATTCCCAGCAAAACAAATTCAGAATTCTTCATACTTAAGTTTCAAAGTTTTGGAATATAATTTAACAGCACATTAACATCTTGAAATCCTAATTCCCTTACCAAAATCTGGTCTATTACACTAAGAATACTTAAACAGGGTAGACCCGTGACAAATGAACACATTTTATGTTAAAGTAGTTTTAAATCTGTTACACAGGAAGGCATGTAACTACCTCATTTTTAAGAACTGATAGTGAATGAATCCAATATTCCCAAAAAGACTTTTTTGAAGAATTAGTCTTGCGATCATGACATATTTCTCATGTTTTAAACTTATGAACATTGACATTAAAATAGGAACCTCTAATTTTATCTGGTATACTCAAAATCCGTAATTGTATCAAGTCCAAAATAACAACATAGCAAATGTTTTATTTAAATACATTGCATTCAGCAGATTTAGATAAGTCTAGCTTTTTCTAACAATTGCTGCTGATTTTCAACCAGTTTGCAAAAAGAGAATTCATATAAATACCCTGTCACATGGTCTTTCATTAGAGTTTGTCTTATCCATGTGTCATATGAAGGCTTCAGAACACTGTATACAATGCACCTTGGTCCTACAATGTTCATAAGTTGAAAAATGGATATAGCGATTGTTTCCTCAAACTATCAAATCCAAAACATCTGGTGTAAGCAGCTAAACTATTATTTTAAAACCTGACTCTGTCCAATATTAGAGAGTTCTAATAAGAGAGTTCTTTTAATGAGCTTTTGCTTGTTTGCTATGCTATTAGACAAATATATTCATATACTGTACCATATGTCTCTAGAAGTACTTGGAATCCCTGGATAATGTTTTATGTTGCTCTTATTGATGAAATGATATACAATTGCCACATTTCTGGATGATTTGAAACTTGCCATTTTCTTTTTTGACAAGAACCCTACTTTCTTTTACAAAATAATAAAATTTGTTTCTGGGACTGTTGAATCATTAGCAAGAAGCTTAGTTTTTGTTGTAAATGGGTTACTTATTTTCCAAAGCTCGTGTTAGTTTTAAACTATGTAAAATGTATGAAAGCTTGTCTTGGAGAAAGCTTGTCTTCATGATTTTGCAAAGAAGTCAACTTTTATGCTCCAAGACAAGCATAAAAGTTGACTTCTTTGCAAAATCATGAAGACATTGTGCATTCGTTGATAATATTGCTTTCTCTTTTTCTTCCATGCTGGTAGGATCCTCATGTTCCAACAAACATCTGTCTAGGGAGAGAAAAACTAATCTACATTTCTTCAATCCAAATAATCATCCTGGAACAAAGAACAAAATTATATTGGCTGAAACATTCTACAATGTGAAACATTGATAACCAATGAATAACTCACAGATAATAGTTTTAATGAGTACTGTAATGATTTAAATGAGGGGCACTTAAATAAAATTCCTACTAGATTCATTCTGAAAGCCTACATTCAATAAAACTAACATTAACATAGCAATTGGACTTCTTCAGAAAATTTTGTTGTAACACACTGACCTATTGTAATTTCTTGCAACACTATTATGATTTTTCATCTCCCATTTCTAAGCTTTTGGGAAAATTTGGTAAAAGCATTGCATGGGAAAGAGGGCAAATTTTTTATATCTTCTAATTATCTGGATATTTTATTGGCTTTGCAACTGAATTACTAAGCACTGCAACTATTTTGCCTATTCTGCACAGAGAAAGATTTTCAGTGTACTAACAATGAGGTACCAAAGTATTAGAAAACTGCTTTAAGAAAAAAAACCCCGCAAAAACACATAAAGTCCATTACAGCAGCAAGACAGAGATATACAACAGATCTACTAGCCAACTAAGAAATGAAAGAAAACTTAATTTAATGAGGTTAAAGGAAATCAACATCATTGTTTACTCAAAACTATCTATTTCATGAACAGTTTCATCTTCATGTACTTCCTCAGTAGTTTTCAAATAAAAGTTTTTGAAGAGTGTTTTATACCATAGAGGTCTGGGGATCAAGAAGAAAAAAATTAATCAAGGTCAATCAATCTGCTTGAGATGCTAGAATAAAGAATTATCCAGAATCAGTAAGTGCTATACCAGACATAAGAACAATCAGGCTAATAGAGAAGCCATGACCCAAGGAAGGTTCGATAGTTCTAGAAAAACAGTTCATATCTTAAGTTCAAAAATTGATTGTAAGATGTACAATCTTAAGGAAAAAAAACCCCAGCAATGGATCTCTCCCAGTTTAGTTGGAACTCACAGTGGTTTTGTCAAAAGAGATACTACACTTAGGGACTCCAAATCTGAATCTGATATGCCTCAGCGTTCTAGCCATATATTTCTCGACATGGAAGCAGCAGTTCTGCTTAGGCCTGACAGGTTGTAGATTAGAAATTAATCTAAAAATGTTATGGAGATTGGTACGGCTTCAACCCTATTCCATGAGTCTTGGTTTACAACATTTGCCATTTTACTCATTCTTAATCCCTCACACCACCTTATCTTCTGTGGAAGACCCCTAATAGTTGGAGTTCATCAGACTACTTTAAAGCAATCCTAAGCATCAGCCAGCATACTTCTTTGAGCACTTCCCAAGGTAAAGATTTTCTATGCCTCAAGGAAAACCAATGAAGTATTTACAATCAGAATTCTACTTCTAACCTTCCAATTGGGAGAAATGGAAAATTTACTTGTAACACTGCTCTGTCCCTACATCAATAAGAAGGCATCCTATTGTCTCAACAGCATAAAAAGAACATTTTCTGCTGCCAATTGCATGAACAGTATAAATGAAAAACTATTTAAGCTCCAAGAACTTAATTGCATTTTAATATCACAGCCTCACAAAGGAATCAACTGTTGTCTAAAACTTAATCCTAAATTATACTTAATTTTTACAATAAAATCAAGATGTAAAGTATACCAAATTTAAGATAATATTTATAAATAATATTTGTTATGTGCACATATCTAGCCAGGCACTGTGGTCCTTGACTTGCAGTATAGGACAAGAGTAAAATTAGAGAACTTGTTTCTTGAATACTCCTGGGAGAGGGGTCACTAACTAAGTAAAGTTCTCTCTACATACAAAAAAACTACTACACTGTGGAGATTGTTATGATATGTTTTTCTCTCTGATGTTGTGGTTTATGCAATTTAGAGAATAACCATCAGCAAATGGCTTTATGTAGAGTTAGGAAAATACCACAGCACTCAACACTGCTGAAACACAAGTAATTTTTGGAAGAAGAATATCCTCTATAACACACTATACAAGGAACAAAATAATAAGGCAAATGTTGGCAAATGTCAAAATGAATAGATGGTGGGGAACTGGAAAATCATTAACTACCAATGAAAATGAATAATTTGACCCTCTTTTCCTAGTGTCAGCTATCACTATGCGAATTTCATCTTTCAGATGAATCCATAATAAGATGCTATTTTCTATTCAGGAAAGTTGCCAATTGCTTGAGATCTGTATAGTGCATTAGCAAAACATGAATGCTAAATACTTGAATGCTAATACATTATCATGGCAGGTTGCCAACAGAATTTCATTTTTCTCCTGTGTTAAGTCTTGAGCATCAGGAAGTAAAAGATGACTTATGAGAGAGGATTGCATTTCTCATGCTTACAAATCTGGCAAGGGTGACCAGTGAACATAATAATAAAAAGTATCAGTGTTTATTCCTGTATTCATCACTCTAAGGCCTATTAAAATTTCAGGAAGGTTATCAGCACATCATTCTTGCATTTAGGTAAAGATGTTTGCTACTCTAACCAGCATTTTTATTCAAAAGGCTTGAAAAAACAAGATTCACAGAAAGGGAGTGTTAAGTTTGCATGAAGAGACAGACGCGGAGTGCTTCAAGCTCTTAGTTTATTAGTGACTACAGCTCAAAACGGACCCAATTTGGCTGGGCTGCGGCTGCTACTTATAGCCAGCAGTCGCAGTTGCCAGCCAATCAGAGTGCAGGGTTTTCCCGCACTTTTTAAACCAATCATTTCCAACATTTTACAAGAACAGTTCAAACTAAACCAATGACTTCAAACCTACATACATAACACCCCTCCCCACTAGGTTCAGTCCATACTCAAACCCCAACCTATCTAATGTATTCTTTTAAATAGGTGGAGCTCTTACGTGTATGTTGAGACCTCACGTGGTTCAGATGTTTTAAGGTTCTCACCTTGTGAGAGAGGAAATGTGTCTGCTGACATTTCCTTACTTGGACTTGTAGTAATGGTAGAACCTGTTTGGTTACTACAACCTGGTCTCTCCTCCCAATCCATCTCCAACCCAATGTCAGCACCTAAATCAGGTAGTGATGTGCAATCTTCCATTTGTGAAAATGGTTGTTGGTATTGTGACAGGTTTTGGGATGGTTCCTGTCGTATTAGCTCGTTACACATGGGGTTGATTCTTACTTGCTGATTACTCTCATAATCCTCCCCTTCCTCCCTAGAAGAGGCAGTAGGTATGGGAACCAGAGAAGAGCAAAAGCGATGCTCCTGAGGCAATCTGGATCTTAACTGATCAATGTGCCTGCTCCAGAGGACACCATCCTCTGTTTGTACCCTGTAAGACCTGGGGCCTGTGATTTGGGTTATCTCAGCAGGAATCCATAATGGTTCACCCATGAGGTTCTTAGCATAAACAGAATCACCCACAGTGAATGTGCGAATTTTACTAGTGGAATCTAGTGGTGCGTTGGGTGCGTAAGTGGGATGGAGGCGGCCAAGGGGAGACCTGAGTTTCCTACTCATCAACAATTCAGCTGGGGTTAAATTAGTTGAGGGTTGGGAGTGATATGCTGAACACTGAGAAGTTTTTCAACTCTCTCAGTGATATCCCCTGGACCCAATTGCTGAAGTTTTTCCTTGGTAAATCGTACCATACGTTCAGCCCGGCCGTTAGCCGAAGGATGCCCAGGGCATGTCTGATACCCTGTTGTGCTAGATATGATTCAAAAAGGTTGGATGTAAATTGAGGGCCATTGTCAGAAACAAGCACATCAGGTAACCCGTGAGTTACAAAAAGCTTTTTAAGCTGTTTGATGACAGCTTCAGTTGTGGTGGATGCCATAGGGATAACCTCTAGCCATTTGGAATATGCATCAACTATAATAAGGAAAGTGTGCCCTCTGGTAGGGCCAGCAAAATCAATGTGAATCCTGGACCATGGGCCCCTAGGACATTCCCATTCCTGTGTGGGGTGAGAGGTGGGGCAGGCCTGACTACCTGACAGTTGGGACAAGATGCAACCCAGTTTTCAACCATTTTGTCAATACCTGGCCACCATACATAACTCCTGGCCAATCCCTCATTCTGACAATCCCGGATGACCCTCATGTAACATTTCCAAAACCTCTTTTTGTAGTTTTGCAGGAATAACCACCCTGTTACCCCACAAAATACATCCTCTTAATACAGATAATTCAGTTTGCCTGGATTTAAAAGGTTGGGCGAGTTGAGGTAGATCTTTAAGTGGCCAACCTTTCTTAATCCAGCCTATGACAGGAGCCAATACAGTGTCTTTGGCAGTCTCTCTGGCAATTTCAGCAGCGTGTACTGGAAGTTTGGCAACAGTTTCTAGAAAAAAAGGTGTGAGTCTCAGGAACAGGGTCCTCAATGTGTGAAGGAAGTGGGCAGCGACTCAAAGCATCTGCATGCCCAATGTCTTTACCAGGTCTGTGGATCAGTTTGTATGAACAACCAGCAAGAAATTCAGTCCATCTCAGCATTCTTGGTGACAGGATCGTGGGCGTTGGTTTGTCCCCTGCCACAATGCCTAAAAGAGGTTTGTGATCTGTGACAGCAGTAAATGTTCTCCCATATAAATACTCATGGAATTTTTGACAGCTGCTACAATGCCAAGGCTTCCTTGTCAAGTTGGCTGTAGTTCCTCTCTGCTTTACTCAAGGTGCGAGAGTAAAATGCAATAGGAGCTTCCCTCCCACTGGGAAGCATGTGGCTCAACCCCCCCGCACTCCAAAAGGGGAGGCATCACAAGTCAGAACAACAGGAAAGTTCTCAGAGAACTGTATCAGCACAGCATCAGACGTGATTAGTCTCTTGATATTGTTAAATGCAGCTTGTTCCTTCCTCCCTCAGACCCAAGCAGATTTTTTGTCCAGCAACCTATGTAGGGGTTCTGCAATGGTTGCCTTCTGAGGTAGAAACATATGATAGAAGTTAATGAGTCCCAAGAATGCTTGCAAATCTGTTTTGCATTTTGGCCTGGGGGCTTCTTTGATTGCCTGAACCTTTGCCTCTGTGGGGTGGATGCCATGTTTATCAATCATGTAACCCAAGAATTCCACTTTATCTGTTCTAAGTGTGCATTTTTCTTCTTTGACTTTTAACCCTGCTTTTTGAATCTAGTTAAGACTTCCCTGAGTCTCTCGTGTAATTGAGTGTCATTTTCAGCAGAAATTAAAACATCATCAAAATAGGGCACCACCCCTGGCAACCCTTGTAACATTCTTTCCATAAGGCTTTGGAAGATGCCTGGTGCCACGCTTACTCCAAATTGCAATCTTTTGCATTTGAAGCACCTCTATGGGTCACAATGGTTTGGGCTTCAGCAGTGGCATCATCAACTGTTAATTGTTGATATGCCTGTGCCAGGTCCAACTTGGCAAAAACTGTGCCCCCTCCAAGAGAGTGTAATAAATGATGCACTACTGGAACTGGATATGCGCTCTGTTGTAGTGCATGGTTCAATGTCCCCTTGTAGTCTCCACAGATTCTCACAGACCCATCAGCCTTGACTGGTGTGACTATGGGTGTCTCCCACCTGGAGTGATCAGTGGGCTCTAAAACCCCTTGGGCTATTAGTTTATCTAATTGTGCATCAATTTTTTCCTTTAAGGCAAATGGGACCCTTCTGGGTTTTAAACGGATTGGTTGTACCTTGGGATCTAGGTTAAATGTGATGGGGTCCCCAAGTACTTGCCTAATCCATCGCTGAAGACCTCTGGAAACTCAGACTTCAAGGCCTCTTCCCACTCAGTGTTGCTCACGTGATTGATGCCAGTCACTCGATGCCCAATGGGTTGAACCACTCAAGGCCCAGCAGACTTGGGCAAGCCTTGTCCACGATGGTCAGTGGTAGGCGTTTGGTGTGGCCCTTGAATTTCACGTTGAATTCTCTTGTTCCAACTACTGGAATCTTGTTCCCTTGGTAGTCTTTAAGAGTCAATGCTTGCTTCTTGAAGTGCTTCTTCTGGATGTTGGGAAGAAGTCTGTGAATAGTGTCCAATGACATCATAGATAGGTATGAGCCTGAGTCCACTTCCATTTGGCAAGGCCTTCCTTCAATAAGTACCTTGACATGCACTTTTCTGCTTCTTAAAGGTGATGAATGAACAATAGTTACTGTTTGATGAGTTTCATTCTTCCCATTTGCTTCTGTGCTGCGCCCATTTTCTCACTGAGATTGTTGGGCCTGAATTCTTTGTCTTTGCTTGTAGCAAACTTTCTTCTGTTGGGTGGAGTTCTGGATGATTTGCAGACTCTTGCTAGGGTCCTCTTTTATCACAATGGAGGCAAATGGTGTCTAAAACTTGCATTCAGTGCGGGGTGGCTTCCCCACAACCTCTGCAGTAGAAATCTTGCCTCTTTCTTCCCAGGTCTTTCTTTGTCTGCTCCATTCTGAGTCTGTAAATTCCTTCCTCCACCTCACTACAGTCTGACTCAGAATCTATTTGCTCACAATGAGTTGTTGTGGACTTTTCCACATCAGGATGGCTTGTGGCCTTGTTGATTTTCTTCATGGCTGCTGCTGAGGACTTGGTAGCTTCTGCTGAAGAGGCCTCTTCTATTGCTTCCTTCAGCGTGATCTTAGGTTTCAGTAATAACTTGCTCTGTAGCACCTTGTCTTTAAGGCCCAGAACAAATCGATCGCACATGGCCTCTTCTAAATTGTTAAATTCGCATGCACCCCAATGTCTCTTAAACTTGCCATGAAGTCGTTTACGTTTTTGCTTCCCCCTTGATCACGATGGTAAAACTCGTGTCTCTTAATGAGGCACGATACTTGTGGCGCGTAATGGGCTCTTAACAGTTTTTCTAAGTCAGGCCAGTCCATTACCTTCACGTCTGCAGCTCCCGCCAATGCCTTTGCCATCTTGTAAACTGCTGGACCGCAGTGTGTGAGAAAGACCGCCCTCTTCCGCTTCTCGGAAATGTCGGCAAGATCGTTTCCCTCCAGATACATTTGGAAACGATCTGCATACGACTCCCAGTCTTCTGCCGTCGGATCGAACGGGGCTGGGGGGGTGTTCAGTGCAGCCATCTTGCTCTCCTTCTGTTCCGCGTTGCCATCTTCTTCAGGGGAATCCCACCTTCGTCGCCAGTGTTAAGTTTGCATGAAGAGACAGACGCGGAGTGATTCAAGCTCTTAGTTTATTAGTGACTACAGCTCAGAACGGACCCAATTTGGCTGGGCTGCGGCTGCTATTTATAGCCAGCAGCCGCAGTTGCCAGCCAATCAGAGTGCAGGGTTTTCCCGCACTTTTTAAACCAATCATTTCCAACATTTTACAAGAACAGTTCAAACTAAACCAATGACTTCAAACCTACATACATAACAGGGAGGATAGCAGCAATCTGAATACATTAGCATTTATATTCTACAAGAATACAAACGTTTTCATGTAAAATCCTCATCTTACCCTTTTAGATTTTCCCTTTTACCAGGTAAAAAGCAAAAGGACTCCTAAGACAACCAGTCCATTCATCAACAGGTAAGTGTATCCAAGCGCAACAACCAGAACTGAGATCAGAACCCAATTAATATTGGCAGAATTTTATAGCATAATCTTATATACATCTGGGAGGTGAGTTCTTCTGAAATTAGTGGAATTATTCCTAAAAGTATACTAAAATTTTAATTCTCATGTACCCATCAGCATTTTGCTGCATACTAAGGCAAACAGGAACAGCAGAAGATAACTGCTGTTAGCAGAAGAAGAAAGAACGGAAAGGCTATTAGCCTTTCAATTCAGGGCACCAGGATTTTCTAATACCAGGGATTTTCTAATACCAGGGCCTTCAGAGCCCTTTCTTTCTTGGGGCTGTCACTCCAGTTCCAGGTATTGATTATATAATTCCCAGTCTGTGTAAGTGGAAAGTTTCCTAAAATCTTCCCCAGCAAAAAATACAAGGGGAAAATCTAAGATAATTTTAGGTTCTTCCCAACCTAATTAACAGTAGTACCCAAGTAAGTGAAAATATTAACTGCTTCTCTGTTTGTATAAATAGGCTCCCAAGTCCATTAAATATGAATTTGAATAAGACAGACAGACCGATATAAAATTGTAGAAAAACAATATGTGATTTGAGAGTTTGAAGGTGAGACCAACATTGAGAGCCAAGATTTCCAGATGTACATTTTTTAAAAGGTATTTGGGACTTTTTCACCTTATATAGGGATGATTGAGGTGCAATATAGACTAGCCTCCTTGTGGTGCACCCAGGCAATGTGTCACAACTAAATAGTCTACACATTCTGGCTGCTGGACCTCCAAGGATCTCCCATCAAGAAGCAGCAGCATGAATAAAACAACGTAATGCTGTATTCTGTTATGCCATATGAAACAAACAAACAAACAAACATTTTCTGGCCCAATGGCCATATTGATTAGCTGACTGTATAGAAAGCCATTATATATGCATATATACATGCATGTATGGATTAACATATACATTGTATGGAAGAAACAATGAGGCCTTTCCTTTCAGCACTTCTAAAATAGATTGTTGGTTACCAGTTAATGATACACAACTAGCCATATTAGCCACTAGAAGGGGAATCCTTGTTCTCTTTCTTTAGAAACTTCTATTCACACTAGTCAAACCCCCAATTTTTATCAGCTGAATGAAATAGAAAGCAATGAAGCTTCCATCTTACTGCAAAATGATCCTGGATTAGTTAGATGGCTTGTGAAGAATTAACCTTTGGGGCTGATGGAAGAAGAAGCAGGTAACTTAGTATATGGCTTTTTGGTATTCTGTAGACCAGGGATGTCAAACTCACATTGTCACAGTGGCATCAAGTTATGTATCAGGACTTTTTCCCCCTTTGCTAAAACTGGGCATGGGCATGGCCAACGCATGATGCAATGCCCACGGGCCATGAGTTTGGCAACCTGCTGTAGACTGTAGAGATGCACAGACTCAGGCAAAAGCACCAGCTTTCCAATTCATCATAGAGAAAAATAGTTTCTGTTTTTGCAAGTAAGAGTGGCCAAGAAAATATGGCCATCCTATGACAAATGGTCTATTCAACTCTGTCCTATATTCTAATCTTTAAAAACACACTGTTTCCACTTTTACGTATAAAGACTGCTCTGAAATAAATCCAACTCCTTGAAGTTTTGAAGAGATGTGCCTTTCTCCCACAAATGCAATTCATAAAATATCCCTTCAAATGATAGATCTAGATGCTAATACAGAACAGATGACTTTTGAACAAGTGTTAGGAATTTACAACAGAAAACTGTTTTATCTGAGGCAAATGCTGGTCTTCCTAATTCAATATTCTCTAGTACAACTAGATTGCTTAAGGTTTTACAGAAGTATGTTTTTCTAATTTGGTGGAACTTTGGTGAGAGCCTTGGTGGTGCAGGCTGTTAAATGCCTAGCACTTAAGTTCCAGATGCCTGCAATTAGTGCAGGCTCGAATCCCACCAGGCTCAAGGTTGATTCAGCCTTCCATCCTCTTGGGGTAGGTAAATTGAGGACCCAAGATTGTTGGGGGCAATAAACTGACTTTGCAAAAATGCCGCTTAATAATAAGCAGGCATATACAATGGAATGAAGGCTATTGCTGAGCGCATTGGATTGTGCTCCAAAGAAATTGTAAGCTGCCCTGAGTCTCCGGAGAAGGGCAGCATATAAATATGAATTTAAAAAAAAAACTCAGCTTGGGACTTTCTTGCCTTTTACCCTATGACTGAACCACATCAATTCCAGCTTAAGTAGTAGGACCATTCAGCTATTGACTGAAGGATGCAATACTTCATTTTCTACAGCAGCATCTTATTCATCAAGGATTGTTTAAAAAAACCCTAAAATCATATACTACAGCCATACAAATCCTAACTATAGAAAACACTCTCAACAGCATTCCTCAGGAATTTAATAATACAGCAGGTCCAATCCGTCATGCTGACATGATATACTGCATAGCCATTACTGAGAGGCTTCTGTAATTAAAACTCAAAAGAAAAGTCACTCTTTCACTCTTACTTTATTTTCAGCGGGCAAGAGAACCTTTTAGAAATGAATAGGAACCTGCAACATGTTCATATACTCATATCATAATTACAAAATGAACAATAGTACCATTGTTTACTTGCCACTTTAATTGTTCCTTAATCACGACATCTTGCTGCCCAATGCAGTCTGGGAATGAAGCTTGGTGTGTTTGCAATGTACTTTAAAAGTGCCTTTAGCTATTTAGGCTGCTATTTTTAGTTGGTTTAATTTAAGATACTTCAGATTTGTTTTTTAAACAACCAGAGCATTGCTGAATTTTTCTGGAGAATGTCTTGGATTACAATACAATTTGTATAGGTGAAACTGGATAGTTCATGCAGTTTTCACCACCTGTTAGATTGCATTTCATTCCATTCCATTGCACCTTATTCTGTTCAGGAACACAAAGTCTGCAACAGAAGTCAGGCAAAATATCCTCAACTATGTATATTTCTTTAGATCCAAATCCAATTTTTATTAACAGGCTCCTTTATAGTTGATGGGAAAATGGAGTACACATTGGAAGGGCTGTATGTATAACTATTGCATATAATGGTTTCATGAAATGATCTGAGGAGAAAGCAATGTACTTATTTAAAAAACTCTGCTTTAGGTTATTAAGCTGCTTAGATTGGCTAATTAGTACTTCAAAATAAAACCTCAAAATTTAATAAAATTTAATTTATTTAAAATTTAATAAAAAAAATATCCATCACAAATCGGATGATTCAGTAATTGATGCTGACAAATTTTAGTAAATCTACTAGGGTTACAGCAGTTTGGTGCAGAGCCAGGAACATGATTTCACCTTCACCGATATTAAATGTTAATGCAAAGAATTGCCTTAATGGACAGCTCAAAACTGGATGAGCAGAGCCATTAAAATGATGTACTGCAGTTTGGCAGCTAGGTTAATGCATACTTTTTCCTTATGTTTCAATCTCTCTGGGCCAGTTCGTACACTCACTTACTCTTTTCATAGTGGAGTAAAAGGTGCATGGGAGCTTTTGCGAGGAAAAAGGAACCTGTAAGTTACACCCTTTGCATACAGATATAACAGAAGGATCTTACCTTGTGTACAAAGCCATTTGTCCATTTGAGAACAAAATGGGGAATATATTAACCACTCACTGATTTTAACTGTATGTAGAATTATATTCATATATGCAACTACTTTTGCTGCCTGCAATTTGCCAGTCTGAATCTCACCAGGCTCAAGGTTGAATCAGCCTTCCATCCTTCTGAGGTGGGTAACCCAGCTTGTTGGGGGCAATATCCCAACAAGCTGGGTCCCAACAAGTCCAGGAATCCCAACAATATCCCAACAAGTCCAGGAAAGACTTTGTAAACCGCATAGAGAGGATTGTAAAGCACTGTGAAGCAGTATATAAGTCTAAATGCTATTGCTATATAACTCTGAAACAAAAGCACAAAGAGAATCAAGACCAAACCTACTTTTGATGCTGATCCCATTTGTTTCTTGTCTTCTCTCTCTTACTTCCACTAAGCAACACTGTTAGGGAGATTACCTCCTCAGCTGAAGATTTAGCAGAAACTCTTTAGGAAGGTCCTCTGGAGAACTGGTAGCAGAAATTTTGAGTAGTTCGGAGAACCAGCAAATACTACCTCTGACTGGAGATTTTATAGTATCCTCCCCCTGCCACGCCCACCAAGCCACGCCCACAGAACCGGTAGTAAAAAATTTGAATCCCACCACTGGTTCACACAGGCTTGTAGTTTTATGATCTCTAGGTGAATATTGCAGTATTTTCTTGGCAGATAATGCCAATTCATGACTGACATTTTTTATTTGTTATTGACTTCGGTCCAACTGAAATCAATCATAATCAAGATCCAATTGAACAATTAATCATGTCTATGTTATACTACATTTGTTTCAAAGATCCTTAGTCGTAACTCATTTGAGCTAACCTGAGGCTGATATATTTTCATATATGACTTTCACTGTGCTATTCTTTTTAGTTTTAGTTTAAATTTTCTTTGATTTTCCCTTTATGTTTAAGAAAAGTTCTATTATGTTCTATTTTTAGAATCTGTCAAGCAGACTAGAGATTGGACTGGATTCAAAGAATTATGTATCTAATTCTAACTCCAGCCCAAAGTCAAATCTCTTTTATTTAATTTGGAGAATAACATCAAAACATTCAAAAGGGTAGCCTTTTCAAAAGCAGTTTTCATGCTGGGATATCCCAAATTCCAGCAGGAAGAGTAGAAGGAAAGCCGAGGTGTGGGAAAACCCTGTCTACTTCTGGCAAGGCGTTATAAGTAGCAGCCACAGCCCAGCCAAATCGGGTCTGTTATGAGCTGTAGTCACTAATAAACTCTTCACTGAAGCACTCCGCGTCTGACTCTTCATGCAGGCGACGAGGATGGGATCCTTCCTGAATAGAAGACGATGCGGAGAACAAGCTGAGAGAAATGGCTGAACACCCCCCACCGTTCGATCCGACGGCAGTCTGGGACTTGTATGCAATCGTCCCAAATGTATTTGGAGGGAAACAATCTCGACATTTCCGACAAAGAAGAGCCTAGAGTCTTTCTCACTCACTGTGGTCCGGCCGTTTTCAAGATGGCAAGGCATTGGCGGGAGCTGCAAGAAGAAGGCTGGCCCAAGCAATTAAGATAAGCAGTTATCCAGATTGCCACATTATCTCATTAAGAGACACGAATTCTACCATCGGGATCAAGGGGAAAGCGAAAACGTTAATGACTTTGTGGCAAGTTAAGGGACATTGGGGGTGCATGTGAGTTTATCAACTTAGAAGAGGCCATGCGCGATCGATTTGTTCTAGGCCTAAAAGACAAGGTTTTGCAGAGCAAATTATTAATGAAACCTAAGATCACGCTTAAGGAGGCCATAGAAGAAGCTTCTTCAGCAGAAGCTACCAAGTCCTCAGCAGCAGCCATGAAGAAAATTAACAAGGCCGGAAGCTATCCTGATGTGGAAAAGTCCACAACAACCCATTGCGAGCAAACAGATTCTGATTCAGACTGTAGTGAGGTGGAGGAAGGAATTTATAGACTCAGAATGGAGAAGAAGAGGAAAGACCTTGGAAGAAAGAGGCAAGACTTTTATTGCAGAGGTTGTGGGGCGGCACCCCACACTGAATGCAAGTTTTTGATACCATCTACCTCCGTTGTGAAAAAAGAGGTCACCTAGCAAGAGTCTGCAAATCATCCAGAACTCCACCAAGCAGAAAGAAGTTTCCTGACAAAGAATTCAAGGCTAACAACTTCAGTGAGAAAATGGGGCGCAACACAGAAGCCAATGGGAAGAATGAAACTCATCAAACAGTCACTATTGGTCATTCTTCACCCTTAAGAAGCAGAAAAGTACATGTGAAGGTACTAATTGAAGGAAGGCCTTGCCAAATGGAAGTGGACTCAGGCTCCTATTTATCTATGGTGTCATGGGACACTATTCACAGACTACTCCCAAACATTCAGGAGAAGCATTTCCAGAAGCAAGCACTGACTCTTAAAGACTACCAAGGGAACAAGATTCCAGTAGTTGGAACAAGAGAATTAAACGTGAAGTTCAAAGGCCACACCAAACGTTTGCCCCTGACCATCGTGGACAAGGATCGCCCAAGCTTGCTGGGACTTGAGTGGTTCAATCCACTAGGCATCGAGGTGACTGGCATCAATCACGTGAGCAACTCTGAATGGGAGGAGGCCTTGAAGTCTGAGTTTTCAGAGGTCTTCAGCAAAGGATTGGGCAAGTATATGGGGACCCCTATCACTTTCAACCTAGATGCCAAGGTGCCCCCAATTCGTTGAAAGCCCAGAAGTGTCCCATTTGCCTTAAAGGAAAAAATTGATGCACAATTAGATAAACTAATAGCTCAAGGAGTTTTAGAGCCCAATGACCACTCCAGATGGGAGACACCCATAGTCACACCAGTCAAGACTGATGGGTCAGTAAGAATCTGTGGAGACTATAAGGGGACATTGAACCATGCGCTTCAGCAGAGCGCATATCCAGTTCCAGTGGTGCATCATTTATTACATTCACTTGGCAGGGGCACAGTCTTTGCCAAATTGGATCTGGCCCAGGCATATCAACAACTAACAGTTGATGATGCCACTGCAGAGGCCCAAACCATTGTGACTCATAGAGTTGCCTTCAAATGTAAAAGGTTACAGTTTGGAGTAAGCGTGGCACCAGGCATCTTCCAAAGCCTTATGGAAAGGATGCTCCAAGGACTGCCAGGGGTAGTGCCTTACTTTGATGATGTGTTAACCTCTGCTGAAAATGATTCAATTACAAGAGAGACTCAGAGAAGTCCTTACCAGATTCAAGAAAGCGGGGTTAAAAGTCAAGGAAGAAAAATGCACTCTTAGAACTGACAAGGTTGAGTTCTTGGGCTATATGATTGACAAGCATGGCATCCACCCTACAGATGCCAAGGTTCAAGCAATCCAAGAAGCCCCTAGACCAAAATGCAAAACAGATTTGCAAGCCTTCCTTGGACTTATTAACTTTTATCACATGTTCCTACCTCAGAAGGCAACCATTGCAGAACCATTACACAGATTATTGGACAAAAAATCTGTTTGGGTCTGGGGCAGGAAGGAACAATCAGCATTCAACAATATTAAAAGACTAATCACATCTGATGCTGTACTGATACATTTCTCTGAGAATTTGCCTGTTGTACTTACTTGTGATGCATCCCCTTTTGGAGTGGGGGTGGTGGTGGTTTGAGCCACAGGCTTCCCAGCGGGAGGGAAGCCCTTATTGCATTTTACTCTCGCACTTTGACCAAAGCAGAAAGGAATTACAGCCAATTGGACAAGGAAGCATTGGCAATTGTTGCAGCTGTCAAGAAATTTCATGAGTATTTATATGGGAGAACATTTACCATTGTCACAGATCACAAACCTTTGTTAGGCATTGTGGCAGGAGACAAACCTACGCCCACTATCCTGTCACCAAGAATGCTGAGGTGGACTGAATTTCTTGCTGCTTATTCATACAAACTTATCCATAAGCCTGGCAAAGACATTGGGCATGCTGATGCCTTGAGTCATTGCCCACTTCCTTGTCACAAGAAGGACTTTGAACCTGAGGCACACACCTTTTTACTAGAAACTGTTGCCAAGCTTCCAGTACACGCTGCTGAAATTGCCAGAGAGACTGCCAAAGACACTTTATTGGCTCCTATTATAGGCTGGATTAAGAAAGGTTGCCCTCTTCAAGATCTAACTCACCTTGCCCAACCTTTTAAGTCCAGGCAAACTGAATTATCTGTATTAAGAGGATGTATTTTGTGGGGTAACAGGGTGGTTATTCCTGCAAAACTGCAAAGAGAGGTTTTGGAAATGTTACATGAGGGTTATCCTGGTATTGTAAGGATGAAGGGATTGGCCAGGAGTTATGTATGGTGGCCAGGTATTGACAAAATGGTTGAAAACTGGGTTGCATCTTGTCCCAACTGTCAGGTAGTCAGGCCTGCCCCACCTCTCACCCCCAAACAGGAATGGGAATGTCCTAGGGGCCCCTGGTCCAGGATTCACATTGATTTCGCTGGCCCTACCAGAGGGCACACCTTCCTTATTATAGTAGATGCATATTCCAAATGGCTAGAGGTCATCCCTATGGCATCCACCACAACTGATACTGTCATCAAGCAGATTAAAAGCTTTTGTAACCCACGGGTTACCTGATGTTCTTGTCTCTGACAATGGCCCTCAGTTTACATCCAACCCTTTTGAATCCTATTTAGCACAACTGGGTATCAGACATGCCCTGACAGCCCCTGGGCACCCTTCGGCTAACGGCCGGGCTGAACGCATGGTATGTTTTACCAAGGAAAAGCTTCAGCAATTGGGTCCTGGGGACATCACTGAGAAAGTTGAAAACTTCTTAGTGTTCAGCACATCATCCTAACCCATCAACTAACTTATCCCCAGCAGAGTTGTTGATGGGTAGGAAACTTAGGTCTCCCCTTGACTGCCTTCATCCCACTTATGCACCCAATGCACCACTTGATTCCACTAGCAAAGTTCGCACGTTCAGTGTGGGTGATTCTGTTTATGCTAAGAACCTTATGGGTAAACCTTCATGGATTCCTGCTGAAATAACTCACATAACTGGCCCTCGTTCTTACAGGGTACAAACAGAGGATGGTGTCCTCTGGAGCAGGCACATTGATCAGTTAAGATCCAGATTACCTCAGGAACATCGCAATTGTTCCTCTCTAGCTCCCATACCTAATGCCTTTTCTTGGGGGGAAGGGGAGGAGCATGAGGATAATCAGCAAACAAGAATCAACCCCATGTGTAACGAGCCATTATGACAGGAACCATCCTAAAACTTGTCACAATGCCAAAATCCATCCTCACAAGTGGAAGATTGCACATCACTACCTGACTTGGGTGCTGACATTGGGCTGGAGATGGGTTGGGAGGAGAGACCAGATTCTAACAATCAAACAGGGTCTTCTTTCACAGGAAGTCCAACTAGGGAAAAGTCAACAGACACATTTCCTCTCTCACTGGGTGAGAACGTTAAAACTTCTGAACCACGAGGTCTCAACGTACACGTAAGAGCCCCACCTATTTAAAAGAATACATTAGATAGGTTGGGGTTTGAGTATGGACTGAACCTAGTGGGAGGGGTGTTATGTATGCAGGTTTGAATGTCATTGGTTTAGTTTGAACTGTTCTTGTAAAATGTCAGAAATGATTGGTTTAAAAAGTGCGGGAAAACCCTGCACTCTGATTGGCTGGCAACTGCGGCTGCTGGCTATAAGTAGCAGCCGCAGCCCAGCCAACGGGTCTGTTATGAGCTGTAGTCACTAATAAACTCTTCACTGAAGCACTCCGCGTCTGACTCTTCATGCAAATCTAACACTTTGTATTTGCACACACATGTATATCTCAATCACTGCCCTTTTGAGTAATCAAAAAATAGAAACTTGAGAATTCACATGATTGATGCTATATGGACCATATATGGACCAGATGACCTACAAGGTTCCTTCCAACTCTGATTATCTGTTATCTGTTATATTAGAAATATTATTTTACATTCATAACATCAGTTTGTTTTTCATATTTCAAAATAATAAACAAAGTAGCTTTCTAGGATGGTAATTGGAGCATCAATTTTTGTAAAATTCAAATTACTTAAATACATACATTTGATTATATAAATTACAACCCTTTTAGTTTTATTGCCAAATTTCTATCTCTAGATCTTTGCCTCTTGATCAGGTTCTGGGATTTTTAAAATTAAGGTTAGCTTGAAACCTCTGTTAGTGGCATCTTTTGCTTTAAAAACATAGCACTTTTTATTTTATCAAGCTTATTTGATAATCTTTAGACTTTTAGACCAGAGGTCCCCAACCTCCGGCACCAGTCCCTGGTATGCCAGCAACTGGGTCGCACAAACAAGCGAAGCCCCATCCATGGGATGCAGGCAATATGCAAAATCACATCCCCTCTCATCCACAGAAACCCTTTCTCCATGGCACTGGTCCCCGGTGCCCAAAGGTTGGGGCTGCTGGTTTAGACAAATGATTCTATATGCATTTGAACAGACAGCAAAATAAAGTGTAGATAACTTTAGAAATTTATACTATGCAGAACAGCCATTGTGAAATTCATGTAAAGGAAATACATGAATACCAGCAAATGAATACCAGCAAATGGTATTTTTACAATGACAGTTTAGGTTGCATGATCTCTGTGACTGTGAACACTAAATAATTATATACAATTGGCATAAAATCTCTGCATAATTGTGTTAAGTGTCACTTTAAACCCTAACATGACCTTCAAATTAACATGATTTAGTGAATGTTAAGACTGTATTTTCATTTTAGACAGTAATGAGATTATTTTTCAGACAAAGCGTAAGACCTTATCTAACACTGAATCATTACATGATAAGCAACTTTAAACATAAGTACTGTAAAAATAAATATAAAATTGCTACTTAAATGTCTCTTGCTTAAGATATTAGATGTTTATACTCTACGGACTGAAATATTTATGTAAAGGTCAAATAAAACTGCATTCCAAAGGCAACATTTATTAAAGTTTTTATCAAATTGTTCCTACACAAAGGAGGCATCCACACTTAAAAGATATAGAGTACTAATTTATTTGCATTCTGTTATGATATCAGTGTCACCTGGAACAACATGTCTCAAAATCATTACTTTCAAAGTATTGTATATGAAAGGTATTTTGAAAGCTTGAAAGCATAGATATATGTTAATAAGCTGTTCAAGTACCCATATTTTAAAATAAACAGTTTTGCATATTGGAATTAAAAGATTTTATAATAGGATTGAATATGATAGCATTATTATAATGCTCGATTAGCCAGCTGACAAAAATGTCATTGTGCTATTGCTTATAAGGAGTACTAGTATTCTAGTCTTAGCAGCTGTTATTCCAAGTAATAATTTGCATTTGAGGCAGAAAGAACGTAACAGTTCAGTACTTGATTGCTTGAAGAATGTGGCATAATAAGTATTGCCATTTCAGTAATTTCATGCAAACTGTATTCTACTGTTAAGTGTATTAAGGTGGCTGCATCAAGCAGCAAATTCTGGGGCACAATCAGGGTGGGATTCAACCGGTGTTACTACCAGTTCGGCGATTACGTTTAGCATGTGCATGCACGCTTTGCGCGCATGCCGCAGAATGCACACTGCATGCGCGTATAATAAACCTTAAGCTGTGCTGCCCAGACAGCTAATAACGCTGCACTCAGGTGTGCAGCATTTGAAAACCACCTTTTTGCTGTTTTTTTTTAACTTCAGCTGTGCCGTGCAAAGCAGCTGAGGTTGAAAAAGCAGAAATAAAGGCCAGATAACAGCCCAGGTGGGTGGGTGGGCCAAACAGCAGCAGACACAGTACCAGTTCAGTGTCTGCTGCTCTTCAGAGATACCAGTTCTATAGAGCTGGGCAGAACCGTAGCATCCCACTCCTGGGCACAATAGACACCAAAACTGTTACTTAATTGGTGTCAGATGCAGGAACCAGAATGACACTGTGAACTGATCAGAGAAGTTTCTTTATTGCTACTCACCCAATTATAGGAAATGCATTCTTCTGGGAACAACCCTGATAAGTGATCCAAGAATTTTGGATGGGGTGGAGGTTTAAGTCTCCGTTGCTTCCTCCCTGCAGGGATTTCAAGCTAGACAGTCTCTTAACTCCTACCCACTCTAGCTGCAGATTCTGCCACAATTGGTCCATTTTATCTTTACTGAGGACAATGCTTTTGGTCTTGGGTATGAAATTAACATGTGTCAATATGCTGTGCCTTAGGAGGTGAAGTTACAGCTTTGCTTGAATCTCAGGTCAGAGGCTAAATAGGAAGATTTGACAGACCATCACTTTAGGACAGCTTCAAGAGACATGAGCTTGAAAGAAGACTGAGTTCAGGCAATGAGGAGGTAGATTCTGGAGGGTGCCTAATTGAAGAACATGTTGCATCTGCTATGTAAGCAAGGTGATGATCAGCACATCATCTTGAAAAGAGAAACACACTGTTCTTGCTCAACTTCAAAACTATGTCAATTTCTGAGTTTATATAAAAACAACTTCCAAGCCCTTGCCCTCCAAACAGTTGGAGTTGCCCCTAGCTCTTCATTTTGGCTAATTTTGACCTTTGAACTAACTTGTGGAATTCTCTGATACTGATATCCTGGTTTGTTGCAGGGAACTCTTTTCTCTCCTAACAAGGAACTCATGTTACAAGGCAAGATATGGACCTTTTAAAGTCTTAAGTGTTCTCTGGTTAATTACTCATCTGATACAATTATCAGAAACAAACCATAGCATTGAAAAGTATTTAATCTATTGTCCACTGCAATACTTGCTGTACATACTATAGCAGAATTTCTCTGAATATTTGGGTTTTCTCTTTTCTTTCCTTTTTCCTTTTTAATACTTTGGAATGTTAGAAACAAAATTACATAAAGTACCTTGGGATAATATTATCTGTCCATTAACAGGATTCCCCAAGAACAGAATGGGACCAAATTTGGTGGTGGTGGCAGCAATAAGTCAGAAAAATGAATACAGCATTTCGATGTAGGATGAGACTATAGATGGGACTATAGAGGAAAAAATATGGAGAAAAATAATCCTCTAATGCTTTCCAATGGGAGAGTCATTGGACAGCAGCTTGAAAGACTGCTGACCATCCAATTATGATGCTCCACCTTCCCTAGTAGCATGATCCAGAGTGGAATTGCTATTAAGGGAAAAAATCTGCAAGAATTCTGCATGCTTCCCCTACATATTGTGCTTTAGTAATAATTAATGGTATTTAATGAATGTGGCCCTATTGTCTTCAGCCATATCTACTGAGTCTGGTCCCTCTGTGTTTGCGTGCATCCTGGGACTGATTATCCATGGGATATTAAGAGGTACTTCATAATAACTTCTCATGATGTTACTAAAATGTATAACTCATGAATTAATGAACAGTGAGGTAATAATAACTATACCAATCCTTAGTATAGGCAACATTTACTCTGTGAACCAACCTAATTCTAAATTAATTACGTAAAATTCTTGTGGAGTCATAAACTAAGCTACACATATGACAAGTTTTCCTTTTTTCTGCCCAAATTATTTAGGTACTAATTTTACTTGCATTGAATTTAGCTGAATTCACTGTTTTATCCATTCAATGTTAATATGCTGGTGAAATGTCTTCTTATTTTTTTTAGGCATTGATTTTAGAATTCTTTTCCTGAATTGGCTAATTTTTTAAATTTTAGACAGGCATGTAAGAATTAAATGTTTTCAAGTATTTATTGATACTAAAAGAAAAGTATACCATGCTCTTGTTACCTAAGTCACTTCTTTCCATTCCTCTTATTCTAGGATCCTTCCACACACCCCTTTTCTTTTTCCATTTCTATTTCTACTTCTATTCTATTTCAATGACAAAAGGAACTGATTTGGACAGAATGTCTCCCAAAGAGATTTAAAATCCTTTCCTATTCAAACAGGACACTAAATTATTGAAAATACCTTCTGGGAGAAAATGCTGACTTTTTAAGAATTTGCTTTAAATATTCATAATGGCATAAAAATAATGAAGCAATTAATCCTAAAATACTTACACCGAAATCTTATTCTATTCAACAAGCTTGTTATGACATTTGTTTAAGAATTCAGTCTTACATTTTGAAAATTTGCCTTACGTCTTTTTTTATTATGTTAATTTATGTTTTATATTTATAGACAGAAGTTGTATTTCCGGGAGTTTATTCCAACCTATTAATATTGTTATTCTAAATTATCAGTGAATCAGCTCCTGGGAAACCTGGGGTCATTACCTCATATTCTTGGGAAAATTTCAGGTTGTCATTTGCCTTCAGTCTTTCAATGTGATCTGCAAGTTCCAAAATAGGTATTGGTGGGTGGCTAGCCATACCTGTTAAAGTAGAAAAAGATGAAATTGAAAAATAATGAAAGACAAGTACTAGTATTCAAATTTTTAAAATATAGCAATTAAAATGGCTGCAAAATGTGTAAATAGTAAAGATGTTTAAGGTGATAGAAGCAGGCATATAGTTTAGTCACTCAAAGCAAGACATGCTCTGAAGCCAGATTACTAAACAAAACAAAAAAAATCAAGCAATTTCCCCAAACAACCATTCTCTAGTGTTAGAATGACTACATACATATATAAGTTTATATATATAATTATGTAAATATATATATATATATATATATATATATATATATATATATATATATTATACACATATATTATGCCAAAGCTTAATGAAGTTAGCTAAGTGCAAAGAATGAGATAGTTAGACTTTATGTTCATTTCTCTTTGAATAATGATTTTTAATGTCATATATAATCCCTTGTCTTGAACTGTGTGAAATGGAAATGGTGTTGGACTTAGGTGAACAGAATGTGAATCGAGGGCAAGGAGAAACCAGTCAAAGAGCCCTAAAGAGTTAGAAGAGTTGAGACAAAATAACTTATGAGGAAAACTAACTTGAAGAATGTAGGTTACCAGGGTAACCAAAGAAACTTGGTCCTGCAAAAGAGATTTCAAAAATAAAACAGGGGAAGAAAAAAAAACTAATGTGTAATTATAAAATTGAATGAAATGAAATAAATTAATAGCTTGGTTCTTAAGAAGTGGGTTTCTTGTATTTCAAGAATTGGAGAAGTTGATTAAGACAAAGAATAATCTAATGATTTTTCAAAACATGTTACAAAAATTTAGGACATTCACATGCAGCTACGGATAGTCAGAGTCAACATGCATTGCAGCTTATAGACAACAGTCAATAAAGACAAGATTGTACATCAGACATTTAAAGCTTCAAAATGTTTCCACTAGTAGCAGATTGTAGTGGCAGGGGTTGTACGGAATCAGTTTTGTGAAACACAAACATGCAATTCATCCTACTTTCTCAGAGAAAAGATAAAATCTCAACCCCGTCCCTTTATCAACCCCAGAGATTACCTACAATCTACTTCAGGTGTAAACATCTTTGTCTACAAATGGAAAAACAATGAACATTGAGAAGGGTCAGGGAAGGAATGGAGTGGGATGAGATGGGTTAGAAAAGCAACAGGGTAAATTGGAGACAGGGTAAAGGGGCAAAATGGGGTCAACTAGCATGAGCTGCCAAGCTAAAGATTTTAGCAAATCCACAAGTATTTGCTCAAATGAGTATATTTTTTTTCAGCTGCTCATGGTGGATGATTTTCCACCCATTCACTATATTTCCCATATTGTAAGCTCGCCTAAAATAGCTTGTTGTAGGGAGACATAAAATTGGTTAGAGTTTTAAACTAGCAAACCCCGGATGTATGGACATTATGTGTAAACAAAAGAAAGATGGCAACTGAAAGGAGGAATGGGTGGCTCAAGCTAGAAGCCATATTTTCCATAGGTCAGGCTGTTTCATCACTGCAACTTTGAAGGATGTATTCTACAAAAGACAGTTTGCATGATGCTACACAGCTTTATGTGTCGTGATCAGGAAATGATAATATAAAGATATAAATTACATTTGCTATGTCCTTACTAGGGTTATAGAACTTCTGGCTTAATGAAGGAAGGGTCATCACCAGCATGTCATTTAAATCCTGCTGGTGGCACTGAAAGTAGCACTAAGGAAGATAATATGATGTGGCAGAACTAATTAGATATATAACAGTTCTTTTGATTGTTTGGTAAGTGTACAAAGTGCCCACACATTATGGAAATTACTACCAGAAAGGAAAACAACGATATTTTTTTATTAATTTGGGAGATGTTTTAGTATCTCTCATATCTTCGTATGGCATATTTAATCTGGGTGATTTGTTTTAGAAATAGCCAACACATTTTAATCCAGATTGAGCATCCCAGTGACACAATATAGAAAGAAAGAGAAAAAGACACAAGAAAATGCTAGGCTTATTCAGAAATGGAAGCTGAATAATGGAACATCTAAAACAGTGAACAGAGAAAATAATAGACAAAGATGTTTAGACCTTTTCGAGCGAATCGTGGGAGAGAGTTATTATCATATAAGGATTGAGTGGTAGTTTGGCTAGAGAGGGAAGACACAGAGCCAATCAGGGAGGCGTAGGGGACTGAATTACTGCTCAAAGCTGTAAAAAGTAAAGCCAATTGGAAATGGGAAAGAAATTAGTAACAGCAGTACACCATCATATTAAGTCAGTTTTTACAGAGACCGAGGTACTATTCTGCATGCACAGTACAATGTGGATATTCAGAACTGAGAAAGAGACAGAAAGGTCAGACTACCCTAATTTGTTCATAGACAGAACCAAACAGCTGTATTAGTAAGTCATATTGCAGAACTGGATCTCAATACTCAATTTTATATTATTGAAAACCAAGACATCATTCATATGAAATAATAGATAAGTTCTAAATAATAAGCCTCGAATGCAGGCTTATACAGAAATAACAAAATCTTCAATGTCTCACTCTTTAGTAGAAATAAGTGGTCGAAGAAGTTAAAATCATGTCCCATGATTTTAATTGTTTTTATTGTATTCATATTGAAATATCTCAGACAAGAATTCCTTCTGTATTTTGCTATTTTTATATGACCATTATCCTTCTATAGGGAGTCATTTGATTCCTATCAAAATGTGGTACACAATTTGTTCATTTATTTATGCAGAATGGATAAGTTTATTTAAGAAGAAAATTAAACCACTTCTAGAATCAAACATCTATTATTATTATGTTTATGGGTTATATAAAATAAATGTCTTTTCTTAAATATCATAATAATCTCATCAAAAGAAATAAGTAGAAAAGTAGTACAAGTGTGTGTTTTTCTTTCTTTCCCCTTCCTTCCTTCCTTCCTTCCTTCCTTCCTTCCTTCCTTCCTTCCTTCCTTCCTTCCTTCCTCTTAATTCTCTACCTTTTATTCCATACCCACTATTTATCATTTATACATTCTAAATACAGATGATTATAATTTATATTTATTTAGCTTGAAAATGAATTTGCTTTTTGCTATATAACTGGCAACTAAAGGCCAAGTACTGTCCTCAGCATGGTCAAGAAATTTCAACTGGTAATGGGCTTCTGCATCCAAGAGTCCATTTTAACTTAAATACTGTAGAATACAGATGGCTTGTTGTTATGAATCTGGAAAGCATCCACTGTTGATGCATATTTGCATGACAATGTATCCTAAGAGCATTTTTTTAACAGATATGGGTGGAACAGCATATGCCAATGTTTTCTTCCCTCCATACTGCCCCATTATATTGAAAGAGAGATGGGAAAAATAAATCAAACAACACAGAAATGGAAATTAAGTATCCCTGGTGCAAGCTATACAAAAGCAAAACATGCATGTATCAGATTTCATTGTTAAGCATCCCATTTGCCCAGGTATATTAGAGATACAGCATTCTTCAGTTACTAACTACATCTATCCGTGATGTATGCTTCTGAAGAAAGTAATAATTTTATCATGCACATAAGAGGCTATGATATATGCAAACAAAAGCACATGAGCAGTAGCATCATTCATCCCAAGGATTAAAAAATGCTAAATATTCACATTTGCTCAGCTTCCCATGGGGAACAGAAGTAAGAAAGCAAATACACCTTAAGAACAGGTTCACTGAAGATGGGTTTAATCAATATATATCAACTCTTGAGGTTATTGATTATTTTCAGAAAACATCCTCGTGTGGTTTAAATTCTTCTCCAGCCTATTATAAACTACTTCACCTTTAACCTGATCACCTTATGCTGTGTGAACAATCAGAGATGCTTCCTATTTAACAGAGATTCTGATATAGTCAAAGGCTAGGTTCTGATCACTTTTATTGGCCACTTTTGGCTGCTGCAAGATGCTCCCTTTCATTCAGGTTGCTGGGGACCTCTCTTAATGGCTACTTTAGTTTTCAGAGAAAAAGAGTGTGAAGACATCTGGTTCCATAGGAGTGTCCACCTGCATAATGCCTGACCAGGGCTTTGCAATGCATAGGTCAAATGTTACCTAGACTGTCTATATATATATATCTATATTCATGTCTAAAATACACATGTCATCTCTCAAAAGTCCATCAGGCTTGGGTAAAAAATAGGCCCTCATAGCATAGCAGCACCGGTTTCTCCTTCTGGCTTCATTCAGCACTGCTCTTTTGACAGAGTGTTTTTTTTCAATAAACAGGTAGAGTAACATCATGGACAGATTTATATTTATCACTCTCAGAGGATGGACATGTCCAAATGTAGACATGTGTCTATTGCTGCTAGTTCTCCAATTGCATGGAGTGATTTGTAGAATGGGAGAAATCTGCCATATGTGCCCTGTTTTATATCTTTTGGTATCTGCTTGTTACACAAGTGACTTTGCATATGGACATGATTGTAAGAAACAAAGAAAGGTAAGAGAAATGCTGCAGTCATCACATCTGTTCAAGGATGTGATCAAGGTTTTGGTTTAAGAAATACAAGAGAAAGGTAGGAAGAAATTGCCTTCCCTTGACACAGTTTACATTTGCATCAGGCTTTTTGTATGCATGTTAGTCAGGGAGAGGCATGTAATTTAGGCATCAAGAGATGGCTGGATCAATATGAACTGTCTCAATCCTACTGCTCATGGATTCATTTGACATAGATTTAGTATTAAGAAGAATAGGTTTATTAATTAATAACTTGAAATTTTAGGAATGAACTCTTCTTTTCATCTTTTTGATTTTTCAATTTTTTTATTAAATTACAGTTGTGGTACTGCAAATATAAACAATATTAAAACAATGTGGTTACTTCTATCAGCAACTTTTGCAATGAATCTTTATGAATCTTTTTCTGTGATTTTCAATTATAATAGATCCAAACTCCTATAATCTATAATGGGTACAACCTCCAATAATGAAAAAGCTGCAATTCACAGTATGTTCCAAAATTTAATGAGGGTTTCTCTGAAGGAAGAGATTGAGATAGTCATTTGAAAATTCTCCTTCCTGTAGTCATAAATACCACATGGAATTGCAAAAATGATAATGAGAATTTGGATATCTACCCCTGCAATATTGTCTCAACCATATCTTCTGTGAATACAAAATTGGATCCAGGTTAGGTATTTTTGAATAGATATAACTCAATTGGTTTTCCATGTGCCCTTTTACTATGATATTTCAGACATTTGAAACCAATATAAGCCAACATCTGGTTACTTCTGAAGAGTTAGAAGTAGTAGTAGTATATTGGACATTGTCCTATTCATATGGAAAGAGAGGCCTTTACATTTATCATGCTAACTTTGACAAAGAAGAACAAAAGGCAAATTTACTGACTGTATTCTCCTTTTACCTTTTCATATGTTGGTTAAGTGAATGTCTTAATGTCTGAAAAGCAATTTTCAATTCATTTTGTTAAAAACACAGGTACTATATGGAGGAAGACTGAGGGGAAGGCATTGTGTTGATTTACCCATTGAAAACAATTGTACATTACTTCCCATTAAAAAGTCTAAAGTGTTTGAGATTTTAAAAATCTCAAATTGTGTCGAATTTCCTACTATATTAAAATTTATTATAGAGACACAAGGTAAGATTTGAAAACTGTGAAACGATCATTAAATTCAAAGCTGTAGTAATTCCAACTGTCCTTAATAGTTCTTCAGTTGTTGCAATATTGTTCAACAAGTAATTTGTTGCAATTTGTTTACCTTCTTCCTTTTACATTAACCTTTTTCATCCATCATGTTTTATTCTTCTTTTTATATTCTCATATCACAGTAAAATATGTCAAGGAGTCAAATTAAGTTTGAGAAACTGAGAAGAAAGATTGTTCTTATTCTCAGAAAACATATTTTAGGTTAAACTCAGGACTTTCATTCTGCACAAGATAAAGTGCATTCTAGATGATTTAATTCTGAGTACATACTGCTTGTAGCATTACTGAGCTGCATGGGTCAGGTAGCTGATCTCAAATGTTTCTCTTTGGTATGTAAGTATTGTTTGCTTTAGTTAATGTAAACATAAAAGCCATGCTTGTAAGATTTGATCTATGATGGCAGTTTACATACAGGCAAATAATGGAGTGATAAGCATGCATGAGTAAATGGATTTCCAACAGAGAACTGGGTGTAAAAGAAGCAATAAAGGCTTTAACAGTATGTATATCTAATAAATATTCATATAGCATGTATTCAATGCTAATAATTCAATACAGAAAGCATAATTTACTTAATACAAAAAGTTACTGTATTTCTATACAGCATGAAAGCTGCAATGCCGGTATATAACATACAGGTAGTCCTCAACTTACAACCACAATCGAGCCCAAAATTTCTGTTGTTAAGTGAGACATTTGTTAAGTGAATTTTGGCTCATTTCACATATTCTTGCCAAAGTTGTTAAATGAATCACTGCAGTTGTTAAGTTAGTGATACTATTGTTATAAATGAGTCTAACTTTCCCCTCGATTTTGCTTGTCAGAAGGTCACAAAAGGGGTTCACGTGGCCACCTGGGACACAGCAACTGTCATAAATATAACTGAGTTGCCAAGAGTCTGAATTTGGATCACATGACCATGAGGATGCTGCAATAGTCGTAAGTGTGAAAAATGGTTGCAAGTCACTTTTTTCAGTGCTGTTGTAACTTTGAACAGTCACTAAATGAACAATTGTAAGTTGAGAACTATCTGTAGTTATTTTTTAACTAGCCACTTTCTTTTTCTCTCAAGCCTTTTAATAGTTTTTCCTATTACCTCTGGCTTTTTTTCTTCCTTCTGGTGTTGTACATTTTTAAAGAATTTTAAATCCTCATCAAGATGAGATTCTAATTAAGACAGTACATGGAACATTTGAGGGAGGAAGGACATGATTATCTTGAATTTATGAACACCATTAAGTATCCCACTAGTCTATCTCATAACTATGGTCTTCTAAAAATAACATTAATTAAAGATGAAATATGATTAATTTGGTACATCTCACTAGCATAAGCCCAACAGGAAAGAAGCACAGTTTGAAGTAGAAATTTTTTAAACTAAGTCTTCGATAATCAACAGAAGCAACATAATCAAAGGTAAAAAAAATTGTTTTCATATAGTATTTACTCCTATGAAACACCAAAATCTTCTATGGGGATATGTTGTTTAATAATTAAAATAGAATATTGCAAATTACCTGGAGTTTGAAAATTTAGGCGTCTTAGTTCTACTGGATCTGTGGGATGATGTGAAGGAATTTCTTTACTGTTGGGAATACTGTTCTTTCTAGAGTCTGTGTCTGCCCTTTTCCTGCATAGAGAAAGTGAATACAATCATTAAGACGATTAATCAAGAATTTACTTATTTATTATGGATATTACTACCCCTCTTGCCAAAGCAACACTAGCAACCCATAATTATGTACATTCTAACATATTGTTTTTTTATATACACTTAGGATCTTAAAACATCAATACAGAAACCAAGTTCTGTAGAATCAATGAAAATGGCACAATTATGTTAATAGAATAATCTGTTATGAAACATGTTGCATATATTTAATTTTTTCGGTGAATGTAGGACAATCAAAATTAAGAACAGAGTACCATTAAATGTTACAAGTGCACTGATTTCAATAATATTTGTTCATGTTTAATCTCTGGAATGAACCCAGTGATTATTGAAATCTCAAAATGTATGGAACCTTAAATTTAGCTTTTCTAAAGCTATTTGAAGAAAAGAATTTTGGTTCATGTTCAAACTATTGGCTATCACCTAATTCCTCTGCAGCTCCATTTTCTGAATTGTACCATTTTATTTAAGATGAGGCAAGCTGATTTTATGCTAGCATTAGCAATACCCAAAAGGTGAATATGTAAGATTGAACAGGGTTGTTTTTTTTTTACAAGCAAGTTCAAAGAAGAGAATCTCTATGCTGAGTGTTATTTTATGGCATCTTGATCTTTTCATACCGTATTTACCTGATAATGAGATAAATACTTCCTTTCAAAAATTACTTGTAAATTGGGGTCACTTTTTTTTCTGATGATGTGGTTGAAAAAGTGAATTAATATGAAGTTGAAATGTCTTCTGATGTTGTTACTGGGAGATACCTTTGAGAATATGATTAGTTATGCCCAAGGTTAGGAAGGACACCCTAAACTTGCTCAGTCTCTGGTGAATTTCAGTATTAAACATACCTTCTTTCCCTATCTACCTATTTAATCTCCATTTTAATTATTTCTCTTTGTTTTTTTTTAAAATTACATTTATATGCTGCCCTTCTCCGGAGACTCAGGGAGGCTTACAATTTTTGGGATGCAACCCAGTGTGCTCAGCAATAGCCTTCATTCCATTGTATATGCCTGCTTATTACTAAGCGGCATTTTTACAAAGTCAGCTTATTGCCCCCAAAAATCTTGGGTCCTCAGTTTACCTACCCCCGAGAGATGGAAGGCTGAGTCAACCTTGAGCCTGGTGGGATTCGAGCCTACAGCAGTTGTAGGCAGCTGGAACTTAAGTGCAGGCAATTAACAGCCTGAGCCACCAAGGCTCTTCCTGCATCTACCTTTCTACTTGCTCTATTTTGCTGTTTCTATGGAAAGTGGAAGCAGGAGTGGGTGTATTTGCCTGTGTTTCTGGGCATGAATATGTGTTCACACATGTTGCATGTGAAAGGATAGAT